>OX328101.1:15805147-16430660 GCA_946811185.2 Hippopus hippopus
CTGGAAAATGGAGAAAATGCTGGCAACTAGCATTTTCTCCTTCTCAGAATATTTTCATAAGCCTTCTGTCTCAGGGTTTTTGAAACTCGGGATTGGATTGTTTGGTAAAGAGTTCAAAGGAATGAAGCCAAGTTAATATGAAAAAAAAGACAATGGTATTCTTTCTGCATGAAATGAACGATTTCATGAAACAACAAGAAACTGTTTATATTTCAGACATCAGAAGGCAAAAATTGTTTGGTGGATGAGCCCCTTTACCATTATGTGTTTGATCTCTCATTTCTGAAAAAGAGCAACGGAGATTACCATGTACATGCAGGAGATTTTGATTACATCATCAATGTTTGTGGTCCCCTGCAGGAGCAGAATGGGCCATGTGATCTGAGCACAGGTGTTGGAGCATGTCAGATCAAGCTTGATGATGACAGCTTTACACCTGTAATTACTGGTAAGTTATGTCTGATCCTTAAACTTTAGTGCTTATATGGTCTATTTTATAGGTTTCTTTTAAGTATATGGACCATTGTCTTTGATGCCATTGTGGTGATCGGCTTTTAGAAAATCATACTTATAAGTGTTGTAAATGCTTTGAGCAAGTTCTTTATTTGTATGAATTTGATATGGCATTTTGTCCCACAAATACACTTAAGTCATTTAGGAAAAGAAATTTTATTGAAATAATTTGAAAGAAATTTCCAGCAGGAGGGCTTTGAAAGATATTTTTTAAGGTCTAATACAGGAACAGACAGGAAAAATTGTAAAAAAAAAGGAATGTTTCCTCCTACCAAATGCTGTACTAAGTTCATTTAAAAGTTGTCTGCTGCTGATTTACTTCAGGAGGTAATGAGTTAATTGAAGATAAAATTTAGTCATAGTGAAAATAATTCCTCTTAGAAGTATAGAATGTGGAGAAAACTACAATGTACTGATTGTTTTGATTGTTGTTACAGGGAAAGGCAACTCATTGCTAGAGTACTCAGGAGGGGAGTTAACCTTGACCTACAAGGACGGCACAAATGGATGTCAGACACTGATCAAGTTTTATTGTGATTATAGCAGAGATGGAAAACAAGGTAACTTTCTTGTAGACAGTCCTATGGACCAGGCCATTATAAGTTTCATACATGTATTTAAGGACACTGGTAAATATACCCCCCCTACATTGAAGCGAAAAGGGGGGGGGGGGGGTGTACTAGAATCAGCGTATTTTTATACGCCCGACAAAGAAGGTACATATTATGGGTTCACCCATGGCGTATGGGCGGGCGGGCGAGCGGCGTCCAGTTCTTTGTCCGGAGCATAACTTTGTCATCTCCAGTCCGATTGACTTCAAACTTGGCATTTGTGTTTGTTGCATATGGAGTGCAGTGCGAAAGAACCATAACTCTACCTCTTGCTGTCTTTGAGTTATTTCCCTTTGATCGTCATTTCTACAGCATTTTCTGCTTGTCCAGAGCATAACTTTGTCATCTCCAGTCCGATTGACTTAAAACTTGGCATTTGTGTTTGTTGCAATAATACGGAGTGCAGTGCGAAAGAACCATAACTCTACCTTGTACTGTCTTTGAGTTATTTCCCTTTGATCGTCATTTTTACAGCATTTTCTGCTTGTCCGGAATATAACTTTGTCGTCTCTGGTCTGAACATCTTCAAATTTGGAATGCATGATTATTGAAAAATTATGGAGTGCAGTGCACAAGAACCATAACTCTTCCTAGCACGAATTTTGAGTTATTCCCCCATTGATCTTCATTTTTATAGCATTTCTTGCTTGTCCGGAGCATAACTTTGTCATCTTAAGTAGGAATGACTTGAAATATGGTATGCTTATTTGTTGCAATATTTGGAAGTGCAGTGCGCAAGAATTGTAACTCTACCTCGTGCTGTCTTTGAGATATTATCCTTTGATCGTCATTTTTACAGCATTTACTGCTTGTCCGGAATATAACTTTGTCATTTCTAGTCTGAACATCTTCAAATTTGGTATGCATGGTTGTTGAAAAATTACGGAGTGCAATGCACAAGAACCATAACTCTTCCTAGCACAAATTTTGAGTTATTCCCCCTTTGATCTTCATTTTTATAGCATTTCTTGCTTGTCCAGAGCATAACTTTGTCATCTTAAGTAGGAATGACTTGAAATATAGTATGCTTATTTGTTGCAATATTTGGAAGTGCAGTGCGCAAGAATTGTAACTCTACCTCATGCTGTCTTTGAGTTATTTCCCTTTGCTCGTAATTTTTACAGCATTTATTGCTTGTCGGGAATATAACTGTCATCTGAAGTCAGAACAACTTCATACTTGGTATGCATGTTTGTTGCAATATTACAGAGTGCAGTGCACAAGAACAATAACTCTACCTAGCGCGGATTTTGAGTAATTCCACTTTGATCTTCATTTTTACAGTCCAGTTCTTTGTCCAGAGCTTAACTTTGTCATCTCCAGTCCAACTGACTTGAAACTTGGCATTTGTGTTTGTTGCAATAATACGGAGTGCAGTGCGCAAGAATTGTAACTCTACCTTGTGCTGTCTTTGAGTTATTCCCTTTGATCGTCATTTTTACAGCATTTACTGCTTGTCCGGAATATAATTTTGTCATCTCTAGTCTGAACAACTTCAAATTTGGTATGCATGGTTGTTTGAAAAATTACGGAGTGCAATGCACAAGAACCATAACTCTTCCTAGCACAAATTTTGAGTTATTCCCCCTTTGATCTTCATTTTTATAGCATTTCTTGCTTGTCCAGAGCATAACTTTGTCATCTTAAGTAGGAATGACTTGAAATATGGTATGCTTATTTGTTGCAATAATTTGAAGTGCAGTGCGCAAGAATTGTAACTCTACCTCATGCTGTCTTTGAGTTATTTCCCTTTGATCATCATTTTTACAGCATTTGGTGCTTGTCCGGAATATAACTTTGTCATCTGAAGTCAGAACAACTTCAAACTTGGCATGCATGTTTGTTGCAATATTACAGAGTACAGTGAGCAAGACCAATAACTCTACCTAGCACGGATTTTGAGTAATTCCACTTTGATCTTCATTTTTACAGTATTTCTTGCTTGTCGGGAATGGAACTTTGTCACCTCAAGTCAAATTGACTTGAGATTTGGTAAACATGTTTGTTACAGTTACGAAAAGTGCAATGCTCTGGACCCATAACCTTACCTAATGCCCTTTTGGAATTATTCCCTATTCATTTTTTTTTTTTTTTACAGCTTTTCATGCTTCTCTACAACATAACTTTGTCTTTTCATGTTGGAATGACCTAAAACTTTGTATGCATGTTTCCTTAACATTAGAGGAGACATTCATGCCTATTTCAATCGCTTACATGATTTCTGCTGCACTACTATTTTCCTCTACCTGCCCTTTACGATTATTATCCCCCCTTGACAACTGGCGGTGGAACGGGCGTATCTTGCGACAATTTGCCGCTCTTGTTTCGTCCATTCTATAAACACAATTTTGTTGTGCTCTCTTTTTCCTCCAGTTTTCAATCAATTTAGGTGAAACAATTAGAAAGAAGTTTTTTCTTTTTTTATCATAGGAACTTGTGAATCTGCAATTTTCATTATGATAGTTTGGTTATTGCAGGAGTTATGGCCTTTTCAATAGTGTCTCCAGATTCACTAACAAAGCAATTGATGTGGTGAATAAGTTGGCCTGCCACAGTTCTAGTTTCAGTTACCTTTTAACCCTTAGGCTGCTAAGAGCGAGTCAAGGACCTTTTGCAGACAATGTAGATCAAGATCAGACTGCACAGAATGTGCAGTCTGATCTTGAATCTATATTGTCGGATAAGGGGATATTTCTGCACCTCACCATAACTTTGAAATAGCAACATTTGGGTTTTTACTATTAGCTTGAAAGTTTTATCCAAGTTCTGTAGCAGGTTAGGGGTTTAATTATATAGGGTTTGGACAGTTTTATATACGAGCCCATTTCTACCCTCACATGTGAGGATAGTGGTAACTGAGGGAATGACGGAATCTAAGTTGGAGAACTTGTGCTCAAACCTTAATGCTGTGTCATTAGATTATTATGTATCTTGTAAAGTTTTGTTTATTGTTTACTTGGCAATAAGTTATGTTTAAGCAAAACAATTTCGGAAATTGTTTTGTTACATATGTTTGAAATTAGATATTGTCCCAATATCTTTCCACACAATGAAATTATGCAGTATTTTTTCATATTGCATACTTTGATATTTCTCTCAAATGAGCTACAACTGATGAAACTGTCTATAGCATGGACCTGGAAAACTTGCATTTGTTGTGGGATGGATAGTTTTATTACTGGAAAAAAATGGTCAGCAAAGGTCAATAGAACTATCCTTTTGGAAAAAAATTATCAAGAGGCATTCAGGTTTTATACATGAATATAAATTATGTAGAAATACTGTGGTAAAAGGAGGAATTAGTTATCACTAGTATTTTCTCCTTTTGCAACAATTTTATGAAAAGTATTTTGCAGCAAGGTGAAAAAATATATAAGAGGGCTGTTCGATATATAATGTGTATTGTACCACAGCGCGATAACGCTTTGCACGATTTTGTGGATGATGATACACTTGAATAGCTCTATTCAATACCTTTCCAACGGTATAAACACGAGCCTTCAGCTCCACATAGTTTTAAACTTATAGTCATTTCAGTAGAGCTAGTCATTGACCACTGTTGTAAAAATGGTTGGGAAACGGATTAAGAATATTGAAGAAATTAAAGCTTATATAAAAGTTCGCACAAAACTCGGTCATTCGATGATGCAGATTTTTGCTGAATTGGGGGAAGTTTATGGGTCTGATAAGGTATCTTATGAGACAGTTCGTAGGTGGAGAAAGAAATTTCTGACTGGCACAGACTCCGTCAAAGATGCAGCAAAATCTGGCCGACCTGTGACTGTAACAGGCAAGGCAAATGTCTCAAAAGTCAGGGAAATAATTGAAAGTGATGGCAGATACATGGTTCGTGATATTGCCAACGCTGTTGGCATATCGCTATCGCGGGTGCATTTCATTTTGAAGCGTATTTTAAAAGTACGAAAGATTTCTGCCAGATGGATACCGCATATATTGGCAGATGGCCAAAAACGGGTACGAGTACAAACCGCTAAGCAATTGCTCAAAATGTTTCCCAAATTCAATCAAAGACAATTTACAAACATTGTTACTGGTGACGAAATATGGGTTCACTATTTCGAACCAGTAAGAAAAATTGGAAACAAAATATGGCTAACTACGGTAAACACAGTAGAAGGTCTGTAGTTGCCAAAAGAAGCATAGGCACAAAGAAGGTTCTTTATTGCATATTCTTCTCATGTGATGGTATAGCCTTACAAGTCCCGACAAGCCCTTGGCTCAGCCATCAGTCAGTGCCTCAGAGGTCTACCTAAATCAGCGTACCGTGACGCATTTCAGAAATGGATTCAGAGATTGAAATTATGTATTTCAAACCGCGGAGAATACTTTGAAGGGATGTAATGTTCATTTCACTATTTGAGTCGAATGCTTTTGAGATATCGTACAATACACATTACATATCGAACAACCCTCGTACACAAGTATACGTGAGAAAATTGTGGCAAAAGGAGAAATTGCTTATATATAAGAGTTTGTCCTTTTTCCACCATTCTTTCAAAAAAGATACTGAGCAAGATGAGAAAACGCAGGAGGTGAAAGTCTATGTTAAAATCTGCTTATATATAAGAGTTTGTCCTTTTTCCACCATTCTTTCAAAAAAGATACTGAGCAAGATGAGAAAACGCAGGAGGTGAAAGTCTATGTTAAAATCTGTTTCAGGACCTGTATTCATAGAAAAGACTGCCAGTTGTCAGTATATCTTTGAGTGGGCCACATCCTATGCTTGTACACCATTCAAGATTGGGAGCTGTTACGTGTCAGACCCCCAGGGAAACAGCTATGATCTAAGTTCACTCACATTGAATGATGACAACTATGAAGTTACTGAGACTAACAATGGCAATACACAGAAATATGTCATCAATGTTTGCCGATCTCTTGTCCATAAAGCTAGTATGTACCGTCTTTTCTTTTCTGAAACAGTGTTTCATTGTTGTAGATACATGTATTGTATAAATGGAAATTTTTGCAACATGGAAATTCTTGCGATTTCGCAAATTTGAAAAATTCGCAAACTTTTCTGTATGTGTATTTTACCATAAGTACACCAACAAATAATGAGTTTCTTAGATACATGGCAGAGAAATTCCTGAAACAGACAAATACTGTTTAAATATGAATATAAGCCTGTCTAAAAGACTCATCATACTCAGGAACAACTTCTTATTCCACATCAGTCCCAGGTTGAATTTGTCAGTGAAAGTCACACTTGATTTGTAGTGCCTAATTTTATCCAAATGAAAAATTGTGCATTCCACTCCATATAGTGGCAATCAAAATTCTGTTCCATTGCTGGAGACCACAAAGATATATAGGCGTAATTTCCTACCTTTTTCACATGTCTGCAGGCAAGCTGATAAGACATTTTGTCGGTCATTATGACATGGTACTGCATTGCTGACACTATTGTCAAAGGGTAATTAACAGTTTGAAGTGTAAATGTGTTAATCCTATAACTGACACATGCTGTAATGTCTTTATTAGGATAAGTCAGAGTTTGATATCAAACTTCACTGTTAGTTAGGTTCCACTATCATGACTACAAGGTTTGATGGATCGCTTAATGGTCGTTTGGGGCCTCAAATTGGTGGTCGTTGGTCACGTAGTACTAAAGTTGCTTAATACAACATAAAATTAGAGAAAATAGCTCGGGTGGACTTAAAAACGGTCGTTTAGCACAATAGTCGCTTAATATACATGGTTGCATGTACAAGATTCAATGTATACAGTAATACATGTCAATTAATCCTTTACCAAAAAATTCAAAGTTTTGATGATTTTGAGAAAAATAGCTTCTAAAAACATTGGAGGGAAAAGAGGTAACCAACCTTTTCTCCTTTTCCCTCGATGTTTTCTACCGTTTCAAAGAAAATTTTAGTCATATTAGCTATGATTGATTTTTCGTCTACAATTGATTTGAATTTGGTTAAGTCCAATATTTGATGTTTTGTAAAGAGTGTTGTAGCCTTTTATCTAATGCTTTACCACACAACAAATTTTGAAATGGACCAAATTCAAAGCATTTGCAGATGACATATTAAATGTTGCTAAAATGATAATTTCTGTCTTTGATAGGGTTGAAAATACTTAGGGAAAATTAGAAGATGCTTTTTGTTATCAGAGCTGTCCAAACTGAATGCATTTGTAGATGAGGAATTAAATGTTGTTCAAATAAAGGATTTGTCTTTAAAAGAGTTGAAAACAATGTTTTCAAAAACTCTGGATTGTGTGGTAAATAGTTTAAAAAAGCCTATACCATGACGGGTCAAACATATAACATGTGATCATTATTGTAGATGCTACATGCCCTTACAGCGCAGGAGCCTGCATGAACAACATCTCAAAACCACAGACTGATCCAAGCAAGTAAGAATCCTTTACTATCTTACTAACTTCCAAAACAAATTTGCAATAAATCATGAATTCAGAAACTTCTTATAAAATATAATTCAATATTAGTTTTTTTCATGAACATTGGGGAGTTCTGATTGGCTGAAAAAAAATTTTCATAGCCCATGAAAAAAAAGAAAATAAGCAGTGTCGAAACTACTTTTGCAGTCAAACTAATCTAAACAAACATGTAGACTAAACGAGATTTTATATTGTTTTTCTTTCTGATTTTATATCGAGTCAGAAGTTCAAATTGCTAGCTGAATTTATTTTCTCTGAATATTGGAAAAAAAATCCAACAGTAAATTCAAAGAGAGAGCTTAAAATTAATTGTCACTTTGCTGGGTTCTAACAATCTTATTTTCAACTTAATTCTAGCGTATTGAACTTCTAATAATAAGTCTACTAAATCTGCTGATGTTCAGTACCATAATGACGTCATGAATTTACGTCATGAATGAGCAGTTTTACCGCGCTATGAAATATGAATGAAATGGACATGAAATAAAAACGCAATGTTGGATTTACAAAAAAAAGCAGTTGGTATTATTTAAGTTCATATTTGTTGTCTGTGATACTGAATTATAAGGAATGAACAGAACTTTTTTTCACGGTTTCATACAGTGTGATTAGGGTTTTTTGGTTTTTTTTCATACCTCCATGAAAACAAAAAAAAGTTCTCTTCATTCCTCAAATGAAGAAAAAAGAAACACACACTTTGATCTAACTCTTTACCAAACAACAAAATTTAAGACTCATCTATACTGAAGTATATGCAAATGGCAAATTGAATGTATCTGAGATAATGTAATGTGTCTTTGAGAGGGTAGAAAGCAATGTAGGAGAAGGAGAAAATGTTGTCTCCAAAATGTTTTCATTTTAGAAAGAGTTGACTTTTCACCAAATTGCAAAATCATGGAAAGACCAAACTTTAAAACTTTTGCAGATGAAAGAGTAAACATGGAACATGTGGTGAAACTTGTGACAAAAAAGAGAAAACGCTTGTTACTATTTTCATCTTACTCCACATTGTTTTCTACCCTTTGAAAGACCCATTTCATCATTTGAGTCATATTTCTGTGGTCAGTAAATGCTTTCAATTTAACCGTGTCTAAACTTTTGTCTCCTGTAAAGGTTAGAAAGAGATTTCTATTTTACCTGTTCCAGGTACACAAATCTAGGAGAGGTTAACTCTAAACAAGTACGCTTTGAGAATGGTTCTGTTCAGTTGGTTTATACAAATGGTGAACCATGTCAGGACGGACATATCGAAACACACATAAGTTTTAGCTGTGATAAAAATGCAAAGGTACGTAATTTAGCCTATACATGTCTTTGAATCATTACATTTTTATTTTTTGCTCTTTAGATTATTTTGGGTTTGTATGTCCATTTGTCTGTCTGATCAAGTAGATTCAATTATATAACTTCATTCTTTGACTTCATTAAATACATTCGCCTTCAATAAATGACCCCCTCCTGTAAACAACCATGTTCAATTTCCCTGACAAATTTTCCTTTATCAATGACCTATAATAAGTGACTTCCTGGTGCCTCCAATCGACGATCATGCAAAATAGGACATTTTGGATCATTGTACCCCCATGAGCGACCATTGATTTTTATACGCCGCCGAAGGCGATGTATATTGGCGTCATCTTCTCTGTCTGTCCGTCCGTCTATCTGTACATCCGTCCATCCCGTCGTCCGTCCTTATGTACGTCCATTTCTTGTGAACACAACTCCTCCCCCATTTCTTGATGGATTTGGATAAAATCTTCACAGAATGTTTCTCAACATGTGACCTAGCGCATATTGGCAAGGTTGTGCGATTTATAGCTGCGTCATGGAAAAAGGGGGCTTCATGTTATATTTCATTTTTCACCAATATCTCTTTAATTACTGGTCATATCTCAACAGATTTGGATGAAATTTTCACAGATCATGTGACCTAGCGCATATTGTCAGGGTTTTGGAATTTATTGCTGTGTCATAGAAAAAGGGGGCTTCATGTCAAATTTAAACTGCATCCGTCCGTATACACGTCCATTTCTTGTGAACGCAACTCCTCCCACATTTCTAGACGGATTTGGATAAAATTTTCACAGAATGTTTCTCATCTGTGAAATTTTCACAGATCATGTGACCTAGCGCATATTGTCAGGGTTTTTGAATTGCTGTGTCATGGAAAAAGGGGGCTTCATGTCAAATTTAGTTTTTCATCAATGTATCTCCAACTTATGGACATAATTTCATGAAACTTCATATTTTTATTGGTTAATCAAAGCCAATGACCAATGAGTCTTCAGTTTTTATACGCGTTTTTATCTTGGCGTCATCTTCTCACTCCCTGCGTCCATCCGTACGTATCTCCATTTCTTGTGAACGCAACTTCTCCTAAGCTTCTGATCATATCTTTTTAAGATTTGCTCAATGTCATTACCATGATAAGTAGATGTGCAAGAAGCAGGGATTTTTTGGTTCATTGATTTTTGCAAGAGTTATGTCCCTTCAAACTTAGCCTTCTAGCTAACTGCTTGAAATAGCAGCCATGTGGCGGCGTATATTGTGACGACGGCATTCTTGTTATACAAAACTAAAAAAAACGTTTAACTTTTTGTGCTATTGACTACGCAAATCTTAGATCTGCCATTAAACTCAAAGGATAGAGAAAAAACTACAAACATCTCAATATTTGCCATCTTGCTTTTCAAATCAGCAACTACTGTTTGAGAACACTTTTCTTCTAAAGTTTAGGCCAACTCAACTGTATAGACCTTTGTAATGCTCTTAGAATGATAGTGCGTGCAATAAAGTTGATTTGAATTTGGATGACCACACATTAGAGAGGTTTTTATGCCCCCGCCATGAAATGACTGAAGGGCATATAGAGTTACCTGTGTCCGTCTGTGTGTGTGTGTGTTAGTGTGTTAGTGCGTGTGTGCGTTAGTGTGTGTGTCCCATTCTTGTCCGGAGCATAACTTCTACATTTATCAATGGATTTCAAAATAATTTTGCACACTTGTTCTCCTAAACAAGTACTAGTGTCATGCGAAAAGTTTGTTTCGATACGCCCAAGGTCAAGGTCACAGTTGAAGGTCAAATGTTTAAATTGACCTTGTCCGGAGCATAACTTCTACATTTATCAATGGATTTCAAAAAAATTTCACACGCTTGTTCTCCTTAACAAGTACTAGTGTCATGTGAAAAGTTTGTTTCGATACACCAAAGGTCAAGGTCACAGTTGAAGGTCAAGTGTTTAAATTGACCTTGTCCGGAGCATAACTTCTACATTTATCAATGGATTTCAAAAAAACTTCGCACATTTGTTCTCCTTAACAAGTACTAGTGTCATGCGAAAAGTTTGTTTCGATACGCCCAAGGTCAAGGTCACAGTTGAAGGTCAAATGTTTAAATTGACTGTTCAACCCAGTTTTACATCCTGCTCAGCAGAATTGTGATATGAAGATACAGTTTTGGTTTTTAAAAAGACTCATCCAAAGAACTATGCCAGAGAATATTGAGGCTGCAACCTACCCTTCAACTATAGTCCAGTGTGATAATATTCGATCCAATTTATTTTATTCCTGTCTGATAGAGGAAGTCCAACAAAGTAATTATTATTGCTATATTTCTCACTCTCATTCCTCAAATTAAGATCTTCATAATCCTGAGTATAAGTAACCCTCAGTTGAAAAATTAAGGAAAACGCTGAATAAAAAGAAGTTAATGCTCAAAACCAGCATTTTTTTCTTTTTCTCACAAAGTTTTCTACCATATGCAATACAAACCATATAATTTATTGTCTGCATATTGCTTTCAACTTGTACCAGTCCTCAATTTTGTTATCAGGTATAAATAATCTTTTATCTGCTTGGCTATATATATATAACAAACCATCTTAACCCTTTCTAAGCTGTTATCCAAAACAACAATTTTCTGTAATACCTACTGATTCTCTCATATGACATATCTGTGACCAATACCATTTAGCGGGGGCATCCGTGTCTCTGACACACCTATTTCTAGTTTTGTTTATTTTCTGATAACAAATCAGTTTTTTGATTGTTTATTTGATCTTTGATAAAAAGAGTCTGAATAATGGTAAGGTTTGAAAATTGGTGACCTGCCAAAAATCGCTAGTGTGCCAATAGTTGAATGAAAGACAGAAATTGTGTGTGTGTTTAGGGGGAGGGGGGAAAAGGGCGGGATTCAATGAAATAACAACAAATTGATTTGTAATTCCTGAAAATTAAACTGTGTACATTGACATTGGTATGCTAGATTTTTTTTTTGTAATTTTTCAAGTGCATATATAAAGTCATTCAATATTTCATGTTTGAAATATAAACCATGTTTGTCAGAAGCAGAAGAGTTACAGGAATTTTGATTCATAAAAAATTAGAAACTTTCTACTGTCTTGTATCTCAATATAATGCCAATGAGTCTATTTCTAGTGAAAGTCTGTTTTACTGGACTTTTGGATCATGAAAATTGGGATCATTCATTCACAAGATTCAGTATTTATCTGCAGACTTGAAACAAGATTTCTTGCAGATGAGTTTGATAATAGTCAAAATATTTCAGAATTGCAATAGTTACAGTTAAAACAGTTATGAGACTAAAATTGTGAATTTCTTTTAATATTGCCTTTTATCTATGAAATACCACACAAGGTGACAAATGATTAAAGTCTGTTCATACCAACTATGGTAAGGGCACTTTGAAATCATAAAAAGTGGAAATTGCCTCATGTTGTAGGCTTACAGGTTATGACATTTCAACTATTTATCAGAACATAATCTGCCATTTTCATTTTTGCATACTAGCTGTTTGGTCTGGTTACCAGCAGTTTCTCCTTTTCCCACAATGTTTTCAAAAGGCTTCTTCCTCAGGGTCGTTAAAAGTCGGGATTGTGTGGTAAAGGGTTAAATGTATATGATCCATGCTCTGTGAAAAGGGGGCTAAATGCATCTGCAAAAAGTATTGACCCAGGTCAGTCTGCACTTTAAGGCTGTTCAGTACATAAAATTTTTCATTTTTGATTTGAAATAGGTTTCCTGTTTCACTTAGTTTTCTTTTTTTCTCTCTTAGAACAAAACGTTGCCAAGCTGTTGAGATGAAATCTTTGGCAAGTATATCACAATGAAAACTCTTGGAAAAATTATGGTCCAATAATGATTGTTGGATTAACTAACTATTGATTTTACAAAAAACAAAACAAAACCAAACCTGTGCAAAAATTTTAGAAAAAATCTAGACAATGAATCAAATCTTATTCAGATGATTGGATTTTTAGCTCACCTGAGCACAAAGTACTCAGGGTGAGCTTTTGTGATCATGCTGTGTCTATTGTCCTATTCTCATACTCCTGAAACTTGTCAGAATTTTGTCTTGATAATATCTAGGATGAGATTGAAAATGGGTCAAGTCTGGTTAAAAACTAGGTCACTGGGTCAAATCATAGATAAACCTTGAGTACCCTGAAGAGGCCACATTTTCAGTCTTTAACTCTTGAAAGTTGATCAGAATGTTTGTCTTAATGATATCCTGGAAGAGTTCGAAGATTGGTCATGTTGGGTCTAAAACAAGGTCACCGGGTGAAATCTTTAAAAATCTTTGTGTATGTTCTTGAGGCCTCTTTTCTGTCCAATACTTACAAAAATTAGTCAGAATGTATGTATGGATGATAAGTCAGACGAGTTTGAAAGTGCGTAATTTGGGGTCAAAAACTGGGTCACCAGGTCTAATCTTAGAAAAACCTTGTGTACACTCTAGAGGCATCATTTTCTGTTCAATACCTGGGACAGTTGGTCAGAATGTATATCATGATGATAGATTAGATTGAAAATGAGTCATGTCTGGTAAAAAACTAGGCCATTAGGTCTAATCATTGAAAAACCTTGTGTATGCTCTAGAGGCCACATTTTCTGTCCAATACTCATGAAAAGTGTCAGAATGTTTGTTTGATGATATCTACAACAAGTTGGAAAATGGACTGTTTTAGGCCACTCAGACAAATTCTAGAAAAAAATGCTTTTATACACTCTGGAGGCCACATTTTCAGTCCAATACTTGTAAAAGTTTGTTAGAATGTTTGTTATCTTGGCAGACATTGGAACTGGGTTATGTTTGGTCAAAAGGCTCAGGTGAGCAACTTCAGGGCCATTATGTTTCTATACGTAAGGAAGCATTGTGGTAAAAAGAGAAAATACTGTTTACCGCCATTTTCTCTTTTTTCCCACAATGTTTTCAAAAACGTGTTTCCTCAGCGCCATTAAAACTCGGGATCGTTTGTGAAACGGTTAATTGATACAGTAATTATATGAATCTGTCTACCATTTTCTTTATATGTAAGATATGGGCACATGTTTTTGTCTGTTTATCACATACTTAGCCATCCAGCTCAAAGGAACCCTGTATGCAGAAATATGACATGAGGCATATGTCTTTTTTGAAAATATTTTTAGATATTATATATTTTGCCATTCTCTCAGGAAACCAGTCCAATAAATCACTTCATGACTGGTCCATGTATTCATCATTTTGAATGGAAATCTGCTGCAGCCTGTCCCATACAGACAGGGAAACCAGACACTGGGTCAGGTGATCATGGAGGAGATTTGACCTGTAAAACCACAAACCCTGCCACTGGTCAGTATAGTGAAATAAGCTGCACTTCTTAGAAGCTAGAGGAAGAGATACATATCTAGCTTTTGCTATGAATTGTCTTTGAGTTATCAAGTCTTGTGTTCTCTTGAAAATTTTGTAATACCCTGTGTAGGAACAACGCATATTGAAACCTGAAAAAAATGTAAATTGTACAATGAAATTTTCAGATATATGAGCTCTGTATTTAGTACAAAACTGAACCTATTAACATACTACATACAGCTTGTTACCCCCTTCTTGTTGATTGCTTTGAAAAACATTGCAGGAAAAGAAGCCATTTCTTGTTACAAGCAATAATTTGCTCTTTTTCCTGCAATGCTATCCATTACTTTTGAAAACTGATCTTTTCCTTTTCTATAAAATTTGTCTGTATACTTTTTTTGTGATAGATTTATTGTAGATCATAAAAAAAGCCTTTCATCCTGTACCAAACAGATACATAATCTAACACCCCTTAAAATATTGTGGAAAAAGGAGAAAATGTTGTTGACAAGGGTTTTTTTCTTTTCCCACAATGTTTTCTATCCTATCGAAGACAAATAATTTTTGATAAATGTAATTGTTTAGCTGCAAATACATTAAATTTGCTCACTTCTAAAGTTTTCCCCTCTGGTGAAAAGATAACACTTTACCAATAATCCCCTTTAATGACTCTGAAGAAGAAAGTTTTTTAAAGATATTGTGGGAAAAGGAGGAAATGCTGGGCACCAGCATTTTCTCCTTTCCTGTAATGTTTTTTACTCTTTCAAAGGCCAATCTTATCATTTGAGCCCAAGTTACTTTGTCCTCTGCAAGTAATTTTACATTGAACAAATCTAAAATGTTGTGTTGTAAAGATTTATCGTACATTTGTAGTTGTAGATATCTGTATGGTATATTTACAGGCAAGGTTTACGACTTGTCTAGCCTAAAGGTTGTGGGAGGATCTAACAGCTGGACTGTCAGTGATACCAGTGGTCACATGTATGAATTTAATGTTTGTGGACCTTTGAAGGGAAGTAAATGTGCAAATGCTTCAGATCATATCGGTAAGCTCACTACCTAAAGATAAACCTTGTGTTACATAACTGTATTTGTTTTCAGTTAAATATATTCAAGGGATTTTCTTACCTTTTCCTGCTAGGAGCCTGGGGTACCTTTCATTAAATTGTGTATGCATGAAATTTGCGTACGCAGTTTTTTTTTTTAGGCAAGCATCAAGTCTGAAAACAAGTTTCACTGAAACTGCATAAATTTACAATTTGAGTTAATATTTGCATTACCTTACACCAGTTCATATGTTTGGGTAAAGCAGGGATCATACGTGTATATATTCAGTCCCAAAAAATTAGCATAAATCTTCCAAGTTTTGTGAAAGGTACCCCTGGGGCCCTTGAAAATGGGGGCATTAGATCCATTAACCTATGTGATTGGGAAATTTGTCCAGCCCCCCCCCCCCTTTTTTTTTATTTTTTTACTAATTTTTTAGTAATGTTGTAATGTATTGCCATATTGTAGATAATCCAAAATATTCTAAAATTAATAGTTCTAAAATTTATAGAAATACTTACTAAAAAGGGTTATTGACTACAATAAAAATCAGGAAACCAGTCCCCCAGTAAAGTTATACTTCAGTAAGTCTAACAGGAAAAGTCTCAAGTTTGCTTCTGATAGCAAAAATTGGTATGCATGATTTGTCAATAGTTTTGGAATCTTGATATATAAAATTAAAAAAAAAAAATAACCTCTTTTGGGGAATTTCATTGTGCTCATATTTGGCCCGAAGTTTTGGATAGTCTTACAAACATGAAAGTTTGCAACAAATGCATAGCTGAAATACAAACCACTTTGGCTGGGATTCAAACCCGTGCCGTGAAGATCCTCATTTTTTTGAGGCACAAAAGACCCATACACTAACCACTGAGCTAAAGGGAATTCTCCCTAACGCAGTTGCTAGGTATTGATTTTATATGGAAAGAAGCTATGTGATAAGGAAGGAGAGATCTCGCATAACAATAGGAAAATCCCTTTAGCCATTACAACTCTTATCCTATACAGTCTTAAGCTGAGCATCATGTGACATTACATTATACCATAGGTCAAACACCAAATTCCTGAGCCTTACCTCTAAAACCTGGCTGACACACACTTCCCTGTCAATTGAAGTATCAAAATTGGTAATAGTGGTAATATAAACCTTTGAAGTACTGAATAAAACAAACAGGTATACTCTGTCTGATAAGACACAAACACTTCCAATATCGTTCTTTCCTTTGTCTATTGTGTAAATCAAAGCACACTGCGTAGATCAAAGATCAGACTGCATGTTTCATGTAGTCTGATCTTAATCTACACTGGCTGCGAAGTTATAATAGGCACTATAGAGGTTAAAGTGTGTTTAACTTCCAGGTTTAAAGTCAAGTAGTTTTGATACCTTACATGTAATATTCTATCCTACAGGTGTATGCCAGTCAGAAATACAGGGCCTGAAAAGAACTTTCAATGCTGGAAACAGTGTGAATGACATTTATCTAAATGATGTGGGTGACATTGGTTTAAACTACACAGGTGGGGATCGTTGTCATAACAACCAGTACCAGAGAAGCACAATCATTACGTTTGTGTGTAACCCAAATAATGGTCTGGGTAAACCTGTGTATTTAGATGAATTGGAGGATTGTACATACTACATATCATGGCATACAGATCTTGTATGTGAACATGAGGTAAAATTCAATGGTTGTGTTCTACATTTAACCCCTTTACCAAAAACTCTGTTGTTTCATGAAACTGTAGAAAGCTTTTAAAAATGTTTGTTATCAGCATCTTCTCCTCTTCCCACAATGTTTTCTACCTTTTCTTCGCAAAGACCCATCAGTGAGTTGGGTGTCTGCCAATGCTTTAGATTTGGATGAGTCCAAAAAATTGTCATCTTGCGATGAGATACAAACAACTGACAAACATTTTCTCCATTTTATCACAATGTTTTCAATAAAATAAAAAATGTTGTCTGCAGGAAATTTTGAATTGACCTGTGTCATTGTTCTTTTTTATTCAACAGCCACTTGTTTTAAGCTATTATTATTACCATAGTATTTCCCCATATCTAAGTTGTTGAATTTAACTGGCCTTGTTTTAAGCAACAACTTGCTGTAACTCTTTGCCAGCTTCCAAAATTTGACTGTTGATGACAAATTTTAAGTTCTGCAAATAATGTGATTTTTTTTTTTTTTTTTTTTGAAAGTGTTGAAAAGATTGTGGAAAATGGGAAAAAAATGCTGGTTTACGTTACCAGCATTTTCTCTTAAACCGGCAATGTTTTCTTACAATTTGTGACTGCACTGTGAATTTTCTGTTGTTTTACAGGTCAGATGTACAGTGGTGACTGATGATTTTCACACCATAGATTTATCTCCCTTGTCTAGACAGCCAGATCATATTGTACATTCTTCTGAAAATGGCATGCTGTTTTACCTAAGTGTGTGTTCAGCTCTGACTCCAGTGCCTGGAGTCTTGTGTCCGCCTGGTGCTGGGGCATGTCGTGTTACCCCGGGGGCAGGAAAAATGCATAATGTAAGTGACACTTATTGTATATTGCATAGTATTTGAGAGTGTACGAGGGAAAAAAAAGATATTTTGCATCTATTTACATACAGGGATAGTCTATCCTTCCATTCCTTTGATATTATAGGGTTAATTCACGTTTTTGAGGTCGTTAACATTCGCAGAGGCCTGAAAAATGCTTTAACGCCCGAGTGCGAAGCACAAGGGTGTTAAAGTATTTTGAGGGCCTCTGCGAATGTTAACGACCGGAAAAAAAACGTGAATTAATGCTATTATTGCATAATGTAAAGGTATTTTAGCAGTAATTTGCAAAAATAGCAAAAATATTTCCACAGAAATGCAAATAAGCGAACTTCAAATGTACTGTACCTAAATGGGTCAAAACCGGAAGTCGGCGAAAAAGTTTTGGTTACGAGCGGTGAAGGGCCGTTAGTCCTGTATGCCAGTTTTGGTTCTCTCGGTGTAAATTTACTTCTACTGATTTTTAATACAAAATGAACTTATGTGGGATAAACTTGCACACATTTGGACGATTACAACTAGGATGAATGAGTGGATATGAATTTCTGTAACTGAAAGACGTCAGAGGGATCGATCTACATCAAGCGAGGGAATTACTGATCACGTTAAAAAGTGGGTGGGATGTAGCTGGTTTAGAGTACATTTCACGAGTGATTTTTTGTTCAGATCTCGATTGAACTGAGATCCTGTGCAAAATTTTGTTTGTGGTGTACTAATATCATCAAAGACAAGCCATGAAAAGGATCTAATATGGTTCAAGTTCCTACAGTTTGATGGTCGGAGTCTAGGGAAAATCTGACAAGAACAAACGTTGTTTACAAGGTAGGCCCAAATCGAGGATATTGATAGTACAAAGCCGGGCGTTAACGGCGCGTGAATTTACTGATTGATACACATTTTCTCCCATTAACGCCCGGTTTTTACCCGTTAATACATGCTTATAACGGCCCGAAAAGGCACATTTTATGCAATAATTTGTTTTAATAACTTTCCTAATTTGATGTAGACTGCATTTTTGATTCTATATTTCTCTTTCACTGCCAAAATATTGTATATAAACTCAACTTTTTTTCAATGCTGAAAATACAAATCCACTGATCTCTGAAAGATTTTTGTCTTAAAGGTTTGACTATACTATACTATGGTATAGTTCCAAGATCAGACTGCACAGAATGTGCAGTTTGATCATGATCTGTACTGTCTGCAAAAGCCAATGTGTTGAAAGAGTTAAAATTACGGACAGAGTGGTGAACAAAAAATGTTAATGTATTGAGAATCACACATTGGACAAACTTTTAACCCTTTACCACACAATGCTGACTTTTAATGACCCTGGGCAAGAAGCCTTTTGAAAACATTGTGGGAAAAGGAGAAAATGCTGGTAACCAGCATTTTCTCCTTTTCCCAAATTGTTTTTTACCCAATCGAAGAAAAATTGCAGTATTTAAGCCACGTTGAAATTGTTGCCTGCATATGCTTTCAATTTGGACAAAGCTAAAATTTTGTCGTCTTGCAAAGGGTTAAAGAATTGAACAACAGAATGCTTGAAGTTCTATGGAAAGCATACTATTAAAGAATTGAACCACAGAATGTGTGAAGTTATATTAAAAACAATTGCTTCTTTCCAAAGTTTCATCAAAAACTGTCTTATTCGGTAGAAAGTTGTATTTGTATCGTAATGGCCTAAGACTTGTACTTACAGAGCCTGGGAAGACCAAAGTCTGCTCCAACGTATGATAAAGATACAGGAAAAGTTACATTGGTGTATTTGAATGGCTCACAGTGCAATTTTGATCCAACACAGAAGTTCACCACAAAAATTGTGTTTAGCTGTTTACCTGGACCTATTAGGGTATGTTGGTTGTTTTTGACATCTTCTATCAAATGCACATAATATCAGAAGCTTGAGTTTTAGCAATCCCAAGAAAGATAGCATTTGAAAACATTGTGGGAAACATTACCAGCATTTTCTCCTTTCCCACAATCTTATAAAGACAAATCTTATTTTTGTAGCGTAGTTAATTTGTGGTCTACAGATGCTTTCATCATGGATGAGCCTTAAGTATTGTAGACTGGATAAAAGGTAAGCTGGCCAGATAATTGTTATTACAGCTTTGCCCAGACAGAACACTGTAGCATCTTGCTTCTCAGTAGGAAGGTCTTCCATCTTAGCTCATTTCTTCATCCAAATAACCCTAGTGCCTAGCACTGTTTGAAGTCTTTTGTGCGTTATAAGTTATGCATGCATAGCAGGACTAAGACCATGAACCATAAAAAGATTTTAGGTGAACAACAGTCAGGCACACTTTTTTTAAGCATTATGAGCTACATAGCCATAGGTCACGGTGCTTCCTTGAAAAGATATCCAGACAAACTTTATCAGTCTATTCTTTTAAATTCTGGTGTTTGATTCTGTGTGTCTGGTTAGGGGCAGTATTTTATGGATATAGGGCTAATGTGCTGTTTTCTCACATTGTTCTCAAAAGCTGTGTGCTGTAGGAGCTCAAACAGTTAACTTTGTATAGTTATGGGTCAGTTAATTGATCTCTGATCTCATTAGTTTGGCAGAATGTAAGTATGTCTAAAAGTAGCCCAACCAAATGACAAGGAAAATATCCAGGCAAATGGTGATTCTATTGTAATAACTATTCCTTCTCTCTCATTGTTTTCAAAGCCAGGGGATTAAAACTTCATTTTTATATAGCATTTGATGAATTTAACTGATGCAACTACATGTAATTTTATATCAGGGAAGTCCAGTCCTAATCAGCAAAGTTGGTTGCCAATATGTGTTTGAGTGGCCTACAGAGGTGGTCTGCTATGACAGGGAACCAGAAAAGCCGACAGACGAGTGTGGTTTCCATGACTACCAAACAGGAACTTACTATAACTTCACCACTTTGTCTAGAACTGAAGATTACAAAGTATGTAGCTCTGTGTGTGTTTTGAGGTAGTTTTTTCATACGCTTTACGTTTTAGCTGTTCTTTGTTCCTTTAAAAGTTGTGGATCTCATAATTTGAAGTGCAACCTTAGTTTCAAATAAAAAAAAATTCAGGTGTATAGGAGACAATGACATATACGTGTAGTATTGAGTTAACGCTATTAAACAGTGCAATTTTTAAAGATTTTACGGAAAACGGATTTTGAAAATATTGTATGAAAAGGAGAAATGCTGGTAAGTAGTATTTTTTCTCCTTTTTCCAAAATGGTTTTTACCCTTCCAATGTCACCTTTCAAGTTTTGAGTATGTTAACTGTTTACCACACAATTCCGACTTTTAACACCCCTTTTCAGATAATGTTTTTTAACCTTTCAAGGACAAATTTCATAATTTGTATAACATTTAATTTGTCATCTGGTCATGCTTTCAATTTGGATCAGTTAAAAAATTTTATCGATTGGTAAAGAGTTAACTCTGTTTATTCGAGTTTTTGGAGTTATTTCCTGTGAGTTTTCTTCTTGTATCTGGACCATTACTTGTATTGTTTGACATCTATTCATATGAGTCCGACAAGTGCATTAAGGCTGATCTATTTCTCTGTGAAAGGGTAGAAAACATAGTGGAAAAAGGTAGTGGATAAAAGAGTAAAATGCTGGTATCCAGCATATTCTCTCTTCCCCACAATATTTTCAAAAGCCTTTCTTCACTTGGTTTGTTTGATAAGGGGTTAAAGAACTTTTCAAAATTTCTGATATACAACCTTTACCACACAACACTAGGTCACAGACAACAGTAACAACAATTACTACATCAGTCCATGTAAAGCTGTCAGTAAGAGTGGTTGTTCATCAGGCATGGTGTGCCGAGAATCAGGTTCAGATCTGGTGTCATTTGGTGCGCCAAAACAGTACTCATTCGAAAGAGAGGATGAGGACACAATTAAAATGGCCTATGCAACTGGTGGAAATTGTCCAGGTATCTCTTATTTCACTAATTGTATTTTATAACAGTTCAATGAGACAAGAAATTACTCAGAGCAATTTTTTCCATTTCTCATTCTTTTCTGTCACATACAATTTCAGTTTAACCTGTGCTGAGCAAATATGTTTCAACATATTTATCTTTTCAGGGAACTCATTATATGAGTCATGCTCTGTGAAAAGAGGGCTAAATACATCTGCAAAAAGTATCAACTCATGTCAGCCTGACCAGGGCCGAAACTTTGCTGTTGGTCAATTTTCTGCAGCACAAAGGGCCGGTGTACCTCATGATTTAGTCAGTTGTTATATGAAATGGGATTTATGGTTCTATAACTCTGTTGACTTGCTTGGTATCATGCATTATGGAGATGCATTAAGCCCCCTTTTGCCAGCGCATGGCTCATATGCTGAACAGAGATGGCCTTTTAGACAGGTTTTACTACATGCCAGGACATTTTTTTTTTTCCCAAATGTTACATTGCATCATTGTATTTGTGAAGTTCAAAGATTTTTAAAGTGGCATTTATATCAAGCATATTTCTAAATACAGGTAAAAATCTTATTTATTTAACTGATTAGAGCTTTAAACACATTGGCAACAGATAACCTTGAAACTGTCATTGTGAATGTTGAAAATGAACATGTTTTTATTAGCAGGGCTGTTTTCGAAGAACTGATACCTGTACAGATTAATTTTAGTCTTCAGCTGAGCTGGGATTCAGACTCGGAACTATTGGAGCACCACTAGATTACCAACTTAGCTTTTATGGCTCTGCATGGGTTTATAGCATTTTTTGAAAATAAAATAATTGATACCAGTCTAGCTATTCTTGTTTCAGGTGGTGGGACAGCTCGTAGTGAAATTTTATTCAAGTGTAACAAAGAAGTAGGAATGGGCCAGCCAAAATATTTTATTGGATTTCAATGTAACATTCAGTTTATCTGGGAAACCAGTCTTGTTTGCCCGCATGTGGAGCAACCTTGTACGCTTGTCAGCAATGGACATTTATATGATTTGAGCTTACTTTCAAAAGACAATGGTGCATGGAATTTGTCAGACTCGAAAGGAAACAGGTATATTTTTGTATAGCTCAGTGTAAATTCTTTGTCAAATGGTAGCTTATAATTTATACAACTATAAAGAAAACCCTGAAAAAGTCAAAGGATAAGGAGAAATTGCCGTCATCCATTTTTTTTCCTGATCTGCCTTTTGAAAGGTCAATTCCATCATTTAACAAACAATCCTGTGTTTAAACAACCCTGAAGAAGAAGCCTTTTTGAAAATATGCCTGGAAAAGGAGAAAATGCTGATAACTAGCACAATGTTTTCAACAGTCTCAAAGACAGATCCCCATATTTTGAGCTGCAGTTTAATTGTCATCACAAAATGCTTTCAATTTGGGCAAGACTAACATTTTGTTGTCTGTTGAAGGGTTAAGCCATGTTCCATTTGTTATCTTTAAATGCTTTCATGCTGTGCTATTATTTGTTATTAAGTGTACTGATAATTATGTCTCTTTTACTTGCAGTTATTTGATCAACATTTGTTCAAATTTAAACACTGGAGATCTAAGACTTCTTTGTGGAAAAGATGCAGGAGCTTGTAGAAAATCAAGCTTTGGGTATGAAATGATAGGTTCTGTTAGAGCACAAAAACCGTTGTATAAAGATAGTAAGTACCTCTTGCCCCATATACATTAACTGAACAAATATTGAAAACAGCATTTAACACTATTTTAAAACAAACATAAATATTTCCTGTATAGTTATGTGATTAACTCTTTACCAATTTACAAAACTTTGACTGGTCCAACTTGGTAGTATTTGTAAAAGACAAATGCAATGTGTATAGTAATAATATTTGTCTTTAAAAAGAGTAGAAAACATTTTGAGAAAAGAAGAAAGTGCTGGTTACCAACATCTTTTTCCTTTCCTCACTATATTTTATAAAAGCCCTTTTTCCTCAAGGTTGTTTAAACTTGAGATTGTGTGGTAAAGATTTAAACCTTTACGTAGCAATCCTATGGTTTTACCACCTTGTGGAATAAGACTTGAAAAAGTTTTTTGATAAGGAAAACATACTTGTAACTGACATTTTCCCCTTTTCCCACTATTTTTTCTACCCAGTTAAATCTTTCCATACCATAGACAACACCAGAAGCTTTTGAGAACAGTGTAGATTAATATCAGACTGCACAGAATGTGCAGTCTGATCTCTGATCTACACTATCCACTGTTGTATTCTTGATCTATACCGCACTGTCTCTTGATATTGCAGAGGAAATGTATTTCTAGCCTTTGAGAACATGTGATTTATTTATTCGGTAATGAAAGAGTTAAAGAAAAATTATAAAAAGAAAATTGTTGTCTGTTAATGCTTTCTGAGTGGAAAAGTAAAAATATTTGTTGTGTTGTAGTGTTTCAATAAATTGTCTATTTCTGCTTCCAATCTACAGGTAAGACTGGTAATATTGTTTTGGAGTATGAAGACGGAGCAGGGAGTGCATGCAAACATGATAAACGAAGAATGGACAGTGATCCAGCCAAAACTCGAATAAACTTTATTTGTGGAAATACCTATGGTGGTCCAGTTTTCAATGAAAGGTGATCACTTGATTTTTTTTCCCACTGTTTGGCAGATCAAACCTGTGGCTGTCCAAAGTGATGTTAGGTCTATTCTGTGAAACCTTGCAACATTGAACTTATGGGAAAACCAGGATATATGCTTTTTTTTGTTTTCCCACAGTGTTTTGTATTCTATGGAGGACAAAATTTGAAACCTCAACATTAGAGCAAAATTAAAGTTGTGTGCAAAGCTTGCATTATAGACAAGCATAGAATTGTGATATTTGGTAAAAAGTAGTTTTGGGGTTTTTGACAGATTTTATTATAATGGTGTATTCTGAAAAATAGGTCTGAATTATTTATGCTACTTAGGTATCACAGAAGATAAAGCAGTTTATAAAAGAACTCGAAACAACCTTAAAAGTGCTGTCTTAATAGACTTTCTGAAGAAGGAAAATAGATTTAAAAAGTTGTGATTACAAAATTGGTTTGCCAGAATAATTAAAAACAAAATAGCACAGACTCCTAGTCTAAGATCTGACTGCACGAGTGCAATCTGAACTTAACTGATATTCTTGGCAAATAACTGTACTTGAACTACATAGTAGGAGGTAAAACATAACTGTTTCAATAGACAATCTATGGATGAAGCTTGGATATAACATTCTGGTTATGCTATATTTGTTGTTTCAGTGCCATAAATAAAGAAGCATGCTTATTTGAGTTTACTTGGAAAACGAAGATAGCCTGTGAAATTGAAAGGTAAGAAAAATTGTGTTTTGTGCACTTGAAAATTTCATGCAATATTAATCCTTTAATATATGATTCATTGTTTTGACAACCTGAAGGAGATGCCTTTGAAAACATTGTGGGCAAAGAGGAAAAAGGCTGGTAACCAGTATTTCCTCCTATTCCCGCAACATCTGCCCTTTCAAAGACACACTTTATTATTTCAATCACATTTAATTTGCTGTCTGCAAATGCCGCCATTGTTGACATGTCTGAACTTTTTTCATCTGGTTAAAACTTAATTGCATTATTCTGTTTGTTTATATAGTAGCAACAAATTCATAGCTAAAAAAAAAGCCAGCCAGAGATTATGGCATTCTTTATTTGGAACATTGAATGCTTACTCTAAACGTTGCTTTTAATATTTTGGCAGATTATAATTTTTTTCAAATTGTAATAGTGCCATGAAACAGCTCATTTCATTTGCATATTAACCCTTAGAGCCCCCAATAAACTCAATAGACATTATCAGTCCAGATATAAGATTCAAACAAGTGCAATTTCGGAATGTCTCAGCAAAGCAGACATTGTAGTTCAAAGATCAGGTTGCCAAGATTGTCCAGCCTGGTCTTGATCAGTGCTAGCTGCAAAGGCACCTTAAGTAGTGAAATGTGCTCTAATGGTTAACAAAATTCCATCATCTGAGGCACACTTGATTTGTAAGTTTAATCTTAGTTATTTCTCACTGACTGTAAAACAAGGTCTTACAGCTTCAATCAACCTCTCTTGATTACTTTCCAACAAATCTAAATTTGTTATATGGGCAGTTTTAAAGGTTGACCCTTAAATCACCTTTCACAACTATGGTTGCCTTTGCATCCAGTATAGATCAAGATTAGTCTGCACAAAATGCGCAGCCTGAATTTTTTCTATACTATTTACCCTGCTGAAAATCATTTAGACAAAAACAACCAGAAAATTGTGATTCTTTGTGTCTTATTTCCAGATTAAATGTCTGTTGAGTTTATTTACTCTCGGGGTTTACTTTGCTTATTTCAAGTTTTAAACCTCGAACCTCAGAGGCGAGGGACTGACTCTATAACATCACTATCTCCCACTGTTAGTGTTGAATTTGTTGTTTGCAAATGCTTTCAAATTGGTAGAATCTAAAATGTTGTCCTCTGGTAAAGAGTTAACCCTTTACCAGACGATAAAATTTCAGACTGGTCCAAATTGAAAGCACTTGCAGACCACAAACTAAAGGTGACTCAAATGACGAAATGATGATAGGTTAGAAAACACTGTGAGGAAAGGAGAAAAAGTTGGTTACTACCATTTTCTCCTTTTCCCACCATGTTTTGATAGCCTTCTTATTCAGGGTCATTAAAAGTTGGGATTGTGTGGTAAAGGGTTGAAGTTACATATAGACAGCCTTCTATTATTTTCTATTTACAGACAAGAAGTAACACCTAAAAATGGTACAATATTTGATGTACACTCTGGGAACATTATCAACTTGCAACCTTTATTAAATAAAACGTAAGATTTTTATTTAACTTAAGATGTCATTAAGCTGTACTAGATCAACATAGAATTTACAATCTTATCTGGGATTCACACTGTGCATCATATTATGAATATTTCAACAAAAGCAGCATTTTATTGGCAGTATTTTAAATTTTTCTGCCACCAGATAATGTCAGGTTTCCTTGTATGTAAATCCCATGACAAAGTTAGGAAGGAGGGGGTTAGTCTATATGTCCCTAGATTCAATTTTGTGCCCTCCCTTTCTTGTACAGTTTTCAACCATTTTGGCTTGAATTCTACTGGAATTCTTCCCACAATGGGACCTGCAATTTTCGTTGTGACTGATCTACTATTACAGAAGATATGGCTCTATAAGTTTTTTTCTGATCCATTAACAAAGCAATCAATGAGGTTTTATTTGTAGGCTTAGTTCTAGATAACAATTAAAGTGAACCTTATCAAGCATATGCAAATCATAAAATTACAAGTTTGATTGCCTTAAAAAAGGTTTAGAAAACATAGTGGGAAAAGTGGGAAATTCTTTGTTTCCCACAGTGTTTTCTACTCGTTCAAACTCAATTTTCACAATGTTAGCCACATTTGAGATGTCTTCTGCAAATGCTTTGGATTTGGACAAGTCCTCAATTTTGTCATGTGGTAAAAAGTTAATATACACTGAAATTTTCTTTGCAAAATTACGACAGATTCCAGTTCATAGAACATAGTGAAAGTGGCAATGATTTTACGTATGAAATCTTGTTGAATGGGACATCAGACCAATGTGTTGACGGGGTTGTGTGTTTAAAACAGAAGGAAAAAAATCGTAGAGTATTGGGAACATACACCAGTCGGAAATTTTACATTGATGGTAGGTCAGGTAGATTTTCTGTTTTTAGCTCACCTGAGCACTAAGTGCTCATGGTGAGCTTTTGTGATCATGCTGTGTCCAGTGTCCGTCATGCATCGTGCGTCTTTCTTCATCAACTTTTACCTTGTGTACGCTCTAGAGGCAACATTTTGAGTCCGATACTCATGAAACTTGGTCAGAATGTTTGTCTTGATGATATCTCGGACGAGTTTCGAAAATGGGTCATGTCAGGTCAAAAACTAGGTCACTAGGTCAAATCTTAGAAAAACCTTGTGTACGCTCTAGAGGCCATATTTTCAGTCCAAAACTCTTGAAAGTTGGTCAGAATGTTTGTCTTGATGATATCTTGGACAAGTTCGAAAATGGGTCATGTCAGGTCAAAAACTAGGTCTCTAGGGCAAATCTTAGAAAAACCTTGTGTACGCTCTAGAGGCCATATTTTCAGTCCAAAACTCTTGAAAGTTGGTCAGAATGTTTGTCTTGATGATGTCTCGGACGAGTTTGAAAATGGGTCATGTCAGGTCAAAAACTAGGTCTCTAAGGCAAATCTTAGAAAAACCTTGTGTACGCTCTAGAGGCCATATTTTCAGTCCAAAACTCTTGAAAGTTGGTCAGAATGTTTGTCTTGATGATATCTTGGACGAGTTTCGAAAATGGGTCATGTCAGGTCAAAAACTAGGTCACTAGGTCAAATCTTAGAAAAATCTTGTGTATGCTCTAGAGGCCATATTTTCAGTCCAAAACTCTTGAAAGTTGGTCAGAATGTTTGTCTTGATGATATCTCGGACGAGTTCGAAAATGGGTCATGTTGGGTCAAAAACTAGGTCACCAAGTTAAATCTTAGAAAAACCATGTGTACCCCATAGAGGCCACATTTTAATCAAATACTCATGAAAGTTGGTCAGAATGTTTGTCATAATGATATCTTGAATGAGTTTGAAAATGGGTCATATCAGGTCAAAAATTTGGTCACCAGTTCAAATCTTTAAAATAGGTTGTGTAGCTCTAAAGTCATCATTTTCTGTCCAACACTTATGAAAATTAGTCAGAATGTTTGTCTTCATGATCAGTATGATGAAATTGAAAATGGGTCACATTGGGTAAAAATCTAGGTTGCCATGTCATGTCTTGGAAAAACCTTGTGTACACTGTAGAGGCCACATTTTCTGTCCAATACTTATGAAAGGTGGTCAGAATCTTTGTTTTGATAATATCTACAATGGGAAAATGGGCTATTTTTGGCTAAAAAGTAGTTCAGGGAGAGAAATTCTAAAAAAAAGCTTGTGTACAAGCTAGATGCCAAATTTTCAGTTCAATAATTATGAAAGCTTGGTACATTGTTTGTCGTAATATCTCGAAAGAGATTGAAAAAGGGTTATATTTGGTCAAAAGACTCAGGTGAGCGACTTCTGTATCTTCTGATTATTGCATGTAGACTTACATGCACCATGGATGTCAAAATTCAAAGCATTTGCAGACAACTAATTAAAGGCGGCTCAAGTGATGGAACTTGCCTTTGACTGGATAGAAAACAATGTGAGAAAAGGAGAAAATGCTGGTCACCAGCATTTTCTCCTTTTTCCATAATGTTTTCAAAAGCTTTCTTTCTCTGGTATGGTAAAGGGTTAAAGTGACAGCTAAGATATGTAAGAGAGTGGAGAAGCCAAGGAAAGTAGGAACAATAGTTGGATATTTAACTTGTCACTTCCTGTAATAAGTCTACAAGAAACATCCCAGCACAATATGAATAAGGATATTGAATTAGGATTTGATACATGTTCATAAACAAATGTAGATACAATGTGACAAAAGGAGAAACTGTTTGATACAAGGAATTTCTCCTGTTGCCACAGTATTTTTAAAAATGGTCTTCCAAGTGATGAACATGTCTGCAGCAGGTAATATAGTTAGAGTGAAAGAATGAACGGTGGGTCTTATCAGATGTCACTTATTCATTTTGTTTTTGAAGGGTAATACCAGATGACAAAATTTTAGCCTTGTCCAAATTGAAAGGATTTGCAAAAGATAGTTTGACTGTTACTAAAAACATGAAACTGATCGTTCAAGGGATAGAAAACAGTGTGGGGAAAGGAGAAAATTGCAGATTGGCTTGGCTTGTTTCAAAATTTGATTGTAAGAGTTTAGAGGTTATCAGGATGACCTTTGTTGTTACAGATGATGACCTTGAAGCAGTTTATACAACCAATGAAAAGTGTTCAAAGAGTTCTTCAAAAATGAATGTAACAAGTGTTATACAATTTAATTGTAATGTTAAAGTTAATGGCATGGTAAGTTCAATGCTTTGTAATTCAGTAAATTGTATTAACCTTGTACCACACAACCCACATTTTAATGACCTAGAATGGAAGACTTTTGAAAACAATGTGGGAAAAAGAGAAAATGCTAGTTACCAGCATTTTCTTCTTTTCCCACAAGCTCTTTTACCCTTTAAAAGGAACATCCCAACATTTTAGCAATATTTTTTATGTGGTCTGCTAATGTTTTGCACAATGGACAGGTCTAAAATGTGATCAGCTGGTAAAGAGTTTATTGATCTCTCTACAAATGTAAAATTTACCACACATATTCTCCCACAGCAGTGTATTAAACCAATAATTTGTTTTTGATGATACACTCGTGTAATACTATTTTTCAGTCCTGGTTTTTGTTGATTTGTAACTACCAATACTTCAATCTGCAGGAACTAACAAAAGAATTTTACTGAGATATGTGTTACTTTTCCATTTCACAGGAAAATGATGTTAACTCTTTACCAAACGACAAAATTTTAGACTGGTCCAAACTGAAAGCATTTGTAGACGACAAAATTAATTTTACTTAAAAATTGAAATTTGTTCTGGGAGGGTAGAAAACATTGTGGAAAAAGGAGAAAATGCTGGTTACCAGCATTTTCTCCTTTTCCCACGATGTTTTCAAAAGGCTTCTTTTTCAGGGTCATGAAAACCAGGGATTGTTTGGGAAAGAGTTAATATACCTTTGACATAAACACATGAAACGTTTTCATAATTTCCTTCTTCAGTGATAACTTGAATGCCATGGTAGTTATTCTAAGTCAATAGACTTGTGAAAAAAATCCAGTTTACTCCTTGAGAAACTTTTAAAATTTGGTTTAAAAAATTCAAGGAACTAATTTCAAGTGCAGCTCAAACCTGACTGCACCTGTAAACATAGACTTATAAACGATATATAGCCTAAGGGTGATGATTAAGGATGCTCGTTTTACTGTCAATCATTTTATGTGACAAATAGAAGAGCTGAGGCTGTTACCATAATGGTTTTAATCCACTCATTTAAACCTTTATAACACAATTCCAAGTTTTAACAACCCTGAAGAAAATGGCTTTTGAAAACATTGTTGGAAAAGGAGAAAATGCTGGTTACCAGCATTTTCTCCTTTACCCACAACTTTTTTCATCCATTAACCGGCAAATTCAATTACTTGAGCCACATTCAATTTTTCGTCTGCAAATGCTTTCAATTTAGACATGTGTAAATTTGTGCTTTGGTAAAGAGTCAATAAGATACTGAAACATAATCACACAATCCTCTTTATATCACACAAAACTTCCTCCAAGCACTGCATTAAAACAATGACTTATTCTATGATAATACATTAATGTTTTATCATTTTTTGAGTCATGGTTCTAGAGGATTTGTAACTGAAGATATGTTCTATGAAAAATAAGACTGTTGTTCAATATTTCAGCTATTGCCTATTTCAAGAGTTTTGAAACACTTTATCTATTTAGAACATTTTTAAGTAGCCAAACTTGTAAAAACAATATGGTTGGAATGAATACAGTACTACATGCTTAACCCTTTCCCAAGCAATCCGGAGCTTTGACAACCGTAAGAAAAAAGCCTTCTGAAAACATTTCAGAAAAAGGAGAAAATGCAGGTAACCAGCATTTTCACCTTTTCCCACAATGTTTTCTACCTTGTCAGAGAACTTCTGGTCATTTGTACTGTATTTAAGTTTGTTGTCTGCAGATGTGTTGAATTTGCAAGAGTCTAAAACTTGCGAAAGGTCTAAATTTTCTAGAGTGAGGAAGTGTTTCAAAACTCTTGAAAAAGGCAATAGCCCAAATATTCAACAATAGATTGTTATTTTTCATGGTATTTTATTCATTCCTGGAGGAATGCATGGAGTAAAAATGTCTAATCCTAGAGGAACCTTTTATTCCAGTCCACACAATCCCAAATTTAACAACCCTATAGAAGAATACTTTCAAAAACATTGTGGTAAAAGGAAAAAATGCTTTAAATTTGGACAAGTAAAAAATTTTGTCTTTTGATGGAGAGTCATTGTCATGGCATGAGTCAAAGGCTTAATAACTGTGAACAGTATGTACATGTACCACTATGTGTCAAGTACTATATATTAGCTTATTCACATTCAATTATCGTTCTATCTTTGCATAGGGAAGACCCGTGTTAATATCAAGATCTAATGACTGTGTATACATTTTTTCATGGGACACTCCCATGGCCTGTATGTCTGCTCAAGTGTAAGTAATTTCTTACTGTAATGTTTGCTCACGCATGTAGCTTTTCTAATACAGAGTAAATTTACAAATTAACTTTTACAGACAATTTGTAATCTAGTAAATGTTTAAGACTACCTGTCTTAGAAAACCACTTTTATAATGGCTCTTGCAACCTTTACAATACAGTCCTGAGATTTAACAACTCTGAGAAAGGAGGCTTTTTCTCCTTTTTCTACAATGTTTTCTTTATTTCAAAAAGCATACATATATTTCAGTTTTTGAGCAAATTTTACTTTGTCATCTGCAAATGCTTTCAATGTGGACTAGTCCACAATTTTGTTGTTTGGTGAAGGGTTAACTTGAATCATGAACTACCATTTTATTTTCAAATTTTCAATAGTACTGCTTCTAGTCAGGCTTAGATTTATAACCTTTGTTTCTGTAGGCATTGGACAAAAAAGTTTGATATACATCTCAAACTTGTACCAAATAAACCTGAGCTGTAACTCTCTATACCACACTACAGAATTTTACACTTGTTTTAATTTGGAGCATTTTGCAGATGACAAATGAGATGTGGCTAAGATTTGTGAATTTTGTCCTTGAAGGGGTAGAAAACTGGTTAACAGCATTTCTCGTTTTCCCACGTTGTTTTCAAAAGACATCTATATCAGGGTTGTTAATGCCAGGGAATGTGTGGTAAAGAGATAACAACCCTGAAGAAGCAGGCTGTTGAAAACCTTGTTGGAAAATGAGAAAATGCAGTAATCACCATTTTCTCCGCCACTAATTATTCTACCCTTTGAAGAGGAAATTCAATCATTTGGACCACATTTAATTTGTTGTCTGTAAAAGCTCTCAGTATGGACTGGTCTTAACTCATTACCAAACGACAATATTTTAGGCTTGTCCAAATCGAAAGCATTTGCAGACGACAAAATAAAAGTGACTGAAAATTTGAAATTTGTTTTGTGAAGGGTAGAAAACATTGTGGGAAAAGGAGAAAATGCTGGTTACCAGCATTTTCTCCTTTTCCCACAATGTTTTCTAAAGGCTTCTTTCTCAGGGATCGCGTGGTAATGGTCTTAAATTTGTCATCTGATAAAGGTTTAACTGTTTAGCAATCAACGAAAGTTTTGGCTTGTCCGAATTTGAAAAATATTACATATAACAAGTTAAATAGAGCTCAAATGGTTGGATTTATCTTGAAAAAGATGAAAAACATTGAGGAAAAGGGAAAAAATGCTTGTTACTAGTACATGTATTTTGTCATTTCCAACAATGTTTTCAAAAGTCTTTGTCCACAGTGTTATTAAAACTCAGAAGTGTGTGGTAAAGGGTGTCATTATTTAGTTAATGCTTTGTGACATGTGGATTTAATACATTTGCAAGGGGTCCTGTGTGGCTCAGTGGTTAAGTGTAGGACTCGTGACCTGGAGGCCCCGGGTTTGAGCCTCACTGGCTCCACTTGGTTTTTCACAGGAGTGTCCTTGGGCAAGACACTTCAGAGCCCCAGCCTAGTACTGGTTAAACCCAGGAAAACATGAATATGTGAGCTGTCGCCGTGATATGACTGAAATAATGTTGAAAGCGACGTAAAACACCATTCAAACAAACAAAAATGCATTTGCAAAAAGTATCTACTTAGGTCAGCCTGGGCAATCTGGTCAGGCTGACGTGGGTTGAAACTTTTTTCTATTGGCCAATTCTCTGCATGTCAAAGGACTAATGTACCTCATGATTCAGCCATATGTTTGACAAAATGGATTCTATGGCTTCATACTTTGTTGATGACTTGGTTGGTATAGTGCATCACAGAGCTGCATTAAACCCCTTTTTTCTCAGAGCATGTCTTTTTTTTTTTTTTTTAAATACAAACAATTGACATCTGATTTGTTTTCAGCATTCAACCAGCTGTGATACCAAGCAATGTTGCAGGGGGAGGGAATGGATCTGGGTCCTCCTCATCAAAGGGGCAGACGAGCTCTAAAACTATAGCAACTGTGATTGGTGTATTCCTTGTTGCCATTTCCATTTGTATCTTAGTTGTTGTCTTCCATAAACAAGAGAGGAGGTAAGGCAATGTACAATGTCATAGTTAATTCCATGCAAAACAATTGTTTCAGGAAATTGGATATGCTGGATTCAACCTGTATGTCTGTTTGTTTGACTGAGCATTGGCACCTTAATATAATGTTATTAGACTTTGGTATGTGTACTAGCTCTTTCTGTCCAATTTCTTATGGAAGTTATCTGAAGTCATCTTTTACCAAACGACAAAATTTTGGATTGGACAAAATTGAAAGAAAGCAGACAACAAATTATGTGTTTCTAAAATGATCTCTTTAATAGGGTAGAAAATATTGTGGAAAAAGGAGAAAATACTGGTCACTTTTTCTCCTTTTTCCACAATGTTTTCAAAAGCCTTCTTCCTTAGGGTCGCTTAAAGTCAGGATTCTGTGGTAAAGAGTAGTTTTTACCAAACAATAAACATGTAGACTTGTCCAAATTGAAAGCATTGGCAGAAGATAAATGCGTCTCACATGATGGAACTTACCTTAGATACATCCAAAAACATTGCGGGAAAAAAAGAAAATGCTTGTTACCAGAAAAGCCTCAGGGTTGTTTTTACTAGGCATTGTGTGGTAAAGGGTCAAGAAATTATCATGAACAAATGATGTACAAGCTTGGAAATATGCAAAAGACTTCCACAAATGTAGTAAGAGATGCTTTGTGAGGCGCAGCCATAAAAAAAAGGGGTGGAATATATCTGATTTATTGCTGTCTTGACTACAACTTTCTTTTGTATCATAGCAAAAACAATGCTTGTATTTTTTTACTCAATAATCAAGGTTACTGCATTTACTGTTTACCAAATGACAAAATTGTGCTATAGTCTAAATTGAAAGCATTTATAGGCCACAATTTGAATGCTACTCAATTGATGGAACTTGTATTTGATATGGTAGAAAACATTGTTGCAAAAGGAGAAAATGCTAGTTAACCAGCAATTTCTCCTTTTCCCGCAATGGTTTCAAAAGCCTTCTCCTTCAGAGTCATTAAAACTCAGGGTTGTGTAGTAGAGGGTTAAGATTAACTGAGTACCTTGTTCTCAAAGATACTGTTTTACTTTTAACCTCTTACTGAACAATCCTGAGTTGTAACAACTCCAAGGAAGACGGCTTTTGCAAAGATTGTGGGAAAAGGAGAAAATGCTGGTAACCAGCATTTTCTCCTTTTCCCACAATATTTTCTACCCTATTGATGAGAAATACCTTGATTCTAGCCACTTTGATCTGTTGTCTGCAAATGCTTTCAAATTGGTTGAGTCGAAAATTTTGTCATGTAAAGAATTAATAGGATGTGAAATAGTCCTTGTGTATCTTGTTTGCTATTTCAATATCATTTTTTTTTTTTACAACTTTACATTTTACACATTTTTGGTAATTTTTCGAAGTCATCTGAGTTTCTTTGTTCTATACAGGGCAGCGTGTGTTGGTGTTGTTAGAAGACTTGTGAGTAGGAAAAGCTCAGAATATACACAGGTGGGTATTACAACTTATTCCTAATGCGAACTTAACCCTTTACCAAAAGATCCTGACTATCAATGTCTCTGTCTCTGAAGCCTTTTGAAAACATTGTGGGAAAAAGGAGAAAATGCTGGTAACCAGCATTTTCTCCTTTTCCACTATTTTTTGTACCCTTTTATAAGCAAACAGCAGTATTTGTGCTGCATTTGATTTGTCATCTGTGAGTGCTCTTAATATGGATGAGTCTGAGTTTTGTTGTTTGGTAAGGAGTTAATTCTTCCTGATAAAAACATATGGGCATAAGGTAGCTTCGGTAAACACTATTACCAGTGGAGATTTTACTCATGTTGAGAAATTTTTCTTTGGCCTATTTATTCCCACTTTTTCCTGATTTGTTTTTAGCTCCACTGGCCGAAGGCCAGCGGGCTTATGTCATGGCCTGTTGTCCGTCGTCCGTCCGTCCGTCCGTGCGTTAACTTTTTTTTAAAACGTCTTCTTCTCTGAAACTACCCATCCAATTTTGATGAAACTTCACAGAAATGATCCTGCCATGGTCCTCTTCAGAATTTCTTGAAAGAATTTAATTCCTTCAAAAACTCTGGTTGCCATGGCAACAAAACTGAAAAATTTTGAAAATCTTTGAAAATCTTCTTGTCTGAAACCGTAAGGCCAAGGGCTACCAAATTTGGCATGTAGCTTTATCTAGTGGACCTCTACCAAGTTTCTTCAATTTATAGCCCTGGGGTCAAAATTGGCCCCGCCCCGGGGGTTACAAGTTATACATGGGCTTATTTAGGGATAACTTTAAAATTCCTCTTCTACCTAGCCATAGGGCCTAGAGCTACCAAATTTGGCATGTAGCTTTATCTAGTGGACCTCTGCCAAGATTGTTCAAATTATAGCCCTGGGGTCAAATTAGGCCCTGCCCGGGGGTAACAAGTTTTACATGGGCTTATATAACAAGTTTTACATGGGCTTATATAGGGAGAACTTTAAAATTCTTCTTTGACCTAGCCATGGGGCCTAGGGCAACCAAATTTGGCATGTAGCTTTATCTAGTGGACCTGTACCAAGGGTGTCCAAATTATAGCCGAGGGTCAAATTTGACTTCGCTCCGGGGGGTAACATGTTTTACATGGGCGGGCTTATATAGGAAAATCTTTCGCATCTAGCTATAAGGGCTAGGGCTATCAAATTTTGCATTTAGCTTTATCTAGGGGGTCTCTATCAAGGGTGCCCAAATTGAGAAAAATTTGAAAATCTTCTTGTTTATAACATTCAAGAACTGAATTATTTGGTATGGAGCTTTATATTGTGGACCTCCACCAGGATTCAAATAATTATAGCTTTGCGATCAAAATTGGCTTTGCCCATGGATCACAACTTTCTCGTAGGATTAGATAGAAAAATGTTTGCATGTCCTCGTGTTTGAAATCAATTTGCTGAATATTGTAATGTTTGGCTTGTAGTGTTTTTACTTAATAGCCAGTGGAGCGATACAGGGCCATCATGGCCCTCTTGTTTTATTATCACTACAGAATTGTTTTAGAGTATATTTCTATTCCTCACAACCCCTCTATTTGGAGTGGTTCAGAAATCAAGTTACAGAAGATGGGAAACACTGGTGCATGGTTTTTATTAATAAATGTATATTAACCCATTAAAGTGCCGGATAAATCCAATGGCCATTTTTATACCCCCACAAAATGAATGTTTTCTGGGGTATACTGGAATCGGCCTGTCTGTCCGTTTGTCTATCCTTGTGTCCGTCCGTGTGACCGTCTGTGTACAAATAATTGCCTGTTTCTGTCAAAGCACTGGCGGGGGTATTAAGTCACATTCAGTGACAGCTCTAGTTAGTCTAGGAACAGGACCCAAATAATTGCAATTTCAAGGTTGTGTTATCCAGAATGTCGAGGCAAACCAGATTGTGTAGATCAAGATTAGACTGTAGGTTTTGTGCGGGTTGATCTTGATCTACACTTGCCGCAAATGCAGCTATAGTTGTCAAAGATGCTATAAGTGTTATTCATTAAATCTAAAAAACTGCATAATTTTTAGACTGCTTAATGAATCCTTATGCTTGTTAATTGCTAATGCTGCAATGAGTTTTGTACTCTCATAGAAGTTTCAACAGGCTGGACCATAGGTTTGGCTTTTGTCTATCCATGGCTCTTTCCATCTGCCCACAGTCATAATTAGAATGGACTGAACCATTTATATGTACTCTAATTCCTACTTTCAGATGAGATATCAAAGGGTATAAAGTTTATTGTCCCAGTAAATACTTATTTGACCCATTACCATACAGTTTATTATTCTGTCGCAGTTAAAAAATGTTGAAAACAACGTGGGAAATGGAAAAACTTCTTGTAAACAAGTAATTGCCCCTTCCCTGAAATGTTTTCCCAATCAATCAAAAACAACATTTCGTTTTATGTCCCCGCCATGAAATGGCGGAAGGGCATATAGAGTTACCTGTGTCCGTCTGTGTGTGTGTTTGTGTTAGTGCATGTGTGCATTAGTGTGTGTGTCCCATTCTTGTCCGGAGCATAACTTCTACATTTATTAATGGATTTCAAAATAATTTTGCACACTTGTTCTCCTTAACAAGTACTAGTGTTATGCGAAAAGTTTGTTTCGATACGCCCAAGGTCAAGGTCACAGTTGAAGGTCAAATGTTTAAATTGACCTTGTCCGGAGCATAACTTCTACATTTATCAATGGATTTCAAAAAAACTTCGCACACTTGTTCTCCTTAACAAGTACTAGTGTTATGCGAAAAGTTTGTTTCGATACGCCCAAGGTCAAGGTCACAGTTGAAGGTCAAATGTTTAAATTGACCTTGTCCGGAGCATAACTTCTACATTTATCAATGGATTTCAAAAAAACTTCGCACACTTGTTCTCCTTAACAAGTACTAGTGTTATGCGAAAAGTTTGTTTCGATACGCCCAAGGTCAAGGTCACAGTTGAAGGTCAAATGTTTAAATTGACCTTGTCCGGAGCATAACTTCTACATTTATCAATGGATTTCAAAAAAACTTCGCACACTTGTTCTCCTTAACAAGTACTAGTGTCATGCGAAAAGTTTGTTTCGATACGCCCAAGGTCAAGGTCACAGGTGAAGGTCAAATGTTTAAATTGACCTTGTCCAGAGCATAACTTCTACATTTATCAATGGATTTCAAAAAAACTTCGCACACTTGTTCTCCTTAACAAGTACTAGTGTCATGCGAAAAGTTTGTTTCGATACGCCCAAGGTCAAGGTCACAGTTGAAGGTCAAATGTTTAAATTGACCTTGTCCGGAGCATTACTTCTACATTTATCAATGGATTTCAAAAAAACTTCGCACACTTGTTCTCCTTAACAAGTACTAGTGTCATGCGAAAAGTTTGTTTTGATACGCTCAAGGTCAAGGTCACAGTTGAAGGTCAAATGTTTAAATTGACCTTGTGCGGAGCATAGCTTCTACATTTAACAATGGATTTCAAAAAAACTTTGCACACTTGTTCTCCTAAACAAGTACTAGTGTCATGCGAAAAGTTTGTTTCGATACTCCCAAGGTCAAGGTCACAGTTGAAGGTCAAATGTTTAAATTGACCTTGTCCGGAGCATAACTTCTACATTTATCAATGGATTTCAAAAAGACTTCGCACACTTGTTCTCCTTAACAATTACTAGTGTCATGCGAAAAGTTTGTTTCGATACGCCCAAGGTCAAGGTCACAGGTGAAGGTCAAATGTTTAAATTGACCTTGTCCAGAGCATAACTTCTACATTTATCAATGGATTTCAAAAAAACTTCGCACACTTGTTCTCCTTAACAAGTACTAGTGTCATGCGAAAAGTTTGTTTCGGTACGCCCAAGGTCAAGGTCACAGTTGAAGGTCAAATGTTTAAATTGACCTTGTCCGGAGCATTACTTCTACATTTATCAATGGATTTCAAAAAAACTTCGCACACTTGTTCTCCTTAACAAGTACTAGTGTCATGCGAAAAGTTTGTTTTGATAAGCTCAAGGTCAAGGTCGTAGTTGAAGGTCAAATGTTTAAATTGACCTTGTGCGGAGCATAGCTTCTACATTTAACAATGGATTTCAAAAAAACTTTGCACACTTGTTCTCCTAAACAAGTACTAGTGTCATGCGAAAAGTTTGTTTCGATACTCCCAAGGTCAAGGTCACAGTTGAAGGTCAAATGTTTAAATTGACCTTGTCCGGAGCATAACTTCTACATTTATCAATGGATTTCAAAAAGACTTCGCACACTTGTTCTCCTTAACAATTACTAGTGTCATGCGAAAAGTTTGTTTCGATATGCCCAAGGTCAAGGTCACAGTTGAAGGTCAAATGTTTAAATTGACTGTTCAACCCAGTTTTACATCCTGCTCAGCAGAATTGTGATATGAAGATACAGTTTTGGTTTTTAAAAAGACTCATCCAAAAAACTATGCCAGAGAATATTGAGGCTGCAACCTACCCTTCAGCTATAGTCCAGTGTGATAATATTCGATCCAATTTGTTCCTGTCTGATAGAGGAAGTCCAACAAAGTAATTATTATTGCTATATTTCTCACTCTCATTCCTCAAGTTAAGATCTTCATAATCCTGAGTATAAGTAACCCTCAGTTGAAAGATTAAGGAAAACGCTGAATAAAAAGAAGTTAATGCTCAAAACTAGCATTTTCTTCTTTTTCTCACAAAGTTTTCTACCATATGCAATACAAACCATATAATTTATTGTCTGCATATTGCTTTCAACTTGGACCAGTCCTCAATTTTGTTATCAGGTATAAATAATCTTTTATCTGCTTGGCTATATATATAACAAACCTTCTTAACCCTGTCTAAGCTGTTATCCAAAACAACAATTTTCTGTAATACCTACTGATTCTCTCATATGACATATCTGTGACCAATACCATTTAGCGGGGACATCCGTGTCTCTGACACACCTATTTCTAGTTTTCTATCAGTTATACAAGTGAAAACATACCACCCAAGGATTACTCTCCTGTTCCAAAATGTGTTCACATGTATTTCTGCTTTTATCCTTGACCAAACAATCCTGAGTTTTAACGACCCTGTATGAGAAAACTTCATTTGAGCAATATTTACCATGTTGTCTACACTTGGTTTTACTTTGACCCATGCAAATTTTGCTGTGTAGTATAGAGTTTGTGGTGTAAAGAGTTAACTCTATACCAAGCAACAAATTCTTTATATACCTCCAAATTGAAAGTGTTTGCAGACAAGTTAAATGTAGCTGAAATGATATGATTTGTGTTTGAAAGGATAGAAAACGTTGTGGTAAAAGGAGAAAATGCTATTCCCCAGCATTTCATCCTTTTCCCACAGTGTCTTCAGGTTTCTTCGTAAGGGGTTTCAAAATATTTGTTTTTCTGCTAAGGGGATAAACTTAGATTCATGTTGAATATCTCTATTTTACAAGGCTTTTTACAAGAGCATCGGCTGAAAATTCAGTCTAGAAGCTAGTGAGATAATGTCATTTCTAAAAGTATCTTGTATGGTAATGGGTCAAGTCCTTGTCATCATTCAATTTTTAGCTCACCTGAGCACAAAGTGCTCAAGGTGAGCTTTTGTGATAGTGCTGTGTCCGTCATCCTTAGTGCGTCGTCCAGGCATCAACAATTCTCTTTTGTGCTCTCTAGAGGCCACATTTTCTGTTTGATACTCATGAAACCTGGTCAGAATCTTTGTCTTGATGTCTTGATGATACCTTGGTCAAGTTCGAAACTGGGTCACTTCAGATTTAAAAAATAGGTCACCAGGCAAAATCTTAGAAAAACCTTATGTGCACTGTAGAAGCCACATTTGCAGTACAATACTCATGAAACTTGGTCAGAGTGTTTTTCTTGATAATGTCTAGGACAAGTTCAAAAAGTTCATGTTCGGCCAAAAAATAGGTCACTAGGTCAGATCTTAGTAAAACATTGTGTGCACTCTAGGGGCCACATTTCCAGCCTGATATTCATGAAACCTGGTCAGAATTTTTGTCTTGATAATATCTTGGACAAGTTCGAAATTGGGTCACTTCAGATCATAAAGTAGGTCAGAGAAAATATCAGAGAAAAAGTAGGTCATTTACACTCATGTGTTTAACATCATTATCACCAGAATCTCTTCTGCTTTATCAATCCTAGATGACTTTACTCAGGTGAGCGCTTTAGGGCCAATAGCCCTCTTGTTGTAAATGTCCCTGCTAGTATGTTTTGCATGTTTGGTAAATTGCCCAACCGTGTGTGTTTGTGTAATTCTCCAACCCTCCAACCAAGCAAGTTTGATCCATTTGGATTAGAAAATATCTGTTTAGACAGAATACAGAAGGAAACTGCAAGAGAGATAAAGAGGTGAACTCTTTCCCAGATGACGAAATTTGAATATGCCCATAACTCCTTATCAAATGGCAGATATTTGACATGTCCAGATTGAAAACACTTGCAGACAACACATTAAATGTGGCACAAGTTATGATGCTTATGAAAGGATAGGATACATTGTAGGAAAAGGAGAAAATGCTGATAGCCTCCATTTTCTCCTTTTTCTCCCAGTGTTATCAAGAACTCTTCTTTATGATTGTTAATACATGTTATTCTTTAGCAAAAGGTTAAAGGCATTTGCAGATGACAAACTGAATTGCAACTCAAATGATTGGATATGTGTCTGAAAGAGTAGAAAACATTGTTGATGATGGAGAAACAGCTGGTTACCAGTGTTTTCTCCTTTTATTCAATGTTTTCAAAGCTCTATTTTCCTCAGGGTTATTAGAACACTGGTTTGTTAGGTAAAGAGGTCATTAGATATTCCCTACAAGTCAAGATACCATGCATGTAGTTGTTGTTTCTTTATGTGTCAAGAGTACAGCTGCTTTGAAACAGGGTTTCTGCAGTTTTGTAATTATACTACAGATTATTCAATTGTCTTTCAATGACAAAAATGTATCTTATTTGAGAGAAAACTGGAACAATGTAGGATATTTTGTTTATGGTAGAGAGTCTGCAAATAACAGTCTCACAATATTTTTTAGATTTGAATAAAATGTCATGTATTTTTTGGTAGAAAAATGTACAAAAAAAAAAACATTTGGATATTCATGAATAATAATACTATGGATTCATTATTATGTATTTTTAGATCTACTCAAGATAATTTCCTGCTTATTGTGCACTTTCCCCTCTATCAGTTCTGTCTTAACCTTTTACCAAACAGTTCAGTATTTTACCACCAATATTTTATAACCCTAATGAAGAAAACTATATGATTTGGTGTCAGCAAATACTTACAATGTGGATAAGTCATAAATTTTGTTCTTTATCAGAATGACATATAGCTAGTTGAAATGTTACTAATATCGAAAATACTGGAAATGCATTTTAATTATAAAATGTCACCACACAGTTTACATCTTCTTTGTCAGCATGTATTGTTTGATTCTTATAACCATGATTCCAAACCAAAATAAGAAATGTTTGTTTATAAGAATGTGGCAGAAAAGTTATAAGAAATAATTTCTTTTGAAACACAGAGTTTCTTATGAAACACTTTCCTTTCCATTGATTTGATATTTTCTTCTTTCTTTTTCTTTTATTGAACCTTCAAGGGCTAAATTAATTGACATATTCAGTTAGGAAAAGCATCCATATTAAAGCAACTTCAAGGTTAATTGATTCAGGAATTTTGAAGATAATCTTTTTACACCTTTATTGAGTCCTGTGAGGCACCATTTTAAAGGTGTTAGATTGATAATGAGTTGTTTGGGGTTCATTCCCTACATGAAGTGATGCTCTTTTTGAGGGAGTGTCCTTTGAAAAAAGAGACCTCAGATTCCTAACAGTGAAAGTGAAACCCAGTCGACATATGAATTGAAACCTGGCGCACACATGAATAAGTAAACTGCTGCCATGATATGATTAAAATGATGTTGAAAAGTGGCCTAAAACACTATCAAACTTTTTGTACTTTCAGCTACCAACAGCAGCCACAGATGATTTTCCAGTGGAAGAAGAGATTGATGAGGTTGTTACACTGACAGATCCTGCCAAAGCGGAGACCAGTGGAGGGGAGGAGGAACCATTTGTACATGTTTCACCCAAAACCTATCATGATGACAGTGATGAAGACATGCTTTTGTAGTTGAGAGTGAATGTCGTTTTTTTTTTTTTTTTGTTGTGTTTTGTTAGTTTGTTTTTTTTTGTTTTAACTCTTTACCACACAATCCTTCCTTACCATTAATGAATCTGAGGAAGAAGGCGCTTGAAAATATTGTGAGAAAAGAAGAAAATTCTGGTAACCTTCATTCCTTCCTTTCCATACAATGTTTTCTCATTTTGAAAAACAAAATTCATGGAATGAGTTATGTTATTTATCATGTGCAAAATGCTCTCATTTTGGACAAATATGTGCACTAAATGACCAAAGCTGTCGATGCGCCATAAAACAATATTCTTTGGACAAGGCTAAAATTTCATCATCTGGAAAAAAGTTAAGGAGATAAACTCTTTGCTAAAAAACAAATTTTTGAACTCAGTGGATTTGAAAGTATTTGCAGATTACAAATTAAATGCAGTTCAAATGATGATTTGACTTTGATAGGGTAGAAAACCAGCATTTTCTCTTTTTCCCACAATGTTTCCAAAAGCTTGTTTCTTTAGGGTTGTTTAAAGTCAGGGTTGTGTGGTAACTTGTTACCTCCTGAAGCAAAGGTGCAGCAGACTACTTTGAAAACATTTGTGTAAGATATAGGTGATTAAAAGGAGCTTAGCTAGTTATCTCTGAAAACATTGTAGCAAAAGGAGAAATTACACAGTTTGAGTAATTTCTCCTTTTCTCAGTAGATATTTTCAAGTTTGCTGCTGCAAAAAGGAGGTACATGTAATATGTTAATTTTAGTTCTGCCCCAAAACTGTTCTGGTTAAGGTAAATCTCGATAAATCAAATATGTCTGGCTAAAAGAAAGTTTTAACTCATTCCTGGAAAGTTGTACAGCAGCAATTCTAAAAGCTTAATGATCCATCAGAGTGGTTGTTGTACTATTTTCAAAGGTGAGTTTCTGCCTGCCAATTGTTTTGACCAGAGAACAAACTTTAACCCTTTACCACACAATGACGCCTTTTGACGCCCCTGAAGAAGAGCGCCTTTTGAAAACATTGTGGGAAAAGGAGAAAATGCTGGTAACCAGCATTTTCTCCTTTTCCCACAAAGTTTTCTACCCTATCAAAGAAAAGTTGCATCATTTGAGCCACTATGAAATTGTCTTCTGCAATGCTTTCAATTTGGATAGGTCTTAAATTTTGCCGTGTGGTAAAGAGTTAAGGCTTGTCCATTTTGAAAATAGACAAAGAAATTATATGTGGCTCCTATGATTGAATTGGTGTTTGAATGGGTAGAACACACTGTAGGATACCAGCATTTTCTCCTTTTACAACAGTGTTTTCAAAAGCAATTTTCCTCTGGGCTTTATTAACCTAGAGTTAAGCAATTACAAAACAGTCCCAATGTTGTTGAGAAAGAATGCTTTTAGAAACATCCTTAGAAATGAAAGAAATTCTCTTTTTTCTCACATTGTTTTCTACTCTATGAAAGATAAACCCCATCCTTTGAGCTATCTTTAATAAGTCATCCTCACGTGCTTTCAATCTGGACAAACCTAAAATTTTGTTGTGTGGTGAACGGTTAACAAAAACATCAAAATTATGGCATGTTTTGGTATTATTAAGATTTTAGTGTATCTGTACAAAAAGTTCGATGTTGTCATGTTTGAAACTTTTAATGTGATTTAGATTGCCAATTTAATTTACTTAAATTATGGGCAAATCTTTTGCTCATGTTCTTCTGTACATTATGGTAATGACATCCGTACCTGATTGGTCATAAAGTAAACCTAGGACTTAACTCAAGGTCTTAGAATGTTACTGAGTCATTTAAGTTTTACAAAAAAATGTCTCAAATTGTGAACTCAACTCAAGCTGGAATTCTCATTTGTTGACTTTTGGCAAAATAAAAGACTTAACCCTTACAGGGCTTTTCACAACTATAACTGCCTTTGCAGTCCATGTAGATCAAGATCAGACTGCACAAAATGGGGAGTCTGATCTTTGATCTACACTGTCCATTTTGCTTAAACCCTACAGACAAAAGGCAGCCATGAGTCTGCAGTTATCAAGGCTTTATTCTAGAATGAAAGTGTCCACTGGGTTTATTTGGTGCTTTAAGGTTTAAGTAGTTTCCTGAAACTGGGCCCTGACTTTTGAACATTTATCAAATGGGCTATTTTAGTCCTATCACATACTAATGTAACTGACAGGAAAAGGATGTATTTTAGCCCTGTACGGTACAATCCCGAATTTTGGCTTTTGAAAACATTGTTGGAATTGGAGAAAATACTGGTAACATAAATGATCTTTTTAGGTACCCTTCATTTGATATCTGTAGATGCTTCCAATTTGGTTTCATCTAAAATGTTTTTGTTTGCCTAGGAGTTAAGTCATTATTTAGTGGACATCTACTGATGCTTCCAATTCAATTTAGTCTAAAATGTTGTTTTTTTGTAACTCTTTACCAATCAACATCATTTTAGACTTTTCAAAATTGAAAGTTTCTGCAGATGACAAAATAATTTTGACTCAAAAATTTAAATTTACATTTGAAGGGTTCAAAACATTGCTGAAAAAGGAGGAAATCTGGTTACCAGCATTTTCTCCTTTTTTGACAGTTTTTAGCTCTACTGGCTGAAAGCCAGCAGAGCTTATATCATGGCGTGGTTTCCTTCGTCCATCCGTCTGTTCGTCCGTCTGTTATTTTTTTCTTGTTTATGCATTAAAGTCTGCTTTTGTTGTCAGATTTTCATGAAACTTGCACAGTTTGTTTATCTCATCAATAGCTTGAACCCTATTGATTTTGGAAAAAATCCAACAAACAGTATTGGAAAAGTAGCCATTTCAAGTTGAAAATTTCCATTTCTTGTTTACGCGATAAAGTATGCATTTGTGGTCAGATTTTCTTGAAACTTGCACGGTTTGTTTATCTTATCAATAGCTTCAATCCTATTGATTTTGAAAAAAATCCAACAAACAATATGGGAAAAGTAGCTATTTCAAGTTGAAAATTTCCATTTCTTGTTTACATGATAAAGTCTGCATTTGTAACTAGATTTTTGTGAAACTTGCACAGCTTGTTTATCTCATCAATAGCTTCAACCCTATTGATTTTGAAAAAAATCAAACAAACAGTTTGGGAAAAGTAGCAGTTTGAAATTTTAAATTTCCATTTCTTGTTTACGCAATGAAGTCGGCATTTGTGGTTGGATTTTCATGAAACTTGCACAGTTTGTTTATCTTATCAATAGCTTCAACCTTATTGATTTTGAAAAAAATCCAACAAACAATATGGGTAAAGTAGTCATTTAAAGTTGAAAATTTCCAGTTCTTGTTTACATGATCATGTCTGCACTTGTAATCAGATTTTTGTGGAACTTGCACAGTTTGTTTATCTCATCAATAGCTTGATCCCTATTGATTTTGAAAAAAAATCCAACAAACAGTATAGGAGAAGTAGCCATTTCAGGTTGAAAATTTCCATTTCTTGTTTACATGATCAAGTCTGCATTTGAGGTCGGATTTTCATGAAACTTGCACAGTTGCTTTGTCTCATGAACAGCTTGAACCCTATTGATTTTGAAAAAAAAATCTGACAATTAGTATGGGAAAAGTAGCCATTTAAAGTTGAAATTTTTTAGTTCTTGTTTTTGTGTTGAAGTCAGCATTTGTGGTCAGATTTTCATGAAACTTGCACAGTTGCTTTGTATGATAAGCAGCTTGAACCCTATTGATTTTGAAAAAATCTGACAATTAGTATGGGAAAAGTAGCCATTCAAAGTTGAAAATTTCCATTTTTTGTTTAGGCAATGAAGTTCACAGTGTTGATCCATTTCTTTTGAAACTAACAAAGATTGTTTGGTTCATCAAGGGATTGAACTTTATTAAAAGTGAAGAAAATCTAGTAAACCGTTCAGGAAAAGCAGCCGTTTGATGACTTAGTATCGTTTACTCAACAAAGTTCACATCTGAAATTTGCTAGGATTGTTTAATACAAGGTGTACTGAAACCCTTTCAAATTTGGCTGGATTCCAAACATTTAGTTTTGAGAAATTGCACTTCATTTTTTTTTCACTGTTTGTTCAATTCGCCATGCCTACTTATGCTGTCTTAGTGGGTTCAAGCCCAGTTGCAAGAACACATTGTTGTGTTTTTTGTCTTTTTGCATCGTGAATTCATAATGTATGCTAGCATACTGCCAGTAGAGCGATTTCAGGCCCACAAGGGCCTCTAGTTTCAAAAGGCTTCTTTCTCAGGGTTTGGACTGTGTGGTAAAGGGTTAAGGAAAGTAGCTGTTTTGAACAATATGGAAAACATTGCTGAATATAGAGCAAATGCTTGTAAGAAGGAACTGCTCCTTGTTTATATTTTTGAAGTTTTCTGATTAATCCTCTAAGTGCCATAGATGAAAAAAGGAGCTTTTTTAAAGGGTGTAGTTCAAGATCAGATTGCATAGAATGTGCAATCTGATTTTGAAGTACACCATCTGTTTTTTGTTCAAACCTATAAGATAAAAATCTAATTTTCAGTTGGTTGTACTTTTATTTGGACAGTTTAACAATGTAAATAGTGAGGGTGTGAAAAGTTGTATTTTTATAGTTTTGGATTAGCATGGTGATCTTCACTTTTGACCTTGTCTTCTTTAATAGATACATCATCATTGCTGACACTAGATACACCAAGCCCATCTTCATCCTAATCATTGGTTTTATGGCATTGGTATTGCTTCAAGACATGTGGGAAAGATAGAATCTTAACATTCATCTTGGGTTCTTACAAAAATGCATTCCATTTTTCCAACAAGTGCAACCATAAATTGTAATAGCATTAACACATAATATACATTTATGTTTTTCAATATCAATATCAGACTGCACAAACTAACACATACATTTGTGCTTTTCAAGATCAATATCAGACTGCGCAAACTGAATCATACATGCTTTTTCTGCTTACAGTAACCAGAGTATTTTTTGCTGTACACTCATTTCATCAATATGGTCTACTTACCTTGTATAACATGTATTTTCTGTTATAGTTTTTTCTTCTTCTCTATACCAATGTTGTTCAAAGCACACAATATGTTTATTTTCATGCTTTTTTTCTTTTGTGATAAGAATTTATTTCTAAATATGAGATATGTTGTAGTATAAATAGTAATCATGGTATGATTTGCTTTATTCATAAGCATGCTGTCATTATTAAAAATTGGTCATTTTTCATCATTATCTTCAGTTTTATCTCTTTACCAGATGAAAAAATTTTAGTTTGTTTGTATGATGTTTATTGCAGCAAACTTTTGATCTCAAGTTCTGCAAGCTACCCACTGGGCTACTGTAGATTTGTCCTAGGGGAAAGTGCGTTCAGAAGACAAATAAAAAGTGGCTTAAATGATGGGATTTGGCTTTCAAAGGTTAGGAAACATTGTTTGAAAAAAAAAAAAATTCTGGTTATCAGCATTATAAGCATTTTTTTCTTATCCCTTAACACTTAAAAAGTTTTTTTTTTTTGTCTGATAATTAACCCTTTATCAAATGACAAAATTTTAGCCTTGTCCAAATTGAAAGCATTTGCAGACGAAAATTTCAGTGTAGCTCAAATGGTGCAATTTTTATTTGATAGGTAAGAAAACATTGTGGGAAAAGGAGAAAATGCTGGTTACCAGCATTTCTCCTTTTCCCACGATGTTTTTAAAAAGCTTCTTTCCCAGGGTCATTAAAAGGTGAAGGGTTAGAGCTGGGGATAGGGTTAAGTGTAACAGGTTAAGAAAGAACCGTGAAATTTCCTCCTTGAAAATTTTCTTTTTATTTAACTGATATGCTCAGGTGATTTCAACATGCTAATTTACACAAATTTTGGCACATCCTATATGATGGTAGCTGACCTCTTGGGAAAAGAAAAGAAATGCTTTAACTCACTGTTTTCTTCATTTTCAGAGACATATTCCATCATCTGTGTTGCACTGATTTGTCATCTGCAAATGCTTTCAAAATAAAGGAATGTAAAATGTGTTGTCTGGTAAAGAGTTATGAAAATATGAACTATGCTCTGTAAAGAGGGGGATTAATGCATCTGCATATAGTATGGACCCATGTCAGCCTGAGCAGGCTAATATGGTTGGAAACTTTGTGCTATTAATCAATTTTCTGCATGCCCAAGGACATTCTGCCTCATGATTCAGTCAGTTGTTACACTAAATGGATTTTATGCTACCATAATTATGTGATGACTTTCTTGGTATAATGTATCACAGAGATGTGCTAAACCCCGCCTTTTCACAGAGCTTGGCTCAAATGTTTATATGGATCTTTTTATTTGAGTAAAACAAGTTCAACATGGTAATTCTGTTATTTCTTCATGTGATGATGCATGTTATTTCTTCATGTGATGATGCAAAGAATCAAATTTCTTTCTAAAGTTTATAGCATTTCTTGGTTTTATTTATAAAAAGTGCACATAGTAATACATGTGTACACCCTTTCCCAAACAATAAACATTTAGACTCATCTGAATTGAAAGCATGTGCAGGCAGCAATTAAAGCATTACTCCATGATTGATTTTTGAAATGCAAGAAAACATTGTGGGAAAAAGGAGAAAATTCTGGTTGCTAGAATTTTCTCCTTTCCCAACAAAGTTTTCAGAAGCTGTATTCTTGAGGTTAGAACTCGGGATTGTTTGGTAAAGGGTTGGAAATACAATGTGTAATTAAGGATGTTCAATAAATTCTATGTAACATTATTTCCACTGGACAAAGTGTTCTTCTATATCATACTTTTGTGTGTGTATGCTCATGAACTTATTTCTTAATGTGATCAAAACTGGGCTTTTCTTATTGGGGAAAAAGTTCAATTACTGGATTCATTATTAAACAACAACATTTTAGACTCAATTAAAAGCATTTGCAGCCAACAGGCTCATTGTAGTTCAAGTGATGAAATAGGTGTATGTCATTTCAAGGCTTTAAAACATTGTTGGAAAGGGTGAAAATACTGATTTTCACAAACTTTTTATTCAAGTTGCAGCAGTCAAATTTTGAAAGCATTATCATGAAAGAAATGTTGATCTTAATTTGTTATTTCTCCAACATGCTGTTTCATTTATAATTAGGTATGAAATCATAACTCTATCTAAAAGCAAGATTTTAGAACTGGTCCAAATTGAAAGCATTTACAGACAACAATTTGAATGTTGCTCAAATAGTGGAATTTATTTTTGAATGGATGGGAAAAAATTGGTTTACCAGCATTTTCTCCTTTTTCCACAATGTTTTCAATAACCATCATTTTACAGGGTAGTTAAAACTCAGGATTGTGTGGTAGAGGGTTAAGTCATGTTGATTATCCAATTTTTTTCTTTCCAAATAATGTTTCTTACCTTTGAAAGCCAAATCCCATCATTTGAAATATTTTCGAAGTTTTCTGCTGCAAATTCATTTCAGAAATGTCAAGAATTATATTTGATCCATGCTCTGTGAAAAGGAGGCTTAATGCATCTCCGTGATCCATGGTACCAAGCAAGCAATCATATACTTATGGATCCAATAATAGCCACTTTGTTTTAACAACCGATTTACTCAGAGATACATGTACACTGGTCCTTGGACATACAGAAAATTGACCTGTAGCGAAAAGTTTCGGCTCAGGTCAGCCTGCACGGACTGTGCAGGCTGACCTGGGTAAATATTTTTCGCAGATTCATTAAGCCCCCTTTTCATAGAGTATGGCTCATCTACTATATTTGAATGCACGAGATAGTTGGGGAACTTTGTGCACAATGTGATAACTTGAGAGGTTACTGATTTCTTACATGTTTTTCTATGTTTTTTTTCTATCTGCATACTCCATGATCAGTTGTAGTTATTTGTTCCTGTTTAATGCAGATTCCTATTTTATGCAATTTGATATATGAATACTTTATCAAAATATCATGGCAAAAGGAGACTTTGCTTTTGATGAGTTATTTCTCCTTGTGTCAAAAATGTTCAAAAAGAAGTCGGCTGCAAGTTTTAACTCCTTCACGAAACAACAAAATCTGATACTTTTCCAGATTAAAAATATTTGCAGACAGCATTTTAAAATGTGGCTTGAATTATGTAAATTTGCTGTGAAAGAGTTGAAAAAAAAAAAGTGGGGGAAAAGGACAAAATGATGTTTACCAGCATTTTCTCCTATCCACAATGTTTACAAAGGCTTTCTTTCTCAGGCTCATTAAAACTCAAGCTTTGTGTGGTAATGGGTCAGAAGAAAAAAGAAGCTTGTCCACAGGAGGTAATGTGTTCGTCGTTTACATGACCAAAAGGAGGCAGGTTTTTGAAAACATTGTGGGAAAACGAAAGAATGCTGGTAACCAGCATTTTCTCCTTTACCTACAATGTTCTCCTCCCTTTCAAAGACAACTTCCTTTATTTCTGTTACATTTGACTTGTTGCATGCAATTACTTTCAACATGGACAAGTGTAAAATTTTGTTATGTAGTTAAAACTTGCTGTACCATACATATCATGTAGCTGCATGTAGATTGTAAATAATATAGTAAGATATTATACGCTTGTTTTTATACTTTTCCAACAATTACAAAGCTAAGGAAGGTTGTACTGGAATCAGGTTGCGGGTCTGTCCATCGATGTAATTTTATGTCCTTGCCAACTTAAGTCTAGCTGAAATAATGGGATTTCTTTGAGAGAGAGGAAGGGAAGAAAACATTGTGGGAAAAGGAGAAAATGCTGGCTACCAGCATTTTCTCCTTTTCCCATGTTTTCAAAAGCCTTCTTTCTCCAATTAGTTGAAACTCGGTAGTGTTTAGTAAAGGATTGATGGAAGCTGTGATGGAAGCTGTAATCCCACAGGAACATGGGCATCTGTGATTTTCTTCGAGTGATCAACCATTACTTGAGTTATAGCAGTTTGATTTTTTTTTTTTTTCCTGATCTCATGACATGGCAATTGATGGGGGTATGCCTTGGTCTGTGAGAGTGCTCGTTTTTTCCTTGCAACTAGACATCTTGCAGTTCTAGTAGAAATGTTTTGTTTGAAATACTCTGTCCTGTTCTTTTTTTTAATTCTTAAATTCTTTAATTTTTTTTAAAAGTTTTCTTCTGCAATTAATACAGATAAATTTGTAGTTTACTTCATTTCCCTGTGATGGTATCAGTCATGAATTCATGGGTAGATACTTCATTGCATTCCAAGTTAAAATAAAAATTAAGAGTACTTTTGTTTTGCTGCCAATATAATGTAGAGTGCTTCCTTGTTATTATTTTCTTCTTCTTGTTAACTGTCATTTTAGTATGTTTGTTGCTTAACCTATAGACTGCTTGACAATTCTATGAAAATTTCCAGCCATTGATAAAATCCAACATATTACCATTTCATTTTTTTTTATTATTTTTTCATTGGATACATCTTACCAAATCTGATAATGTAGATCCGGGATCAGATGGCATATTCTGTGCAGTCTGACCTTGATCTGCGCAGTCTGAAAACGGTTTCGGTTGAACTTAGCAGCGGAAGGGATAAATATATATTGCATAATTATTTTAAAGCTTAGGTTTGTGATTGTTCCGCCTCTTTCAATGTAAAGTGTAGAACTAACAGACAGGAGGGATTTTCTAATGGTTACTGAAATTTCATTAAAAATGGAAACAGTGTGCGTTATTTATTTATAAATCTATTTATTTGTTTGAGCCATGCTTCAGCAAAAAGGGGGCCTAATGCATCTCCGAGATACACATCACATTATTATGGATCCATAATAGCCACTTGTTTTTAACAACCGAGTTAATCATGAGGTGGACTAATCCTTGGGCATACAGCAAAGTGACCAATAGCGAAGTTTCAGCCCAGGTCAGCCTGCGTGGACTGCGCAGGCTGACCTGGGTCGATACTGTTCGCAGATGCGTTGAGCTCCCTTTTCACAGAGCATGGCTCATTTATAATGGGATCACAAACATGAATAATGAGGTAAGTACTAAGTGATGTTGACACTGGCGCTCAAGCAAATGGGTCTTGGGTTCAATTGTATGTAGATTTTTTATGTGTTTTTCTGGACAGTGTCAGACAACACAGAAACGTGTAGTCCAATATGTCGATCTATATGAATTTTGACTCTTTGGACGATTTTTCCAAAATTGAGTTCGGGAACAATTTATGAGTGTGGGGTCGATTTCTCCAGGGGACGATTCTCCAGCAGCCTGGAGTAGATGCATCATTATTCCTAAACAGAACATCTGCCATATACATTTTGACAAGGGACGATTCTTGGAAAGATTTCTTTCATGCTTAAGATTTTAAATGGACAAATCCTGTCCCTAAAAAGACGTTTTGTCGGTTTACATCTTTACAGTGGCTAACCCTTCGGAAGAAGTCCGCCATATTTGAGTCGACAACAAGCAACTTTTAAAATCCAGCATTGCGGTAGACTCAAAATAACAGATTAAACTCATGGTTTGAGATCGTTACTGAGTCTACTAATTTTCGTGAAACACATCTTAAATAACGAACTCAACTTCTGTCAGAAACTGGGATTGTTAGCGGATTTGAGCAAAATAACGGTGAAACCGGGCCCAGGGTTGTTAATTCAACAAAATTGCCAAAAGTTTGGCAAATGGTTTAGCCTAGAGTTCTGACCAAAAGTGCTTTGAAGTTGCAACCATTTTTGACCCTTAGAGTGCCAAATAGACCCAGCGGACATTTTCAGTCAATTAATTTAAGGCCCAAACAGTTGCAGTATCATGGTTGTTTAAGCCGAGAATGTCTCATCTCAGCGGACAGTGTAGATCAAAGATCGGACTGCACGTTTTGTGCAGTCTGATCGTGATCTACACTGGCCGCAAAGGCTTCTAAAATTGTGAAAGGTGCTTTAAGGGTTAATAGCATCCCTGGTCTTGCTCTCAAGAATTTCCTAAACTTGATAGTAACACAATTTTTTATTGGCTAAACCATTCTAAACTGCATTCTTAGTCTAACTCTGGATTTACAAAGTAATGGAATTTCTGACTGGCTCAACCATTTGGCTCCGCCAATCTGACGTTGGGCTGCTTGCTAAATAAAGAGTTAAGACTAGGAGTTTCTTTTTACCAGTACTTCGCACGGTATTTTTTCCAAGCCACTTTCCCACTGTAGGCCTACCATTGTCGAAACAATGATCAGCGATGAGAAAGGAACGAATCCTGTTGCAATGACTACCATCAATCATGGCTACGGAAAGAAATTGGCCAAGCTGGGGATTCGAAAAAGCTATCTCTTATTCTTATTCTAAAGACCTGTACTTTACCGACCGGCCAGGCCCTTTGCTAACACCTAGTATAAAACCTGTCCTTCCTGCCTCAATGGTTAAGGCAATGGATTAAAATGACTCTCCGCTGGTCTCGTACGAGACCTTTAGCAACGCGATGCAAAGGCCAAGCCAGGGGCAGTTGAAATCCAGAAAAGACCTGAAAAGGTGAGCTGTGGCCGTGACATAATTGAAATACTGTTGTAAGTAACATAGGAATACATAACAACATGAATGTTGCGATGCATTGGCTGAAAATTGGATCTGTGTAAGCTTGGATTAAAACATCTCTATTTCATTATTTGATTCCAGTCTTCTGTCTGCATTTACCATCCTTTAACAACACGGTTCAGAGGTAATACAACCCTGAGGTAGAACGCCTCTAAAAACATTTTGAGAACAAGAGAAAATTTTATTATAAAATCTTTAGCAGTAAGGGGTCAACTTAGCGACGAAGAACTCGATTGACAATTAAATACAAAACAGTATTTTTAATTATAAATGCAGGCCTCCAACCTAAACAAAAAAAAAAAAAAAACGCATGGCATACAAAAATATAGTTTTTATATGGTCTTCATTCTTTATCGTCACCCTCCAGTAAAACAGTATCTCCGTCACAATCTCTCCAACGCCACCTCTTCTCAAACCGTTTACTTTTTCCTAGAAACATGCCTACAATTTGGCAAAAGAGAAATCATCTATCTATGTGTTTTGATTGACGAAACAATTATCAAATTTGAACATAAATTAATGTAGTATTTTGTGTCTGTCCAATTTGATATGAAATGTTTCGTTTCAGCCTGTCATATCTGTAATTTCTATCTATCCAGTAATACCTGTCAGAATTCGTCATCATCTGTATTATTTGGTATTGTGTGTGTGAATTGAACACTTTTTAACACTGAGCTGGCAGTATTCGCCCTGCAAAAGCATTCTGTGTACCATGGGAAAGACCTACACTGTAACTTGGATGATAAAAACATAGATGCTCTAGCGTTCTTCATTATAGATGCTATTTCCATATGCTTTTAAAAACACTTTACTTCAATTTGGAAAAGAAAGACTGACTTTAAACCGGGTATTTTACTGAACAGTCAAACAAAAGATTAATACATGATGGTATATTTTTGCTTGTAAATTTATAAAATTAGATCTACGTTTAGTGTTATTAAGTAACCCGATAGCAGAAAATATAGTTTGATTATTGTAAACACAATGGTATCTTTTTTTCAACTCGGTAAATAGTTTGAATTTATCTAAATTGTAGGCTTTGTAATCATGAAACGATGCACTGTTTTTTCTTTCCTTCGTTTAACTCTCCTTCATCTCTTGGTAGAGATGGCGCTCTCACAGCTCCGAACTGAGCGCTAAGATCCCCCAAATGTACCTGTGTGACTCCCAAATACGCTCAACGGTCCGTATTCACCAACCATTCTTAAGAATATTCTTTGCCTAGTTCTGAAGAATTTTCTAGATTTGAAAGTAACATTACTTCTGACTATTGGTGTAGCCAATCAGAAGTTGTGTTACTTTCATATTTAGAAACTTTTGGAGAATAAGATTGAGAACGTTATTACTCGTAAGGATGTTTAATGAATACAGACCCAGGTTACCTGAAAAACAAGGTTCCCGCCGAGCTCCAAATACCCGCCTCCTATGATCCAAAACGCGCTCTTTGAGCTCCAAATGAGCTTCTAGGGATAGAGTGATAATAGCGATTAACTTAATATTCTAATGGTAAACCTGAATGTCCGTCTGATTTGTCTCTAAACAATACAGGTCCGATATTCATCGCTACTGATTTGTAACTAATGTTTAAATATACGACACCGTTACTGATTTGTGTCCGACAGATTTATTCATGTAGTACACCGTTACTGATTTTTGTCTAACATAGATCTTATAATTTCTACTATAGGCTACGCTTGGGCCGAAACAATTTGCTATTGGTCAATTTTTTGCGTGTCAAAGGACCAATGTACCCAATGATTCATACGGTTGTAAGACAAACTGGATTTTATAGATCTAGTACTGTAATCACATGCTTGGTATTATTCATTACTGAGATGTATTCAGCCCCCTTTTGCCTGAGCATGGCTGATATCTAATACACCGCTACTGATTTGTGTCTATCATACATCTTCTAACCCGCACGTGATTTGTACACTTTATCGCTACTGATTTGTGTCCATCATATATCTTCTAACCCGCACGTGATTTGTGCACTTTATCGCTACTGATTTCTGTCTATCATATATCTTCCAACCCGCACTTGATTTGTGCACTTTATCGCTACTGATTTGTGTCTATCATATATCTTCTAACCCGCACGTGATTTGTGCACTTTATCGCTACTGATTTGTGTCTATCATATATCTTCTAACCCGCACGTGATTTGTGCACTTTATCGCTACTGATTTGTGTCTATCATATATCTTCTAACCCGCACGTGATTTGTGCACTTTATCGCTACTGATTTGTGTCCATCATATATCTTTTAACCCGCATTTCATTTGTGCACTTTATCGCTACTGATTTGTGTCCATCATATATCTTCTTACATGCACTTGATTTGTGCACTTTATCTCTACTGATTTGTGTCGATCATATATCTTCTAACCCGCACTTGATTTGTGCACTTTATCTCTACTGATTTGTGTCTATCATATATCTTCTAACCCGCACTTGATTTGTGTACTTTATCTCTACTGATTTGTGTCTATCATATATCTTCTTACCCGCACTTGATTTGTGCACTTTATCTCTACTGATTTGTGTCTATCATATATCTTCGTACATGCACTTGATTTGTGCACTTTATCTCTACTGATTTGTGTCTATCATATATCTTCTTACATGCATTTGATTTGTGCACTTTATCTCTACTGATTTGTGTCTATCATATATCTTCTAACCCGCACTTGATTTGTGCACTTTATCTCTACTGATTTGTGTCTATCATATATCTTCTTACATGCACTTGATTTGTGCACTTTATCTCTACTGATTTGTGTCTATCATATATCTTCTTACATGCACTTGATTTGTGCACTTTAACGCTACTGATTTGTGTCTATCATATATCGTTATCTACTAACCCACACATGATTTGTGCACTTTAACGCTACTGATTTGTGTCTATCATATACATATATCTACTGACCCGCACTTGATTTGTGCACTCTTTTTCTACTGATGTTGTCTATTATATATTTTATTACCCGCACTTGATTTGTGCACTTTATCGCTACTGATTTGTGTCTATTATATACAAGTATCTACTAACTCGCACTTGATTTGTGCACTTTATCGCTACTGATTTGTGTCTATTATATACATGTATCTACTAACTCGCACTTGGTTTGTGCACTTTATCGCTACTGATTTGTGTCTACCATATACATATATCTACCAACCCACACTCGATTTGTGCACTTTGTCGCAACTTTTTGCGTCTATCATATATATATCTACTAACCCGCACTTGATTTGTGCACTTTGTCGCTACTGATTTGTATCTATAATATATCCTCTAACCCGCACTTGATTTGTGCACTTATCGCTACTGATTTGTATCTATAATATATCCTGTAACCCGCATTTGATTTGTGCACTTTATCGCTACTGATTTGTGTCCATCATGTATCTTCTAACCCGCACTTGATTTGTGCACTTTATAGCAACTGATTTGTGCCTATCATATATCGTCTAACCTGCACGTGATTTATGTACTTAATCGTTCCTGATTTGTGTCTATCCTATATATCCTGACCCGCACTTGATTTGTGCACTTTCTCGCTACTTATTTGCGTCGAATGTTTATAACGAGCGACAGCGAGTTACGGGCGAAGTCCCGTAACGAGCGAAGCTCGTTTTGCGGTAACACCGTTCTAGATTTTTAAAGATAAAATTCCGACTTCGTTCTGGGTTTTAGTCTAAATCTAAATAGAGATGACTAAAAATTGAGTGTCTTCCGGTTAGTCGCACCGCGTCACACTAATGACAATCTTCCGCACAAGTACCAGATTGGTTAAAAATGACAACAATTATCTACGGATCGAATGATTACTTAAAAATCATTATCAGTTTAATGAGTACAGATTATCTAATTCCTTACTTACTTTCAGCGTATTAAACGTCTTTTTGTGTATAAACATACGCAATGATCTATGCTAGCAAATAATGACGTCATTAGTCATACTATTCTTACGTCATACACGAGCCGTTTTTTCGCGGAAAATACTGTGTCGAAGAAATCATGACTAAACTAGTTTTTTGACGGTTTCAAAATACCATTTTCAGAGAAAGCCGGATTTATGATCTGTAAAAAGGGGGCTTAATGCATCTGCAAAAACTATCGACCCATCCGCGCAAGCTAACCTGGATCAAAACTCTTTGCTAGATCTACTTAACAACGTTCTACATGTCAAAGGACCAGTATGCATGCCTTTTGATTCAGTCAGTTATCATACAATATGGATGTATAATTATGTGATGACTTGCTTGGTATCATACATCACGGAGATGCATTAAACCCTTTTTTACGGCAACATGGCTAAAATATATTTATTCAATGTTACGAAAGCTTGTTAATAGATCTAAAAGTTTGGCGGGGTTTTTTTTGCCGTTAGTTGGATATCTATCCGATAACTGGGCAAATTTCTTTCCTAGAATTGATGATAGATCTAGATCTAGTAGATCTAATTGCGACAGATTTCATCCCTGTCTCTGCACTGATCACTGTTTCAATGATGGACGTGTAGGATCTCTGTTTCAATGATGGACGTGTAGGAAAGCAGATGGGATGAAAAAGGAAAGCTACATATAATCTTATTTTAAACAGCGATCTACACACTCTGATTTTAAAGAAAGTCCAGGTAAAATATGGACAGACCTGTGCACTAAAGAAGAAATGAAAGAAAGATTCTGTTTTTGTTTGTTTGTTTTTTTTTTTTTTTCCTTTTGTGTGTATATTCATTGCGGCGGCAAGTGCACCTACCACGCGTTCCTGAAGTTCCTTTTACCAGTACTCTGCTCAACATTCTTCCCAACCTACTGACCGATTCCTCGTAAAAATCAAAGTCTCTCTGATATAGATCTAGATCTACGTGCAGTGAGGAAATGTTCCCGTAAAATGGTCTTTACAAGTGTGTGAACCAATAATCATTCTAAGTTATTTTTCTGGACATAAATAAACGACATTGTCCATGAACTGTTTTTCTTTTGTTAAGGAAATCAGGGACAGTTCGCCCTATTTCACATGTATAAATCTACGAAAAAAAAAAATGCTTTCTACTTTTGACAACGCTCAAAATTAGTTTTGGCAAAGCCGGAATTCGAACTCAAAACCCTTTGATTTCAAGATGTAGAATATAGCTCGTCATTCGAATTAATAGATATTTGTACCAGAAATCATTCACGTCGCTCGTATTGAGGCTTTGCCTTTTTCATATTATGTTACACCACTACTACTTTGTGTCTTGACATATACTAAACAGCTCACGGAGATTAATATATGTCTAACGTAATTTAACTACACCGCTATTGATTCGTATCTAATGTTAACATATACTTCTTTGCTACTGATTTATCATATATCATATTTACATATACTTCTTTGCTACTGATTTAATCATATATCATATCTACTATATCGCTTTTTTCATCAACGCATCAGATTACCACACTGACGCACTGTAATGTAAATATTGATAAAATACCAATTGATTTATCGTTTTATTTTTCTTCCTTCTTTCTTTGAATAAAAAGCTTCAATATTTACTCCAGGCCGATACAAGCATGGGCGAGTTACTCATTCCAATAGTGGGCAAACTTCTTCTATGCCGATTCAACTGCCGCAACGCCGCCCTTTGCAAAATAATTGGAAGGAATATGCCTGTCCAAGCTGTCCAAAAAAGTTTAAACGTAAAGATAACCTAGAACGCCATCTGAGAAGAAAACATTCAGATGAGCAAGTCATCACTGCTGCGGATGTTTGAAGGCTTCTGCGGGAGAAGATGTTCTCAACGAAAATTTGCATCAACTTTCTGGCTTGGAAGGTCCGAAACCTCAGTTTAACGACCAGAAAGAAGGTGGAGCAAGAAAAAGACAAAACCTGGAACAAGACCCGACCAAGTGCTTGTAAAAGACTAAAACCACATAGATCTACCTACTATTTGGACAGTTTTAAGACACTGTTCCCACTCTATTTTTGACAGAGATCATGAGAATATATCGTCGAGTGATTTTGTTTGCCCAACATCACTAATGACAATCCCCAAACTCTATTTACAGATTAATTATTTGAAAATCTTTACACAAGTCTTTATCATTTAGGGTCAAGAGCCGAAGTAACACAAGATTGAATAGAAAGAGAATTAGTCGTCTGCCCGTGGATAAAAAAAAAAACGAAAAAGGTGATTGACGACGTGATTCAAAGAGACAGATAATTTTCAAGATGTGTAATTATCGATAAAACAAAATTGGAAGTCTACAGATATACGGATCAGAGGTATTCCGAAGGCGTGACTTTTACAACAACCACTACGAGGTTTTGAGAGGACGGAGGAGATGCATTTAATTAGTAAACCCAAGTTCATCCCCTCTTTTGATTCGAAAAAAAGGACATCGTCGATCGCTTATCTACAAATCCGGAACAACATGGCGATTTTGGGTGGCAAACTGATTTCACCACTCCCACTACAAAGACAACAAGGATCGAATTCTAGAAGAAAAGGGCACCAGAAAGCCGTCATCTAGCGAAGAAAGAACACGGCAACTCAACTTTAAAATCGATGGGTCACATAGAGAATAGCAACAGAAAGGAAGAAATCTATGACAAAGTAAACCAGAAAATACATAGAAATACACTGTACACTTAAAACTATACATTGCTATTACAAAGACTATTCTCTCGTATCGCACCACATCTTTTCTGGGTGATCACATCGTTATCAACTGCGCCAATTGTAATCTTATGAATTCAAGTTATTTTCTCAAGCGTTGTGCAAGTTTTCCAGAGTGGAAAAAAAAACGTCATACAACCATGCCTCCAAGAATGCATACGTGGCATGTGCTCGCACTGCGTCAATGAAGATGATATGGGACAGAACAAAGACAGAAGGCCGGAAGCCGGCGACTGGAAGCCATAGACAACCAAGACAGAATCGGGCAGTCTTATGGAGGCGAAGAACTCGAGAGGAAATATTGGGTACCGGAGTGGATTTCTTTTTGTCGATCGCAGGATTAGAGGGCGGTGTCCAAAGTGGTATCAAATCACCGGAAGAGGTGGCCTCTCTGTGGCAACAAATCTTGGAGTTCTGTCTGTGTCGTTAGGTCACGGACGGCAGGTTTAGTGAGAGACGCCGAGGATCTGACCATCGATGAGGAAAGAGGAACGCTATTGTTTGGACACATTCAAAAGAGGAAAGTCTCTTAGAATTACTATAACAAGTAGGCCTATGCTAGCAAGCTGGTCGATCTAGGGGTGCATAATTATCAACGCTCGTACACTTTTTTTCTGTTAATGTAATCAGCTGGCTGCATTTATCATCGACATATCATAGATTATATAGGCTGTAGTGGCGTAGCCAGGAATACGCATGTGCGCAAATTCGTAACATTGAAATCCCCATGCAGATTATTTCCTTGTAAAGATTGAAATTATTTACCCGAAAGCCATTTTTTTTGAAGTTCAAGAATTTCCAAATTCGTTTTCTTCCCGGGAGGGGGGGGGGGGGTGGGTGTCGCCCTCCACTCTCTCAATAAGGGCTCCACCCCCATAACCTTCGTTTGGGGAGGAACCCCCAGACCCACCTTGCACAATTGTGTAAGTTCAAAAGAGGCCCAGCTACATCCTTGATAGCGCATGCGTAAGAATTGTGTTCAAAGAAAGATCATATGAATTTCGCTTTTCGTGTGACATTTTTTAAAAACAGACATACGTTTGGTTTTACGATAATTGGACTTTTCGTTTTTCGTGCGACATATTGAATAAATCAGACATAAAGTTTGTTTTACTGAAATCGGGTGACATTTAAAAGTATGATTTCCATAACCATTTGATAAAATAGATCCTGTTAAAAACCTATATCGACTTCCTAATAATATTGTGGGTAGAAGAAATTCACTATTACTGTGTCCAATAGTATCGCATTTGCATCGTCTTTTTGATTATGAAAATGGCTACACCTCATTAATTCCTAGCAAATAAAATCCTTATTCTTTGGCGGTGGATTTTGTATATATAATGAAATGCGTAATCTGCAGACGTATCAGTAATCAACTTTTTACCGAAAATTAACATGTTTAACGACAGTGAAGAAAGCTAATGAACCATTGTGGGAAAAAGTGAAAAAGCTTTGCCGTCTGAAAACATTTTGAATTTGGGCAAGTCTACAATTTTGTCGCCTCGCACAGAGATTTGCCTTTTACATAGCTATCGTAAAGCCCTAGCGGTTCTAATAATTCATTAGACTTATTTCGCATCAAAGAAGGCCTGTACCATGAATAACCAATGAACTGCTCTCATTGACCCGGGCCTGTATTTACCAACCATTCTTAAGAATGTTCGGTCTTATTCCCCAGAATTTTCTAAATTTGAAAGTAACACAACCTCTGATAGGCTTAAACAGTTGGTTTAGCCTATCAAAGTTGTGTTACTTTCATATTTAGAAAGTATTAGAGACTTAGACTAAGACTGTTTTTGAGAATGGTTGGTGAATACAGATACAGGTCATCATTCCAAGCCTAAAAATTCTCTGGATGGGTTATCTCCCCTCATACAGCTAATCGCGTATGACAATTGTATATACTACGGGGTGCAATTTAATGACTTCTCCTGCACTCTACTTTAGTCGTCCAGTAGAGAAAAGATTTCTTTCCGAAAAATAGCTAAAGAAATAAATCGCTCTAAACAAGAACGTTATCCTTTGGTAGCAATGTTTCGCATATAATATACAAAAACTAGCATTAACTCTTTATCAAACGACACTACTTTGGACTGGTCCAAATAGGAAGCACTTGCAGACAACAGTTTAAATGTGGCTCAAATGATGCAGTTTGTGTATGAAAGAGTAGAAAACATAGTGGGAAAAGGAGAAAATGCTGGTTTCCAGCATTTTCTTCTTTTCCCACAATGTTTTCTTAAGTTTTATTTTTCAGGGCCGTTAAAACTCAGGAATGCGTAGTACAGGATAAAACCTCAATTCATGTTAATTATCCACATTTCTACATCGAGAGCTGCACAATACCCTTCCAGGAGGTAACGGGTTAACCCTTCACCGAACAATTTCGTGTTTCAACGATCTAAAAGATGAAGGCATCATTTGAAAACATTATGGAAAAAAAAAAATGCTGGTGACCAGCATTTTCTCCTTTTCACACAATGTTTTTCTATCCTATCAAAGACAAATACCATCATCTAAAGCACGTTTAATTTTGTCGTCTGCAAACGCTTTGAATTTGGACCAGTCTTATATTTTATCGTTCGGTAAAGTGTTAAAAGTATCATATTCTTTATTCTGTTTCTTTTTATAATCTTCTGGAGCATTCATAGGAAAGTTTTATAACTTTTTTCTTAACCCTCACCAAACAATCCCGTGTTTAAACGATCATGAAGAAGAAGGTCTTTAAAAACATTGTATTAAATGGAGAAAATACTGGCAAGCAGCATTTTCTCCTTTTAACACAAAGTTTTTTTATCATTTCAATAACAGAAATCAACTTCTGACCTACAATTAATTTCTCTGCAAATGTTTTCAATTTTGTCAAACCTGTGTAAAGCTGTCCTTTGCAAAAGAATTGAATGACTTTTTTTCCCTCAGTAAAAAACAATCTTCATTTAAACATAATTATGATGTTAATGTAAGAAAAAACAACCATAGATCTTTATGGCTTGCAACACGCGAAAAGGGACATTCGGACATTTGCGTATAGTGTCGTCTCGAATCAGCTTGCGCAGTCCGCGCAGTCTGATCCGAGACGACACTTTCCGATCGTGTGTGATTTTTTGTTTCACGCAAGTCTAATGTAGGACAAAATCTAATGTTGACGTAAAGTGCCGTCTCGGATTAGCCTGCGCAGGCTGATCCGAGACGACACTTTACGCAAATGTCCGAAAGTCCCTTTTCGCGTGTTGCAGACCATATTATAAGAAGATGTTACCAAAAATATATGAGTAGCGCTCTCAGAAAAGGTAGTTTAATTCATCTCAGTGATGCATTATACCAAGCAAGTCATCATATAATTATGGACCCATAAAATCCATTTTTCACCCACTGAATCACGAGGTAGAATGGTCCTTAGGCCTGCAGAACATTGACCAATAGCAAAAGGTTTCGACACATATCAGCCTGCACGACTTCGCAGATGTATAACACCCCTTTTCACAGGCAGTATCACAACATAACTTGTCTTATCATACCACATAACTAAAATTTCACTTTTTATCAACTTTATCAAGAAGTCTGGAGAGCAACTCTAGGTCCACTCTCATGTTGTTTCGTTCTTCCGGTTTTATACATATTCTCCAGTATTCTTGATCCAACATTTTCGCCATTGTCCATATGATGCCATCTGATGCAGCACCCATTTTACCATCATCAAACGTCGGCATGAATTCTATAACAACTGTGTCAGCAGGGGCAAAATTAACGTTATACATGCCTCCACCATGAGATCCCATTATAATTGCTGCATGTCCGAACAAATGTACAGTTTCTTCCAAGGTCAGGTTACTTTCGAATACCTTAACTCTCTTCTCACCGTATCGAAACGTCAGCATTTGTACCAGACTGTCTCTGTTTAGAATGATTCTACCACAATTAAAGCAACCTTTTCGAGTTACTAACACAATATATGAATGTTTTCGTGGTGTTTGTAAACGTGATGGCGCACCCATCACCTCCCTTGCCTCCTTCCATAAAACCGGATGTACTGGGGGAGTAATACATGGGTAAATAAGAAGATCGGCGCCATAAAAAGGAACAGCATCCTGGAATATAAGTTGAGTGGATGATATATTTAGTTTATTAAGTATTTCATTAATGATTTTATCTCGAGGCTTTCGGATTAAAACTTTAGCAGAGTATTTATGCAAGTAAGGTAAAACTTGAACTATTTTAGGCAGCGTTCCATCCAAAAAATGTTGAAATGTGTGTCCATCAGGCACGACTAGAGGAACAAGCGCCGGGAACCAGTGGTCTTGTTGCACCTTTCTCTTTGTATGAAGCCACTCTGTCTTGCTTTTATAGCCACAATCCATTTTCATATCCACTGTACCGTTTTTAGCCATATAAACTTCTCCGTAGAAAGTTTCTTCTGATCGATTACCGAGCTTCTTCTGGTTTCCAGCGTTTAAGTAGAATAACTTCCGACTTGTGTCGTCTATAAAAAGCGGTGGTTTTAGTCTGAAATTTCGATAATGTTTTAACACACGAGTACCATTGTTGTAAATCTGTACTGTCGTCTGTACATCAGGTATATCTACTAACTGGCCATGAAATACCAACCAGGAAAGTTTCGAATACTTGAGTCTCATTTGCTCAGCCAAATACGACACCCGGTGGCTCGTACCATAAAACATAACTAATAATTGACAAAACAGGTAAACAATTAGAAGTAAAGATAGTTTTCTCCAATATTTTTTCATACTTTTTCGCCGTTGTTTACTGTTACAGTGCAGTTCAACGAAAGAATGAGCTTATGAGATATCCATATGAGAGTATCCAAAAAACAAATTATTTGAATGTGCCTTCATGACAGTACAGAGTGGTCCTAAGCACCGAAATGTCACCAGTTTGGTTCCATGTACAGGGGCATAACTGAAAAACAACTGTGCGAACGCTGGGTCTCTCGGATGCGTGAACCTGAAATATAGTTTAAAAAAAAAAGTTGTAACTCTTTCGCAGGCAATTGAATAAATTTGACTCTTTTTGAGATCGTAAGGTAGACGTCCACCGCTGCCCATTTTTGGTCATAGTTAACTATCATATAGCGTATGGCGTATATCCAAGATCAGCCTACAAGTTTTGTTCTACAAGTTTTGTGCTATCTGATCTTGATCTACGTCTTTCACGAATGCTATTATCTACTTAAGTCACCTCTGGCAGTGAAAGAGCTGCTCATGACATAAAAAAAAAGACAATTGGAAAACGTCGACCGTATATCTTTTTCAAGCCAAAGGCTGCTTTCTTAATGGGCAGCACCGAAGTAATGTCCTGACAGGTAAGAGAGGAATGAATCAAAGAATCATCAACCTTCAACTGATAGAGTGTGGCTGAGCTGAGACTCGAATGCACGACTCCTGAACAAGCAGCCGTGCTTTCTAAATTCTGACTTAACCCTTTGGCTGCTAAGCAAAACTCAATGACTTTTTGTGGACAGTGTGGATCAAGATCAGACTGCACAGAAGGTGCAGCCTGATCTTGGATCTACACTGTCCGATATGAAGATATCTTTACCGCAAGAAATACCTTTGAAATAGCAAAATTTGGGTTGTTACCGTCGGTTTGAAAGTTTCAATTCACCTATTTACGGTGCATGGAAATACCGGAATGGACCGGAATGGACCGGAACGGACCGGAATGGACTTGAAGATACGATGTAAACTCTTGAGGCAATAATTCATTTATTTGATATTGGAGTAGGGAAAAGCCTGAACATATTCAGGTAAGCTAAAGAGGAACTTGCACGATATAAGGCTGCAAGGAATAGACCTTAATCTTGAAGGAAAATCAGTTTGTATACGACTTTTAACATCAGATAAGACAGTAACCTTGCTAGAAATCTCTAAGATAAAGGTAGGAAAAACCGGAACGGACCTGAACAGACCTTTAAAAGTGAATACATGGACTTTTAAATCGAAGACAAACTATTGGACAGACCGAAACCTTAAGCAAAAACATAAATTTTGGACTTGGGTTCTTTTTTCAGTAGTAACATAACTTGAAGTGTAAAAATCCGATATTCCTGTATGGAAAAACCGGAACGGACCTTATTGGACCCTAAAAAGAAAAGCTATTGACATTTAAAATAAAGGGAAAAACATAAAATGGACCTAAACCTCATCACAAGCATCAAGTAATGTCTTGACCAAATCGTTATAATGAACATGAATTGAATAGAAAAGATCCCAAAATGGAGTATGGAAACCCGGAACGGACCTGAATGGACCCTAAAAAGCCTTTCTAGGGACTAAAAGATAAATGGTAAAACTGGGAACGGACCTACACCTTCAAATGCCGGACGTAGGAAGCGTCAAAATGAACAAGAACTGAATTGAGAAGATCCAATATCGAAGTATGGAAAAACCGGAACGGACCTGAACGGACCCTATAAAGTGAACATATGGACTTTCAAATCAAAGGAAAACCGGGAAATGACATAAATCTTATCAGAAACACCAAATGTCGGATGTCAGAAGTGTCAAAATAAACATAAACGGAATTGAAAAGATCCGTATTCGAGTATGGAAAGCCCGGAACGGACCTGAACGGACCTTCAAAAAAGAAACACTATCGACATTTAAGATAGAGAAAAAAATTAAATGGACCTAAACCTTATCAGAAACATCACACAATGGTCGGCGGAATCGTCAGAATGAACATGAGTTGAATTGAAAAGACCCGATAATGTATTATGGTAAAACCGGAACGGACCTGAACGGACCCAAAACGGCCTGTCTATGGACTTAAAAAACGAAGGGAACATCAGGAACGGACAAAAATCTTATAAAAAAAAAAAAACCCATCAAATATCGTAAATATAAAGCATTAGAATGAACCAGAAATGAATTGAAAAGATTGAATACTGAGGCATGAAAAAACCGGATCGGACCTGAACGGACCCTAAAAGGCCTGCCTTTGGACTTTAAAACGAAAGAGAAAATCGGGAAAAGACCTAAACCGTATCAGAAACATCAAATATCGGACGTACGAATAGAAAAATGAAAATTTACTATATATTGAAAAGACCGATTTTGGAGTATGGAAATACCGGAACGGACCTGAACTGACCTTAAAAAGCGAACCAAATTGACTTTAAAAACGGGGAACATCAGGAACGGACCAAATTCTTATCAGAAGCATCAAATATCGGAAATCTGAATCATTAGAATGAACCAGAACTAAATTGAAAAGATCAGACATTGAGGCATGGAAAAACCGGAACGGACATGAACGGACCTTAAAAAGCCTTCGTATGGACTTTTAAACCACGGAGAAAACCGGGAACGGGCCAAAATCTTATCAGAAACATTAAAAGTCGGACGTAGGAATCGTCAGAATAAACATTAACAGAATTGAAAAGATCCAATATTGGAGTATGGAAATAAAAGAACGGACCTGAATGGACCCCAAAGTAGTGAACCTATGGACCTTAAAAACAAGGGGAACATCGGGAACGGACTAAATTCTTTTCAGAAACATGAAATATCGGATATATGAATCATTAAAATAAACCAGAAAATCATTAAAAAGATCAAATATTTTGGCATGGAAATACCGGAACACCCCTTCAGGAACGAACCTAGAAAAAAAAAAAAGAAAAGAAAAAACCTACGTATGGAATATGAAAACAACGGGAAAATCCTACGTCCGACATTTGATGTTTCTGATAAGGTTTTGGTCCGTTTCCGGCTTTCCCATATATTTTTTTAGTCTCTAGGAAGGCCCGTTCCGGTTTTTCCATACTCGAATATCGGATGTTTTCAATTCAGTATGTATTCATTCTAAAGATTCCCTCATCCATTATTAGATGTGTATGATAAAGTTCTCAGGTCCATTTACGTTTTTTCTCTTTATCTTTAATTTAGTTTTGTATTTTAGGGACCGTTTAGGTCCGTTCCGGTTTTTTTATATTCAAAATATCAGATCTTTTCAATTTATTTCATGTTCATTCTCACGTTGCCGACGTCAGGTATTTGATGTTTCTGATAAGATTTAGGTCATTTCCAGGTGTTTTTAAAGCCATAGGTTCGCCTTTTAGGGTTCGTTCAGGTCCGTTCCGGTTTTTCCATACTCCAAAAATCAGATATTTTCAGTCCAAGTCATGTTATCACTGTTGATTTCTTCGTTCGATATTTCATGTGTCTTTTTTTTTTTTAGATAAAGGTTTAGGTCTGTGCCCGAGTTTTTCTTTGTTTTTAAAGTCCTTATATTCGCTTTTAAGGGTCCATTTAAGTCCGTTAAGGTTTTTCCTAACTTTAATTTAGATTTTTCTAGCAAGGTCACTGTCTTATCCGATATTTCTAAAGTCGTATACAAACTATTTTTCCTTTAAGATAAAGGTCCTTTCCTTGTAGTCTGATTTCGTGCTTGCCACTTTTAGCTTACATGAATATGTTCAGGCTTTTCCCTATTGCAATATTAAAGAAATGAGGTGTTGCTACAACAGTTTTCATGGTATGTTCAGGTCCATTCCGGTCCGGTCCGGTCCGTTTCGGTCCATTCCGGTATTTGCATGCACAGTAAATGTTAACTCTAAACGCGACCATAGATATATTTTGCAGAGAGTAATGATATTAATCTGTACATAAGTGCAGTCTGATCTTGCCTTGCACTTTCTACTGTTCTGTCAGGACCTTTGCCATTATGAATCCAGCTTAAGGCCAATAAATGAGTAAAAACCTATTTTTGTAGTCGCCGAGTACGAAATTAATTGCTTAATGACAGTTTTATTTACTAAGAGCCGGGATTTGCCGTCTATTTGGATTTGATATTGGCCAAGTCATATTGGCCAGGTTTTTCTCGTATTGACCAGCCGAGTTTGTCATTGTCTACTGAACAGACCGTTTTCGTCCCATAATAAATGCAATAATACAATATATTATATTTAATGTGTCTATTTTTAGAAATATTATGGGTAAAGAAATGTCGTAATTTAAGCTGGGGGGAATAATTTCCGCGTCACAGTGAATATTTTCCTCCTGCCGAAAATCTGGAACTACTTTTTTAAGTTTTTTAAGTTTTTAAGTTTTAAAAGTGGCATTCGTTGACAAAATATCAGAGTAAATATATAATTTATTTCATCAGCTTGTGGTTAATATGGGGAAATATTTGCCTCAAAAGGGAAAGGTCCGCGAAAATAACTCGTGCCTTACGGCAGTCGTTATTTTCGCATACCTTTCCCTTTTTCGGCAAATATTTCCCCATATTAACCACAAGCTGATGAAATAAACTCTATTTGTTGATTGATAATTCACCTTATTTTATAGCTATAAATAATCTGACTGAAAAAGGAACGTTATCTGAAACTCATTTACATCAGACAGGAATACCAGTGAAGGTTTTTTTCCCGTATGTTCACGGACTATGTCCATGTATTCACGTTCGGGTCTTTCCGTCATATCCCGAAAATGTGCATGCATCTGAATTTTTTCCGTGTAGATGAATGCGCTGGCTATTGACCTACTTTTTGATATTAATTCGTTCGAATAAATAAACAAAACTTTGCGATTGGTCAAATACGTGGACATGTTTATTCTGCGGGCGCTTGAAGGCCTATCTGCGGGCAAATTTACACCGTCTTTTTAAAGATATTTCTTGCTTGTTATTTAATTTATTCTGTAACGTTTTTTTATAATTGTAAAGGGAATGTACATGTATATACTAAAAGGAACATCACAACAGTCTGCATGTCGGTCTCATACTATCCCACCTCTTTACACGCGCTACTTGACCTCTTCCGCACACATAGAAATGCGGACTGTTGTAATATTCTATTCTTATTACCTTATTACTCAACAGGATTAACCTGTTCATCATTAATATTACTTTTGACTCTCATTAGTGGTCGGTTCGAACTTTCTAAATATGATTTACAAAAATTACGCTTTTCCAACGGTCTCGATAGACAGCTATTCTGGTAAGGTGATTAGCTCTCAATTCTGGAGTCCTAGGTTCGAATCTAGCTTGGCGTATTATCTTATTACTATTTTAGTATCACTAAAGAAAATTGACCTGTCACTCATTTACTTTTGCCAATACTCGGTGAATTTCGCGGGGTGGTTTATTTGTAAACAAGAGGGCCGTGATGGCCCTGTATCGCTCAACTGGCTAATAAGTACAAACCAAACATACCAAACATTACAACTCTAGGCTAAATGGTTTCGAACAAGAAGACTTATAAAGTTTTCTCTACAAAAGCCCATGTGAACGTTGTGACGTCAGGACAAAGCCATTTTTTTACCACAGAGCTAAAATTACTTGAATCCTGGTAGACAAATAAGCCTATGTAAAACTTGTGGCCCCCAGGGAGGGACCACTTTTATCCCAAGGCTGTAATTTGAAGAAACTTGGTAAAGAAACAAGATAAAGCCACATGCCAAATAATACAGATCTAGGCACTGTGGTTATAAACAAGGGCAGGAACAAGTGGATATTTAAAGTTTTCACTATATAAGCTTCTGTAAAAGTTGTGACGTCTGGGGTAGGGCGATATTTTGACCCTAGGGCTATAATTTGAACAATCTTTCTGGCGGTTCATTCGATAAACACGTAAAATTTTATGGTCTGAGGTCTTATGGTTAGGAATGAGAAGATTTTGAAAGTTTTCACCTTGTAGGCCCCTGTAAAACTTATGACTGCCATGGCGGGGCCAAATTTGAACCCTGGGCTATAATTAGGACTTTCTTGGTAGACGCCTTCTAGATAAGGTTGAATGCAAAATTGGGTAGCCCTATGCCTTATGGTTAGGAACGAGAAGTTTTTTTTTTTAAATACGTTTTCACTATATAAGCCAATGTAAAACTTGTAACCCCCGAAGCAGGGCCAATTTTAATCCCACGGTATAATTTGAAAATTCTTAGTAGAGGTTTATTGGATCAAGCTAGATGCCAAATTTGCTAGCCTTATGCCTTATTGTTTAGAACCAGAAGGAACTCTTCAGAGGGCCATGGCAAGATCATTTCTGTGAAGTTTCATCAGAAATGAATGTGTAGTTTCAGAGATATTTGAAAAACAAAATAACGCACGCACGGACGCACTCCGGACACTGGGCTATGACATAACCCCGATGGACATCGGCCATTGGAGCTAAAATCGATATGAAAATGTACGATAAAAGTTTGAGTATGACCACGCGAATTTCACCGAGTATTGACGAATGTAAATTACATGTAGTTACAGATCAATTTTGTTGAGCAAGATGTCAATCTGTTTCCCGATTTCGCTATTTATTTTTATCTGTTTATATGACTGTTAGACATTGTATATCGTAAACTACATAATTTACATGTAACAAAAACCTTTGTTCAGATTTCTTTATTGACAAAGAATATCTATCTAACTTAATCCTACAATTGTAATGATTATACATTTCATAGTGGTCAAAATTCTCCGTTGAACTTTGCAAAATGATATTTTTCAAAACATTTTAATATTTAAGTCGATACAAGACGGCAAAAATTTAGACCCGTCCTCCAAATTGAGAGCATGTGGCTCATATAATGGTATTTGTCTTCACCAATATATTCTCCTTTCCCCACAATGTTTTCAAAACCCCTTTTCACCGGGAAAGCACGGGATTGTATGGTAAAGGACTACCCCCGATTCGGGGACTAGCTCCGATGTTATTTTTGTGATTGTTTCTCCGCTAGCCCCCGCAACAGCCGCTCTTACGACCCATCTGGGGTGAAAAATTAAAATACCGTTTCAAATGGCCATATGCGTCGATCTTTTCTTTGTCAGTGAACAATAAGGTCCTTTATCGATAGATTAATGATTAATCTTTACAAAAACACCGAAATAATTAATAAATGACAGTGTTACCTCCTTGTAATTCCATTATTTCGGAATGTAAATATCCGTTGACCTACTTCCCTGGAAATCGAAACTAGGCTTGACATTTACTGCACATGTTTCAGAAGCCACTTCCGGTACATCAAAGTTTTTTTTTCACAATTTATCGGCTTCTGTGTTATCAGCGTGGGCATAAAAACACGGGTAGGAAACTTCATATTCAGAGCCAATGGCTCTGACGAGAAAATGTTGTGTTGGTCTTCCGTTTCTGAAGATGTCGGCTGAAAAACAACCAAAAAACAGGTAAGCTTGCCATTATTTGTAATCATGTGTTCTTATGTCTTTGAAATTCAAAAAAAGGAGAATGTCATGCAATGCTCTGGTCTTTCAACGTGTTTTCTACACTACAGAAAGTTGTAACAAGCGTACGATGTTGTCTGAATTATTCGTGGCGTGGGTTGACCTTAGCTAAAATAATACGTCATGGGCCTAAATTCAGTCTATTATTGCCATATAATTGGCAATTAAAAGAAAGTCTTGCTGTCCCAAAAGCGTGAATTAATGTCTTGAAATGTTACATTCACTGCTGGTAAAGAATTGAAAAGAAATAGCACAAAAGTGATGAAAATAAAGAAGGGCTCCGATTATGTGGACCGGCTCTGAATATGTAAATCGGCACCGATTGATGAGGGCTTCCTTTCATAAATTTAGTTTTCTGTAAAAAATTACTTAGGAAGTAGGCTTTGTTTTTCCGTTAACACCTTTCAGTCCAAAATGTAGAACTATTGTTGGATGGAACATGACCGAATTTATGAAAATACAAAGGACTGGTCTTGTCAAGATCGAAAAATCCTGTCGAAAATTAGTCTATCTAAATTTTGAAAAATACTGTTGTGTAGCTTTTGATTAACAGAATGGTCTATATATGTATATAGCATTTGTCATGCTTTCGTCGTAAGTGCAGCCGACACGTAAGCAAAAATAATGAAAAATATTTGGCATCTTCGGAAGACTCTTTGGTCTTGAAACAGTCATTAAAAAGCTAAATGGAAAATGTACCGACCGTAGTAGAGATGATGAATAGAAAAAAAAAATTACAAAACGTGAGAAATACAATTGAACTATTCGCAATACACGCCTCAGGGTATATGTGTGAACACTCTTAACTCTTTTCAATACTTAACACTACACAACAGTATGTCTGGTGGGTGGGATATATACAAGTCTTTAACAACGAAAAAGGATCTATTTCACAAGTACGTCAAGACCAAAAAATGTTCATAGATCCCTGATTCTGATAGTACTTACTCAGATCTTTCATTGAACAATTAACCAGATGCATATTAGATCAGAAAATGTCACATATCAGTTATCTTTAAGCCGATGATAAACAAACATCCATCCAAACAAACAAACGATCACGTTTTGTGCAGTCTAATATTCATCTACACTGGCTGCAGAACCAACTAAAGTTGTGACAGGCACTTTAAAGGGTAACTCCAGACCAAAGCTATTTTTGGATATAAGAATCCTTAAATGAAAACAATCTTAAAATTGAAAACCATATTTCAATGTCTTTCGTATAAAGAGAGTTATTAGCGAAAATGTGGTTTGCACACCTGTGCGAGTTTGTGAAATCTTCGATAAACCGGATGTGACGTAGGAAGTTTGACCCACCTATTTATTTCGGCTTCTGTATACTTTTAATTTGCTCTGATACTGACTTTTTTCTCACAACCTTATCCTCCCTCATGTCGGGAGATAATTTTTTTTTTTTTTTGTCACAAAAATCCCTATCGTAAACCGGGTGCCGAGTTTAAGCACTATTTAGAGCCGGGAGATGACTATTTATTCGTCAGTCTGCTGTCTGACTGTCTAAACCGAATGACGTGGCTTAATATCAGATCTACCATTAATCCTCAACAGGTTAAATAAACCTTTATGCCGATTGCAAAAGTTCGAATACTGCTAGTTTTTGGAGATAGATATCTCCGTATTGGACACTGTACATAAGATCAGATTGCATGTTCTGTGCAGTCTGATCTTATTATACATTGTTCACAAAATGTCACTGAGTCGCGATCAGCAGCCTTGGGGCCACACAGAAATTGAAATGGGGCAAGAAATCAATGGTAAGTTCACTGTTGATTATCCATCTTTCATATTACTTAGAGAGAGAGAGAGAGAGAGAGAGAGTGAGAGTGGGGTGGAGGGTAGTTAGAATAGAAATTCGAAAAGGAGATTATGGGATTTTTTTTTATTTAAGATCGTATGAATAAGGAAAATACAAAAGGTATGACATTCGACTTACCCATTTAACCTGTGTAAAATTCCAAATTCCAGTTACATTTTATAAGAAAAAGGGTTCAATATGGTCGTGAAAACAAAAGAGTAAATTTGTACATGACATGTTTATGACACGTGCTTGTTAACCTCCAGCTGCAAAAAAAAATGTGAGACCACGACGGTGCGATACCAACATCAAAGTGGTGCCGAATTAACCCTCTGCACCTTTACATTGATGGAACACACAATTCTTTTCTCAAAATAAAAGGTTGGCGCACTAAACTTTGTGTAAAGTTTGTAATCAATTTTTAATTTACGCTGAATTTTTTATGGTCAGCATCTGTTATCTCGTACATGATTACAGCGAGAAATACGGAAAAAGAAAGTCAAATAATATTTGTCCGCGTTTGTATTTCCTTTTAAATTTACGCCTAACATGTCTCAGTATCCAGGAAATGGACTGAACCTGTATTTTGCAGATGATCAAAAACGTTTACTGCTTGATATGGAGGGCAGGAAGGCAGGAGGCAATTCAGACGATCTTTTAACGTTGTTGTTGATGAAAGGAACAAATTTGAAATTGTGAAAATAACACGTAGGAAAATAAATGAAGATCAAGTGAAAAAAATGGATTCAACTTAAACGGCGAATTTAGGATGTGTGCCCGATTTAATGTTGCTTGTGAATGTTAAAGACAGAACATGATTTCTACAGTAGATCAAGGCTTTTAATTCTTCCCAAGCTGAAGGAGACATGTGAAATGCTGACATTGACAGTGTAGAAGAGACTTTTGGCATATTTCAACTATCTTAAGTGTGTGTGTGTGTGTGTGTGTGTGTGTGTGTGTGTGTGTGTGTGAGTGATATATATATATATATATATATCTCTCTCTCTCTCTCTCTCTCTCTCTCTCTCTCTCTCTCTCTCTCTCTCAAAATTCGTTGATGAGACAGTGGTATAATTGAAATAACTTCAAGAAATGAATTTCAAAATAGTTTTGTTCCCCACTAGAAGAATAACTTTCCTTTTCATAAGTACTATCTCCACTAGGCTAATTCATTTAAAATTTCTTTCCTATTATTATAGTAAGATGTAAGAGCGATAGAGATTGAAATTCTGCAGTAGACAAGTGATTGAAACGTGATAAAGCGATTTATATCTTTGCAAATTTCATGCAGTTTTCTCAGTTTTCTGCGTTAGTTCATATATAGCGACCATATCTTCTCACACTTGTGACGTCACGGCAGACTACCGGAAGTCACGATTTTTTCAATTAGCAACTTTCAGACAGGTGAAAATCCGAAGTTTAAACCGCTATATCTCGTGAACTAAGCATCACAGAACGCTAAGATTTTTTGTTAACATACTCTAGCATAGTTTTATCCGATTTTGAAATAAAAATTTTGGTCTAGAGTTACCCTTTAAAGGTTCATAATGAATAGTTTCGAGTTATTTATTTTTCTTTTTCCGTCCTAGATATTTGTATGAATGTCCTAAACATTGTCGTTTGCACTTGTTTCAGAAGTCTCACACCGACCCCTCCCCATTCTAATGTAGAAATCATTCACTTTACGCCGTAATTAGATTGAGATTGCAGCTCCAATATCATGATTTACTGAGTGTGTATGCAATTAGCTGTTTCGAGTCATTATTTAGGATAAAAAGGCAGTTTGAAGGGTCTTTGAGCGGTTTATGTAAATTTGGCACCTGTTTTGTCGTTGGTTTTCGTGTTTTGCCGTGCCGAGCAATTTTGATCAAGTAAAAAGTAAAATTCTGAAAAAAAAAAAAACCCTGCGTATTGTCCCGTTTTATTCGTATCCATTTCGTCTGCACATGCTTAAAAGGATTTCGGACATCGGATATTTTTTTCGGACCAAGGTCTTTCAAAACTTTAAGACTTTTAATGCTTTCTTTAAGCAGACGTACATGTAAAATACATCATGAAAATTCCCTTAAACTGTTCGAAAACATACTCGGCACGGCAAAACAAGAAAACCCACGACAAAGAAGGTGCCAAGTTTACATAATCCGCCTATAAACCCTTCAAACTGCCTTTTTCTCCTAAATAATGACTTAAAACAGCTAATTTGTATACACACTCATTTTATCATGATGTTGGAGCTAGAATCTCAATCTAATTAAGGCGTAAAGTGAATGATTTTTACATTAGAAATGGGGAGGGGTCGGCGAGAGATTTCTGAAACAAGTGCAAACGACAATGCTTAGGAAATTCATACAAATATCTAGGACGGTAAAAGAAAAATAAATAACTCGAAGCTATTCATTATGAACCCTTAAAGTGCCTGTCACGACTTTAGTTGGTTCTGCAGCCAGTGTAAATCAGTATTAGACTGCACAAAACGTGATCGTTTGTTTGTTTGGATGGATGTTTGTTTATCATCGGCTTAGAAAATAACTAATATATGACATATTCTGATCTAATATGCGTTTGGTTAATTGAGCATTGAAAGATCTGAGTGAGTACAATCAACATCAGGAATCTATGAAAATTTTTTGGTCTGGATGTGCTTGTGAATTTGATTTTTTTTTTTGTTAAAGACTTGTATATACCCCACCCACCTGACATACTGTTGTGTCGTGTTAGGTGTTGAAAAGAGTTAAGAGTGTTTACAAATATACCCTAGGTGTGTAATGCGAATAGCTCAATTTTATTTCTCACGCTTTGTAAAAACTCTGTTTTCTATTCAATATCTCTGCTACGGTCGGTACATTTCCCATTCAGCTTTTTAATGACGTTTCAAGACCAAAGAGTCTTCCGAAGATGCCAAATATTTTTCTTTTTTTTTTTGCTTACATGTGGACTGCACTTACAACGAAAGCATGACAAATGCTATATACACGTATAGACCATTCTGTTAATCAAAAGCTACACAACAGTATTTTTCAAAATTTAGATAGACTAATTTTCGACAGGATTTTTCGATCTTGACAAGACCAGTCCTTTGTATTTTCATAAATTCGGTCATGTTCCATCCAACAATAGTTCTACATTTTGGACTGAAAGGTGTTAACGGAAAAACAAAGCCTACTTCCTAAGTAATTTTTTACAGAAAACTAAATTTATGAAAGGAAGCCCTCATCAATCGGTGCCGACTTACATATTCAGAGCCGGTCCACATAATCGGAACCCTTCTTTATTTTCATCACTTTTGTGCTATTTCTTTTCAATTCTTTACAAGCAGTGAATGTAACATTTCAAGACATTAATTCACGCTTTTGGGACAGCAAGACTCTCTTTTAATTGCCAATTATATGGCAATAATAGACTGAATTTAGGCCCATGACGTATTATTTTAGCTAAGGTCAACCCACGCCACAAATAATTCAGACAACATCGTACGCTTGTTACAACTTTCTGTAGTGTAGAAAACACGTTGAAAGACCAGAGCATTGCATGACATTCTCCTTTTTTTGAATTTCAAAGACATAAGAACACATGATTACAAATAATGGCAAGCTTACCTGTTTTTTGGTTGTTTTTCAGCCGACATCTTCAGAAACGGAAGACCAACACAACATTTTCTCGTCGGAGCCGTTGGCTCTGAATATGAAGTTTCCTACCCGTGAAAAAGGAAAGCTAAAAGTACTGGATGCATTTCATTTATGAGGAGTCGTATTTATCTCACTTAAATTGCCGATCACACAATATCATTTTTTCAATTTAAAGTGACCACGCATGTGCAGTCAGGTGAATTTATAATGAGTGTTTGTTTACAAATTAGCCAGATGTGTTTATGTCAAATAAATGGTAAATTACAAAAATATGAACGAAAACCTTGCACTTAACTTGGTGTCAACATGAAGTTAAATCATTTACCTATCGATTCATGTCCTTTTTCATAGCTGACAAGCAGATTAAAGACACATTAATCAGACTGAAAGATTGACAGTAAGATTTTGAAATTTCCAGATGGTGTTAAAGAAGGGCTGATGTGAAGGGGTGCGGAGACCTAGTCACAAAAATAACATCGGAGCAACCCTTCAGACTGAAGGTAGGTAAAGGACTAAACCAGACTGTGACTGAGAGCTTTGTATAAAACCGATTTTAGATAACCAAACGCACACGGATGGTAATTATGTTTAGCAATCATTCGTCGTGGTTCGAGTTGCATTCGTAAAATGAGACTGTAGTGTGTGGTCAGGTGAAACAAGAACTATCTCAACAAAAGATGGACAGCGAAAGAGACACCGGAATATTAACATTGAAAGTCTTTTGTGGGTCACTATGAAGAGAAATAATGAAAAGTCACTACACAAGCAATTGCCTTTTTTCTCTAATTGTTTTCGTTATTGTGGAAAAGTGAAATATTCAATTAGATATGAGCCATATCCTGGCAAAAGGGGGCTTAATGCATCTCCGTGATCCATGGTACCAAGCAAGTCATCACATAATTATGGATCCAATTTTTTTTTTTAACAACCTTCTTTATCATGAGGTAGACTAGTCCTTGGACATAATTTATTATAGAAAACTGACCAATAGCAAAAAGTCTTGGCTCAGGTCAGCCTGCGCAAACTGTGCAGGCTGACCTGGTCGAAACCCTCTTTTCACAGAGCATGACTCATGTACTTTTCAAAAGTAGTCGTAAATCTCAATCATCGTAGAAAAAGGATCAGTTGATGCAAAAATTGATACCTTAAACTACGTGTAGAAATACAGTAATGGTTAATAGCGTAACAATTAAAAAGACAAACATTAGCAGTACCACTTACTTTGCACTATATTGTTGTCATAAACTTATCCACATTTTTTTCAGTTCGCATGATACTATTCATTGTCCAATCGCAAAATACTATTCATTCATATACATGTACATTAGTAAAATATACACAACAAGTTTTAACTCGAGACATCTGAATATTCCGTGAGCCCTACTTCGGCAATACCCGTCTCATATACTAATTGTTGTCACTGAATGGCGTTTTACGCCGCTGTCGGTCATATCACGGCGACAACTCTCTTATTCATGTATGTCCCGAGTTTCATCAGTACTAAGCTAGGGCTCTTAAGTGTCATGCCCAAGGATACTCTCACAACAACAAAACAAGATGGCCATGATGGCCCTGAAGTCGCTTACCTGAGCCTTTTGACCAAACGTGATCCATTTTAAATCTCTTTCAAGATATTATGACAACATTCTAATTTTCATGATTATTGGATTGAAAATTTGGCCTCTAGCGTACACATAAGCTTTTTCTGGAATTTGTCTCAGTGACCCACTTTTCAGCCAAACATAGCCCATTTACAACTCGTTGTAGATATTATCAAAACAAAGATTCTGACCACCTTTCATGGGTATTGGACAGAAAATATAACCTCTAAAGTGAACACAAGGTTTTTCCAAGATTGGATCCGCGACCTAGCTTTTGACCCAATGTGACCCATTTTCCATCTCAATTTATCAACAAGAAAAACATTCTGACTAATTTTCATAAGTATTGGACAGAAAATGTTGCCTCTAGAGGTTACATAAGCTATTTCCAAAGATCTGACCTGGTGATCTGGTTTTTGACATAATGTGATCCATTTTCAGTCTCATGTGAGATATCACCTGAAAAACATACTGAACCAATTTCATGACTATTGGACTGAAAATGTAACCTTTGGAGTGAACAAAAGATTTTCCTAAGATTTCACCTAGTGACCTAGTTTTTGACCTGAGGTGATATGTTTTCATATTTGTCCTAGAAATCATCAAGACATACTTTCTGACCAAGTTTTAACAGTATTGAATAGTGACCTAGTTTTTGACTCGACATGACCCATTTTCAAACTCGTCCGAGATATCATCAAGAAAAACATTCTGACCAACTTTCAAGAGTTTTGGACCGAAAATGGAACCTTCAGAGTGTTCGTAATATTTTGTTAAGATTTGACCTAGTGATCTAGTTTTTGACCCGACATGACCTATTTTCAAACATGTCCGAGATACCATCAACACAAACATTCTGAAAAACTTTCAAGAGGGCTGAAAATGTTGTCTCTAGCGTGTACACATGGTTTTTCCAAGACTTGATGTAGTGACTTAGCTTTTGAACCTACATGACCCATTTTCAAACTCGTCCGAGATATCATCAAAACAAACATTCTGACCAACTTTCAAGAGTGAAAATGTGGCCTCTAGAGCGTACACAAGGTTTTTCAAAGATTTGACCTAGTGATCTAGTTTTTGACCCGACATGACCAATTTTCAAAGTCGTCCGAGACAAACATTCTGACCAAGTTTCATGAGTACTGGACTGAAAATGTGGCCTCTAGAGCGTACACTTCGTGCTCAGGTGAGCTAAAAACCACAGTGCTTCCAGTGAGGCTCGAACCCAGCGCCTCCAGTTTATGAGTTTTAAACTTTACAACTGAGCCAGGCTGACCTCATATAACCGATCAGTTTAGCCACGTATAGTTTTTCGTCTGCAAATACTTTCTATATGGACGAGCTGAACCCTTTACCAAACAACCTCCAGATTGAACGACTCTGTGGAAGACAGCTTTTTCAAACATTACGGGAAAGGGAGAAAATCCTGGATAACAAGCGTTTTCGCCATTTCCCACATCGTTTTCTATCATCTGTTCCAACTTTAATAAATGCCATCTGTAGATGTTTTAAATTTGGAGACTTCTACACTTTGTAGAGAGGGAATGGGTTCAATTTTGTTGTCTGGTTAAATCAAAACTTACCACTACCAGAACGAATGATCAGCAGACGACTTGCAGAACTTTCACATTTTTTTTTTCTGACTAGGTAGCGATAATTTTTGACATTTTTCTTTATCATATTTGTAATGTTGTTATGACTATGTACTTTGTGCTTGTCAATAAAATATCTGTATCTGTATCTGATACTCAACATAAATTTAGGTCAACTCTTTCAACGCCAAATATTTAAACTCGACCTTTTTTGACGGCTGAAAATACAATCGTTTGAGTCTCAGAAAGATTTTTATCCTGTAGGCTTGACTAAACAAGCGGACGGCATAGATCTTAGATCAGACTGCACGTTCTGTGCAGTCTGATCTTGATCTATGCTGTCCGCACAAGTCCTGGGTTTCGCCTATTATGACAAGACTCGAAACACTACGAGCCATTTTTCCCTGTCACAATATTGCAAAAGAAAAAATGATTTGCTATAAGAGACAGTTCTAGAAGTCGTTTTCAGCTGGAAACGTGTTCTGAAATACTATTATTGTTGTCTGTTGAGACCGGTAATTACTTGCCAGTCGTGATCAATCGATCGATGTTTCCCGCGTTGATTGTCATGGTGGATCAATGGACAATACCATGTAAAACTGTAATACACCCTTTCCCGTGTTTAACCGACCTAAAGGTAGAAGTCTTTTGAAAACATTATGGAACAAGGAACAAGGAAAAGAAGCTGGTTACCAGCATTTTCTCCTTTACCCGCAATGATTTCAACCCTTTTTCTATTGAGATCCGTATACATGTATATAATTGCTGTCATTCGTTATCGATCGTGTTGTTTTCTGCATTCACTGTCACTGTGTACAACAGACTATGCTGGTGGAATACGAGCTGGTATGTCCATTCTGATAAACAATTTTGCGTGTTTAACGATCAGGAGGTAGAAGGCCTTTGAAAATATTGCGGGAAAAGGTGAAATGCTGGTAAGCAGCATTTTCTCCTTTTCAAACAATGTGTTTAATCCGTACAGAGATAAATACCGTCATTTGAAATACATTTCATATGTCGTCTCCTTATGCTTTGAATTTGGGCAAGTCGAAGATTTTTTTTCGACACTTCAAGAGTTCATGACGTATTTGAAAGGTGTAATGGTTAGTAAATTTTTTACCAAACGATAAAATATTAGACTTGTCCAAATTGAAAGCATTTGCAGACGACAAATTAAATGTGACTTAAATGGTGGTATTTGTCTGAGGTAGAGCAGAAAACATTGTGGGAAAAGGAGAAAATGCTGGTTACACCAGCATTTTCTCATTTTCCCACAGTGTTTTCAAATGGCCTCTTTCTCAGCGTCGTTAATACTCGGGATTGTGTGGTAAGGAGTTATGGTGTTGAATATCTAATCAGGAGGAAGTCCTTACACCCATTTCCCACGTAGGAGTATCGTTCTACCCTTACCATAAGCCTTTTTTACGACCCTGAAAAATGAGACGTATAAAAACAGTGTGGGTAAACGAAAACAGCTGGTCCCACAATACTTTCTACCCTTCCAAAGACTTAACTCATCACTTGAGCAGCATTTAGTAGGATGTTTGCATCACAGAGTTGCATTAAACCCCCCCTTTTGCCAGAGCACGGTCCATTTTAATACATGTATATATCCTGTCGCCGTGATATGAACAAAGGTTGTTGGAAAGACCGTAAAACATCATTCATTCAAACAATTCAATAAATGAAAATATGACATTATTTACGCACATGTTAAAAAAAATATATATAAAAACTTTAAATAACTGACCTCCTTAACCGGATCCGTTCTAATATCAATATTACGATTTCCTTTGTGATCTTCCTTGTGTATGAGCGCGTTTTATTTCAGTCATTCAGGTCGGTTCCGCCTATAGTATAGGCTGTTCGCTATCTGTTTTCAAATAAATCAATTTCAACATTAGAAAAAACGAGCATGACAACAATTGTCACTTTTGCTTTCAGAATTCAGAATTCTGAATTGTCATCTTCACAATAATTCCCATACTTTTGTAAAGTATGATTTACTTGTAAATCTAAATACATTTGAACACCCGCGTTGTTTACTTTTGGCCGGTATTTGGGCCTTTAAATTTACTTTATCAGTGAACCAATAATCCATATTGATAAATCACTTTTTCTCTTCAGGGCAGGATTCAAAATTGTCTGGTGCAAATTTGTTTCCGGGTGTAGCTAGTTACGATGTAGGAATATGAGTGATAGTAACTGTGCTCTTTTAAACCCTATGGCTGGTAAGCGCGACTCTATGGCCTTTTGTGGACAGTGTAGATCAAGATCAGACTGCACAGAATGTGCAATCTGATCTTAGGTCTACACTGTCCGATGAGGAGATACCTATTCTCCAAAAATGCCTTTGAAATAGCAAAATTTGGGTTTTTACTATCGGTTTGAAAATTTCATTTCACAAAATGAGCAGGATAAGGGTTAAACCCATTTACCATACAACAAAACTTTAGACTTGCCGAAATTGAAAGCTGTTGAGGATGATAAAATATTTGTGACTCGAAAATTGAAAATCAACTTCGGAAAGGTAGAAAACATCGTGGGAGAAGGAGAAAATGCTGGATACCAGGCTTTTGAAAACATTGTGAGAAAAGAAGTCGTTGAAACATCCATGTTTACTCTTTCAGTCTTTTTACGACCCTGAGGAGCAATGCTTCTGAAAACATGGTAAGAAAAGGAAAAAATCTGGTACCCAGCATTTTCTTCTTTATCAACAATGTTTTCTAAAATCACATTATTTCAGCCATATCATCGTTGTCGTCTGCAAATGCTTTCAATTTTGACTGATCTAAATTTTTGTCATTTTGGTAAAGAGAGTACCACCACTACGGAAAATACATTTTCCATGCCTCTGATTGCTCTGCCACATTACTTTTACATTTTCTCTTTTACCCGCAATGTTTTGTGACGCATTTCTTCATGAACACTTTACCGCAAAATCCCGATTTTTAACGGCCCTGAAGGAGAAGGCTTTTGAAAGCATTGTGGGAAAAGGAGAAAATACTGGTAACCAGCATTTTCTCCTTTTCCCACAATCTTTTCTACCATATCAAAGTCAGAAATCATCAACTAAGCTACATTCATTTAGTTGTCTGCAAATGCTTTTAATCTGGTCTAGTACAAAATTTTCTCATTTTGTCATTTGGTAAAGAGTTAACTCTTTACTGAACAAAAAATAAACCTTTGACTTACCTGAGTCAAAAGCATTATCAAACGACGAACCAAATGTGACTCAAACGAAGAGATAAGGGTAGAAAACATTGAAAAAAAAGGAGAAAATGCTGGTTACGATGGTTTTTTTTTTAATCTGTTGTTGTCTCCTTGGTCAATAAAAACTCAGAATTGTTTTGTAGAGGGTTACAGTCGTTAGAACAGGGGACTGATCGGTCATGGTTTAAACTTTAGAGAAAGCATCGAAATTGCAACCCCTGCATTGCTAGCTCTGTGCGTCACTAAATAGTCATCAGGGCTTGGTTCGACGACTATGGGTGCATAAGAGTTGTAAATTTTCAATGGAAAACCAGCTGTTTATTTCTATAAACAAAGAACTGCATATGTTGCACAAACTGTTTTATTCAACTGTCACTAATGTTTGTACAAACAAATCAGTCATGTTCATTGAAAAGGGGGCCTCAATGCATCAGCAAGAGATATCTACCCGGGTCAGCCTGCGCAATCCGCACAGGCTGACCTGGGTCGAAATTTCTTGCTTCTGGTAAATTTGGTGCATGTCCAGGGACCCTCTACCTCATGATTCAGCCGGTTGTTACACAAAATGCATTATATGGACCCATATTTATGTGACGACAAGCCTTGTATAATGCATCACAGAGATGCATTAAACTCCCTTTTCACAGACCATGGCTCAAAACTAATGTTTATTCGTTGACAAGATTTCACTGAGACATTTGCATTTTCTGTGATATAATGTTTACTGATTGAAAAGATTTCACTGAGACATTTGCATATTCCGTGAACCCTACCTCGGTAAGGTTCGTTTTCAGTACTAACTTTTAAAGCCCCAATAACGGCCAAAAGTAAACAATGCGGGTGTGAATACATTCTGATTTAAAATCCAACCTTAACCCTTATCCTGCTAAATAACTGAAAAGAAACTTTCAAGCCGATAGAAAAAAAAAAGGTTGCTATTTCAACGGTATATTTTGGGAAAAAATATCTCCTAATCGGACAGTGTAGATCCAAGATCAGACTGCACGTCCTGTGCAGTCTGATCTTGATCTGCACTTTCCGCAAAGGTCAGAGTCGCGCTTAGCAGCCTAAAGGTTAAAAGTATGGAAATTATTGTGTAGATGAAAATCTATCTTCTCAAAGACAAATTCCTTCATTTCAGTCACATTTGATTTGTCGTCTGCAAATGCTTGTATACAATATGGCGAGACAACAGCTTTGTTGTCTGGTAAAAAATGAAAAATGTGCGATGATTCAGAATATCAGCTTTTCTATAATTTTGTTTTATTTATATTTTGTAATTTGTATTACTGGCAAACGGCCTAAATACTTAAAGTTATTATATACCTATCTATAAAATCTTGTGTAAGCAAGTAGGCAAGTGTTTCTAGTCCTGCAGTTGTCCCAGGATAAACCTGAACACAGGAAAATATGGTATAATATGACAATTCTTCCTTTTATCACAACTCCCCTTTTTTCAATGTAATACAGCCATTACGAATTTTCCTGTCTCACACACGTGTCAGATAAGAAAATAGTGCTGTATTTGGTCAACACTGTAATTATACGCTTTATTTCTAAAACATTGCTGACCTAGGTTCCTGAAGGAAATTAATGGTCAAAATTCTTAATCATGACAAAGTTGTTAATTTAATCACTTTTAGATTCAAAACAAAATCAATATATGCAAGTTTCTTCGGAACTATTTTTGGTTTGTAATGTACCTGTCAAAGAAGCGCATATATAGGCTTCATGTAAATTTCACTACACATTATACATGTATGCCTCTGTTTTAACATATTATGGGCTATAATTCTTGTTATACAGTTATGTGATAAAAAGAATCTGACACTCGTTGGCTCTTGAGGTAAAAATTTATTAAACTCGTCCACAAAAAAATGTTATTAAGCTCGCCAAAGGCTCGCTTAATAACATTTTTTGTAGACTCGTTTAATAAAATTTTATCTCAAAAACCAACTCATGTCAGATCCTATATATCTTTGTTTAAAATGGCACGTTGACAACAGAACTTAGTACAGACACTTGCACGCGGTTGTACAGTCGCCTGAGATCTATCAATCGCTTACAAGTGATTGTATAAGTTTTTTTTCCCCAAAGTGCCATTTTAAACAAAGGATAAGGAAGATTGTATTCGACTTAGTTACCAAACCTTGACATGTTTTCACAAAAATATGAACAAAGAAATTATTTATATATTTTCCGTTTGGAAAACAGGGTTTTAACGCTGAGTGATCCAATAAAAAAGGAATTGTTTTGAGACAAAAAACATCTGTGTTTTTAGCACTGTCAGCTGACATTATCTTCTGCTAGGGGGCATTTTTCAAATACACATCTATCTGATTTCGGCATTCTGGATACAGAACCGGACTACTTTTCAAAACGACAACCGTTACTTAGAATTTCAAAATAGAATAAACGTTTACTGAAATGAAACGCTAACCGATACGATTCATTCAGCTATGATCAGCTAGCATGTAACCTATGCACCGGCCTCTTATAAAGACAGCCCCAACAGGCTTGGGTAATAGCTTCAGTATAATCCCAGACATTTCTTGCTGATATGTCTGTGGAAAATCATTCCATGAACCTTTGTTTCTCTAAAGTCTATATTTAGAAACTGTACTCAAAGATATGCAGTAAAACAAGCGTATTTGTGAAAACTATTTTTCCCTTTTAAAATAATAAAATTTTCAAGATATTTGGAGCGAAAGACATGTCACATTTTTCCCCAGATGTATTGTTTACTGCCATTTTCTCCATTGCTACTTTTTTGCTGCGTACTAATGTTTATCCTGTACAGGATAGTGATGCATCATAGCAGACAGGTCGAATCTTTGAAGAATATGACATGCGCAGACAACTGGTCAGCTGATCAAGGCATCACTATTGCTCGCACATACGTGTTCCTGATATGATCTATACATAACAAACAAATACTTGTAAACTGGGTCTGAATAATTTATAATAACTATCAAAATAAATGGAAAAAAAAAAACACCAGCTTGACTTACCTTGTGGGCACATTTTCTTACCACCCAAGTGACAGACCGTCACTGCACAGAATCCCATACAATGCATACTTCCGGTCCTACACTGTGAGGAAGATATCTGATAACAGCTCTAATCATGTTTTTGGTCAATATTACCGATTATTATTCTTGCTTTGAAAATATATTAAGCTCATCAGTTTTCTCTGTGTGTGAGGCCGAAAACCGAGAGAGAGGCAGTAAAAAACATTGTTTTACATACCAGCGGCATTTTTTGAGAAAAATGTAGGAAAAAAGTCCAAATAATAGGGAATTTTGGAAATATTGGCGGATTAAAAAAAAAAACTAATATAGGAAATACAAGAAATTATAGGAAATATAGCAATATAGGAATTAGTTAACGGCCGGCGACTCTAATGACCATCGTATATCTGGATCACACAACACGTTTTGCGGCGTCTGATTTAAGTCTACCTACATTGGAGCCATGCTCTGTGAAAAGGGGGCTTAATGCATCTCCAAAAGTATCGACTCATGTAAGCCTGCGCAGATCGCGCCTGCTGACATGGGTCGAAACTTCTTTGCTATTGGTCAATTTTCTACATGTCCAAAGACCATTCTACCCCGAGATTCAGTTGGTTTTTAGATGAAATGGATTTTAGGAATCCATAATTATGTGATGGCTTGCTTGATATAACGCTTCACGGAGATGCATTAAGTCCCCTATTGCTAGAGCATAGTTCAATTGTAATCGCTTTTCTCCACTTATAATAAGTATGAAGTAAAGTACTAACATGTACTAGTATAAGACCGAACAAAATTAAATAATAAAAATACCATATGCTGCACAAGTCCTGTTTGTTGAAATCCATTTGATGTCATAATGTTTACCCTTTGAGTGACTGTCACAACTTAACGTGCCATTTCAGATAGCATAGATCAAGATAAGACTTCAAAAAGCGTCGAATCTGATGTTAGATCTACACCGGTCGCTATTTTGTGAGACAATCTAGCTGAAACTTGGTGCGAAATTTCAATTTAGAAGTTAAAAATGTTCATAAATGAGTTTTATTGATATACGTTGTTCTAAGTGTCAACCTTTTTCTTTCCATATGAATGCATTCTGATGCAATTAAAGCCAACATCCTTTGGTACGATCGTCACAAATCGAGAAGCTGCTTGCTTTGGAGTGTTGTAATGTTATGTTACAAGCTTTTCCCGACTGTGTGTGCATTGAAATTTTTGTCCGTAATTTCTGTTCTGTTCAAAAAGCATTATAAAAGACTCTAAATTCACGAATAAGGAAATGAATTCAATAGAGATAACAGTATTTGCTTGATACATGTAACGTTATTATCTAGAGCAGATAACAACGCGCGCAACCCCCCCCCCCCATTCATAAACAAAATAAACCACAAGGGTTAAGACTAACGTCAAACTGAAACATGACAAGTGCCACTTTTTGGATGTGCATTGGTTATTAAACAAGGTTAGATAAATAAAATTATTTTCTTTTGATTAGTATTTCATATAGATCTATTTTTACCATTGTTTTCCACTGTAAAAATTTTTTGTTTCTTTAATAGGGGAAAAAACTGTAGCATTAATTAATCCATTGTGTAATGTAGCGCTAATCAGAACTCTTTGCATATGTCCCATTTTCAGTCATGATCATATTTCAAACTTGTCTATAGCCACTGCGTGATCTCACGTCAGCGGTACACGTTCGCAAAGCACATTTTTCAAACTTTTTTCTAAAATTCAAAAGTTTTAAACACAAAATGAATAAATACTATCGCACCCCTCCAACGTTAACAGTCGTTTATTTGGGAGCCGAAATAGCAGACAACAAGGCTGCACATCGGGTAAAATAAATGCGATGGCCTGATTGGTCAAATATCGATTTCCACGGATCCATGTATTGCCACAAGTACACACGAATAAGAGTTTTCATTGGCGGAGAAGAAGTGGGGAGGACAATAACCGAGAGTGTCAATTTCTCCAACAGTATACTAAAAAGCCCCTTTTCGAGCGAGAAAATAAGTCTTTAAAGCTCCATACTTAAAGCAAACCTTTCTACCTCTTTAATTTATGTCCGCCTACATCCATAGGATGATATCAAAAATTATTAGGAAGTGATTCGTTTCCTTTAAAATGTTTACCCTCTAAATCAAGCTTTGCACCAATTGCACCAATTGCCGGTGCACATTAAAGGCCCAGTAAAGGCCAAAATATCAAAGCAGGTGTCATAATACATTTAAATTTAAGTTATACTATTTAAAAGTATGGAAAATATTGTGGAGATGACAGTCTGTTATGGTGTGGTCAGGCCATGTGTTAGTCGCTGGCAGAAAAAAAAAAATTAAAATCAGGCAAAAAGTAAACAAAACACACAGCTACCTGGCAGGTTTTAACCTAGTTTTGAAATTGATTTCTCTGTCAGCGACTAACACTTGGACCGACCGTACAATGACAGATTGTCATCTTCACAATAATTTCCATACTTTTAAATGGTATGATTTAAATTCAAATGTATTTAAACACCCGTTTTGTTTACTTTTGGCCTTTATCATTACTTTAAGATACACGTAGCCTGGATGGCAACGAGACAATCTATAGATGGGATCTTTTATTACTCTTTACCACACGACAAATTCTTAGACTGGTCCAAATTGAAAGCAGTCATAGACGAAAAAAAAAAAATGAGATTTGTCTGTGAAAAGTTAGAAAACGTTGTGGGTAAAGGAGAAAATGCTGGTTACCAGCATTTTCTCCTTTTCCCACAATGTTTTCAAAAGCTTTCTTTTTCAGGTTTGTTAAAACTCGACACAAGGAAGGGCTATAGGGCAAAGATCAGACCTCGATCTATGCCCTTCACAAAAGCTCCTGTTTTGGCCGATGGCACTGTTCAATGGTTTTAAAAACACACCCTAAAAGAAATAAATGAAATCTGTGAAAATTGACAGGAAACGAATATTATAGGATGCCAAATATTTAAGGTCTACGGTCCCTAACTCTCATATTAAAAGACGGAAGCTACCGAGATTGGCCGAATAGCCTTTACGAAAACGTCGATGTTATACGATATTTACCGATGAGTTAGTGAGTGTACGGCCCTAACTCTCATATTAAAAGACGGAAGCTCTTGAGATTGGCCGAGTAGCCTTTACGAAAACGCCGATGTTTACCGATGAGTAAGGGGCTTGAAAAGAAATGTGGTAGGAGGATCAATTAACTTTTTACCAACATTATTTGCAAGAAAGTCGTCTGCTAGACTGTCACCAAGGCCAAGAAATTCGTCATTGCTATATAATGCATTAAGTCTTTACAAAATCCACTAATATGGCACACCACCCCACACAGTGTAAAAGAAATTTAGTGAAAATGAAATTTAGTCTAAAGAACGCTGCTGACACGTTACTAAGTGAACAGCATGGGTAATTCATTTACACGGCACAGTTGAATGTAAAACCAAAAGGGAATTCATAAAACGATGTGAAAGAATGTTAAACCTAGGACCGTATTCACCACCCATTCTTAAGAACACTCTTAGTCTTATTCTCGAGAAATTTCTTCATTTGAAAGTAACACAACTTCTGAATGGGTAAACCATTTGGTTTAGCAAGTCAGAAGTTGTGTTACTTTCAAAGTCAAAAACCTCAGATATAAAGACTATAGGAATGTGCTTAAGAATGGCCGGTGAATACGGACGCTGAAGAGAATATAAAAAAGGTGAATGCTTAACAAAAAAGAATTCATTAAGATGGTAAAACTGATGTAAAACGTTTACACGCTACAAATTAGGAGTTCACGTAAAATGAGTCTTTTCACATCGAGCGAATGAATGTTCAACGTAAAGACTGACGACCCATTTATATAATAGATCTAAGAGTTGCTTTGGATCGAATATTTTACTGATAGAAGTCGATCTCTGACAAACTTTACCCTGATCATTTTGTTGTAACGTGCAGGGGCTTGGTCACTCATCCAAGCATAAACCATAATGCACGTTGTTTAACAAGAACAGAGAAAAATACACCAAACCACATCGCTGTATCATAAAGGTTTGCTCAACAGTGAGGTAAATTTAACCCGTATCCTGCTGATTAAAGAGGCCCTTATACTAATTTTCAGCCAGTTTTAACTCATTTTGTCTTTATTTTATCAAACTATAGTCACTGTGTTGTAAGCTGTACGGGACGAAATGTGTAGTCACTTCCAAGATGGCGGATTGTTTACATGGAGAAAGGTGGGTGTCACACTTTATCATCAATAACTTTTTTTATTGAAACCTTCCAGTCATGATACTTACAATATATTGTGGGGGAATGATTTTCAGACGGAGGTCGCGGCGTATATGCAAATTACACCGTATCCGACTGTAGGCGGAAACCAACGATAAATTTCCGTGACGCACCGCCATTGTTTACACTTCGATCGTCATCCAGTTTTCTTCTGACCAATGTTCGGTTTCTAATACAAATCTCCGTGTTTCTTTTTTTCAATTACACCATGTATGTCAGTAATTTATCCATGTTTACACAAAGGACTGATTTCTGTACCATTCTAAATTATTTGAAATTTAACAGCGTTTTTGCTCACCGGCTGTAGACAGGCATATTTAAGTGAAATGGAACTTTCAAGTCTATCGTAAGTATCCAAATCTTGCTATTTCAAAGGTATTTTGGAGGGAAAGATATCTCCTTATCGGTCAGTGTAGATCCAAGATCAGACTGCACGTTCTGTGCAGTCTGATCTTGATCTACACTGCCCGCAAAAGGTCAGCGAGTCACGCTTAGCAGCGTAAGGATTAAGTGTTTATTTATCTAACTTGTAAAACTTCTTGTCATTTCTTTAGAAGTGTGAGAACTCAAGAATTTTTTTTCTTCCTTTCCATCCTTGTACATGTGTAAATATGTCCTAAGCTTTCTGGTTTGAATAAAATAGTGTACCGACCTTATGTTATTTATTTGCTTGGCGTGATGTTCAGCCAAGTGTTTCGTCAAACTTAGGTCAAGAACGAGATACATCCACGCTTGACTATAAGGAAAAATGTAAAAGAAAGAATATGCTTTCGCAAGTTTTTGGTTGTCTATCGTTAGTCAAATGCGGTTCGTTGAATGATAGTACCGCTAACTGTGACATTGTGATACCTCTCGTCATTTCTTTGAATGTCAAAACTTGGGAAATCTTATTTCTTTTCCATCCTTGTACATATATATATATGCTACAAACTTCCTGAATTTACAAGTGTAAGACTCCCAATCCTTCCACTTGAGTGGTGTCCGTGCTTGTGAGGTAAAGCGTCGGCCTCGTAACCATGAGGTCCCGAGTTCGATATCCGGGAGCGGGTGTCAACTTTGGGATAATTCATTGACCCACACATTCAGCGCGAGTACTGGTGTAGTTCCCCGGAAGCAGAATCGAGAGAGATTAGTATAAGTTGTATGAACTTGTCTCTCAATCGCTGTAAAATAAATATGTTTAAACTAAGCCATCCACTTCAAGGTCCTTTATGCTAGGTTCCCACTGCCGATCAGATCCGACTCGTGACATTGAGGTTGTGAGTTCGATACCCAGTTGAGGCAAACTTTCTTTCCGGCGATTTTTCGCCTCTCACCTCTTATGCATGTGAGAAAAGTAGTCATTGACTTAGAAATTAGTGTCTGAACTGGTGTGAGAAAGCCAGGAAACACATGCGCAGGTGCACTGACCGCCATGACATGACATAAGCTTAAATGGCGTTAAACTCCAATACAACCAATCAATCAGGACAAGAGATCGAACAGGGGTCACGTTTATCGGAGAGAGTTCGGGTATTACACCAATCTCCGAGCAGAGTTGTCGTTCGTTACTCTCACCATACATCTCTGCAACGGGCTAAACGACAAGAATCTTGTCAAACCGAGGAAAACATGTTTTGTTACTGTTTAACTGTTTCATGTGTAACATAATAAAGTAGACAAAGGAAATATGATTCCGGATACATTATAGGTGCATTCAAACTGATGAATTTACCTGTATACAATGGAACTATTTTTTCAAGCTTCTTTACTGATCAGAATCTTACGCCAATTGTAAAAAAGATGGCTGCACCCATGAATGATGACAACAGTTTCGACACACCGATGGATCTAAGTTTGTAAGATTAAAAAACAAGTTATCGTCCTTTAAAAGACATTTAAGCTTTTCAGAAAATCCCTCTTTTTCACATTTCCTACCACTAAGTTTGATTGGCCGTATGCTGTTTGAACAGCACACAAAACAATCGATTGGTCTTTCTTTCACCGGCGTTTGTGTCGCCATTTTGAGTTATGGTCATGTGACGAAAATATCACGTGATGACGGACTACTTTCTGAGCCAACTACAGAGGTGAATGGGAATGATCCGTAGTGCAAGAGAGTGGTATTACACGTGTAGAGGTCGAGATGATTGGGTACAGATCGGGTGATTGATTTCATCCCGACCAAACTAGATCTGCAAATGCTTTCAATTTGGACTGGTCTAACATTTTGTCGTTTGGTAAAGAGTTAACTCGTTATACCGGTTGTATACGACTTTTTGTTTGCACAAATCTGGAGATGGCTTTTAAAAATATTTTAGCAAAAACAGAAATTATCAGTAACAAGCAGCTATTCCCTCTGCCACAATTTTCCACATTATTATTATTATTATTATTCTCTTTATTTCCTCTTTACAGAGATTAATTTTGGTTATTCAAACATTTTAAATATATAAAAGAAAAAATTATAGAAAGGTTATACAATATTTTCGTTTTAACATGATGTAATGGGAGAAAAGAGCAATTGTGCAATAGTAGAGATAAAGTGATTTAATGAGGGTTGCAGAATTCGGATTACAGAGACAGAGGGAGAGAGACAGACAGACAGATAGACAGAGAGAGACAGAAAGAGAGACAGAGAGAGTAGATTGCAACGCATAGTATACACACTGAATGGCTTATGTCGAAACGAAAGTGCAGAAGCCACATCCAATGGTGCATATGTCTTGAGCTTGAAGTATCACCACTATCAGATCCAGCACGAGATGGTCGAAAGGATGAGAGTACGAAGAATCTCATTACTGTTTCTAGTCTCAATAATGAGACGCTACGTTGATTTTTTTCATGTTTGGACATTTATTGTGCACCGTACCGTCTCAAGTCATCGTAAATTTTCCGGTAGCAAAGATAGAGCGCCATACTGACTCTCTGCTTCGTCGGTTTAATCACAGGTACTAGGCGCGTTGCTCTTACACCCCTGGGAACATATACAAATCATCTTTACCCCGATTCAGACTTTGCTGAAATTTTATATAATACATTATAGAAAGTATGTGACTCGCCAAAACCAAAAGTAGACCTCGTTACGAACAAAGGCTGTAACTCATTCATTTTTCCACCAATTCTCAAAACCAGGGCATCACAATAACCACAAAATATGCAGCTACTAATCCATACACAGTTCTTAGCCATGACATACATGTTAAAGGACCTCAACAAATAAAAACGCAATGAAAACGTTAGTCGGCCGAGTCAGTACCGACATTCCGATGTTTAAGTTTCATCACTAAAACCGACCTTTCTGCCAATAAAACATACAAAAAAGCTATAGAAATCATCAACATAAATAGAATACTACGGCTTACCAGCAGCGATTTCGGCGAATACTCCCAAAGGATTCAGTTTGACGCATTTTTCTGGGCTGGAAATCGCTCGATCAACTCGATTTTTATTCGATTTGCGTGACCCGGAAACGGTTTCTCCGAGTTGTTGTTGTTCATGTCTTCCGCGCCGGCGTCCGGCTTAATATCTATACGTCACAACAAATCGGGTACCAATACATGTTGACGTATTTTAGCGGGGCCATCTGTCAAGCGCATTTTTATAATCTAACTAAGTAATTGCGGTTTTTTTAGCTGCAGCATAATAATGTCAATCGTTACATGGTAAAAATGTATTCTTTATTGTTTTGTTTTTGTCAACAAACAGAAAGTACACTTATATTGGTACCCGATTTGATGTGACGTATAGACAGTAAGCCGGACGCCGGCGCGTAAGACATGAACAACAACAACAACTCGGGGAAACCGTTTCCGAGTCACGCAAATCGAATAAAAATCGAGTTGATCGAGCGATTTCCAGCCCAGAAAAATGCGTCAAACTGACTCCTTTGAGAGTATTCGCCGAAATCGCTGCTGGTAAGCCGTAGTATTCTATTTATGTTGATGATTACTATAGCTTTTTTGTATGTTTTATTGGCAGAAAGGTCGGTTTTAGTGATGAAACTTGAACATCGGAATGTCGGTACTGACTCGGCCGACTAACGTTTTCATTGCGTTTTTATTTGTTGAGGTCCTTTAACATGTATGTCATGGCTAAGAACTGTGTATGGATTAGTAGCTGCATATTTTGTGGTTATTGTGATGCCCTGGTTTTGAGAATTGGTGGAAAAATGAATGAGTTACAGCCTTTGTTCGTAACGAGGTCTACTTTTGGTTTTGGCGAGTCACATACCTTTCTATAATGTATGTAATAAAATTTCAGCAAAGTCTGAAACGGGGTAAAGATGATTTGTATATGTTCCCAGGGGTGTAAGAGCAACGCGCCTAGTACGTGTGGGTTTAATCTGAATTACAGCGAAATGTAATCAAATTTAAGTAACTAACATGACCAAAGACAAATTATTAAACCTTTCATTACCTAAAGAGCTTGTAGAAGTCGTTTATAACATGTAAATCTCGGAAAAAACACTGACGAAATTTACCGTGCGTGGCGGCCATTTTGTGTGTATTCGGGAACGTAAACAACTCGAGTAACAGATAAAAATGCACGGTTTTCTTCTATGTTCAGCGTTTAAATTGAAAATATTTGTATTTCAAACGAAGGGTTATTGAATACGCAAGCAACAGGTATGTTTAAATCCTAGTTTTGTGCTCTATATGCAAAATTATGAGAGTTCAAACTTGCGCACAAAATCTGTGCGGAGCTTTCAACTGATTTTGTCTTGATCGTCTCTGTAGCCAGAGGCGACCAGTCAGAAAGTAACATCGCCTTTGGGGACAGTTATCTGTACTATACTGTTTCGGACGTGGTAGACTTATACTTGCAGCGAGCTCACTTGCTCATTCAGCGACTCACTGGCCTTTTGCGGACAGTGTAGATCAAGATCAGACAGCACAGAACGTGCAGTCTGATCTTGAATCTACACTGTCCGATAAGGAGATATTTTTTCTCCAATAAATAGTTTCGAAATGGCATTATTCGGGGTTTTACTATCGGCTTGTAAGTTTCATCTAACTTGTTACGCAGGTTAAGGGTTAAATACATTGGCAGATAACAAATTTGACGTGTTTTAAATAATAGGATTTGTTTGTGACAGAAGAGAAAACGTTGTGGGAAAAGGAGAAAACGCGGGTCACCAACAATTTCTTCTTTTTCCAAAATGGTTTTTTAAAGCTTTCTTCCCGAAGTCGGTAATAAAAACACATAATGAGCATTGTTTAAGTATTACCTTGTTCATGTTGTTGAAGATATTCCAAAAGTTGACAATCTCGCGTACCTTACTGGTATGGTTGAGACCGGATAAAGAAACACAACATTTTGGCCACCTAGAAACCTTTACACACTTCCAAAGTGAAGTCGAGCACAAACCTAATCCATATAAGGGTATGATTTGGTCTAACTTATTATGAAATTAGTGAACCGGAAATAGTATACACGTATGAAATTACACAAATTTACCACAGGACCTAAATAATTTTTTTTTTTTTTCAATCCTTTACCAAACAGTTACAAGCTTGAAGGAAAAGGCTTTTGAAAACATATGGGAAACGGAGATAACGTTGATCAATAACCAGCATTTTCTCCCTTTATTTTACCCTTTTAAATACAACTTCTTTATTACAAGTCACATCGAATGTCGTTTGCAAATGCTTTAAATCTAGACAAGTTTGAAGTTTTTTCGTTTGGCAAAGAGTTAAAGTGATTATCGGACATGTTTTTAAACTGATCCTTTTTTTCCCCGATCATCTCTTATCGTAAATCAGAAAACCCTCTTGAATCCCACCTTTAACACTCCACACCAAAATCTGCGTTTTTTTTTTATTGTTGTCATTGTTTTCTATACTTATCTCTCAAATTACCACTAGGATTATCACAATTATTATAATTATTATTTATTCATTTATTTATTTATTATCATTATCATTATTTTTCCTACTGTAGCCACGACATTATAAATAACAAAAATTTTAACTGTTAACCGGAATTTGGAGCAGAACCATTGAAGCCTAGCCCTTGTTCTTGTCCATTCCATGAGTTGTATCATAACATAAATATAAAACCTCCTCCGGCAGTGTATTAAACACATGACTTATTTTCGACAGTACAGCTATTCTTAAATTTTGGGTGCCATTCACATTAAAAAATGTCGAAAAAATGATGTCATCAGAATGCAAAAATGTTGTTTTCTGTGAATAGAACACTTCAGAAGTCTAAAGTTATAATTTTTCCTACCAACTATTTCCTGTCATTGGGATACTTAGTGATATTCAATTGAGGAACCTGATTTCAACGTAACGGAGGTTAAATATACAAGAACATCATTTGGATTACTTGTCCCAGACTCTTTGGAAATCTTATTGACATCTTTGGTATGTTATAGAGATGTGTATTCATTTTGCCATATCTAGAAAGACAAAAACCGCGGAAACCGCAGAAGTCAGTGAAAAACAATGCTTACGAAATATAACTTTCTTTTTTAACAAATAGTTTATGAAATAATGTAAGACTGCGTTTCTCGTAAAAGACAGTGTTATATAATAAGAGGTCCCTAATTACCTTTTCTTACAACAGATATATATATATAAACATAACCTTTCAGGAATAACACAAAACCAAGCGTCAGCTAAGACTGTATTTGCATCATGACATGATCACATACACCTATAGAAAGTAACGGAAGTCAAAATATGTGTTCTTTTATACTGAAATAAAGACGTGGGCACAATTTTAGACTAACATTGTCAACGATGCAACTAATTATAAAATGTGCCACATGTAGACGTTCAATAGCTGATTAGTTTTTCCTATATTTATAGTTGTTCATCATTCTTTACATAGCGTGCGGACCGATAAAAATCTTTCAGGAAAGTCATATAGATCTAGATCTATATTTATAATTTACAATCTATATTCAATAATTACATTTCATTTTTGTTTTTCCATACAGGAATACAAAAATCTTCCGATGTTTACAACAACAGTATTTCTAATCACTGCCATCTAATCCTAAACTTCTTCAAAAGTAATTAAATACATTATTGTTTTATTATATCAATAAAAAACAAGTCACAGTCTTAGTATCGCTGAAAAATTGTTAGAAATTGCTTTGCTTCCACTGAGAGTGCAAATAAAAGATACAATTTTTCAACGATACTTAGTGCAAATGAGTCATATCTTGAAAGTATTTAGGCTTATGTACGGAACCTCGCCATCACTGACTTTTCTACCTTGTTAAAACAATAAAACTTTAGGTCCTGAGTGTCAGTTTTCGAAGAAAGTCTTTCTAACAAAAAGTACGGTAGTTTAAACTGGGTAGAAAGCTCAGAAAGCTCAGCGGAGGAAACAGGATTGTGAACGGGTCACAGATTAGAACATTTAACTCTAATGTAAGTTTGTCAAGTACTTCTTCTGCGATATCCATAAAAACAAGCTACATCTTGCGAATAAGTTTATCACCCCTAGTCACGGAAGTTAGCCAATAATTTTTTTTCCAAAAAAAAAAAAAATCATTGAGATCGATAATTTCAGTGACAAACATAGAGCCGCCAAAAGGTACGAGACGGATAGAGTTCTGGGGTCTTCATTATTATTTCATCACTTGTAATACAGATGTGGACAGCTTTGTTATCTTCACCAACTTCATCCAAAAACTTTTGTTTTTCTTCTGGAAACGTTGATGTATGCTCCTTTTTTTTTTCTCTCTGAAAGTTTCAGTATTTGATAGCAGTATCCTCTAATGAAGATAACATAATTACGAGGGTTGTCCCAGAAATTCGCGAACTTTTTCAATAATTCAGAAATTCAACGTCCGATTAAAATAAAACTTAGGCCTACAAGTTAAGTACATACGTTCAATTCCAACAGTTTGGGATAAATTTTACGGATTTCAAATGTTTATCATCAGGCACGCAGCTATAAAACGCATGCGCGGTAGGGCTAGTCGGCGCACGCCAAATTTGTCCCGTACAAAACTTGTATGGTGGATGTTTGAACACCATTTATTTCCAGTTCCCACAATGCGTATGATATAAAATCTACACTGTCGTCTGCAGCCAATTTTGGCGCGCTAGCGTATGCATTTTCATACAATTGACGTCACGCAGTTCGACATTATGACATTTTATTCTGTACAGCTGAAATGTAAACCGCATAAAAATGGCGACGTCCACAGAAAGTTCGGCGCACAGAACCGTAATAAAGTACTGCGTGGAAAGAGGGATGACTCCATTACAAACGAAAAGAGAAATGGAAAAGACGAAGGACTTTGGCAGTGTGTCGCGGACACTTGTATACACCTGGCACAAGCGTTTTAAAACGGAACTGGATGTGAATACAACAGAAAATAGAGGCCGACCGAGGAAGAATCAAGCTGCGCAGATGAAAAAAATAAAGACGTTCGTGACGTAGACCGCCGTCAAACAGTACGGGAGATTGCCGACAAGGTAGGAATAAGCAAATCAGCAGTGCAAAAGTTGCTTTCAGATGAACTGAGCATGAGCCGCGTCTGTGCACGATGGGTGCCGAGGCTTTTAAGTAACGAGGAGATGTGTAAGCGTGTTTCGACATCAAGAGAGTTTTTGAAGCGACACTAACGAGATCCGAACTTTCTTGATAAAATTATCACCATGGACGAAACGTGGCTGCATTATTTTGAGCCTGAGGGGAAGCACCAGTCCAGTGTTTGGAAATCTTCAAGCACCCCGCCACCAAAAAAAGCAAGAGTGTCCAAGTCTATGGGAAAGATTATGTTCATGGTATTCATGGACCGACGGGGAGTCATTCTGGCGCACGCAGTACGAAAAGAAGAAACTGTGAATGCAGCTTATTACTCAAAGGTAAGCGTAGTTCTATAAAAAATTGAACCATTACCTTCAAAACAATAGTGATAAATAATAATAATAATAATGAAATAATAACATGATGAACAAAAATAAAAATAACGATACCTCTCTTAAAAAAGTGTTTACCAACCGTGTTTTTCAGGTGGTGCGACGCGATCTGATGCATGCGATCAGGAAAAAGAGACCTGCTATGGCGGACGACATTGAAAACATAATTTACCACCATGACAACGCCCCCGCCCACACTGCATCTGAGACCGATCTTGAACTGGCGTTGCTCGGCTTCCAGAGGCTGCCTCACTCGCCGTATTCACCGGACTTTGCACCGCCCGATTTCGCGTACTTCCCCGCTCTGAAATCACATCTGCGCGGGACACGATTCGGCGGATTAGACGATATTCGAGTCGAGGTAAAAAGGTTCAACAAAAGCGTGGGTCAACGATGGTTTCAGAGTGTCTTTGACAAGTGGGTCTGTCGTCACAAGAAGTGTGTGGAACATGCAGGACGCTACTTTGAGAAGGAGTGACTCACATCTTTGAAATAACGTTACGGGTAACATAATGACCTTATTAGCGTGCGCCGACACCCATTTTCTGATGTAACATTTTTATACGTATCTCCGCGAGTTTTACAGATAGCCCGTTGTAATTACACCAAAATAAAGGAAAATGATTCGTGCGCACTACCAGCAAATTACATTATCATCGGACGTTGAGTATTTGAGTTATTGAAAAAGTTCACGAATTTCTGGGACAACCCTCGTATATGGGAGTTATATATTATGTGTAGCAAATAGATCTGCCATCCTGCTGCAGTATGCGTGCATGATATTACCTGCCGTTACACGTTACAAATGAGTCATTGTACCTGATTTAAGGTTTTGCGTGGATACTCTCAGGTTATATTTTGATAGATACGTATATCATGCAAACGGATTTCGACAGTGTTTTAAACAAGTGCAACTGTACTTATCTAGCATGCATTCAGTGATTTTGTTTAACTTCCGTTACAACCAGTCTGAAAAAAAAAAGCATAATTTTCTTTAATGTTTTGACATGAAAACTTTGGTTCAAGGAATCTGTGTATTACAAATTACGTGGAAAAAGTTCATATGAAAAACAAAATCCACAAGACTGCTTTTCTTTTTTACACTCGTTTGGTTTTGAAACTCCGTTACAATTTAGTTCATGCTTCCAAGAAAAAAACATCTGTCAGTTGACTATGTAACACAAGACACTGAAAAATATTGCATATGGCCTATGTTACTATACTTTGAAATAAATTGATCCAGCCTTGCACAATGTTAAAATTATCACACACTAAATAAAGCAAACCTAGAAATAAAAGCACCTACCTTTCTCTTAATCACCCAGACAATTTTTGAAACAGCAAAGTGGATTTTTTTTTAAATGCATACTATGACGCAATATGTACAACTAAATACAGTCAACTTTGTTCATTTATATAACACGTCCTGTACAATGAACTGCGGATGCAGTAAAAGTGTCGAATTTTGTAACAGAGGTTAAAAGTAACGAAGGATAATTATTTTGTACACTTTGGTCATTTTTAATCAGATCTCAAGCTTTTCTACAGAAATACGTGCTTTTTTTTTTGTTTCCAATGGACTAGGACATCGACCAAAATGCACTCCGAGAAGGTGTGAACAATTAGAAATTCTATATAATGCAGTCACGGAGGTTAAATGAATTTTTACAAATTCCATATTTGACCGACTTTTAATACCCGCATTGTTTATCCTTTTACTTTAAATGCTAATTATTACTTCCAAACTTCAGATAAGATGTTGAGGTAATTAAAAACAGCTTTTGCCCTTCAGAAAACCAAGGTTTTGTGTACTTTATCATCTCCTGAAAACCAGTCACAGAGGTTAATGGATATTTGGCGACATCTGATTATTGTGTCAAAAATACTAAATATATCTGATGTGCTCGCAAATTACCGCTAAAAGCAAAATTTCAAAGTTATGATGAACATCTGGTACAATCTTGTTCTTCTTAGCTACAAACCCCTTTCTAAAATTTGCCATCGCATAGTCTTATCCACGTCAAAACAGCGGAAAATTGCAGTTTTTCGCATATTCAAAGTCATATATTATCACTGTTACGGGGTTGAACTGGTGTAGATTAGTTTGAAACACTAGCATATAACTGGGCTTATATGAAATCAAAGCAATGATGATCCTATGACTAGTTGTAAGATTTCAGTGCTTCGATTTTTAAAGGCGACACCTATAAATGTAAATGGCACCCAAAATTTGAGAATGGGTATGTAACACTAGTGTATTACCATTTTTTGGGTTCTGTTTCTAGTAATTTTTCTGTTTCTTTTTTTTGGCGTTTGAAGCCTGCGAAACCAATCATAGCACGTGATGGACTTTGTACTACTTCGCCATTTCGCGTGAAAATGGAGTCATTGTCGCTAAGTCGTATGCGCGTGGAAAATTTTATGGTTTTCTACTGTCTTCTGCTAGGTGGTATTTTTCAAATACATGTACATACCTATCTGATTTTGGCATTCTGAGTAGAAAACCAGACTACTTTTCAAAACGGCAACGCTTACTTCGAATTTCAAAATAAATAAAAGTTTACTCAGCAAAACACAGATCTTATCTCGTACGATTCGCCAGCTATGTTTAGCTGGCATATAATCTATGCACCAGTCATTTATAAACACAGCCCCTATAGGCTCGGGAAATAGCCCCGGTAGGCCTACACAAATCCAGGGTCTCCTTAAATCTAAATTTTGAAACTCTGTACAAAGATTTGTAGTAAACAACGGTATTTTTAAAAACTATTTTTCCCGTTTGAAATAATCAATATTTTTAGAAGTTTCAAGCGAAAAACAAGCCAGATTTTTTTCACAGAAGTATTATTTACAGCCATTTTTTTAGCGACAGAGTGTTAGTTTACGCACCGTGTATTAATATTTATCCTGTACGGGATAGTGATGCGTTATAGCAGACAAAAGTTCGAAGAATATGACGCGCTAACAGCGTATGGTTTTCATGTTAAATAACAACAAAAAAATGCAAAGAACAGTATTTAAAATCAATAAATTGTGGAAATCTTTCGATTTACACCCTCTTGAAACCGTTTCATTCTACCGGTAATTCTACCATGTAAATGTCACAGAACTTCTTCTTGTGTAACTACATCTATCAGTAAAGATAGACACGTGAACAGTATACAGGCTAAACTCGTCCACAAAAAAATATTAATAAGCTCGCCAAAGGCTCGCTTAATAACATTTTTTGTAGAGTCGTTTCATAAAATTTTATCTCAAACACCAACTCATGTCAGATCCTATATATCTGCAACATCTGCTTCCTTGTGAACAAAGCTTGCACTCGTCACAACCGACCGATTCCATTGCTGTATCCAGGAGGTATCCATTTTGAAATACTGCCATTCACAATATCTTTAAAAAACACGGCACCCATGGAAATCGACTAGCACCAGCCACCGCGATAAGCGATCTTCGCTGAAAAATGCCAACGAAATTGGTAGACCAAATTAGAAAATAAATGTGCAAACTGTTTGTCATCGGAAATGTATTCAGAAAGATTCCCATAGAAAATTGTGACTAGTGTAATTGATATGGAGTGTTATGAGTTTAAGAACGGGACAGCGATGTATTTCTGGCGAAGAAATGTGTACCATTTACAGGTGCATAGCAAATTACGTGATACAGCCGGTTTACTTGATCAACGGATCACCCGAGGTTTGCCGAATGCAAAGATTGAAGTCACATACATGTAATTAAGCAATATTCATGGAGATAGAGCGATTTTGTTCAGTCATGTTTTCAATAGATTTAAGACATACTTATGAACATAGAAATAATAATTCAGGGCGAGAAAAATAGAATGTTTTTAAACTTCTCAAGACGGTGGAAGAAGAAGAAGAAGACTTTAAAGATTACGACCCCTCACTCATCGGTAAATATTGTGTAATATCGATGTTTTCGTTAAGGCTATTCGGCCGATCTCGGCAGCTTCCGTCTTTTAATTTGAGAGTTAGGGGCCTTAGACCTTAGCTCTGTGTATCCACTAACATGTAAAACTAAGCTATTTGTTACAACAATGCAATAAATTGATGATATTTTTGTTAAATATTGATAAAAAAAAGAAGGTAATGGATATACAAACCTGAAATTACACTGTATTATTAAGCCGAAATTATGTACCTTGTAAAAAAAAAATAAATGGTTTGCAACAACAGTGTCAGTACAGATTAATTTCAGCGCCATTCTTTTGTGTTTTTTTTTAAGCTCACCTGAGCACGAAGTGTTCTAGTTGAGCTTCTGTGATCGTGCTCTGCCCGGCGTCCGTCGTCCGTCGTCAACTTTAACCTTGTGTACGCGTTAGAGGCCACATTTTCGGTTCTATACTCATGAAACTTGGTCCGAATGCTTGCCTTGGTGATATCTCAGACGAGTTTGTAAATGGGTCATGTCGGGTCAAAAACTAGGTCACTAGGTCAAATCTTAGAAAAACCTCGTGTACGCTCTAGAGGCCACATTTTCAGTCCAATACTCATGAAACTCGGTCAAAATATTTGAAAGTTGGTCAGAATGTTTGTCTTGATGATATCTCGGACGAGTTTGAAAATGGTCATGTCGGGTTAAAAACTACATGTAGGTCACTAGGTCAAATCTTAGAAAAACCTTGTGTACACTTTGGACCCACATTTTCAGTCCAATATTCCTGAAACTTGGTCAGAATGTTTGTCTTGATAATATCTCAGACGAGTTCGAAAATGGGTCATGTCGCGTCAAAAACTAGGTCACTAGGTCGAATCTTAGAAAAACCTGTGTACGCTGTAGAGGCCACATTTTTAGCCTGATACTCATGAATTTTTGGTCAGAATGTTTCTTTTGATAATATCTTAGAGAGTTCGAAAATGGGTCATGTCGGGTCAAAAACTAGGTCACTAGGTCAAATCTTAGAAAAACCTTGTGTACGCTCTAGAGGCCACGTTTTAGTCTGATACTCATGAAACTTTCTTCAGAATGTTTCTCTTGATAATATCTAAGAGAAGTTCGAAAATGGGTCATGTCGGGTCAAAAACTAGGCCGCTAGGTCAAATCTTAGAAAAACCTTGTGTACGCTCTAGAGGCCACATTTTCAGCCCAATACTCATGAAACTCGGTCAAAATTTTTGCCATAATAGTAACGAGCGAAGCTCGTTTTGCGGTAACACCGTTCTAGATTTTTAAAGATAAAATTCCGACTTCGTTCTGGGTTTTAGTCTAAATCTAAATAGGGATGACTAAAAATTGAGTGTCTTCCGGTTAGTCGCACAGCGTCACACGTATGACTATCTTCTGCACAAGTACCTGATTGGTCAAAAATGACAACAATTATCTACGGATCGAATGATTACTTAAAAACCAGTATCAGTTTAATGAGTACGGATTATCTAATTCCTTACTTACTTTCAGCGTATTAAACGTCGTTTTGTCTTTAAACATACGCAATGATCTATGCTAGCAAATAATGACGTCATTAATCATACTATTCTTACGTAATGCACGAGCCGTTTTTTCGCGGAAAACATTGTGTCGAAGAACCAAACTAGTTTTTTGACTGTTTCAAAATACCATTTTCAGAGAAAGCCGGATTTATGATCTGTAAAAAGGGGGCTTAATGCATCTGCAAAAACTATCGACCCATCCGCGCAAGCTAACCTGGATCAAAACTCTTTGCTAGATCTACTTAACAACGTTCTGCATATCAAAGGACCAGTTTGCATGCCTTTTGATTCAGTCAGTTATCATACAATATGGATGTATAATTATGTGATGACTTGCTTGGTATCATACATCACGGAGATGCATTAAACCCTTTTTTACCGCAACATGGCTCAAATATAATTTGTTTAATGTTACGAAATTTGTTAATAGATCTAAAAGTTTGGCGGGTTTTTTTTTTTTTTGCCGTAAGTTGGATATCTATCCGATAACTGGGCAAATTTCTTTCCTAGAATTGATGATAGATCTAGATCTAGTCATTGCGACAGATTTCATCCCTGTCTCTGCACTGATCACTGTTTCAATGATGGACGTGTAGGATCACTGTTTCAATGATGGACGTGTAGGAAAGCAGATGGGATGAAAAAGGAAAGCTACATATAATCTTATATTAAACAGCGATCTACACACTCTGATTTTAAAGAAAGTCCAGGTAAAATATGGGTAGACCTGTGCACTAAAGAAAAAATGAAATAAAGATTCTGTTTTTGTTTGTTTTGTTTTTTTTTTTTTTTGTGTGTGTGTGTATACTAGTATTCATTGCGGCGGCAAGTGCACCTACCACGCGTTCCTGAAGTTCCTTTTACCAGTACTCTGCTCAACATTCTTCCCAACCTACTGACCGATTCCTCGTAAAAATCAAAGTCTCTCTGATATAGATCTAGATCTACATGCAGTGAGGAAATGTTCCCGTAAAATGGTCTTTACAAGTGTGTGAACCAATAATCATTCTAAGTTATTTTTCTGGACATAAATTAACGAAATTGTTCAAGAACTGTTTTTCTTTTGTTAAAGAAATCAGGGACAGATCGCCCTATTTCACATGTATAAATCTACGAAAAAAAAAATGCTTTCTACTTTTGACAACGCTCAAAATTAGTTTTGGCAAAGCCGGAATTCGAACTCAAAACCCTTTGATTTCAAGATGTAGAATATAGCTCGTCATTCGAATTAATAGATATTTGTACCAGAAATCATTAACGTCGCTCGTATTGAGGCTTTGCCTTTTTCATATTATCTCGAATGCGTTTGAAAATGGATCATGTCGGATCAAAAACTAGGTCACTATGTCAAATCTCAGAAAAACCTTTTGTACGCTCGAGAGGCCACATTTTCAGTCCAATACTCTTCAAAATTGGTCAGAATCTTTGTCTTTGTAAAATCTTGAACGAGTTCAAAAATGGGTCACATTGGATCAAAAACTAGGTCACAAGTTTAAATCTTGGAAAATCCATGTGTATGCTCTAGAGGCCACATCTTCAGTCCAATAATCTTGAAACTTGGTCAGAATATTTGTCTTGATGATATCTGAGATGAATTTGAAAATGGGTCATGTTAGATCAAAAACTAGGTCACCAGGTCAAATCTGAGAAAAATCTTGTGTACGCTCTTCAGGCCACATTTGCAGTCCGAATGTTTGTCTTGATGGTAACTCGGGTGAGTTTGAAAATGGGTCATGTTTAATTAAAGACTAGGTCACCAGGTCACATCTCGGAAAAAAAAGGTGGTCAGAATGTTTGTCTGGATAATTTCTACATGTTTGAAAATAGGCAATGTTGGGCTAAAAAGTAAGTCATCGAGACAGATGCTTTAAAAAGCTTGTGTACACTCTAGAGGCTTTTTTTAAAAGTCCAATACTAGTGAAAGTTTGTCAGAATGTTTGTCATGATATCTCGGAACATATCGGAAATGGGTCATGTTTGATCAAAAGGCTCAGGTGAGCAAATTTAGGGCCATCATGGCCCTCTTGTTGTGAATATGTAAATAGAATGCCAGCTGATTGTTCGCGGGGTTGCTACACTATAATTTTATTTGCCTGGAAATTATGCCTATATGTTTCTGCGTGACAAGTATGTTTCTTTTCCGGCGAAGCTGATTGCACTGCCTTTTGATTTTCTTTTTGGTATAATTAAATCGAATGAACAAATGATAATTTGCGATTGGTAAAAAATGTGCACATGTGTTTTTGGGCGGAACCCTGCTGGCCTATTTGCTCGCACATTTATGGCATTGGTATCGCTAATCAATACCCTATCTAGAGCCTTAATTCACAACAGAGCAAACTAGCATGACAGGGGATAATCCTTTCCTTGTACTATTTGGTCATTTAAAATTTTTCTGAGTGTTACACATAACAATACTTTATATCTACACAAGTGAAATTCAACCAACCTCGTTAGCTTTCGGAATCGGTCAAATGAGTGCATACATGTACATGTACGGGTCATGGAGAGCACTTAACCCTGTACCACACAATCCCGAGCTTTAAAGGTGGCCCTTCAGATTTTGGGACGAAAATTTTACAAAAATACAAAAAAATCATCTTTATACTCCCAAAGCCTTTTAATTTTCATTCATAAAACCCCAGTAGTTGAAAACCATCCGACAACAAGAGAAATTAGAGATTTACTACGGCCCAGGTCGACACCAACGGGAAACACGGTCTATTTTTACATGAGCAACTCGCTCATTTACATACCGGAAATACACAGACGAAGCTTCAAACATAGCGTCCGAAGAAGACATTATGGAAAATAATTACATGTTTGTTGTTATGGAATTTAAGCGTCATTAGTCACGTGCCAGTCACTTGACATTCCCACAATGCTTTTTTTAATTTCTGGGGCGAAATCTAAAAATACCTTAAGAGGCTACGTAGCCTTTTAAGGGAACACCATCAAAAAAAATTTTTTTTGTAATTTTATGATTCTTAATTATTGATGATTTGTATTGTTTTTTCATATAAATTTCATTAATATATATATTTTTTAATTTGGTGAGATGTGAAAAATCTAAATACCCACCTTTAACGACCCTGTAGAAAAAAAGCTTTTGAAAACATTGCGTAACCAGCAATTTCTTCTTTTCTCACAAAGTTTTCTATCCTATCAAAGACAGAAATCATCATTTGAACATTTAATTTGTCGTCTCCAAAAGCTTTCAGTTTGGTCGAGGCCAAAATTTTGTCGTTTAGTACAGAGTTAAAGCTTAAAACTGTCACAGCGGTACGGAATGATGCGTGGCTCTCCGATGAAGCTAAGCGACGTGCACCAAGGCTAGTGCTTGGATGTGTGACCAAATGGTGATCCAATACTGATGTGTGTCCTTAATTTTTTTGTGATTTTTTCCTTTTTTTCAGAGGATGATTTAGATTCACGTGCAATCTTGCATATATCTAATTAAAAATTCCATTTTGAATAGTTGGTAAATACAGGTGCTGAACGATCCACTTTTTGAACCAACACCTACCCCACGCCCCCTTCTTTAGACATTTGTAAGTAGAAATGGCGAAACAATAAACTTTTCCGGCGATAAATTACCTTAACCCTTAGGCTGCTAAGCGCGACTCACTGACCTATTGGGGACAGTGTAGATCAAGATCAGACTGCACAGAACGTGCAGTCTGATCTTGGAACTACACTGTCCGGTATAGAGATATTATTCCCCCAAAACATAACTTTGAAAAAGCAATATTTGGGTTTTTAGCATTGAGTTGGAAATTCCATTAAAGTTATCTAGCAGGATAAGGGCTAAAACTGTAGACGTATTGCTGCTGTGCGAAAATGTCGTCGAATCCAGTAGCTCAGTCGATAACGTACAGGGCTTGAATCCATGGAGCCGCTGGTTCGAATCCCATGTTCGGCAGATTTCTTTTCGAGGATTGATGATAGTTATTGCTACAGGATTCACCCCTCTCTCACTGCTGACTCTTGTTTGGAGGGTCGTTATGTAGGAAAGCAGCCAGCGTCTCAGGAAGAATATTGTGCGAAGTACTGGTGAAAGAAACTCCAGGAAAGCATGGATGGGAGCACTGGCCGCGCACGATATAATTGAAACAATCAATTGAAAAACGGCGTTGAACACCATACAAACACAAACATACAAATAAACAATGGGGAAAATGTCACCGACATGTTTCCAGTATTGCGCTGTGACACACAATTATGAATCTGAAATGGTAGATATACATGTAAAGGTACATCCGTACAGCTAGAGAGAAAAAAGTTGTGAAAACTTAAATGTGTGTGGGATGGCTAAGTTGTGTTACAAACATAGAAAAATTACCAATATATGTGGTGTAAGGGATGAAAAAAAAATCAAGGGATTTGTCCTCAATTAAAATCGGAAGCGACAACAGCGATTACTTTGAAGGTCTCTAAAACACAAAATGCATTTTCTATCCCTCGTAATATGTGCAACCTTGCAGCCGTCAGAGGCAACATTTAGACTGAAGATAGAAGAATGATTATAGTTTCATAAAATAAGGATGAAATGGATTAAAAACTGGCTGAAATACTGGCCGAATAGATGTACATGTATCTTTAAGTATGTGTAGCACTGAAACTAGCTAAACGGACTTTCCCCATCCTGTTTTCTGTCTCAGACAAATCTCAACATTTGAGCAGTATTTAATTTGTCGTCTGCTAATGCTTTGAATTTGACCAGTCTATAATATTGACGGTAGGTAAAGAGTTAACTCTAAACATAAAGAATGGTCTTCTTGATAGGCAGAGGCATTTCATATGCGAGGGAACAGGGAAAGGAGCTTTTCTTGTGGAAAATTCTGGCTAAATGAATAATTACTTTTTCTGTGATATTGCTCCTTATGTACGATGTTGCCGTATCATTCAATAAAGACAGAGGAATGTGTTGCCACTAGTCTACAATTAAGAATATTCTTATTTTTGAAAAATGAACAACTTCAAAAATATTGAAGAAAAGTAGGCATAAAATTGTATCACTCCATGCTGTTTTTAAAAATCAAAGACAACTTCGCCTCTCCTTCAGTGTTCCCATGGGGTCCTCCGTGGTTCGGATGTAGAGTGTAGGGGTCGTAACTTGGAGGCCCCGGGTTCGATCCTGATTTGAGACAAAGTTTTTCGTTCATGAATACGTCACCAGTCGCCCGGATATGACTAATCTTGAAAGACACATACAACACACACACAAATCAGTTGGTCGGTCAGGTCAGGTCAGTCAGTCAGTTTGAAAGGATAGAAAACACTGTGGGAAAAGAGAAAATGTTGCTCACCCGCATTTTCTCCTTTTCCTACAATGTTTTCAAAAAACTATTATCCCTAGGGTGATTAAAACACAGTAATGTGTGGTGAAGGGTTCAAGCAGATTAATTTTCAGCTTGACATTCTAATCATCAATATTAGATTTCCGACAAAATACATTAATTTTGCTATGATAAAGAACTTTTCCTTTTGCTTTTCTCGAACAGCTTGATTAAAATGCGTTTCGTTTTCAATAGACAATATGTCCTTCAACTCCACATCTGTTGGTACTTATCGTACCCACCTCCGTAGTTAAAGGGGAATCCGAATAGATTTCCTTCCACAAGTTTTATCATGAAATCCAAGCAAAGGCTGGTACTTTTTATAACCGTACAAAGATGGCTTTAAAACAACGAAATGGTAGCTTATCTCCATTTATTTTCATTGTATCAGATATGAAGTCATCGTACTAATTTGATTACTAATCCTCGTAATCGACACGTGCTATTGGTCATGTGACATTCCAAGTCTTCGCCAAACTCTAGCACGAAATCTAAAAGTAGCGTGATAGACTACGTAGCCCATTAAGGAAATTTGTCTTTTTTCTTTACTGACGGTTTGACAGTTATCGCTTGACCAAATTTAGAGAAATTTCAATTTTGAAGTTTGATGAAATTTTAAAAATCTGTATGGCTCCCTTTAAAATACATTTCAAACACAACAAGGGGGCCATTGCCCCTATGGCGTTCACCTGAGTAGTCATGTATGGGATAGAAAACGAGTGCTGTGGTATATGGGAAATATACACGAGCGTCATCTTCGCAAGCCAAGGATACTAAGGTAGTACCTTTGACCGCTCGCCTCTTTAAAAATCGAAGCTGCCGCTGCGACATTTCATTGGATGCGATCAAAACCCATCGCGTCCAATCAAACCATCCGTAACAAGAAATCTTTCGCAAAACAGAAAACAATAATGGCGGCGCCCGTCAAAAACGAAAGTTGTCGTGTTTGTGACGAAAATTTGCCAAAAAAGAGTAGACGATCGATATTTAATGAGTTTTTTATAGTTTACGATCAATTATGTGAAATATTAGGACGGGTTCCACAGCCAAATGATTGCGAATGTTCGTCTTGTTTTGATGCATAGCCTAACAAATTTTATTACAAGCATTTTGATTGGTCAGAAATAACATCAGCAAAGGTTACGCAACTCGTGATATTCGATAGGTGGCGCAGCGGGAGTTTCGATTTTTAAAGAGGCGAGCGGCCAAGGGTACGTAACGAACAAAGTGGAATTAGTATCCTTGGCTTGCGAAGATGACACGAGCGTTAGCGAGTGTATATTTTACATATACCACGGCACGAGATTTTCTATCTAACTTAGACCACGTGACTATTCGTGCTTTTCATGTCATATGTACATGTTTATATTAGACAAAAATCTTGTTCCAAAATGGATTCGTCATGATTGTTTAAATGAGAGTTATTGCACCCGATACAAAAGAGACAAATATAGAGTACAATTTATATCTAAATAGTAAATTATTCATTATGATATTTTATCAAGGTAAACCTCATTGTGGAGTGTTAGATCCAACTAGCAGTTGTCTGCGATATTTTGAAAACGTTATGCTTCGATTGATGATGGGTGTCAAGGAAAAAAGGGACGTTCATGTATTTTAAACTTAATATTTGTCTCTTAAAATTTGACAGAACAATTCTAGTTAATGTTTTATTACGAAAAACATAGAATGTTCTTGTGAAATATCGCTTTTTTTTGTGTGATTATTTTCAATACGCGAAGTTCGACCAGTTTTGTTAGCAATGTCGAGTCCGCTCATGAAAATTTTTTAACCTTTGTGGAGCCATGGAACTCAACCCTTAGGCTGCCAAGCGCAACTCAATGACCTTTTGCGGATAATGTAGATTGAGATTAGACTGCACAGAACATGCACAATCTGATCTTGGACCTTAACTGTCTGTTAGGGAGATATTTCCCCCCAAAATATCTTTGAAATAGCAAACTTTGGGGTTTGAAAGTTTCTTTTTTCTTATTTAACAGGTTAAGAATTAAACATTACAAAAAACAACCTACGCTTGCGCAGGTGCACTGACCGCCGTGATAAGATCTTAGCTGATAATCATAAAGTGGCAAACTAAAAAAGGTAGTCGAATTTGTTATTATTTCTTAGCTAAAATTAAGATTAACCCTTCTCAGATTAAAGAGAAAAAATGTTGTACAGGCAATGGCATGTTCTGAAGTGCCGAAATGCGAACATCAAAGTTTTTTTCCCTTTCTGGAGCCTTATTTTTTTCTACTGTCTAAAACACAATCCACTCAAGAGGTTGCTTTAGTAAACTGATAGGTGAGAGCACTATCTTTTTAAGTGTCTGCACATTATAAAGGCACATAAAATAGTGATGCACTCACCCATCGGAATGCTATATCGGTTCACTAAATCATGTTTCAGAATTGTTTTATCGTGAAGGGTACATTTTGCCTCGACTCGATATTGCATACAACAGTTGTCGGAATTCACGTGCGGAATATACTAGCATTGTATATCTAGATATACAACTGCGGGAGTTGTATCTTCCATATATACTTTTGAAATACTGATCGCTGACTGGTCAGCTCGCCACATACGCGGTCTAACTATGGTTAATAAAGCTGAAGAGATCAAGGTCTAAAAGTAGGTCACTGTGTTAGATCTCTGAAAAACCTTGCGTACACTCTGGTCGCCACATTTTTAGTCTTGAAAAATGGTCAGAATCTTGATCTTGATGATTTGGAGGCCAAGCTTGAAATTGGGTTACGTCAGGTGAGTAGGTCACTGGGACAAATCCTAGAAAAACCTTGTCTGCCCTCTAGAAGCCATGTTTTCAGTTCAATACTCATGATACTTGATCAGAATGTTTGTTTTGATGGGTAGCATCAGATAAACAAGTAGCACTTTATATCTTGGTCAGTATGTTTGTCTTGATGATATTTCGGACAAATTTAAAATTGGGTCATGTCGGGTCAAAAAGTAGGTCACTGGGACGAATCTTAGAAAAACCTTGTGTGCAACCTAGAGGCCACGTATCACGAAAGTTTGTTAGAATGTTTGTCCTGGTGATATGGGTAGGTTACAAATAGGGTCACGTAGGGTAAAAAAAATACTAGTATATCACTTGGAGAAATGTTAAAAAAAAAAACCCTTGTGTGAACTCTAAAGACCTCATTTTAAGTCTGAGACTCATGCAATTTGATCAGAAATTGTGTCTTGATAATATCTTGAATTAATTGAAGACTGGGTCATGGTGGATAAAAAAGTAGGTCACTAATCCTCGTGCGTTTTACATCATCACAACCAGGATGACTTCAACGCTATCAATCCTAGATGACTTTACTCAGATGAGTGCTTTAGGGCCAATGGCCCTCTTGTTAAACTCCTTACCAAATGACAAAAATTTTTCTCGACCAAACTGAAAGCATCTGTAGACGACAAAATAAATGTAGCTCAAATGATTATTTGTTTCGTCTTTGATTCGGCAGAAAACATTGTGAGAAAAGGACAAAATGCAGGTTACCAGCATTTTCTCCTTTTCCCACTATGCTTTCAAAAGCCTTCTTCTTCTGGGTCATTGAAAGTCGGGATTGTGTCAGGTAAATACTTAAAAAAAGCACAGAAATATTATGTTCAGTGTGAGGAGGAAAATTGCAGCAGTTATCCGTTCGAGGGGAGGATATATTAGATAATGATGTCACCGTTGCTGTTGGCTCAGGCATGAACGTTTTTTGAGAATTTCGTGTACATCAGACCATTCATTGACCTAGTCTCTGTCACTATATAGTTTTAGACATGATCATTTTTTGACGTTTTCAGTTTCCCTATCTGACTACCAATAAATCACAGCTAAAACAAGAAGCAGTGTCGTTAGTTGATGGATTGACTTCTTGGAATGTTCTGTTAACGAATTTATAACTAAGTCTTTGATTTCCATATCATGAATGAATACTGCGTTGTATGCGCAATTAATGCTCAAATGTATATAATTATAGTACTTTGAGAAAAACAACAGAACTGTGGATATGTGAACTTGTAAGAGAAGCCACTTAAAACAAACTTACGTTTGTCAGCTTGTAAGATCTAATAATATTATAACTTATAAACATGAATTTGATCCCGACAAAATGTGTCGATGAACATCACATTATAATTATTTCATAATTATTAATCCCAGCACCATATGTGATACATATGTAAGTGAGGATTTTGCAGAGGGCATAAATCAAAATCAGGCTGCACAGAATATGCAGTCTGATCTCAAGTCTATTCCGTCTGGTTGTTTGAATCAAACCTAACTGATAAAAACCCAAATGAGTTTCAGTGAATTGTATTTTCTGTCATCGAAAGTTTATATATTTGGTTGTGAAAAGTGTTGAATCTCTCTTAACTTATTGTATCAAGTTTTGGCCATAACCCTGGCAACTAGCATTTTCTCCTTTTCTACAAATTTCATCATGTGAGCCGCATTTTATTTGTGGTCTGCAAATGCCTTTAATATGGCCAAGTCTGAACTTTTGTTGTTTATTGAGTTATCAAATCATAAACTGAAGGCAACTCATTTCTGCTGGCAGTAGACCATTCTTATAACAGTTAAGGCCATCGGGAATATTCCTTGTGACAAAAGATTTCTCCTTTTGTTGAAATGTTTCACCTGTGTTCATTAATTCTTAATTCAATCAAAGTGGTCTGCAACTTTTTAACCCTTTATCAGGCAACAAACATTTTGACTCATTCCTACTGACAGCAATTGCAACAATCACAAAAGACAAATGGAATTTGGCTCAAGTGATGAAATCTGTCTTCACCGCTGCTTTTGTAGTAAGTCATCTCTCTGAGACTCATAAAAACACAGAATTGTCTGGTTTAGGGCCTACGGCAGTAGTGATTTAAGAAGGCCCTTATCAAAAACAAACTATAAAAATGACATGGGAAAAAAATCTTTCCATTGTAAATACATGATTGAAAGACAGAAATACATGTAACAGATTAATGATTAATTTTTAGATTACTTCACTGATTCATTAATCTCTCTTTCATTTGGTGGTCCATCCATGCATTCATTAATTGATTTATTCATACATAACCAATTCATGGTTGTTAATTCTCTAGAAATATCAACCAACACTTATACCACAGGCCTTTGAAGCTCCATTGGTCTATCAAGGAAAAGTAAAACTTTCCTAGGTCGATCATTGAATACGTATATATCAAATTGGTGCATCGCCTGTATATCACGGAATACACAAAATTTTATTAACACCGTTACTATAAATAGCACATTGGCGACTTTTTTTATTGCACGATATAGAGGCAGTCACCAATGTGCTATTTATAGTAACAGTGTCCGATAATGAAAAATTTCCTATCTCGTTATAGACCAATGGAGTTTCAGTGGCCTATGCTTGTACGAACTAAGTAATCATGGATATCAGCTGATCTAGGCAATTGTCTTTTTTCCGTCACTATTTTGATAAGCTCTGCAAAGGAGAGGTCATACTGGTTTGTTTGATCATGGTCTGCAGTCAAGCGTCTTCACACCTATCTCGATTATGGAATGAATATTCTAGCGAGGACACATAGCATGCCTCCCCCCATCTATAGGGATCTGTGCTCCCGTGATAAATGAGGCTCTATCAGATGCTAGAAAGGCAATCATCCCTGCTACCTCTTCAACTTGACCAGGTCTGCCAAGTGCATGTGTTGTCTTTGATCTTTCTAGAAACTGAAAATGTAAAATGCTCATTATAAAGAATGAAAAGTTTTCATCTTTTACCAAACCTCAGTTTTAACAGCCTGGAATATAAGGCTTGAAAAACTGGTGTGTGAAAGCAGAAAATACTGGTCACCACCATTTTCTGCCTTTCCCGCATTTTCTTCCACTACAGCTACAAATCCTATGAACTGACCCGCATAAAAGTTTGTCAATAAAAGGGAAACAACATTTTCTCTATTTTCCACAATGTTTTCAAATGCTTCATTTTCAGTGAAACTGGTACACATTATTGTTTGGTAAACGGCTAATCCTATTATCCTATTATCAATAAAGGAGGTGTTCTTTTGCTCAGTGTTTAACTCTTCACCAAAATCAAAATTTCACACTTGTCCAAATTAAAAACATTTGCAGACAACAATTTAGTATGAGCTAAATGATATGAAATGTCCTTCAAAGATTAAATGAAGAATACCCAGAAAGGTGAAAATACATGAAGAAAAGATATTGTGAGCTGTTACCCTATTACTCATTTACAGCTGAAGGCCTTAATGAATAGTTTAACCCTTTATAACACAATCCTGTGTGGAAGCCTTTTGAAAACATTGTGGGAAAAGGAGAAAATGCTGGTAACCAGCATTTTCTCCTTTTCTCACTATGTTTTCTATCCTATCAAAGACGAATTCAATCATTTGAGTAACATTTGATTTGTTTATACAAATGCTCTCAATTTGGATGAGTCTAAATTTTTGTTGTTTGGTAAAGGGTTAAGTGAACAAATGGATTGTATCCACAAACAGAAAGGTCTTAAGTCCCACACACAAAATGTAGTCACAGTTACCTGCTTATACTCTTCTTCACTCTGGCCGCCTCGTTTATGAATTTCTGTTATTATTACTCCAGGACTGAAATGTAGGAAATTCTTAGATAATGGCAAGTCAATACATGATCATCAAATAATTACAGTTCTTTTTATATACCAGCAGTTAAATGCTTTTGAAAATGTATAAAGAGAAACTGTTTATAACAAGTATTTGTTCCTTTTCTTTTCTCTGACAATTTTTTTCATACAGTTTTAGAAAGTTATTTGCACTTCCATCCAACATTTAACCTTTTCCCAGATAAGCCCTGGTTTTGACGGCTCTGAGCTTGAAGGCGTTTGAAAACACTGTGGAAAAAGGAGAAAATGCTCATAACGAGCATTTTCTCCATTTTCCACAGTGTTTTCTTCCCTTACAGATAAAAATACCACCTTTTTAGCCACTCTAAATTTGTCGTCTGCCAATTCTTTCAATTTCAACAGACCAAAATTACCTCATCTGGTAAAGAATTAACCAAATAAATCTGATGTCTAAAAACCCTGAAGAAGCAGCTTTAGCAAACATAGTGGGTGAAAAGGAAAAAATGCTGCTTACTTTTATTTTTTCCTCATCCCACAAAGTTGTCTAAATTTCAAGGACAAAAATCATCTTTGTACCTACACTGAATTTATGGTCTTCTGCAAATTCTTGCAATTTAAACAAGTCTTAAACCTTGCGTAGTCAAGAGTTAAACCCCTTTACGGCAGGTCTGAAGTCAAAACTTTTTATCAGTAACATCATGAGTATACATTTGAAGAAAAGGAACATTTAAAATTTTTCATAAGTATTTGAAACGGAGTGAAAAAAGGAGGATCTGTTACTTAACCTAAAATTGCTCTTTTTCCCACAAATGTTCTCCAAAGCTGTCAACTGTCATGATGAGAAAAGGTCATATGTACATGTATATAGGCCATACTCTGTGAAAATGGGGTTTGATACATCTGCAAAAAGAACTGACTAATGTCAGCCTGTGTAGTCCACTCGGGCTAACCTGGGTCGAAACTTTTTGCAATGGGTAAATTTTCTATATGTCAAAGGACCATTCTAGCTAAGATTCAGTCAGTTTTCGGACAAAATCTATAAATATTTTACGAAGAACTGCTTGGTATACTGCATTACAGAGATGCCCTAAACCCTCTTTTGCTCACATATACAATAAGGGGTTAACATAAGGCAAACAGAAGTCATGTAGAATACATGTATCTGACATCAATTGTCAACATGATTTTTCCCTTGGTTCTTTCATAAGTCGTGGAAGGTTTTCATGCTGATTTCTTAGGCTGTTTTTTGTCAACTTATGGCAGTGCAATACAGTAGTTTTAAGCCTCTACAGTTTGCTGAAAAGTCTGGGAAAGTCAAATAGCCTGAAGCAGTGTTTCTTGACAGCAAGCAGGCCACATTAAGTCAAAAATGTTATCAAACAAATACAAAATTTAGTAAATTTAGTAACCCCTCAATTGACAGCTTTTTAAAACGTTGTGGGAAAAGCAGCAGGTGCCTGTTCCAGGCAAATGAACCTTTTCATACAAGTTTTTTACAATATCATTAAAAAGGACACTCCTCTTATTTCAAATGTTTCTCACTTTTGATGGTGTTTTGCAAATGTGTTTTCTAATGTATTCTGAGTACATGTATTCAATTCTGGTTGCTTGAGCATACTATTTTACAGGGATAATTTTAAAGTTGTTTGCTATTTTCATAGGGTAATGAGTTATGAGTATGTAAACTCTAAATATTTAAAAGCATACATCTGTTATTAAATAACTTGGCAAACTAATATATATTCCCTAGAAGAGAAAAAATTGCCTAATTCTGAATTTCCATGCTATCATATGAAGGCATAAATAGGATGAGATTACGAAAAAATTATTGTATTATTCGTCCTCTAAGTGTTATATTTATCACACAAATACAGGGTACAAGGTACTGACCGACTCCTCCATGCTTTTTGCCGCTTTCAACATATTTCAGTCATATCATAGTAATAGCTCACATATGTGATTTCCATGTTGTAATCAGTACCAGGACAGGGCTCTAACATGCTTTATCTAAGGACACTCCCACAAATTACCAAGGGCCTGAGTTTAAGATCAGACCCATGACCACTGAACACTAAGCCAATCAGGACCATGGATTCTAGACAACAACAAAAACAACATCAAAGTAACTTACTTGACACTATTCACCCGTACTTGTTTTGAAGCTAAATCTGGAATAGTTAAAACAGAACATACCATAATGTTTCCTTTAACTCTTTACCAAACGACCAAGTTTTTTGAATGGACCAAATTGAAAACCATTGCAGACAAAAAGTTAAATATAGCTTAAATGACTACTTCTGTCTTTGAAACATTGTGGGAAAGGTAGAAAATGCTGGTTACCAGCATTTTCTCCTTTTCCAACTATCTTTCAGAAGTCTTCTCTTTCAGGGTCGTTAAAACTTGGGATTGTGTGATAAAGGATTAAAGAAACAATATAAGCCTTATAAATCAATTTAAAACTTTTTGCCAGGCACAAACATGCAAGTAACTGCTTTTCAAGAATGCTACTGTAGATTTAAGATCAGAATGCACATTTATGCTATCTGATCTTGATCTCTAACCTCTAACAGTAATCACTATATAATTGTAAAAGATACTTTAAGAGATGAACTATGTACTTTGCAGATATAAATATTCATATCAGTATCATTCTCTACTTTTTGAAAACAGTGTGAGAAAAGGAAAAACATAAGAAACTGCTCCTTTTCAGGCAATGTTTCCTATAAAATTAAAATTAAATTTTCTCTTTGTCCCAAATGTAGAAGGTTTTGGTATGCTCTGAAATAGCCTGTAGTTTGTACTAAAGGTCCCTTTACTGTTTAAAAAAAAAATGAAAAAAAAATGAAATTTAAAACCAGGTTAAAAATTGCCATGTCACTCAATCCTATGTTTACATTTTACCTAAGTTGAAAATTGATTTTTCGGTTAGTGACTAACATTTGGACTGACCACACAATAACACATTGTCATCTTCACAATAATTTCCATACTTTTAAATGGTATGATTCAAATTCCAATGCATTTTAATACCCCATTGTTTACTTTTGGCAGCTATAGGCCATATGATTCCAGCAGTGTATTAACTCATTACCACACAACAAAAATTTAGACTTGTCCAATTTCAAAGCATCTACAGAAGCCAATTAAAATGTGACTAAAATGAGGGGGTCTGAATTTGAAAGGGTAGAAAACATTGTGAGAAAAGAAGAAAATGATGTCACCAGCATTTCCTTTGTTTCCCACAGTGTTTTCAAAAGCTTTCTTTCTCAGGTTCCTTAAAACTCTGAGTTGCGTGGTAAGGGGTTAAACACACACAGAGTTCCTGAAGGACAGATGGTTAATAAAGGCTATTATGGAAGGTCTCTGTGGAAAATTCTCCATCCAGCAGTACGCCACTAACACCCAGAAATGATTCATTTTTCCCTGCTAAATTTGCACAACAGTGTAATGTGCCATAACATGAATACTGTTCAGGTGTTAATTTAAGAATATCAGTGGGAAGTTTTGAAAAACCTGGCATATTTGCCAGACTTAAACTCATGTGATTTTGATTTGTTCCCAAAATTAAAAGAATCCTTGCGAGGAACTGTTACGGTGATTTAGATGATCTCTATACTACCATATTTTAGGTGGCGCAGGACATCAACTTGTGTTGCATAGCAACCAGTATTCCATCTTTGCCAAAGAGGTGGGTGTCCACCCTGTGATCCCGGGGATTATATTGAAGGATCTTAACTTCAAAATGCGAGAGACATTTTTTTTTTCAGACAATCACCACCTTTCAGTTTGTTTTTTTATGACTGACCCTTGTTTAATTAAAACAAGAGGGTTGTGATGGTCCTGAATCATTCACCTGAGTCTACGTACCTCTAAAAACATACTATAAAGTATAGTCAATGTTTTTCTAATATGACCTAATGACCTAGTTTTTTACCTGGCCAAAATTGTTTATGACGTCAGGAAAAACATTCTGATTCAGTTTGATGAGCATCAAATTTAAAATGTGGTTTCTAGAGATTTAGTTCAATTACCTACTTTCTGACCTGATGCAACAAAATTCGGAACTTGTCCAAGATATCAAGACAAACATTCTGACCATCTGGACTGAAATTGTGGCCTCTACAGAGTACACAAGCTTTTTCAAAGATTAGGCCTGGTGACCAACTTTTGTTACCTTACATGACCCTTTTTCAAACTTGTCCAGAATATCTAGACAAACATTTTGACCAAATTGTGAGTATTGGGCAAAAAATGGGGTCTCTATAGGGCACACCAGGTTTTCCAAAGATTTGACCTTATGACCTACTTTTTAACTCGACATGATCCATTTTCAAACTCATCCTGGATACCATCAAGACAAACATTCTAATCAACTTTCAAGAGTATTGGACTGAAATGTGGCCTGCAGAGTGTATGCAAGATTTTTCGAAGAGCCCTGAGCCCTACTATTTGACCTAACATGACCTTTTTTCAAGCTAAAATGCTATATCATAGAGAAAAACATACTGACCAACTTTCATACTCATTGGACTGAAAATGTGGTCTCTGAAGAGTATTCAAGATTTTAAAAAGATTTGATTTGGTGACCTACTTTACAACCAGAGATGGTCCATTTTCAAACTTGTCCAAGATACAATCAAGAGAAGCATTCTGACCATTTTTCATGAGTACTGGACTACAAATGTGGCTGCCTCTAGAGTGTTTTAGACAAGGTTTCTCAAAGATTTGACCTGGTGACCTTTTTTTGACCCAACTTGACCCATTTTCAAACTTGTCCAGAATATCATCAAGACAAACATGCTTACATACAAAATTTCAAGAGTATTGGACTTAAAATGTGACCCCTGGAGCATATCCAAAGTAAAGTTGATGACAGACGACTTACGACTGACAACAGACACAGCACAATCACAAAAGCTAACCTTGAGCGCTTTGTTCTCAGGCGAGCTTAGAAAGCCTTTGGAAACCTCTTTAGGCAACATGGAAAGACATTTCATACCAATGCTAGCAGACTGATTTGAATACACAAAAATGTGGTTTGTGTGGAAAAGGAACATGTCTCCCTTCAAAGAAAATTGTTATGGCCAAAGTTTTTGAACTTGGTGATACATGTTTCATCCTAATGAGGCAATACTAATTTGTAACTTTACCTAAAGCACAACATCTGGTAAACTGATCTATAGCACTTTTTGACATACAGTAAGCAAGTACCCCTGGAAACTGAAATATAGACAGTAATTGTTAATCTCATCTCATGAGCACACAAAATCTTACTCTTGTCCATACTGAAATCACTTGTAGATGACAAAGAAAATATGGCTGAAACGATGGAAGTTGTCTTCGAAAAGGTGAAAAACAGTCTGGGAAAAGGAGGAAATGCATTTTTTTTCCACAACATTTTCAAAAGCCTCTGTCCTAAGGGTCATGACAACAAGGGATTGTTTGGATATGATTAAAATCATTTCACTGAGTAAACACTAATATTGACATATCTACAACTAAAATTAATCCTTTGGAAGTGTTTTGACCACAAACAAAACTTAAAACTTGACTGCTGGCATTTTCTACGTTTTCTTCTATGTTTTCAAAAGCTTTCTTCCACAGAATTGTTAAAATGTGCACATTTGGTAAAGATTTAATGTGTATGATGCGTAACAATAAAGGAAATGGAAATTTTTAAGCTGGAAAAAGCTTAATAATTGCAATCTCATAATCATTTTTTGACATTAACCACACAAAACACATGCATCTGATAGGGTACAGGTAAATTAAATATCAGACTGCAGGCAAGATCTACACTGCCCAGAAACATACCCCAAAAATTTGTGGTTTCCATAGGGAGAGTAAATGAGACATCATTTTCTGCGAACTAACACTTTATCACTAGCAGATGATTTTTTTGTGTCTTGCAGGTGACCATTTTGGAAGACATAGTGGCAACAGTTCAAATAACTTGTGAGAGCAATTTCTCCCTTTTGGCCACAATCTCTTTACTTGTACTGTACCTAAATTATTGTTCAATACCCATATTTCCTACAGCTGTTTTAATGGTCATCTGCAGCAAATTTGATCCATAGATTAATTCTTTACCAAACAACAAAGTGTTAGACTGGTCCAAATTGAAAGCATAAAATTTTGCAAATTACAAATCAAAGGTGGTCCAAATGGTGAAATCTGCGTCTGATTGGGTAGAAAACATTGTGGGCAAAGGAGAAAATGCTGGTTACCAGCATTTTCTCCTTTTCCCACAGTGTTTTTTAAAAGCCTTCTCCCTCAGGATTGTTAAAAGCCAAGATTGTGTGATAAAGGGTTAATGACTTAATTCTTTACCAGACAACAAAGTTCTGGTCTTGTCAATTTTGAAAACATTTACAGAATACAAATTACATAATTATGTCTCAAATGATCGAATTTCTCTTACTGGGTTGAAAACATCATGGGAGATGAAGTAAATGCTGATTGCCAGCATTTACTCCATGTCCCACAATGTTTTCATAAGCCTCTTTCTTCAGGGTTGTGAAAACATGGGATTAAATACAGGATTTTTTTGTATAACCAAACCAGTAGACTTACTGATCTCACTCCATTTACACTGGACACATTGACTACACAACCTTTACTTTTTATTAGATGGGGCACAGCTAGCATTGTCATATGGTAAATAGCCCTGGAATAAAAACAGTCAAACCCTTCACTATACAATCTATTTTGATACCTATCAAAAACTATAAAAAAAAAATACATATTAGGTAAATGTTTTAAAGGCAGTGGAAATATTACTTTTTTTGCAGTGTTGAAAATCATTGCAAGCAATACTGCTTAAGAAAGTTGTAAAATAAAGGGGCATACACACTTTTATTTCCACAGCAATGGATAAATCCTTTCAATAATAAACCATTTAAAATGGACACCTGCATTTCCTTTTCTTCATATAATGTTTATATATCTTCTCAAAAGTTAATTCCATCCGTCCTTTTCCTAAAATGTTTTCTATCTTTTCAAAGACAAAATCCATCATAAATGCCTCATCATACTTTTTGTCTGCAAATACTTTTAATGTTTTTAAAAGCTTTCTTACTCAAGGTTGTTAAAACTCTGGATCCTATGGTAAAGGGTAAAGGCACTGGCACACATCAAATTAAACATGGCTTTGTAGATAGGTCATGTTTAACTGAAAACAAGAGGGCCATGATGGCCCTGTATCGCTCCACTGGCTTTTTAACCCTTTACCATGCAAATCGAAGTGTTAATGACCCTGAAAGAGAAGGCTTTCAAAAACATCGTGAGAAAAGGACAACATGTTGTCAGCCAGTATTTTCTCCTTTTCCCACAAGGTTTCCTAACCTATCAAAGACAGAAATAGTCATTTAAGCTACATTCAATTTGTCTTTTGCAATGGCTTTAAACTTGGTACAGTAAAAAAAAAATTGTCATTTCTTAAAGAGTAAAATTAATGTATCATGCGCTGAATTGGCATTGACAGAGACATACAGCATAAAAAGTCTGTATGGTAATAAACTTACTTTGAAAACATAACCTCCACCCCGCCTGCCAAACAAAAACAGTCATATCTTTTTAAATGCAAAGATAATGTCAGTGAATACAAGCAGGTTTATTCATTAGCATGAAAGGTAAAGTTCTGAAAAAATTTGAGTGATAGAAACCTTACTTTAAATTAAACATTCCATTCATGTGAGCATAACCATTAGCATCAAAATAAATCACTCTCCCTTAAAACAGAACATTTCCTCTCCAAAAAACTTGAATACCAAACTCCAATAATGTATAAGTGCAGTTTGATAATCAAGGGAGGTAAATAGTAACAAACTTTATCTTGTATAACAGGAGTTATTTCCCTTGATTTCTATTTTAAATTTCAGTCACTACATACGCCCATGTTAAACTTGTGATCTCCGGGGCAGAGCCAATTTTGTCCCCAGGGCTATAATAGAAAGGAATTTCATAGAGGTCCATTAGATAAAGCTACATGCCAAATTTGGTAGCCCTGGGCCTTATGGTTTCACACAAGAAGATTTTCAAAGATGTTCAATTTTTTTCAGTTTTGTTGCCATGGCAACCAGAGTTTTTGAAGGAATCAAATTCTTTCAAGAAATTCTAAAGAGGACCATGGCAGGATCATTTCTGTGAAGTTTCATCAAATTTGGATGGGAAGTTTCAGAGAAGAAGAAGTTTAAAAAAAAAGTTAACGTACGGACGGACAGATGGACAGACGGACGCACGCACGCACGCATGCACGCACGGACATACGCACGACATACACCGGGCCATGACATAAGCCCACTGGCCTTCAGCCAGTGGAGCTAACAATCCAGTAAATAAATTTTTCACTAAAAAAACTGTGGCATGTGATCTCTTTTTAATAGTCTCATAAAAAAAAATGTGAGTACCTGAAATGTATGTTTTACGGGTGAACTACCAGAGTATTAGCTCTTTTATACCCTTTTTTGTACTTCTCATACAATAGAAATTTCAGCATTTATCACAATTCAAACTGACCTTGTGTGAGTTGATGCACAATCAATAAATACCATAAGAAGAAAAGTTATGATAATAGCTGAAGCATTTACCTAACATTTACATTCATAATCGTATCATAATCTTCCAGAGATGTGTTTTCTATCCCACCTTTTAAAACTATTCCTGCATTATTAACCTGAAAAAAAAAAAAAAAAAAAAGAGCTAGCATTCATAAGGATAACAATTTACTTTTACTAAACAATCCCCAGTTTTAACAATCATAAGACAGTGTGCTTTTGAAAACATTGTGGGAAAATGAAAAAAAATGCTGGTAACCAGTCAATGTAATTTCTTCCATTCCAACGATGTTTTACTCGTTCACAGACAAATCCCATCATTTGAGCCACACTGTTGTTTGGAAGAATCTAGAACAGTGTTATCTGGTAAAAATCTCCAGAAATCAAATTATATACTAAATATTTGAATAATCAACACTTAATAGTTTAGGCTTCAGGAAATTGTTTTCACGGCAAACCTAGCTATACACTTGACTGGTGAATAAAATTTGACAACGACTTTTGAGATAACTACTGGTATGTACTAGTAATGATAGTACTGACCAATCAGATTTTTCAATATATTCACTGTGGTATTAAAATTTCCATTTCACAGTGGGTATCAAAAATATTTCTCTGCTCAACAGTGTCTAACTTTATAACTCTCTCAACATTTATCATTTTGTTCTTTTCCTGGCACCAGATCAAAGATCAATTACCACAGATCATGCTAGCAGTAAGTACTTTTTCCATTCCAGTTTAGAAATATGTAAACATATCTTGACAATTGAATGTGGGGTGGTGATTGGCAGACACCTTGACTTATATATAAGGTTATATAGAGCAAAGTTTGTCAAAAACCAAGAACCTGAGGTTTAGGGAGTATAAAGGAGTCTGCTTTGGGATACCAAGCTGAGACCAGCCCACATAGCTCACTAGGTAGAGTGTAGGACTCGTGAACGTTATGTTTCGAGTCACTTGAGGGTGTGGGTTCGATCCCCACGGCTGGCCATCTAAAATTACTAATAGTCTTTCGGATGAGACGTTAAACCGAGGTACTGTGTGACGGTGCTATACACTGAGCACGTAAAAGAACCAGGCGTAACTTAAGATGGGTTTCGTCCTGTATCTGCACTATCCCCCGTAACAATACTAACAGACTTCAGGGGGCGTAGCCCGTATGGGCAACCGGTGGCGATGATAAATAAACGCAAATTCAATCAATACCAAGCTGATCCAATAAATAGAAGATATTACATGAGTGTTTATGTATTATCATTTTTATCAAACAAGTTGACTAAAATTATATGATGCAGGCCTTGGCAAGCGTCATATACATTTTAGTCAACAAGTTTGATTAAAATGACAATACATAAACACGAATGTGAGATTCTATTTATCACATAAAATGAATGAAAGACAAATATGTATCCTCCATCATCACCTTCAACCTATATACTGTTCACGCGCCCGTGCTTACAAATGTAGTTTGTTTGAAATGTGTACATGCACAAGAAGATAGCTCTATGACATGTACATCAAAAGTCAAATGAAACAGTTTTAAAATAAAGGGTAAACAGAACTATTTCCACAGTTTTCTTGACTTCAAATTACTTACGCTGCATTTCTTGTTTTAATGAACATTAAAATCAAAGTATTTTTCCACACGTATACATCTTAGCAACTTTGTTGTCATTTTTCCCCGAAATGGCGCAGTAATACAAGTTGCTGCACCTGCTGCAGTAGGTTTCGCCGCCATCACATGCTCCTAACTACATAAGTAACCAGAACTGGGACCCAAAAAAGATAGTACACTAGTGTATTATCGAAAATAAGTCATGGGTTTAGTACACTGCTGGAGCCAGTTTTAGGTGATAAAATGCAATACTAACCAAAATGTCAAGTTTTCCATAGTGCTTAACGGTATCTTCAAGAAATCTTTTCACAAATTCTTCATTTGTTAGATCCCCAGTCATATAAAACACCTGGAAAATAGGTATGCAGTATGTAATTATGGAAAAAACCTAACATTAACATTTTACGGGACAACAAAATTTTACACTTGTCTAAATTGAAAGCATCTGCAGAAAACAGACTGAAATCAGCTAAAATAATGAGATTTTTGTGTAAAAAAGTAGAAAAAATTGAGGGAAAAGGATAAAATGCTGGTAACCTGCATTTTCTCCATTTCCCACAATGTTTTCAAAAACCCTTTTCCTCAGGGTTATAAAAACTCAGAATGGTGTGGTAAAGGGCTTACTCTGAGCAAAACTGTGACTGACAACTTCGAAAACATCCTAAAAAATGGACATTTCAGATTTATATACAATTAAAACCATACTTGAAAAAAAAAAAATTAAGCCATGGCTGTACTGAAAGCATATTGAATGCATTTTAGGCTGACAATTTTAATAATGGCGTAAGTTATGGAGTTTGTACTAAAAAGGGCAGAAAACATCCCTTTTTTCTCATCATGCCTTCAAAAGCCTTCAACCTCAGGGTCCCTTAAACAGAGCATTGATAAAGGGTTAAAGAGTTAAAGACCTATGAAAACATTGTGGCAACAGAGGACATTCTTGTTTACGAGCAGTATCTCCTTTCACCACAAATCTACGATGGTTTTACAAAAGGTCCACTTCAAGACAGAAAAGAATCATCCTTATAGGGCAAACATGCCACAGCTGGAACTGATATTTAAATGATATATTTTTTTCATTTTAATGTTTTTTTTTTCCAGATAAATGCCTGACTAGTAAATACAAGTTATATCATAGAGAAACATTTCTAGAAAATTAAGTTGGATTTTTTTTTTAAAAATAATATGGACCCGAAATCACTGTGAGAAAAGGTGCAATTGCTTGTAAGAGTAATGCAACTTTCCTTGTACCGTTTTCATTTGGTATGGTGTACAAAACTATTTCTGTAAGGTAACTGGTTAAAGATAAAGGTCTCTTATTGTAAATAATCTAACATCCTGCTTTTGAAGTCAAATGCCTTTCACAGTGTAATTTAAACAAGCCATAAATTCTAAAATTTCACTGTGATTGGCTTGAAAGAAAATAAATTTTACCTCTTTTCACGATTACTACACACATTACCTAATAAAATGATTTCTTTCATTCATCTTGCAGCAGACAGCTTTTGGAAGTGGCAACAGGAGAGACTGCTCATACATGTACTTAAAAATTCCTTGTTTTGCCGCATTATTTTCACCTGGATTCATGTATGAAACTTTAGGCAATGCTGAGTATCCTTATTTTACTGTTAGCCTTATTTTACTGTTAGCCTTATTTTACTGTTACAAGTACCTGTCGCAAATTTGTTTCAAGGCAAAAAGAGTTAAGCCTGTATCAAACAATCCTGAGTCTTAATGACAAAGTGTATGACGGTTTTTGAAATCATTGTGGGAAAAGAAGAAAATGCTGGTTACTAACAAAAATACAAGGAAAATGTTAGTAACCAGCATTTTCTTTTCCAGTAATGTTTTATACCTTACAAAAGTCAAAACCCATCACTTGAGACATTTGAATTTTGGTCTACAAATTCTTTTTTATTAGCTCAAGTCTAAAATTTTATGGTTTGTTAAAGTGTTAAAATTCAAATGACACTTAGAATTCAGTGATAAGGCATGAAGTTACTTCATCACAAATAACATCTTAGATCTCAAAATAACAGAGTAACTATTATCCATTACTCTGATTTAGTCAAAAGAATCAAGAGAGACGTTCCTGTGATTATTGATCTAAATCTAATACTTCTATACCTTGTTTGCACTATTGGCATTACACTGATCAACAGTCTTTTTCAAGTTTTCCTCATTCCGTCCTGTAATTGCTAACTTTGCTCCAAGCTGGCTAAACAGAATAGCTGTACCTGCTCCAATTCCTGAGCTTGCACCTAAAATTTGACACAAAAAAAAATCAATATCAGGGTACTTTATTCCCACAATCTTTCTTCAACTTTTTACCAAACAATAAAAATTTTGAGGTGTCCAAATTGATACCATTTGTATATGATGATTTAAATGTGGCTGGTATTATAAGATCTTGCTGTGATATAATAGAAAACATTTTGGGAAAAAGATAAAATGCTGATCGGAAAGATTTTGGATTTTCAGAAGCATATATAGAATGCTTGCTACAAAGGTTGGATGTAGCACAGGTAAAAGACGCAGTGATTCGTCCCACTTTCCGAAATTTGTCTCATTCCCTCAAACCCCTCTGACTCCCCAAAAAGAAAAATAAAAAAATAGAAGTAAACAATACACAGCCCAGAAACATATGTAAGAACTGTATTTCAACCACTAGCTGCGATTTTATTTTTGTGATTGTGTCTCCGCTAGCCCCCGCAGCAGCCACTCTTAGGCCTAACAAAAAAATATATGTGTTTAGGTATTCGGTCCAAGATGCTGTAGGTAGGGTAGCTAGGGAAATTTTTTTTTTGGAAACTTTTTACATGGACCATGTACTGAAATCACACCCGACAATTTTTTTTTTTTTTTTTCCAATCGTAGCATGAAAAAAAAAAAGTTTAAGGTTGGCAGCATTTTCTAGGTAGGGTTGGGAAACCCTAAACATGGATATTTTTTTGATAGGCCTTATGTCCATTCTGGAATGAATAATCAAACTACGGGTATCATTTCAAATGGCCATATGCATCAATCTTTTCTTTGTCAGCTAACAATAAGGTCCTTAATTGATAGACTAATGATTAATCTTTACAAAAACCAAAATGATTAAAAATGTCAGTGTTACCTCATTGTAATTCTATTTTTTTCTGAATGTAAATATCCATTGATCCACTTCCAAGGAATTTAAACTAAGCTTGACATTTACTGCGCATGTTTCAAAAGTCTTTTCCGGTACAGTAAAGTTCTTTTTTTTTTCATGATTTATCAGCTTCTGTGTTATCAGCTTGGGCAAGGAAAGGGAAAGTAAATGTACTGGATGTATTTCATTTATGAGGTGTCTTATTTATCTCTTAAATTGCCGACCACACGGTATCTTTTTTTTTTTCAAATCAAATTGACAACACATGCGCAGATCACTGAATTTATAATGAGTGTTTGTTTACAAATTAACCATGTGTGTTTATGTCAAATAAAAGGTAAATTACAAAAAGAACAATGAAAACCTTGCACTAATCTTAATCAGTGTGAAGTTATATCATTTCTCTATTGATTCATGTTCATTTTCACAGCTGACAAGCAGATTAAAGACACATTAAATCAACTTAAAAATAACTGGTAAGATTTTGAAATTTCCAGAAGGTATAAAAGAATGGCGGGTACGTCTAAAATGCGAAAAGGAGTCCTTTTTGCGAAAAGAAGTCAAAATAACTCCTTTTCGCGAAAAGGACTTTAGATTTTACGAAAAGGAATCATAGGAGTGAGTCCTTTTCACGAAAACAACTTTACAGTTCAAGAAAAAGAGCCCTTTCCAAATTAGGATTTTTTTTGTATATTGTTTTCAACATCACTACAGTTATATATCGCGGCGACTAGTGCACCTATCTATGCTTTCCCGGAGTTCTGAAAAGGGGTGTCTTAACCCTTTCCCAAACGACAAAATTTTAGACTCGTCCAGATGGAAAGCAACTGCAGACAAAAAACTAATGTAACTAAAAAAAGGAAGTTTGTTTAGGGAAGGGTAGAAAACATTGTGGGAAAAGGAGAAAATGCTTTTCCCACAATCTTTTCAAAAGGCTTCTATCTCAGGGTCGTGCCAACCTCGGATTGTTTGGGAAAGGGTTATATGCCAAAAGGACTCCATTTTAGCGAGGAGTCTCATATGTTATGAAAAAGACTTCTTTTTGCAAAAAGGAGTCCTTTTTCTTAAGTAAGTCTGAAATACGAAAAGAACTCTATTTCATACAAAAAGGAATAGGTTTCACAGAAAGTACTCCTGTGATTAGAGAGAGAGAGAGAGACTCGTTTTCTCGAAAAGGACTGCAGATTTGGCGATATGAACCTCTTTTCAGATAAGAGCTCTATATTCTAAGAAACTAAGTCCTTTTCGCATGAAGGACTTTAAATTTCACGAACTGTCCAGAATGCTCCAGAGATAGAATTTGTGAAAAGAAGCCATAAAATAATGTAGTTGGAATACTGATAGTTCAAACATATTTATTTCATGCCAGCCAAAATTATGGAATCCGATTTGGCAACAAGTTATTATAACCGTTACAAAACGATCCTTGAATATGTTTAAAGCTTTACCACACAGTCCCGACTTTTAAAGACCCTGAAGAAAAAAGGCTTTTGAAAACTTTGTGAGAAAAGGAGAAGATGCTTGTTACCACCAGGGATCTTATATACACATAAGATCCCTATTACCACTAAAACTGGCATGTGCACCAGTTCCCATTGTAGGAAAGCCTCCATTAACAATACAGTACATTTAGCTGGAAGCTGTAGAAGAGGACACAAATGGGACAGACGGACAACCTAATTTCAGTATACCCCCTGATTTCGTTGTTGGGGGATATAAGTATAAGAATCGGTGGTATTTACGTAGCCTTGTTCATATGATAATACGTTGATCTTGTCCTTTTTAAAGAGGAGGTGGGGGCATTTTTGTTAGCAGTGTTCTATATGTTACAATGTGTACGTCTGCCCTAGAACTTAAACCTACAACTTCTGCCCTAGAACGTTCAAGTCAGACTTGATGCTAAGTTCACTCTCCACACATCAAAATATCTATAAACGGTTCCGCTCCACCAAGGTGGTCGATAGAGATGAAAATTTAAGCTCTTAACAGCATTTAGTGGCCCTTTTCCAAATGCTGCAGCTAACAATAAGTATACCTCTGTGTGACAGCTTTTCCAAGGACAAAGTCAGGACATTTTCTTTTTTTGTTACGAGAGGCTGCAAACATTTATAATAAATGACTCTTTCTTTCTTACATTTACATTATCTACATGGAAGCACAAGCAGAACATGCATTGTTTGAAATAAATAAATAAATAAATAAATAAAAGATGAAGTTAAAAGCCAAATGGATTTTGACAATGTTCAATATGGCTGTTACGTGTGAATATCCTTTTTAAGTGTCTCTGTCCAAGAACACATTGCAGAATGTTTATCTTAGGTATCGGACAATACTACAGATGAAATAACGTGACTCATTATCAAGTTTGAGAGAAAAGTTTAAATTTAATATGGTGTCGATAGGTACAGTTAAGAACACAAGAAGTCTGACATGTATAGATTTGAAAGGGATCTACTTGCGAAATGACTGCGATACACTTTAAAATATCTTTAAGTAGGAAACATTACATACAAAGGTCAATGCTCATTACGAATTATTACTTCTTTTTCCACAATGATTTCATAGGCCAGACGGTACCTTTGTATGGAGAGTGCCAAATAATAAAGTATTGTATAGAATTATTGATAATGGTGGACTGAAAACGGAAGTGTTGGTTATTTCATCCTTATCATGCCACATCTGACCTTGTATGTACATGTAAATCGCGGGAGATATTGATCACAGTCGGTATGAATTCACATATGTGCAGTCGGATTTTGATGTAACCTTCCATCTCTCTTTTAAAATCCAGTCCTTATAAATAAACTTGGCAATGATGCAGTTATATTGTAAGCCTTCAACCGGATCGGATATGGTTTATTTGCAATTTACTGCAAATAAATTAGAAATATTAACCATATCATTTGAAAACAAACTTAAACCACGATCATGGGTACACAACAATGCCCCCACTTCTTCTTCTTCTTTTTTTTAATAATGCTTTGAAATACTTTCTTGAAATCCTAAGTCATGCATTCCTATTGCAAAAAGGATTCTTTTTTGTAAAAAGGAGTTCTGTTGTGAAAAGGATTCCTTTTTGTTGAATGAAAAGGAGTAAGCCTAACGTACGAAAAGGAGTAAAAGTTTCTTTTTGTAAAGCCGAGCCCGGTGGCGCAGTCGGTAGCGTGAGACTTGAGACCAGGGGTCACTGGTTCGGATCCTCATTTTGCCATTTTTTTTCCCGAAGATTGATGATCAGTTATTATAACAAAAATGATTCCTCTCTCACCGCTGATCTTTTATTTATTTATTTATTTATTTATTTATTTATTATTTTTTCTTTTTTGATAATGGTTGTCTGGAAAAGCAGCCACTGCATTAGTAGGACTATTGTGCAAAAAACTAGTGAATAGAAACTCCGGGAAAGCATAGATAAGTGCACTGGTCGCTGCATTATAACTGAAATGATGTTGAAAACACCATACAAGAAAAAATAAATCCTAATTTGAAAAGTGGTCTTTTTTGCGGAATTAAAAGTCCTTTTCACGAAAAGGACTGACTCCTTTGACTCCTTTTCGTAAAATCTAAAGTCGTTTACGCGAAAAGGAGTTATTTTGACTCCTTTTCGCGAAAAGGAGTTCTTTTCGTGAAAAGGAGTCCTTTTCGCGTTTTAGACGTACCGAAGAATGGCTGCTATGAAGGGGTGCAGAGACACAGTCACAAAAATAGCATCGAAGCAACCCTTCAGACTGAAGTAACCACTTTGCTACAACTATCATTCTGATATTCTATCATTGATCGTCGATTTTGAAAGTTTTACTGGCAGATTAGCGTAATATAACGGTAAATCATCCTTACAGGAGCGTAAGCGAATTTCGCTAGTAATCGAATTTCGCCAACTATGTTCTTGGGCAATATTTTTGTATCTGTGACATCATCCATTCACGGAAATGATTGATATCTTAGCAGCAAAGGTGTTTTGAACTGTCATTTGAATCTAATGACAGAAAAATACCTATCAATAGGAAAAAAGTTCATAAGCGACCTCTCACATGCTTTTCCCCGCCATTTTATTATCACTTTTCAGGTGTCTCCTATATATGCAGATTTTAAAAGATTCTTTCAGCTTAAAACTTTTTTGTTTCGTCTATTTTCGGTTTGACAGGTTATCTTTTGAACTTTAATAGCCAAAATTTCGTATGGGGCACCTAAAGGGAAATATATCCATATGAATGACAGAGGGGTCCTTATTAAATTTTTCCTAAGAAAATAGACTGAATCAGGTACAAAAATCACTACAAAGACAAGAAAATACCCTTTTTTCTGTGATCTACAAAAGGTTATCTTTTTTTGGATTTACAGCCTCTTTATCCCCAACACTGTCATCCTGATTTAGACTATAATATTTCAGTGCCACAGCAGAAATAATTACACAAAAAATCACATAACTGTCAATTTTGTTTTCTGAGAGCTGCGTTTTGTTTTATGTTCTTCAGGTTTTCTCGAAGGAAGTAAATGTAGAGTTAATATCCAAGGGAGGCAATGAATATTGCTGAAATGATGCTGTGAATTTTTTATTTCATTTTACCCTCTCTGGGGCCTCTAATTTTTGGAAAACCAGAGTTGTCAAAATTGGCTTACTCTTTTTATAGATGGCGACTTTGCACTGTCTCACTTCTAACGATGTTTTGACAGATAAATTTAGATGTTTAAGTGGTAAAAATTATTTTTACAAAAGTATTTGAATACAAGTGCATAGATATTTAACCATAACGAAAATTACTATTGTTTTGTGCAATCCGCAAGAGCAGTTTCCTTTGCATTGGCGAAATTCGATTACACCAGTATACCAATGGCCATAGAATAAAAAGGGTGAGCGAACTCACTTTAGCCTAAAGTTTAGGAGTGAAACAAATCTGGCCGAAAAGGACAGTTATTATCTTGTGAGCAAGCCTTCTATCGATCTATCACTTTGTTACTCCCGATTCGGGGTCTAGCTCCGATGTTATTTTTGTGATTGTTTCTCATCTAGCGGAGAAACAATCACAAAAATAACATCGGAGCTAGACCCCGAATCGGGAGTATCACTTTGTGTACTTTTTTAGTCCCATGTGTTCATTAGAGTATATAGAATGAGAAAAAAGTGTTTTAACAAAATGCCATGTCACTCATACCAGTAATTATAGCTACTTTGTCATCCAGTTTCCCAAAATTAGTTGAACTCGTCGCCATTTTGCGGTGTATCGTACGATTGAAACATTCTGTGATTTCTGAACCAATCGATAGGAATTGGATGTCTCGGTTGCATCTCTTTCTTGGTGGACCAGAAGGAAGAATTGTGTTTAAATAATATTTGTTGCGATAAAACGGCCTTTAATTTCCTTGCTTAAAATGTCGGTAGCGGTATCGATAACCATTTTTGATTCTAATTACAGCTTGTGAAGGTTCCGGGTCGTTTCGCCCCAAAATCATTTCCTCCCGTAGTCATTTCGCCCCCAGGACGTTCCCCCCCTGGTCGTTTTCCCCCTAGTCGTTTCGCCCCCATTGGTCGTTTCGCCTCCCTAGTTGTTTTCCCCCTAGTCGTTTTCCCCCTAGTCGTTTCGCCCACTACCCAGCAAAACTGTATTTTAGAACTTGTAGTTCTCTTTAACAGGATAGTGGTGTGTTTGATGCTGCTGAAATTAGTGTTAAATTAGATATCACAGGGGGTTTTCTTCCTTTCCTGTGGGGCCGAATTTCAGCCCCATTCCCAATTGAAGAAAGTGTATTTTTTTCCCAATTCCATAAAATAAAATTCCCAATTAGACGCTAGAAAAAGAAAATTCGTTTGATGAGTGATGTATCAGCCAGGGTTTTCCCTGACACACAAATTTGTGTGTTTTGACTCATCTTTTAACTAAATAACTTGCTAAAATTCATCGACTGCGTGCATTGACCACAGTTCAAGTAGGAAATCGACAGTCGTCGTATTTTAGGTGCGAAACTATTTGGGGGCGAATGAACTATAGACTGCGTCCATATATTTTCATACGATTCATGCATTGACTGCATTATCTGGCTGTAAACCATTCTTGGTTTTCACGTACAAAAAAAAATACAGACAACTGGGGCTGTTAACTTCTAGGCAACTGCCTCATGTTTTGCAGCGAAGCGAAGTTTCGTAAGGCAAAATTAAAGAGCCCAGCTCCTGAACCAGGAACAAGTTATGAAAAACACCCTGCCACATCTAGACCATGAGTTTTTTTTCCCTGTCAACTTTCGAGCGGTTGTGCTTTGTCTTTGTCTTGGCAAAGGAATCGGCTGTATAATTGGTGAACATAGCTTGTCGTCGGCCGAAACGGATACTCTCTATATCACAAACAAGCAAATTCATACTTGGACGTATAAATCATCAGGTATGGGTCATAAATTCAAGATGTTAATTAAAGAGCAGGTATCAGTATGGCTGTGGGACTATAGATGCACCCAAAGTCATATGACGCAAAAATTTAGTGTGAAGTTTCCTCTCCACAATTAAGTTTTAACAGGTGTTTTTTCGAACTGTATCAGGTCTACCACAGAAAATAATGATTTATCAATCTTTCCATATGTCAAAACACACAAAAAATCATTTTCAAAGATTAATCGTCATGGGGAAAATCCACAAAAACACATGACAAAACAATTGTCAAAAAGACCCCAACTGATCCGATGCTCTTCAATCTGTCTAATTTAGCCTTGATAATGACTTCTATCAGCTGACTTGCATGCACACCATACAGAAAATAAAACAGGCAATAATTCCCCTGTTCATTCACCAGAAAAACAGATATCTTTATAAGGGAATTTAAAAATCCTACTTAACATAGGAGGGGGGGTCTTACAGCTAAGAAGACTGGAACTAGTTAAAGACAAAAGAGAGCACAACCATCCAAAAAGAAAGAAGTTTGAGAAAAAGAAGCAGCATTGATTCAGTAGTACATTAAATGCCTTATTTAGTTTGTTTTAAGGTTAAATGTGTTCCAAACTTCATATGTTTCGTAAATATTATTTTCCCAATTTTGACATTTTGTCGATGATATTTTTCCCAATTTGGCCAGGGGCCTTTTCCCAAAATGCCTGGATAAAGCCCTGTATCAGCCTTTCATATGATAGGAAATCAAATATGATCATTGAAATATATTTTGACAAATTGTCAATCAAAATTAGGTAAGATTTTCGTATTTTCTTCCAGGTATTTCATGAATGACACATATCCGGCTCCATTGCTTTTTTTTTTTTTTAGCTTTCCAATGGTATAAAAAATTCAATTCGGACAAAACGTGAGGGAATAATAGCCAACTGAAGTTTTTTATTTATGACCTGAACTCAACATAATCTCCATATCTAGATCTATCCCCAAGTCTGAACTCTTTAGCAAAGCATTTGCAGTCGTTCAGTTAGCAGCATTTTCCTTTGAAAATAGAAATCACTGTGGAAAAAGTAGAAAATTCTGGCTACCTGCATTTTCTCCTCTCTGCACAATGTCATCAAAAGCCGTCTTCCTCAAGGTCGTTAGAATTCGTTTTTGTGTGGTAAAAGGTTAAAAGTTATTTTGATTTAGAAGAAAGCAAAATGATTTTATTTATGAATCCCCGTACTGCACCTACTGCACCTACCTACCTCTCTCTCTCTCCCTCGCTCTCTCTCTCTCTCTGTAAACGCGCACACGCACCCATGATATCAATCCACCCTATTCCCAATGAACCTCAGAAGAATAAATGACAAATCAAGATACTGAAATCTTACCATACCTCTGTTTTTCTACTTAAAGATATACAAACACATAGACCTATGGCTTTTGATAAAATTTGATGCAGACATCAAGGTTTTGTTGAACTCTTTACCACACAATCCTGACTTTTAACGACCCTGAGAAAGAAGCCTATAGAAAACATTGTGTGAAAAGGAGAAAATGCTAGTAACTAGCATTTTCTCCTTTTCCCACAATATTTTCTACCCTATCAAAGTCAGAAATCATCATACTAACAAGATTTAATTTGTTGTCTGCAGATGCTTTGATTTTGGTCCAGTCCAAAAATTTATCGTTTGGTAAAGAGTTAAAAAAAAAACCACTTAACCTGTTATGTATCTTCAAAATACTGTACAAAAACTGTGTGTAATGTATTATGCGAGAAAGGGTTGGCGTAATCAACAACGCAACTTCACAGTTGCACAGCAGAAATGGTATAGATTGCATAATACATAATTACGCATTGATAATCGTGTGTAATTTAGGATTATGTCGGTACATGTTGAAAATTTATCTGACCGGCAACACATTGGACTCTTTTGACCAGAGAACAATTTTAGATGTAATGAAATTTTTAAAACGTCTTCTTAAAGATGTAAATACAAAGTCGTTGCTGCCGTGGCGGCAACCATTTAATTTCATTCTGACATGCAATCCACAAAACAGAATTTTCCGCTTTAGTTAGTATACTTTGAACAGGGATCGTATATAAAAGATTTACTTGAAACAAAAAGATAAACCAACTTGACAAGTTTACCCTTTACAACTGTTGCTCGTCGACATTGTTGATCCACGCGGCCCGGCTCGGCCAATTTCTTTCTGAGGATTGATGATAGTCATTGCGACAGGATTCAGTCCTCTTTCACCGCTGACCATTGTTTCAACGATGGTTATGTTGGAAAGCAGCCAGTGGCTTTGAAAGAATATTGTGCAGAGTACTGGTAAGAGAAAATCTAGGAAAGCATGGATAGATGCAATGGCCACCGCGATATAACTGAAATAATGTTTTAAACGGCATAAAACACCATACAGTCAATCAATCGTTGACACTGTTAATCCTTATCCTACGAAATAAGTGTAATAAAACTTTTGAGCCAACAGTAAAAACCCAAATGTTGCTATTTCAAAGGTAATTTGGGGGAACAATATCTCCTTATCGGACAGTGTAGGTCAAAGATTAGACTGCACGTTCTGTGCTATCTGATCTTGATCGACACTGTCCGCATAAGGTCAGTGAGTCGCACTTAGCAGCCTAAGGGTTAAAGAACCAACTGACCAATCATAAACACTTCACAGTTAAAGGTGCATTGAGCGAATGTTTTCACACCTTGCCACTAATCACATTAATTGTGTGAACATCGACTGTTTAATGACTCAAATATACAAGGTGACCAACAGTGTTAATCAAAAGATGTAATATTTCAGTTTATTTTATAAAAAGACAACGAAGGATGCTGACATCGGTTACAGATATAATTTCTTACTTTCTGTTTTCCCTTCTGTTTTCCTTTTCCTTAATGTTGAAAATTGTCCTCATACTTCATAATTTTCATTGTCTTCCAAAGTCATAATTCATAATTGACATTGTGATTTAAAGTACTTTGAACGAACCATTATTTTCTTAAGATGCTCTCTCTCTCTCTCTCTCTCTCTCATTGCTATGATTTGGGGGCGAAACGACTAGCGGGTAAATGGTTTGGGGGCGAAACGACTAGGGTTTGGAGGCAAAACGACTAGGGGGGAAAAATAGGGGCAAAACGACCAGGGGGGGCATCGACCAGGGGGGAAATTTCTTGGGGGCGAAACGTCTTGTTACCCTTGTGAAACCAGCCGGTGGCAGGAGAAAACATCCCCTGGAGAAACCATCCCCAAACTGCCCGGAGATGATTTCTCTATAGATAGAAATCGTCCCCTGGGGACGACTTCTCTGGAAAATTGTCCCCAACATAAATTTTGGAGAAATCACCCCCATATTCGAAACTCATGATATTGTTGCTGAAAATGTCTCTGTACTCTCTCTCTCGCTCTCCCTCACCATCCATAATCCATACCTCTCACTCAGGAAAGGTGATTTTTTTTTGGGGGGGGGGGAAGGAATTGTATTCTTTTGAAATAGCTGGATTTATGTTTGATAGTGTTTGGTTCAATTCCGGCCATTCAATCCTGAAACATGATCATTGGTTCGATTCTTTTTAAGAGTGTTAGTTTGTTAATGACTAAGATCCCTAGATTCTGTATAAGTAACCATTTTCTAGATGATTCCATTTTCCAAGGCACATCGCAGAAAACACAGATTAAAAAAGAATTAATTAATTGTGACATACGCCACATCTTTTTCTGTCCTTGTAAACTTAAATGTCTTAACAATCTTTTCTAGAAATATTGAAATTGTTGCTGAAAAGAAGGAAACACTCTTAATCAGGGCTTACTTTTTTTGTACTGTTTATAAGGTGACATTTTTTTTCATTTAGCTACATTGGTATCTTTATAGAACTGCAAAAAGCATTTAACTAATCGGGAAATAACCTATATTTAGTTAGTTCTTAGGTGAGAGGCATTCTTCGGTGAGAGGATGTACCTTAGTAACACAGTAACTAAAATCAAAGCAACATAAAAATCAATTTCCCTTGCTGATTGGTTTAAGAAAGAGAGAGAGTGAGAGAGAAAGAGAGAGAGAGAGCGAGAGATCTATGGACAGAAAACCAAAGTACATGAAACAAGAAATATGAATGAAAGAGAGGGGGGGAGAGGGAGAGAGAGAAATGCGAACTTATCATCATAGTATTAAAATACATTTAACGGAATGACTACTATTATACGAACATATATTTCATACTGTTTTAAAATCAAATTCAAACAAACAGAAAAAAAAATTACAAGTGTTAGCTACTGTGACAGGTGTGAACAACAACCTGTTAGTGTGAAATTCACTTTATAAACAATGACAGTGTTATCACAATGCTATGAAATCAAGAAAACTATTACACAAAGTAAATACTAAAATAAAAAAACTTCAAAAATATTTTTCAATGACAACTTTGACAACAATGTGTATGAATTTTGAATATGGGGACGATTTCTCCAAAATTTGGGGACAATTTTCTCCCACCTCTCACCTTTCATGCATGTTGTTAGGAAAGTAGTCAGTGGCTTGGAAAGAAAGTTTTATCACAACTTACTTTCCAAGCCATCTTGCTGAGACATTCATGACAGAAACTACCATGAAATTGCTAGTATTTGGGTCATATCTGAACTTGAAATGTCTATTCTATGCTTTATTGTCAATGTTTACAGTTACTTTTGTAAATTTAACCCTTAACCAGTCAACAAAATTAAACTAGCCCAAATTGAAGAGATTTGCAGACAACAAATTACATATGTTTCAAATTATCGGATGTGTCTTTTATAGCATTTTTTCCTTTTCTCACAATGTTTTCAAAACTTTCTTCCCCCAGGTCACTCATAATGGAGATAGTCTGGTTAAGAGTCAAATGGAGAAAGTATCATAAATGATCTTTTACTTTTGTACTTACAGCAGTTCTAACAAAGCCTACAAAGGATGTTTGTTGACAGTTAGACACTCCATGCTAGCTTTACCATGGCTGCTAGATACTCCCGACTGCCAACAGAAGATGTTGAATTGGGACAAAGTGCATTTGATTATAAAAGCGCTTTTACATATGGACAGTCGCTTCCTTCGAGGGAGAACTACAAGTCAATATTCAAATACAATCAGACCAAGTCATCCTTGAGTGAAGACAGTCTTGAACTTACTGTTGGTGAGAGTTATAAATGATGTATATTTACATTTTTTGGGGAGTTAAGCTTATAAGCAGAGCCTCTCATGTCCTGTATTTGGAGGTCTGTGTCTGCCAGTGGTGGCCAAGTCTGTTCTTAACTCTTTACCAGACAACAAAATTTTAGCCCTGACCAAATTAAAAGCAATTTCAGACGAAAATTTCAGTGTGGCTTAAATGGTGCAATTTTTCTTTCATAGGGTAGAAAATAATGTGGGAAAAGGAGAAAATGCTGGTTACCAGCATTTTCTCCCTTTCCTACAATGTTTTCAAAAGGCTTCTTTCCAAGTGTCGTTGAAAGTCTTCATTGTGTGGTAAAGGGTTAAAAGAATCTACCAAATCTGCTGTAACTACTGTTATAGATTTACATAGAATGGCCTTATGTATGAGTATCAGCTTGTTGGAAGAACTTGTACAGATTTATTCATTAGAACAATTTGAATGCACATGTATGTGTTAATTAGTTCTCCTCCTTATCTCCTTTTTCATCAGTGAATACATATTCAGAGCCTTTGCTCATAATTAAGTTACTTCAAGTCCAGCACTAAACTGGTTTCGTATGTCTGAATCCTATCAAGCACCTCAGTGGATCTCTAATGTAGTTTGGGCTCCATGCTTGCAGTGCATTTTCTTAAATTGGACGGACCTAGGTTGCGCAATTTTCTTAAACTGGATGGACCTAGGGTGCGCACACAACTTTAAAACTTAAAGTCTTTAATAATGAAACTAGGAATAATTTGACCCTCTGCCACACTATTCCCTGTTTTGAAGATACGTCTCTACTCTTTTTCAGGCAGTTTTCAGCCAGTTTTTAACCCATGTCATCCTAATTTTGCGAAACTATAATCGTTCTTGTATCTTCATGCCCAATGTTGCCCTTGTTGGCTGCAAGATTGCACAGATTATGACGGATAGAAAATGTGTTTCATGTTTTGGAGGCCTTCAAAGCAATCACTGTTGTCAGATTCCTTGTGTTTTTCTATCCCTTACTGTATATTATATTGGTGATTTATATACTTTTGTACAGCTGAGCCATTCTACACACTTTTTCTCTCTAGTTGTAGGGATATATCTTGATTGATTTTGAGAAGGAATGTATTTGAAAATATTTTCTCATCATGTGAATGCTTAACTCCTTACCTCGTTTGAACAAAACTTTTGTTTAGATGCAGGTTTTTTTTTTTTTAAATTGTGGCTAAAGTAAATTAGCAACTTCTCCTTTTGTGAGAATGATTTTATGCATTTGCTCTCATCAGCCCTTATCAATATTTTGAAGTGGTTGATAAGCTCATATGTTGGTTGTCTCATTAACAAATTCTTTCAAAGCAAGCAGTTCATAAATTATAGCTGTAAATTTGCTTAATTCTTTACCAGACATAAATGATTTAGAGTGATCTGAATTGAAAAAAATTGCAGATGCCATAGTAAATGTTGCACAAATATTTGGGATTTGCCTGTGAAAAGTTAAAAAAAAAAACATTTTTGGAAAAAAGAGAAAATGCTGGTTACCAGCATTTTCTCACAATATTTCAAAAGCCTTCTTCCTCAGGGTTATTAAAGATCAGGACTGTGCAAAGGGTTACATGGATTACACTAAGTCTTGAAAATGCTTCTTTGATGTACATGTGTATTTTTTACCTGTTTTCTTTTTTTATTTCAGTAAGGCAATCTCTGATAAGTAGACTCTGTGCTGTGTTTATGACCATACTGTGTGCACTTCTCTGTATTATCACATTTCCAGTATCAGCCTGGTTAAGTGTGAAGGTAGGTCTTTCCATTCTGTTTTTTTTACAGCAAGCTGGGTCAGTATTCACCAACCGGTTTAAATTCAATCTCTATATTTCTATTTCAAATCTAGCCGTTTGATTGGCTAAGAAAGAATGTTTTTTGGAATTCAGAATTTCAAAGACGAAGGATTAGTTACGATGTGTAACTCTTTCCCTCACAACAAAATTTTGGACTTGTCCAAATTCAAAGCATCTTTAGATGACAAATTAAATATTGCTCAGATGATGAAATTTGCTTTTGACTTGGTAAAAAAAAATTATGGGAAAAGGAGAAAATGCTAGTCAAAAGCATTTTCTCCTTTTCCCACAATGTTTTCTTAACCCTTAGGCTGCTAGGCAGGACTCACTGACCTTTTGCGGAAAGTGAAGATCAAGATCAGACTGCACATTCTGTGCAGTCTGATCTTGGATCTACACTGTTCATTAAGGAGATATTATCCCCCAAAACATACCTTTGAAATAGCAAGATTTGGGCCTGTACTATTGAATTGAAAATTTACTTTTAGTTATTGAGCAGGATAAGGGTTAAGGTTATTTCCCTCAGGGTCTTTAATACTTTGGATTCTGTGATAAAGGGTAAATTTTGGGTGTAAGTAGTTACATCTTCATAACTCGGAACATCCTGTGCTAGAGATTTTGCTTCTTGCAGCTCACTTTTATTTATAAATGTTGTGGCAAAAGGAAGAATTTGCTTAAGACAGTTTTCTTTTTATCACAACAGTTTCACTCGCATCCACTTTTTAACCTAAACTCATTTTTATTTAACACCTAAACTCATTTTTATTTAACCCTTTACCAAACAATCCTGGGTTTTTATGACCCTGGGAAGAAAGCCTTTTGAAAACATTGTGGGAAAAAGAGAAAATGCTGGTAACCAGCATTTTCTCTTTTTTCCACAATTTTTTCTAACTTTTCACAGACAAATCCCAGTATTTCTGCCACATTTGTTGTCTGCAAATGCTTTCAATTTGGACCAGTCTAAAATTTTGTCGTTTGGTAAAGAGTTAAGCAGAATTTTCAGTATGAATTTTATATATTTTTCACAGGTTGTCACTGAAAATGAAAGGCTGGTGGTTTTCAGACTGGGACGTTTACAGGGGGTGAAAGGGCCAGGTTTGTAGGTTTTAACTTACTTATAAATGCTAACCTATGTCCTGTGTAATAGTGAGGAGTCTGATATTCCATATAATGAGTGTTGACTGAGATCTTTGCTAAAGAGGGATAGTTCAATGCTACATTTGCTTTGATGCTTTCTTGAATATCTCTAGATTAAGATCACAATTGCTGACAAAATTTTGGACTTGTCTTTATTGAAAGAGTATGCTGATGACAAATAGTAGTGTATAAGTGGAAATTTTTGTGATGTGGAAACTTTTGTGATTTTGAGAATTTGAAAAATTTGCCATATTTTCTGTTTATGTAATTTATCACAAGTATACAAACAAATAAGGAGTGTCTTGAATTCGCAAACATTTACGTACTTAAACTGTCGATAATTGGTAATTCGCAAATTTTTCGACACACATATCCGCGCACACAGTATGATGGAACTTATCTATGGAAGAGTAGAAAACACTATGGGAAATGGATACTATCTGAAATTGTTTTCAAAAGCCTTTTTCCTCAGCGTCTTCAAGGTGCTTGATGTTTTGGTAGTTTTAAAAAGAAATTTACAAAGGACAAAAGATGAAAATAAAAGCAAAATGAAATATTGTCAACTGAGTTTCTTTGGTATTTTTACCCTGTACCAAAGGGTATATGGCTCATTTATCTATGGGAGAGTAGAAAACATTGTGGGAAATAGATACTCTCTGAAATCGTTTTCATAAGCCTTCTTCCTCAGCATCTTCAAGATGCTTGATGTTTTCATAGGGTTAACCCATTACCACACAACAAGAGTTTTGACTCATCTTATGATCTATAACGAAAGAATTTGTAGAGGATAAACTACACATGGTTCAAATGATGAGATTTGTTACTGAAAAATAAGAAAACATTTTACCAGCATTTTCTCCTTTTCCCAAAATGTTTTCCAATGCCTTTTTTCTCAGGGTCGCTAAAAGTTTGGATTGTGTGGCAAAGAATTAAAAAGAAATTTACAAAGGACAAAAGATGAAAACAGAAAAAGAAAACATCATAAACAGAGTTGGTTTTTTTTGGTTTTTGTTGTTCTTGTTGTTTTGCCCTTTACCAAACGACAAAAATTTATACTTGCCCAAATTCAAAGCATTTGCAGGTGGCAAGTCAGGTCTGGCTAAAATGATGGAATTTGTCTTTGAAAGGGTAGAAAAATATGTGGGAAAAGAGGAAAATGTTGGTTACCATTGCTGGTAAAGTGTTAATAGTTGAAGTATTTTTATTTTTTATCATTAAAGGTGTTGTATTTTTGATACCCTGCGTAGATAAGTGGAAAAAAGTGGACATCAGAATAAAAGCCTTTAATGTTCCACCTTTACAGGTATGTTTAATTCTGTGGAAGAAGACAGAATTTTAGACTCATTCACATTTTAACCCTTTACCAGACGACAAAACTTTAGCCCTGTCCAAATTGAAAGCATTTGCAGAAGGTAATTTCAATATGGCTAAAATAGTGCAATTTTTCTTTGATAGGGTAGATAACGTTGTGGGAAAAGGGGAAAATGCTGGTTACCAGCATTTTCTCCTTTTCCCACAATGTTTTCAAAAGGCTTCTTTCCCAGGATCATTAAAAGTTGGTATTGTGCGGTAGAGGATTAATTATTTATGGTTGACAAATGACATGTCACTCCAATGATGGCATTATTTTTTACAATAGTTGACATTGTGAGGAAAAGCAGATGGTGGTTACCATTTGCACCTTTTCAACAATGTTTTCAAAGGCTTTCTTCCTCAGAGTTGTACAAACATGATTTTGTCTGTAAAGGGTTGTGAAGGGCGTGCCCTTTGAAGTATTTAGAAGTCATGTACAGGCTCAGCCTTTTATCTGCCATTGATTTCAGATTTTATGTGGTCCACCTTGCCTCAGTGGCTAGCTTGTTAGTCCCCTACCGGCGAAGCCAAAAGGGACTTTAGGTTTACACTCCATCCGTCCGTCTGTCCATCAGTCCGCACGCAAATCAGTTTTCCGGACTTTTTTTCTAAACGCTGGCAGATATTGAGCTGATTTTTGGTGTGTAAGTCAACCATCATGAGTTACAGATCAAGTACGATTTTTGTTACGGTCCACTGATTTTTGACGAAATTATGGGCCTTGGACTTAGAAAATTTCACCGAAAAAAAAGTTTTCCGGACTTTTTTTCTAAACGCTGGTAGATATTGAGCTGATTTTTGGTGTGCAAGTCAACCACCATAAGTTACAGATCAAGTTTGAGTTTCGTTCCGGTCCACTGATTTTTGACGAAATTACGGGCCTTGGACTTCGAAATTTTCACCAAAAAAAAACAGTTTCCGGACTTTTTTTCTAAACTCTGGCAGATATTGACCTGATTTTCCCTGTGTAAGTCAACCACCATGAGTTACAGATCATGTTTGAGTTTCGTTCCGGTCCACTGATTTTTGACGAAATTACGGGCCTTGGACTTAGAAAATTTCACTGAAAAAAAAAGTTTTCCCGACTTTTTTACTTACAATGCTCATGTTTGGTATGTAGGTACCTGTCATTGATACCGATCTTTTGTGGGTTAGATGCCCAAGGTCAAGGTAAAAAATTTCAACCCTTATCATGAAAACTTATCCTCAAAACTTTTCATAGTCATTTCTCTGTATATTCAAAGTACTTAAGTTATAACACTTATACATGGTAAGCTGGTACCTCTCATTGGTACACACCTGCTGATGATAAGGTCAAGGTCATCTCACAAGGTAAAGGTCATATTTCTGAAAATTTGCTTTTACGGGGGCATTTGTGTTTCACAAACACATCTTGTCTTAGTAAAACTTCTTCAATGAACTTACATTAACAAGGAAAATGTTTATATATCTGGCTTTCATTAAATCATTGCATACAAAGACAGACACGAGGCTTATAATTCTGAAAGGGAGTCAAATACGTTCTTTCTTCTCCACAGAGTTTCACAAACTATACCTGCCAGCGATATATATGGCCGGTAGGGGACTCGGTATTGCTATGCAATACTATCAGAATGCTTGTTTATTTTGTAATGAAATAATCTTGGTTTAATTGCCTCTAATATTTAGTAATAAAAAAATCTTGGTTCAGTTCTTTGTGGCAAAACTTGAACAAGGCTTGTATGAGTTAAAACATTTGATCGAAATAAAATTTCTGTCTTGAATGTTTTTGTTATTGTAAAACATTATTGGGAAAGGGGTTAATTGCTTGATACATTTCTCCTTTTTCTACAATGGTTTCAAAAGCTGTCAATAACAACGGTATAACAGGCTGTTACTGTGCAGTAAATTGGTTCAAAGTTAGCCCATAGGCTGCTAAGCTCGACTCATTGACCTTTTGTGAACAGTGTAGATCAAGATCAGACTGCACAGAATGTGCAGTCTGATCTTGGATCTGCACTGTCCAATAAGTATATTATTTTTACCCCAAAAGTAACTTTGAAATAGCAACATTGGGGTTTTTACCATCTACTTGAAAGTTTCTTGTAAGTTATGTAGCAGGATAAGGTTTAATCCTGTGCCAAACAGTTACTTGTTACCTCCTGCCAGTATGGTAGCAGGCTGACCCAAAATCAGGAGGTTGCTTGTTCAAATCTTGTCATACTTACCTAGAATATTGATTCCTTTTGCCCAGATCCTGACCAGGGATGCAGGTATAATAGAGATTGGGGCAGATGTCTATTACAGCATTAAGGATGTTACAAAGTCAATAACCTCTGTTCAAGATCTAAATTCCTCAATACGAGCACTAGTCAGAACCACAGTCACTAACAAACTGGTCAAAAATGACTTGGAGGATATTGAAACAAAGAGATTCCAACTTGTTAAAGACATTCTGGTACATATCTGTTATTTCTATCTTGCCAACTGATATATTTTCTCTTTTTGCTTCTTGATTTTGTTCATGACAAAACTTTTCTTTGTCTTGATTGTGTGGCAAACATAGAACAAGATCAGACTGCAAAGAATAAACAGTTTGATCTTGATTCACACTCTGCAGTGTTTTACGATATGAGCCATGGTCTGGCAAAAGGGGGCTTAATGCATCTCTGCGATACATCATATCCAGAAAACCATCATATAATTATGGATCCATAAAAATTCATTTTGTATAACAACCCACTGAATCATAAGGTACTTTGGTCCTTTGACATGCAGAAAATTGACCGATAGCAAAATGTTTTGCCCCAGGTCAGCCTGCACTGACTGCGCAAGCTGACATGGGTCGGTTATTTTTTGCAGATGCAATAAGCCCCCTTTTTTCACAGAGTATGGCTCATATATATAATGTAACCTTTTGAAGAACTTAAAAAGAAATAACAAGACTAACATTAGTGTCTTCTCTGTAGTATTTTTCTTTTATATGCCAAACCCAGTAGCTCAGTAGTAACACACAGAGCTTGACAAGGCAGTTGTGATTGTGGGTTGTGACATCACGACAGGAGTCATTCCACTCTCAATGTTGAATATTTTTTGTATTATGCTTTCATGTGAATGCAGCCAGTGGCTTGGAAATTCAATTTGGTGAAATACTGGTTAAAGACACTTCAGGAAAGTATGTATAAGTGCAATGACCACTGCAATATAACTAAAGTATTGGTGAAAACAGTGTTAAACTCTTTACAAACATACTCTTTTGTAGCAGGTAAAATAAAAAAAAAAAAAAAAACCCTGCTAGTTTGTGTCTCTTAAGGTTCAGTTTAAGTTGTTAGTGAAATTTGTAGTATTATTTGCTTGTTTCTAAATCATTTAAGAAATGTTGAGTGCCTTGAAATTTATCGAAAAACATGCTCTGTGAAAAGGGGTTAAATGCATCTCCAAAAAGTACTATTATACTGAAAAGAAATTTCTCGTGATCTGATTGGATAATATACCCCGAACATATATATATCATGTACACTGGCAAAACCCACGTAAAAGCAGTTTCCCTTTCGGGAGCCCTGTACACATGACTACAGTTTCAACACAACATCCAAAATGGCGGGGTCGATAGGTAAGCAAATTGTGAAGTGTCGAAACTCATACATTGTGCATAACGTTAAAAAGGATAATCTAATGATCTATTGAGGCGACTAATGGTCGTTGGCTTTTGCCAACAAATCATTGAAATGCATAGTTACTTACCTAGAAGTTGTTTAAATCCATGTTTAAATAGAAATACGACAAATGTATATTGCAGTGAAATCATCAAGATTATGCACCAAACTGCACATTTTACCAAGGTTTCAGTGATGTCATTTCCCAATGACGTCAGTTTTGATTGAATTGGGGCACTCAGAAGGGAAATTCTATTTCGTCAGCGTACTCAATTTTGAGGACCATAAAACAGGGCAATTTTGCTTAACACACGCTGGAATGGTAAAACTTTGCAGTATAATAAATTCGTTGTATGGTCAGGTGGCAGGGGACATGGAAACTTGTTCATGGCTGTGATGAATCATGTCGCCACCTCGCCTTCGGCTCAGGGTGACATGATTCACCACAGCCGTGAACAAGTTTCCAAGTCCCCTGCCACCTGACCGTACAACTAATACTATCCAAGGTCAGCCTGTGCAGTCCATGCAGGCTGACCTGGTTCGAATTTTTTCTCATTGGTCATTTTTCTGCATGTCAAAGGACCATTTTACCTCATGATTCAGTTGGTTGTCAGACAAGATTGATTTCATGGATCCATGTTATGTGTTGACTTTCTTGGTATAAATGTGTCACAGAGATGTGTTAAACCTCCTTTTGCCCGACCATGGCTCATTAATACTGTTATGTTTGTAAATGCAACTGTCATACTTTTATCTATCTTCATAGCAGATTCTGGGGCCCCTGAGTATTTCACTGTATTTTGAGTAATGGAAGTTCATTAAATCTTTAGGAAAAGAAAATACCATGTTTGATTGGTATCCAAAGCATTGTGGTAAAAGATGCTTTTCAGGAAAAAATTGTTTCTCTTCCGATTATTTTTTTTAACTCTTTAACTAACAATCCTGAGTGTTAAAACACCATGAGGAAGAAGCCTTTTGAAAACATTGGGGGAAAGAAGGAAATGCTAGTAACTAGCATTTTCTCCATTTCCCACAATGTTTTTTTTTTTTACTTTTTCAATGTTATTTAACCCTTTACCAAACAATCCTGAGTTTTAACGACCCAGAGGAGAAAGAAGCCTTTTGAAAACATTGTGGGAAAAGAAGAAAATGCTGGTACCCAGCATTTTCTCCTTTTCCCACAATGTTTTTCTAATCTTTCAAAGATAAATTCCATCACTTGAGCCCTTTTTGATTTGTTGTCTGTAAATGCTTTCAATTTGGACCAGTCTAAAATTTGGTCATTTTGTAAAGAGTTAAAAACATCAAATATAAAGTAGGTGAAAACTCCTGGTACAGTAGTGCCTTAATCCTTTAACTCTTTACCACACAACAAAATTTTAACTTGTTCAATTTTGAAACATTTGCAGACGACAAATCAAAGTTAGCTCAAGTGATGAAACTCTCCTTTAACTGAGTAGAAAACGTGGTAAAAAGAGAAAATGCTGGTAACCAGCATTTTCTCTTTTCCCCTCAGTGTTTTTTAAAAGCTTTCATTCTCAGAATCGTTAAAACCCTGGATTGTGTGGTGAAGGGTTAAGGTAGAATAGCGGGTTAATCCTTTAACCAGACGACGAAAGTTTAGGCTTGGCTAAATTGGAAGCCTTCATAGACAACAAATTGAATATGACTGAAATTGATGAAGCTTATCTCTGAAAGAGTAGAAGACATGTAGGAAAAGGGGAAAATGCTGTTTACCATCATTTTCTCCCTTTTCCCACAATGTTTTCAAAAGTCTTTTACCTCAGATTGTTAAAACTTTGTATTGTAAACAATTAAACATAATGCAAACTATTGTGTCGTGTTTTTGCAGGAAGAATGTAATGCAGTTGCTAGCACTTGGGGCATTGATATTAGCCGCTTGGAATTGTGAGTAAATAGTGAAAAGGATGAAATTCTTCTTTTTTCATTTCTTCAATATGAGTTTTAAGTGGTTTGAAGAAGGCTTTTTGTGTAAGTAAAGGGGAGAAAAATTGGCCAGAAAAAAGAGGTGAATCCTCTATTTTACAAGCTCTTAGAGCATTGAATAAATGAAAGTTATATTACGTACATAATGGGACAGTGATATTACAATTTCTTGCTTTTTGTTGTCAGAATATTTCTCAGACTGTAGAAATAAGACCAAAAAAAATAATTCTTTCTTACTTTATATTTTAATCAGGTGTTTAGCAGATAACCAGTAGAATATCTAATTCGAAAAGTTGGGATTTGCATAAGATACTAGGTATCAATTGAGGGAAGAAAAAAGTTTCAAGGAATCAAAAATCAAATTATTTGAAAAATACAAGCTGAATAATCCAGATTGTGAAAATTACCCTCTGAAAAAAAAATTGATTCCTGTTGTCTCTTTGCTATTTCTCTGCTGCAGAAATTACTTTGCCACTATCATTTATATGTTTCAATGGCAAAATTACAACAGATGGAAAATTTGGACTCAGTGGTATAGTTTTCACTTACTTATTTTGAATACTTCGTGGAATGGGATTATAAATTGTTGATTACTGATAACTCTGGTTTAGTTTTTAAAAGGGCTAGTGTTGAACTGCATCTGTGAATACATGATGTAGGAAAGCAACCAGTGGCTTGTAGAAAATTTGATCTTTAACATGAGTAAAGAAAAGTAGGAAAGCATAGATACAAGCAAATCAGACTGGCACACGACTGGAATATGTTGAGTTTTTGTCGTTATCTTAACCCTTTACTAAACAACAGTATTTTGGACTCGGCCAGTTTGGAAGCATTTGCAGACGACAAACTAAATGTTGCATGAAAAAGAAAATTCTTCTTTGAAAGGGTAGAAAACATTGCAGGAAAAGGAGAAAATGCTGGTACCACCAGTTTCTCTTTTTCCCACAATGTTTTCAAAAGTTCTTTTCCTTGAGGTCGTTAAAACTCTGGACTGTGTGGTAAAGGGTTAAAAACATTTTCAATACTGAAAGACTTCTAAAAGTACTCATGAAGTGATTGGTTAGTCCTTCACCAAACAATCCTGGGTCTAAACTCTGCAAGATGAAAGGCTTTTGATAACATTGTAGGAAAATAAGCTACATTGAATTTGTCATCTGCAACAGCTTTTGATTTGGATCATTTGAAGACTTTGTTGTGTGGTAATGAGTTATCATTAATCTAAAGAAGATTGTTGAAAAACACAAGGATTTTTGTGTCATTGTTTCTTTTTTTTATATAAATTTCAGTTCCCCCATGAAAGTTCTCCAAGTTGCTAAAACAGGGGCTTCCCTGCCAGGAGGGCAGGAGACATTGACACAAGTCTTTCAGCAATTAGCAGGAGCCTTCTTACAGGGTTCAGGTACAACATTTTATTTCAGATTTCTCCATATTGAAAGAATGTGCGGACAACATATTGAAAGTGGCTCAGTTGATAGAATTTGTCTTTGATAGGGAAGAAATATTGTGGAAAAATGTAGCCAGCATTTTCTCCTTTTCTCACAAGGTTTTTTGTAAGCAAGGGATAGAAAACAAATCTCCTTTTTTTACGCCCGTCGAAGATGGGACGTATTATGGGATCACCCATGGCATACGGGCGTCCAGGTGGGCGGGCGGCATCCAGTTCTTTGTCCGGAGCATGACTTTGTCATCTCCAGTCCGATTGACTTGAAACTTGGCGTTTGTGTTTGTTGCAATAGTACGGAGTGCAGTGCAAAAGTACCATAACTCTACCTTGTGCTGTCTTTGAGTTATTTCCCTTTGATCGTCAATTTTACAGCATTTTTTGCTTGTCTGGAATATAACTTTGTCATCTCTAGTCTGAACATCTTCAAACTTGGTATGCATGATTGTTGAAAAATTATGGAGTGCAGTGCACAAGAACCATAACTCTTCCTAGCACGAATTTTGAGTTACTCCCCCTTTGATCTTCATTTTTTATAGCATTTCTTGCTTGTCCGGAGCATAACTTTGTCATCTTAAGTAGGGATGACTTGAAATATGGTATGCTTATTTGTTGCAATATTTGGAAGTGCAGTGCGGAAGAATTGTAACTCTACCTCGTGCTGTCTTTGAGTTATTTCCCTTTGATCGTCATTTTTTACAGCATTTAGTGCTTATCCGGAATATAACTTTGTCATGTCAAGTCAGAACGACTTCAAACTTGGTATGCATGTTTATTGCAATATTACAGAGTACAGTGCGCAAGAACAATAATTCTACCTAGCGCGGATTTTGAGTAATTCCACTTTGATCTTCATTTTTACAGTATTTCTTGCTTGTCCAGAACGGAACTTTGTCACCTCAGGTCAAATTGACTTGAGACTTGGTAAACGTGTTTGTTGCAGTTACAAAAAGTGCAGTGCACTGGAGCCGTAACTTTACCTAATGCCCTGTTGGAATTATTCCCAATTCATTATTTTTTTTTACAGCTTTTCATGCTTCTCTACAATATAACTTTGTCTTTTCATGTTGGAATGACCTGAAAATTTATATGCATGTTTCCTTAACATTAGAGGAGACATTCATGCCTATTTCAATCACTTACATGATTTCTGCTGCACTGCTATTTTCCTCTACCTGCCCTGTACGATTGTTATCCCCCCTCGACAACTGGCGGCGGGACAGGCATATCTTGCGACAATTTGCTGCTCTTGTTTCACAATGTTTTCCATTCTTTCATAGATAATTTTCATCATTAGGGTAACATTAAATTTGTCTGCCAAGATTGAATTCAGTTCAGTCTAAAATTTTGTTGTCTGATAAAGACTTAATTCTGTATCAAAGTACATGGTTTAAGACTGGTCCAGATTGAAAACATTTAGAAACAACATTTAATTTATTGTCTGCAAAGACTGAACTTGGGTCAGTCTAAATTTTGCCTTTTGGTAAAGGATTAAATCTGTACTAAAGGACATGATTTGTGATCGGTCCAAATTGAAAACGCTTGTAGACAACATATACAAACATGAATGTGGCAAAAACAATGGAATTTGCCTGCAATAGGATACCAAACTTTGTGGGAAAAAGGAGAAAATACTAGTTTCCTAAAGCTTCATTTGTCAGATTTGTTGAAAGACAGGATTGTTTGTCAAAGAGTTTGAGGTGAACTCTGTACAAGACAGCAAAATGTTAGACTAGTCCAAATCAAAAGCATTGGCAGATAACAAATAAAGTACATCTGAAAAGACTTACCAGTACCGGGTAATTAGTTTTTGAAAGGGTAGAAAACATTCAGGGAAATGGAGAAAGCGCTAGTAACTAGCACTTTCTTATTTTCCATTATGTTTTCAAAGTCTTTTTCCTTTGGTTCATAGAAGTGTCAGATTGTTTTGTAAAGCATAAAAGGTTAATGGATTAAATTCAGGTCAACCTGCCACTGGCCATAAAGTAGAGTATACGGATGAGACCTCAGATCCAGTGGGAGCAGCTATAGGGACTGAGGACATAAAATTGGATGCTCAGTTTACACCTCTAGAGCTCATGATCCTTGTGAAGGGTGTTCTTAGTGAGACATTAGTTAGAAATATTGGTGCCACATACCAGTTTAATCTCTCTGGACAAAATGGTGGTGTTTTCTTCATCGATTTAAAAAATGGTAAACATTTCCATTTTCCTTTAGCTTTATTTTTTTAGCTGTACTGGCTGAAAGCCAGCAGAGCTTACGTTATGGTGTGGTTTCCGTCGTCTGTCGGTCTGTCTGTCTGTCCATCCGTTAGTCTTTTCTTGTTTATGCGATAAAGTCTGCATTTGTTGTCGGATTTTCATGAAACTTGCACAGTTTGTTTATCTCATCAATAGCTTGAACCCTATTGATTTTGAAAAAATCTGACAATCAGTATGGAAAAAGTAGCCATTTGAAGTTGAAAATTTAAATTTCTTGTGTATGCGATAAAGTCTGGATTTGAGGTCAGATTTTCGTGACACTTGCACAGTTTGTTTATCTCATCAGTAGCTTCAACCCTATTGATTTTGAAAAAAATCTGACAATCAGTATGGGAAAAGTAGCCATCTGAAGTTGAAAATTTCCATTTCTTGTTTACGCAATAAAGTTTGCATTTGTGGTCAGATTTTCTTGAAACTTACACAGTTGTTTTGAATCATCAACAGCTTGAACCCTATTGATTTTGAAAAAAATCTGACAATCAATATGGGAAAAGTAGCCATATAAAGTTGAAAATTACTACAGTAAAACCTTGATATTTCGAGTTGAACATTTGAGAACCCTGCATTTTTTGAGGAATTCCGATAGTCCCGGCAAAAATTCTACTTTACTGCATGAAAAGTAGCTCAGTTATTTCGAGTCTCAATAAGTCAATAATTCGAACACATGTCGGTCCCTGTAATCATTTTCCTTCCTTAAATTGATTGTTTATTCAAACAGTATTTTCGCACCTCTCACTTGATTGTTTTCACACCTTTCCGAGCAAAGGTTTTTATCGTGCGAGCCCATCTACGGTGTAGTGTAAGTTTTAAAAACTATGACAATTACTACAGGGGATTCATACTACAATATGATTTGAGAAGGTATTGACTTTAATTTGTGATGAGAGGTTAATTATGACACCAGCCATTCAAAATCATTGTTGATCCTGAAAAGATGGTTTAAAGCATTTGTAATCAGACGAATTCTGATTTTTATCAGTTTTCGTGTCAATCTATTTATAGCATCAGGTTTTTCCCAAGTCGCATCGCCACAGATTAAGTCCTGTTTGATCACACTAATTTCTTCTGTCTTGTTACGCTGACGTCATATTTCAGGTTTGCGTGAATATCACTGGTACCTTTTCATGTCATAGAGATTTACCTTTAACCCATTACCACACAATCCCTACTTTTGACGACCCTGAGAAAGAAGCCTTTAGAAACATTGTGGGAAAAGGAGAAAATGCTGGTAACCAGCATTTTCTCCTTTTCCCACAATGTTTTCTACCCTTCACAAAACAAATTTCAAATTTTCAGTCACTTTTATTTTGTCATCTGCAAATGTTTTCGATTTGGACAAGCCTAAAATATTGTCGTTTGGTAATGAGTTAACAAAGGTAAATGTCATTTTTCTCTGGGTGTGTAGATATTCTGGTCTGTTTTCATGTTGAAGACATTGGTAATGAGAAAAGTCTTAATACTCTTTTCTTCTTATTTCTCATTAGCTCAGCTCTGTACTTTCAGTAATTTACTCTTCTATAACCATTTCAACAGCACCGCAATCACACGGAACCGTTTGTGAATCAAACTTTTGTCGCTTGCATTCATTGATCATTTTCAACAACTTCTTCTAGTTGCATGGTGCCATATTAAACGATATTTCAGTAAAAAACCAGTATCCAAAGAACTTAAATCCATTTCCATGTACATGTAAATTTTCTCATTATACCCCCGCAAAATGAATGTTTTCGGGGGTATACTGGAATCAGCTTGTCTGTCCGTCCATGTGTCCGTCTGTGTACAAATAATTGCCTGTTTCTGTCAAAGCGCTGGCGGGGGTATTAAGTCACATTCAGTGACAACTCTAGTTTTTCTATGGAATAGAGCAAGCAAATACTTGTAACTGTTTTCTCACACAAACAACTTAGTGCACAAGTTTTTTATGGGGCAAAAGTTATAGGGGGCGCCTGTAAAAGGGCAGATATTATGATTTTGTAAAAATTACTGTACACTACTTTTCCAAAAACTATCGAAAGAAAGGTTAGATTATTTAAAATATTTAATTGAAAATCCAAGAACTCATGATCAAAACAGGAACATTTACAGAAAATAACCCTTTCGATATGATATTGGTCAAATGAATGAATCAAATAGGGACAGATACAAAGTTGTATTGCTCAGGAAGTAGACTTTAATCACCGATCTTGAACGGACTGCATTTTTTTTCATGGACATTTTGGATAATTCGAGCACCGCGAAAATTCAATCATATTGCTTTTTCCCTTGGGACTTTGAATTATCGAGGTTTTACTGTATTTCTTATATAGGCAATTTGAACTCTCTTAAAGATCAAAAAAATCTATTTATTAGTTTAGGAAAAGCAGCCATTTGATGACTTAGTATTGTTTACTCAACAAAGTCCACATTATTAGTCACATTTCTTTGAAATTTGCTAGGATTGTTGAATACCATGTGTACTGAAACCCGATCAAATTTGGCTGGATTCCAAAAAATTGGTTTTGAGAAATTGTACTTCAATTTTTTTCACATTTTGCTCAATTTACCATGCTTACTTATGCTGTCTTAGTGGGTTCAAGCCCAGTTGCAAGAACATCCCCCCCTTTTTTGTGTGTGTTTTTGTCTTTTTCCTTTCTGCATCATAAATGCATAATGTATGCTAGCAAAAAAATCAAAATCTCTGCCAGTAGAGCAATTTCAGGCCCTTCAAGGGCCTCTTGTTTTTATTTTATCACTCATAAGTTGTATTGTACACATTTCATTTAATTACCTTCTGAAGCAATTTGTTTTCGACAACTTTCAGAATATCTTTGCAAAAATATTGACTAGATAAAAAAGTGTTTAACCCTTTATTATACGACCAAAGTGTCAGATTATGTTATGGCCCCGTCTGTCCATCTGTCCGTTAGCAATTTCTTGTGTGCAGAACTCCTACACTTTCTGTCCGAATAACTTGAAACTTACCACAATGAATCTCTATGATGTGTAGTTGTGCATGTAACTCTTTACATTTGGATCTCTTTAGGCATTCTAGAGTTATCTGCCCTTGATTTGTGAAATAATGAATTTCTTGTGCAGCTATCTTCTATAGTTTCTATCAGAATAGCTTGAAACTTGCCACAATGAATCTCTATGATGTGTACTTGTGCATGCACTTCTTTACATTTGGATCTCTTTTGGGGTTCTAGAGTTATCTGCCCTTGATTTTTGAAATGGGAAAAATAACTAATTTCTTCGATGGCTTTCTTCTCATATGGATTTAATCACAGTAACTTGAAACTTACCACAATGTATTTCTTTGATGTCATGATGTTATGTCACTTTAGGCATTCCAGAGTTATATGCCCTTGAACTCTCACATTATAAATTTCTTGTGTAGTAGAGGGTTAATTTTTTTTTTCAATGATCTATTACAGATGATCAGTGGTCTCATATGTGATCCCTAACTGTCCAGTGTCTTGATCTTTTACTGTACATCCTTCATTTTAACCCATTTCACTGACAAGCCCCTTCAGCTGTATATGCACCCCTTGGTGAAGCTCTTGTAATCACATGTAATTTCTTGTCAGTTAATCACACATGTTTACAACCTAGAGGAAAAATGCCTTTCAGAACCTTCTGGAAAGAAGAGAAAATGTTGAAAACTAGCATTTTCTCTTTTTCCCATAATGTTGTATACCACTTTCATTAAGATCATTTGAACCATATTGATTAATTCCAAATACTTTTAATGTTGATGAGTCTAAAATTTTGGCATGTGATAAAAACTTAGATACATCTTTACAGCCAGAGAGTAAACTAACACTGTTAAAACTTGATAGTTTGTAGAATCTAGTCTAGTCTAGATAAAAAATACGTGTATGGGATAAAGAAACTCAAGGGATATGTCTTTGATCTAAAACAGGAAACTGGTTGTGATATCTTTTATAGTCTCCAGAGAATGAAATGCATTTTCTATCCATGTAATCTGTGCAACCTTATAGAGCATGAAGATACAAGAATAATTATAGTTTCATAAAATAAAGATGTAATTTGTTAAAGAACTGGATGAAAAGGAATAAAGATGTATCTTTTATACATGAATACATATAAACATGTATGTTGTCGCAAAGGGAGGAATTACTCTGATACAAAACAATAGCAGCAATCAGGAGGAACAGAAAGAAAACAACAAAACTGTTAAATATATGAGCCATGCTCTGTGAAAAGGGGGTTTAATTCATCTGCAAAAAGTATCAACCTAGGTCAGTTTGCGTAGTCAGTGCAGGATAACCTGGGTCAAACCTTTAGTTAAAGGTCAATTTTCTGCAGGTCAAAGGATCAGTCTACCATATGATTCATTCTGTTATTAGACAAAATGGAATTTTATGGTTCCATAATTATACTATGACTTGCTTGGTAAAATGCATTGTGGAAATGAAATAAATCTCCTTTTGTTTAATGATCCCTAGTCTGGTAAGTGTCTGGTCGTGGTATAAACTGTATTTTCTCTATTTTTAAGGTTCCGGATATGTAAAGGAAGGACCGGACCCAGTAGGTAACCCTGATGTGACCCTTGACCTGTCCACCTCAGATATGCATCAGATGTTCACAAGAAAGCTAAATCCCTTACAGGCATACATGAGTGGACGTCTAAAGGTCTCTGGTGACCTCTCATCTGCGCTGAGACTAGAAGAACTTGTGGACAAAATCATTAGTAAAGCTAACAGTGGTAGTGTCGCGGGTCCATAGCCTGGTTCCAGGTGGTAATCTTTTAATCACTCCCTGTTGCATTCTCTCTTCACGTTCTATACAGATCTGTGGCAAAACAGTTAATTGCTTCCGTAATTATTACCTCATTTTTGACAAAGTAATGTCTGATTATATAATAAGAAAAAATGATCGGGCTGGAACCCAGGCTACGGGTCCATAATTATGTTTATACCAGAATTTACAATAGAATAGGCGAGTGACTGTCCATAGTATCTTGTATTGTTATTTATCACCCTTTACTTTACTCTTTTCACCTAAATGTAATCATATGTGTATCATCATGATTTCACGTTTCACTTTATATTGGAAAAGAGACTTGTTTCAGGTTCTTGTTGCTTGAAAGATTGTCTTAATATATCATCTTATCACATAACTTTCCTTGTTTTCAGGGTAATATACCCATCGTGAATTTTCTTATCTTATACACGTTTGATATCACAATTGTGTGACGTCATTTTGTACGTATTTCATAGAAGTGAATGGGATATTGTGGATATTACCGCGGTTGCATCTATCTTGCATAGATGGTTTTGCATCTTCTGATGTATAATTTGTGAAATATCATTACATGTACGTGATAAAAAGAATCTGATATTCGTTGGCATTTGAGATAAAATTTTTATCAAACTTGTCAAGAGAAAATGTTAAGCTCGCCACAGGCAGCTTAATAGAATTTTCTTCAGACTCGTTTAATAAAATTGTATCTCAAACTTCTACTCATAATCAGATCCTATATTTCCAAAAATAACATTATCATCGTTATCATCATCTTTGTTGTCATTGTTGTTGTCGTAATCATCATCATCATTATCATCAGTATTATTATTATTATTATCATTATTATTAGTCTATATGCTCTTCTTGGTTACATTTCAGTAAAACTATGTGTCAGTCAGTCAAGTGCAGCTCTGTTTTCTGTGAAAAATAGAAAAAAGACATAACAACGTGTCTTGTACATTGATTTGTTTGATATCCAAATGGCTTGATTAATATCCTACAGATGCACAAAGATAGAAAAAATAAAGAAACCACAATTTCCAGGGACTTTTTGTAATCAGAATACCTAGTTATCCTTTGAAAAAGTTTTACATCAGACAACTTTTAAAACACGCTTGTAAATTGTGGATAATCAAGATTATGGCATGTTTGATACCTCAACCCTTTTACCGTGCAATCCCATGTTTTAATGACTTGGAAAGAAAAGGCTTTTGAAAACATTGTGGGAAAAGGAGAAAATGCTGGTAACCAGCATTTTCTCCTTTTCCCACAAAGTTTTTCATCTATCGATAACTGAAATCATTTAAACTACATTTGATTTGTTGTCTGCAAATGCTTTCAGTTTGGTCGAGTCCATTTTTGTCGTTTGGTACAAGGTTGATACAGGCGAAAACGTTGTTGCAAAAGAAGAAATCGCCTGTTTTCGGGTAAATGTTGCACTAATTCCAAAAGTGGTTATTACAAGATAAAGAAGGTTGTCTGTGAGAGGTAACTTGATAAGCTAGTTGCATGAGCTAGTTGGTCCTGCGTGGCTCAGTGGTAAAGTTTAGGACTCGTAACCTGCAGGCCCTGGGTTTGAGCCTCACTGGAAGCACTGAGTTTTTTCCTGGGAGTGTCCTTAGGCAAGATACTTCAGAGCCCTAGACCGGTACAGGTGAAATCCAGGACACATGAATATGTGAGCTGTCATCGCGATGTGACAGAAAGAATGTTGAAAACGGCGTGAAACACCATTCTATCAATTGCCGCTCGTGAATGTAAATTCTCAGCAATTTACAAAAGTTGTCTAACATGGCTTTCTCCTAAGTATTTTAGGATAGCAGACTGTAGATCCACGATCAGATTGCACGTTCTGCGCAGTCTGATAGTGAATCGACACAGGCTGCAAAAGTAACCAAAGCTATGAATGACACCCACAGGATTGACTCTTACTCTGTATATGGTTCTTCAGCTTACGATAAATTATTTACAATAGCACAAAGTTTTTCAAGAGACGTTCATATTGAAAGCCGCTTTACATACAACAAATAGACGCTTTCAAACTATATGAGCCATGCTTTGTGAAAAGGGGGTTTAATGCATCTGAAAAAAGTAGCGACTCAGGTCAGGCTACGCAGGCTGACCTGAATCGAAACTTTTTGCCATTGTCTAATTTTCTGCATGTCAAAGGACCAGTCTACCTCAAAATTCAGTCGTTTGTTAAGACATAATGGATTTTATGAATCCACAAGAGCGGTAAATTGTCGCAAGGTACGCCCGTCCCACTGCCAGTTGTCAAGGGGGTATAATAATCGTAAAGGGCAGGTAATGCAACAAACATGTTTACCAAGTCTCAAGTCAATTTGACTTGAGGTGACAAAGTTCCGTTCCAGACAAGCAAGAAATACTGTAAAAATGAAGGTCAAAGTGGAATTACTCGAAATCCGCACTAGGTAGAGTTATTGTTCTTGCGCACTGTACTCCGTAATATTGCAATAAACATGCATACCAAGTTTCAAGTCAATCGGACTGGAGATGACAAAATTATGATCCAGACAAGCAGAAAATGCTGCAAAAATGACAATCAAAGGGAAATAACTCAAAGACAGCACGAGGTAGAGTTATGGTTCTTTTGCACTGCAATCCGTATTATTGCAACTAACACACATGCCGAGTTTCAAGTTAATCGGACTGAAGATGACAAAGTTATGCTCCGGACAAGTAGAAAATGCTGTAAAAATATGATGATCAAAGGGAAATAACTCAAAGACAGCACGAGGTAGAGTTATGGTTCTTTTGCACTGCACTCCGTATTATTGCAACAAACACACATGCCAAGTTTCAAGTCAATCGGACTGGAGATGACAAAGTTATGCTCCGGACAAGCAGAAAATGCTGTAAAAATGACGATCAAAGGGAAATAACTCAAAGACAGCACGAGGTAGAGTTATGGTTCTTCTGCATTGCGCTCCGTATTATTGCAACAAACACACATGCCAAGATTCAAGTCAATCAGACTGGAGATGACAAAGTTATGCTCCGGACAAGCAGAAAATGCTGTAAAAATGACGATCAAAGGGAAATAACTCAAAGACAGCACGAGGTAGAGTTATGGTTCTTTTGCACTGCACTCCCCCTTAATGAGATCTATCCACCCATGAAGTTTCATAACTAGCTAGCATAGTTTTGGAGATAATGCTTTGGACAAAATTCAAGTGTGAATATAAACAAAGGGAAATAACTCAAAAATTAAGTAAGCAAGAGTTATGATTCCTGTGCACTGCACTCCTCCTTGATAAGATCTATCCACCCATGAAGTTTTATAACCGTAGCTAGTATAGTTTTGGAGATATGCTCAGGACAAAATTCAAGTATGAAAAACAACAAAGGGCAATAACTCAAAAAATTAAGGAAGCAAGAGTTATGATTCCTGTGCACTGCACTCCCCCTTGATGAGATCTATCCACCCATGAAGTTTCATAACCGTAGCTAGTATAGTTTTGGAGATATGCTCCGGACAAAATTCAAGTATGAAAAACAACAAAGGGCAATAACTCAAAAATTAAGCAAGCGAGAGTTATGATTTCTGTGCACTGCACTCCGCCTTGATGAGATCTATCCATCCATGAAATTTCATAACCGTAGCTAGCATAGTTTTGGAGATATGCTCCGGACAAAGAATGGGGACGCTGCCCGCCCGCCACGGGTGATCCCATAATACGTCCCGTCTTCGACGGGCGTATAATAATTATGTGATTACTCGCTTGGTATAATGAATAACGGAGATGCATTAAGCCCCCTTTGCCAGAGCATGGCTCAGATTATATTTTTCTTTTCTCGAGGCCTGTATTTTCAATTTCCGCTGCAAATGAACATGATTGGTCATAGTTGAGTTTCCGCTAAAGGAAGATGTAGATCAAAGATCAGACAGCATGTGCTGTGCTGGGTCAGAATATTTCAAGATGGCGGGCAATGACGGTCCAAAAACAAACTCTATGGGCTTTTATTTTTTTTGAAAACATTGTTTGAAAAAGAGTATTTGTCACAAGTAATCATCCTCTTCCGAACCATGTTTCCGTATCGTCCAAAGCAGATATTTCTCATCTACGTTACTTTAAATATTTTCTGGTGTATGTAAAACTAAGGATCGGAAATTTACGATCCCCGGTAACACTTCATCAGTAAATTACTAAATAATCACGTGTTTCAATGACCCTGGTTAAGCTTTTGAAATCATTGTGGGAGAAGGAGAAAATGCTGTTGGCCAGTATTTTCTCCAGTTCTCACAAGGTTTCTGCTCAGTCACAGAAAAATTCCGAATATTTAACATTATTTAATTTTTCATCTGCAAGTGATTTCAGAATGGAGGAGTCTAAAATTTGTCTTCTGGTGAAGAATTAACCCTTAGACTGCTTAGCGCGACTTTAGGACCTTTTGTGGACAGAGTAGATCAAGATCAGACTGCACAGAACTACATGTAGCGACATACGGGTTTTCGCTATCGGCTCGAAAGTTTTATTCCATTATTTCACAGGTTAAGCCTTTACCACACAATCTCGAGTTTTAACGACCCTGAGAAATAATCCATTTGAAAACGTGTGGGAAAAGGAGAAAATGCTGATAACCAGCATTTTCTCCTTTTCCCACAATTTTTCTACCGTATCAGATAGAAATTCCATCATTTCAACCACGATTAATTTGTCGTCTGGAGATGCTTTCAATTTAGACCAGTCTTAGTATTTCTCGTTTGGTAAAAGGTTAAGGTTTAACTGTTTCAGGTGTATGTAAAACTTAATAATCTGAAAAGCAATGTAATAATTAGTCCATACTAGTAGTCCAATTGCAGACGACAAATGGAATGTGGCCTAAATGAAATGTTTTGTCTGAAAAAGGGTGGGATTAATGTGTGAAAGAGAAAACGCTGGCACCATATTATTCCGTTTCCTACAGTAATTTTTAAAAGCCTTCTTCCCCGTACTTGTGAAAAAGATAGGACTGTTTGCCAGGGTGAATTTCATTTGCGGAAAAACGAAAAATTAATTTTGCATATCAAAAGCGGAAAAAATACCCTTTCATACGCGCACATACACTTAACAGTTCAGTATTTCAAAATCGCAATATCGCAAATCATTAAGTTTCACGTTAAAATCCTATGGAAGTATTTTCATGTAGCAAGCGCGTGGAATGTCTTTGTTCCGCAACAGACCTTTTTATTGATGGAACATTCAAGTGCTGTCCAAAGTTCTTTATCAGTTGTACAGTATCCATGGTCTACGGAATGGACATTACATACCATTTGTGTTCACTTTTAACTGCAACAAGACGGCAACTATGTACAAAAACATGTGGGATGCTACCATTTCCCTTTGTGAGGACCACCATCTGAAACTAGTACTAGATATTGTACATGATTTCAATGCTTAATATCATTAGGGATACCTTTATGACGACTCTACAGGCAGAGGTAATCATGTTTCCAACATTTTCTGCGAACGATGTACAAATTGTTTTCACAAGTGAAAACTTTTTCGTTCGGCAAATGAAGAGAAAAAATCACAAATGATATGCCGTTTTCCGTAAATGAAATTCTCCAGTTGGCAAAACGGCTAACCCTTCACCACACGGAAAAAATCTAGTCTCCTCCATATTAAAGGAATATACTGGTGAGAATTATTATTTTTTTTTTTAAATGACGGTATTTGTCCTTGGAAAGGTAGAAAGCATTGTGGGAAAAGGAGAAAATGCTGGGTACCTTCTTTCTCGGGGTCGTTAAAATTCGGGATTGTTTGGTAAAATGTTAAATGATACTACAATGTAGTTTCCATATTTAATTACAAATGTAGGACAAAAACTGTTGAAGTAGATTGTTCAGTGTCACCCCGTGTGGATGCAAGTCCATATTGTCGTTTAACACGGAAATCAAGAATGTATCTAGGTACCAGACTTTGTGCTGTATTGTAGAAAATTCTTCAAAAACTATGTCGGAGTATATTAAACTTAATCTAGCATCAAACCATTTAACTTTAGAATTTGCTACATGAGGTCCCTTGAAAACAACCGTTGCCTGCGGTTTTTTCGAAAACAAATACTTCAATGCTTGAACCAAACGTTTTATCCTATCTCGATATACGGAAGGTGGGAAAGCCTGTAAATGTGTATTGTATGTAAATCCCAGAATTAACTCAGTCCCTTTTATCGTAGCATCGTTTGCTATAGTACGTATCCGATCGGAGACGGATCTGACTTCTAGAGGATCGAACTCTACTGTGTTATGATAAGGTAATTCATGTTTGTACCAGGTCATATTTATATTCTCCTTTTTGGATGTCAGAGTCACATACAATGGGTAGTAAACGAGGTTTCCATTTACATAAGATTGCACTTGATCCAAGTATTGTCGAAAAGTGGAGTCACCGACAATGAGCACCGTTTTATTGGATAGACATTCGCTAATAATTGTTTTATCCACAGATTTTGTTTTACAGAAATTGGATTTCCAAATTTTATTGTCAACGACTACTTCTGACGGGGCAATTGTCCAGGACCTCCATTTCGGTATGTGAAAACAGAGTGGCAAAGTTTGGTTTCTTAGAAAACTCTTTGGCTCCAATTTTTCAACTGAAAGATCCACTGTCTGTTTCAATTTCCCCCACCCTGGATTAAAAATCAAATCTTCTTTATATCTGTGGACGGTAATGTTGATCAAATTATACGGTCTCATGACGAAGGCATCGAAATCGGAGCAGAGTAGTCCGTATCCTGGTTTTCCGCAGAAATATGAATAGTTATGATTAAGGCCGGTAAAGTCGCACAACTTGGAATATCCATGTATTCGATTTATGGGACCACAGCGTGTGTAATCCGTTAACAGTCCTCGTCTGAAGATAAAGTGTATGCCGTAAGGTGTCGGTGAAGTAAACACAGAATTTCCGTATCTGTACATTGCCTTGAATCTCAGACACTGAATTCGGAATATCGACAATACCTTTGCATGAATGATATAGAAGCCGGTCGACGGAAACACCAGCTTGGCGGTGTAGGAACCGTTTATATGATCTGTGACTGATCCTGCAATGCTCTTCAAGCTTGACTTTCCATGTTCTTGTGTAGCCCAAACCACTATTATATCAAGACCTGTAGTTTTCCTGTTACCAAGGAGATCGTATGTTTCTATAACAACGCCAACTTCTCCAGTGGCTTCGTTCACGTTGGTTACCTTCATTTTCGAATGCGTCAAACTTGTGTCAGCCGACATGTTTCCACACTGAAATTTTGTATCTATCATCTGTTCCATAATATCGAAGTGTTTGAGAGATCCTGCCATTTCACATACCCGTGTGTGCCTTCCTGTACCCCCTACTCGACTTTGCCTCCTCTCTCCGTCCCTTTGGCCTTGTATCACGATGCGTTCTCGTCCTTGTAATGAACTTAAGGAAGATGTTAATTGCACCTCCACCCATTGTAAATGCCGAACTGAAGCTAGACTGTATAACACGGCTGTAGTTAGCAATGCTGCTGCCATTAGTATGGTGACTCCAATGGGTGAGCTGTGACAATAGGACTTCTTTGGGGGCTCTGTTAAAACCATGATTCATGCCGTTCTGAAATAAACGTTCTAAGAGTCATACTGGTGTTAACCTTTTACCACACAATCTCGAGTTTAAATGACTTTTGAGGAGAAAATGCTCTAGAAAACATTATGGAAAAAAAAAAGAAGAAAATGCTGGTTACCAGCATTTTCTCCTTTTCTCACTATGATTCAACCCTTTAAAAGATAAATACCATCATTTGCGCCACATTCGATGTGCTGTTTGTAAGTACATGTACTTTAATTTAGACAAGTCTAATATGTTGCCGGATAAAGGGTTAAAGAAGTATAAAATAATATTTTGACGAAATTATACTGTCAGAAGAAAGTTTTATTATTTGGCCTACTCATGGTGGGTGTCAGAGAAACAATACACCCACACAGTATACCGTAGACCCTAATGAATGGTTGTTGGTCTTTCTACAGACTATTTTTTCCAAACACATACCCGTACAGGACTTGAAACCAAGGGGTCGCTGCTTCGAATCCCCAGCTTGGGCGAAAGTCAGTGCGACAGGATTTATTCCTCTCTCACCGCACACCATTGTTTGGTGGTTAAAAGGGAAAGCAGCCAGTAGCCTGGGAAGAATATTCAGCAAAGAACTGGTAAGAGAACGGGAAAACATGGATAGATGCAGTGGTCGCCGCGATATAACTGAAATAATTTTAAAAACAGCCTAAAACAAAACAGAAAAGAACATCGTTCATTTGACAGAAATTGTACATAGTTTATGGCCATAGATTTTTTCATAATATTCTAAAATACGCATCACTCACGCACTTTCTTTCAGTATTTTTGCCCGGCCAGGTAGCTCAGTAGTTAGCGTATCTGACTCGTGACCTGGAGGTTGCGGGTTCGATACCTTGTCGCCGCGAACTTTCTTTCTGGCGATTTTTCGCCTCTCACCTCTGATATATGTGAGAAAAGTAGTCAGTGGCTTTGGAAAGGAAGTTGTGTCAGAACTGGTATGAGAAAACCAGGAAACACATGGGTGCGTCACTAACCGCCATGATATGACCTAAACTGTTAAAATGATGTTGAACTCCAATACAAACCAAACTGATCTTTCAGTATTGTATAATCAAATATTAAATAGGTAAAAAAGTGAAATTAAAATTTTCAGTAGAAAAGTATACAAATTCCCCGCACATTGCCCCGCGGCATGCTCAGTAAACCGCGATCTCATTATAACTTGCACATAGTATGAATTTTTGTAAGGATTTCATACAGACCGAATAAAAATAGGATAATGAACTGGTTGTGTATAATATTAAAAATCTGTCACTCGAATGGGGGTGTGATGCGGTTGAAAAAACGAGTGACAGATTTTTAATATCGCACACAACCAGTTGATTATCCTATTTATTATACTCCTATTTCACCTTCTTTTTTTTTTTTTTTGTTGTTCTAATAATTATTAAGAATGGTACAATATGAGCAATGTTGGGAAAAAAAGTAGTTCCGGAAAACATTCTAAAACTATACCGTCACTAGTGATGATATCATATTTATCATCACTAGTGGTGTTATTTACTGTAAGATCCAGTAATTCACTGAAAATATGATAAAAGGAAATAATTCGGACGGGCGGTGGGGTTTTCTTTGGCGCTGTGTTACATGTGCTGCATTTTTAATAAATAAAAAGTCCAAGGATTGAGGCCTGCTTTCGCCACTAGCCACACGGGAATGTCCTCGAGCAAGGCACGACAAAGTCTAGTATTTTTGAAATCCAGGAGAGATATTCTAAAAACGCGTGTTTTCATCGTGATTTGTCTTGACTCTTCACCAAATGACACAATTTTAGACCTGACTAAATTCAAAGTTTTTTTTTTTTAGACAAATAAAAATGTGATTCAATCACCGGGATTTTTCTGTGAAAGGGTAGAAAAGATTGTGAGAAATGGAGAAAATGCTGTCTACCAGCATTTTCTCCTTTTCTCACAATGTTTTCAGATGTCCTCCTCCTCAAGGTCGTTCAAATACGCAATTGTTTGTGAAGAGCTTAAGTGTTGAAAGCTGCGTATATTTCCATCTCCGGTAAATGAAAATAACAATCTCCTTTCCAGAAGCATGGTTGCGCAAAAGCTGGACCAACTGAGAGACAGAGAGAGACAGACAGTGAGAGAGAGAGAGAGAATAAAACCTCACCAGTTTCTTGTATTTATGAATTATCCTTTACGATATGTTATCTGCATGAATCCTGCATAAGTGTACAAAGAACAAAATTACAGATATACCACATGCATCGACATGTGAACGTATCTTTAACAAATGGCTGTTCCTCGGTGAAGGGGTGTAAAACATACGATAGAACATCAAATGCAGGTGTTTTTTTTTTTTTAATCTCATAAGCACACGAGAACTGTTAACTCTCATACATTCAACTGGTCAAAATGGCTAACGGAAACAAACACTCAGCAAAACTTCTAAGCCGCCACTTTTGTTTCCCCAACAAATTTGACGAAGTAATAGACAGGTAAATGGGAACAAATTCTTGCATATATCTTGATGTTAGAAGTGGTATTGCAATCAAAAAATTCTCGATTTTGCCAACAGAAGGCAGATCTTTTTTTTTAAGTAAAAACACATAGGTTGCGCATGCGTAGTGTCGGCCAAAACAGGTTAAACTAGTCGTAAAGAGTACAAATACCCCAACCAGCACCTTAGTTTAGTTTAAAGATATTTATTTGTAATAATAAATTACAAAAGGATTGGGACGAAAGGTAACGAAAACTTTTAAAGTCCCTCTCCAAAGTACAAATGGCTCATACAATAAGTCCCAAAATATGCATACAATAAAACACCCCCACACACCCCCACACACACACACCTAAACAGTCTACAGTCTAATAGATAACAGAGAGAGAGAGAGAGAGAGAGAATGGAGGTTTCATGAACTATTAATCAAATCTTTTACTTCCCTTTATGTAAAAATGAACTTGAAGAAATAATTCCTTGTTATCCCAGAAGGTTAGAGCATCGCTTCCAAAGAGGAGTCTCTTTAAATCTACTACACAAGAAAAATGTGACGGAGAACGAAGTAAAAAGTTCCTTTCATTTCGATACAATGGACATTCAAAAAAGTAATGTTGATTTGTTTCTAATGCAACACAGACAACTATATTTCGCATGAATAAATGGTGCTTGAGAGAACTACATTCATTTCTTAACCTAATATTAATAATTTGGAACCGTCTTTTACCGACAAAGAATAATTTATTCGGGACTGGTTTATCAATGTTCAAATAATTCTTAAAACTAGAAACAGACCCTAAATTTCTAATATCTGTGGAATTGAATTCCATTCATCAACGACAGATGGAAGAAATGAATTTTTGTACAAGTTTGTCCTGCATGCAATGCTATAAAGGTTATTGGAATTACGACGATTATAATTACTGATGCTACTGTTTAGTCGAGGAACAAGAGTACTTAAATTTGTTGGTGCAAAGCCTTTCACCATTTTAAAGAGAAGTACAAGTTTATGCTTACGCCTACGCTCACTAAGTAATTCCAAACTGCACTCCTGTCGTAATTCAGACAAAGAGACTAGTTTACTACAACCTGTAACTATCCTACAACTTCATTTTGTATTTTATCCAAATCATCTTTCAAATATTGGAGTATATTGTTCCATACCACATTGCCATACCAACACCTTGTGACTGAAGCAGCACAATCAGAGAACAGAAATAATTATTAAAACAAAGATCTCATGTGACCTTGACCTTTGAACCATGTGACACAAAGACAATAAGACACCTCCTTGGATTATGGGCAAAACTTGTATAAAGTTTCATGATCCTAGGTCAAACGGCTTTTGAGTTGGAGGACAAAAACTATTTTCAAAGTTATTCAACGACCGTGACCTTTGATCCATGTGACACAAAAACGATACCAAGGGCAACTCCTTAGATTATGGGAAATACTTGCTAAAAAATTCATGATCCTAGATCAAACAGCTACTGAGTAAGAGCACGGAAAGGATTTTCAAATAAAGTTTACCAGTGACCTTGACTTTTGACCCATGTGATCGAAAATCAATAGGGCACCTCCTTGGGGGTCATAAGCAAAAGTTGTAGGATAAATCCGGCAAAACTCGGACAGCGTCAATATTCGGACATCGGGGAAAAACGGGATATTACGGGCGTTTCACAGCTGGAAACTGCTCAAAGATAGTTTCGATGACTCCTACACCGTTTATTAAGCAAATCTTATAGCTACAGAGTCTTAACTGAGCACCGGTTACGTTTATACATAAAGAAATGACGTAACAGTCACTTTCTTTCTGACGCAAACAAAAACTTCCAACGGCCGAGTCGTGCAAACCCGAGGTATTTGCCGGACTTTTGCGTGGTTGTTTGGGACAGTATACAAAAAAATCTAAACAATTAAATAAAAAGCTACTTAGATATCTGAAAAGAACGTCATTTAAAGAAGAAATGACACTCTTCCATAGAAATATTAGGAAAAAATTGAAGTGTCCGAATGATCAACGATCTTTTCGATAAGTCGTTAAAAGTCGGACAAGGAGAAAAATGTGAATTCAATAGAAAACTGACACCTTTAGAATGGATATATCAGTTTAAAAAGAAACAAAATGTGTATTGGTGTTTTTGAAACAAAACATTCTAACTGTTCTCTCTCTATTTAGTAACAATATTTTCTACAGACGGGTAACGGGCGAGGCTTTAGAAGCTCAGAAGGGAAAAAGAGGGAGAGGAGGGGTGTAGAGGAAACCGAAAATTCCCCCTTTTAAAAGAGCTTAAATAACCTTTCCCTGATATTTGTTTTAACACATAAGAAGGAGGTATCTTTGGAAAACCTTGTTGGAATAGGTCAAATTGTTCGTAACCATGGAAAATTTCCTGTCCGAACTTATACGATGGTATGTCCGAAGTTTTACGATGCTGTCCGAGTTATGCCGTTTTGCACAATAGTGCATTTTCTCCTGTTTTTCGGAATAATTTTGACTTTATCTTTGTTTCAGTTATAAAATACCAAACTGTAATGAACGAATTATCAAGGGAGATCACCCGACGATGACTCTCTTCAAGTTCAAGCTCTCAGCGACGTTTTATGTGAGCACCAATGATTTTTGTCCGACTTTTGCCGGATTTACCCTATAAAGTTTCAGAGTCCTGGGTCAAACGGCTTTTGAGTTAGAGCACGGAAACGAAAGACGGACGGACGGAGAGAGGAACAGACAGACAGAAAGACAGACAGACAGACAGACAGACATGGAGAAATGAGTATTCTCCTCTCTAGGTGGGGTGTGTAACTATAGAAGCTTGAATATTGAAATGTTGTCAGCAATAAGAAAAAACCATGAAAATCATTTTCTGCACAAACAAATAATCTAAGAAAACGAGCCTGAAGTTTTAAAGAATTTGATTTTTTTGCAATTTTCAGTGTTGAGTGAATGGACGTAAAATAAGCTTCTTTAACAAGAACTGAAATCAATAAATTCTGTTCAGAGTTAGGCTGAGGTATCTTTTAATACTGATCAATTGTTCTGCAAAAAATCAAACCCAATGAAATGTCTTTTCCATACAGTGATGCAAAAAAAAAGGTCTACAGGAAATTGCATTTTAAAAGTGGCGGTTCAGAAGTTTTGTTGAGCGTATTTTCAAACGTAGAAGAATTTAGTTCGATTCCTGTACATGTAGGTTCACCAATTTCTGTTCTACTTATTTACTCAGATACCTATGTTCAGTCTTCGTAGTTTATTTATACGGCCTGCAACACGCAAAAAGGGGCATTCGGACATTTGTGTAAATTGTCGTCTCGGATCAGCCAGCACAGTCCGCGCAGGCTAATCCGAAACGCCACTTTCCGTTTTTATTTAATTTTCTGTTTTTCGCGAGTATAGCGTTGTCAAATATAAATTTGCCCACAAATAAGACTGCATGGGCCAGCAGAACAAACATGTCCACACTTTTTATCACTATTATCACTATTTATTCATTGGAGTATATCAATAGCAAAGAGTAGGTCAACAGATAGCGTACTCTTCTACGCCGAAGACAGCCAAGCTACTGCAATTTCGAAGTTGTTTTGGCCACAATATGTTACAAAGATGTACTTTCTGTGTTGTCTGATCTTGATGTACATTGTTCTCAAAAGGTAACTCAAGTCAGTTTTAGTGGCAAAAAAGCCCAATGAAATCTTTACTCTAGAAATAAGACCCAAATACGAGTAAGTGCCAATTAAAACTGCTTTATCCCACAAAATCGAAGCAAAGCGGACAGTGTAGATCAAAGATCGGACTGCACGTATGTGCAGTCATTTGAGTCATTTTATTTATCGCTTGCAAATGCTTACAATTTGGACGAAGGCTGGAGAATTCGTTCCCTGCAGGAATCGGCCCCAAAATGGATTGGGACATGTGTGTGTTGTGTGTGTGTGTGTGTGTGTGTGGGGGGGGGGGGGGGGGGGGAAGAGAAAATCGTCCCCATATACAATATCCAAATATTATTTTCTCATATTTAGTAACAAGTCTTTGAAAATAGTTTGCATTTTCTTTGATATACGAGAGTCATCCAAGAAGTTCTGATACTTTGACGGAATATAGTGCAGGCATGCCGCTATTTGTTGTAATTGTTAACTGTAAGGCCATTATCAGAACTTATTGGATGACCCTCGTCGTATAAAGTTGGTTGTAGTTTAATAATTATGTGTTTGATTGTATCAAACTGAGATCGAAAAAACAGTATTGCTTCATTAACAAGTGTAACAGGTTGTTGTTCACACCTTTCGACAGATAGATAATATCTGTGCAATTTATAATACATGTACTTACATATGCTCTGCGCAATGTGTGAATCGGTACAATTCTACAACTATCTTACGTTTAGTGGGAATTTCCAGATTTGTAGCTGTACAAAAATCTAAAATTGCACAAGGAATTTTATCAAATTTTTATTTATAAGCCGCAAAAGTATATTCTTTGTGCAAAGTAGGAATGCTTAGGAGAAAGACGGAATCTTAAAACAGAGAAATTATTATCATCTTGTTTTCTTTAAAACATTTTTCTCTGTTCTCTATATGTGTTAATGTTCATGTTTCGGCTTCATTCTAGATATCTTCTTTGTAAGTTAAGAATTTTTTAACTTTCGATGTATTAGATTTAAAAAGAAGAGTTCATTCTGAGTAAAAAGGTGAAACGGAGAAAACATAATGTTGCCAAAAAAGTTCAGTTTTCACACAAAATGCACCGTTGAAAAAAAGAAGAAAAAAAAAAGCGCTGATGTACTGAAGGCAGCGGATTTCTTTTCTGGCACTGAATACATGCTAATAAATGGGTGTGCTCTATGACTATTTCCTCGTAAACTAAGAGGAACCAAGATCTATGAAAAAGATCTAATACAGAAGTCAGTTGAAGTGCTACGTAAGCATGCAACTAGCTTTAAGCTGTTAAAGTAATGGCAATAATCGGAAGAACAAATAAATCATAATACTAAGAATATACTGTTTCAAGATACCATAAATTCCTAGTTTGTTTAATCTGAAGTTTATTTTAAAGCCATACTCATTAGTAATTTTGTGTACTCTCTGTATGTGTGTGATTTCGATCTTTAAATCAAAGTGATGTCAGCACTGTAATATGTCGACATTGAATAACTACACTGGTTTGAAATCACAAAGCAAATGGTAGTTTTTTGAACTGAGTATAGGATAAAAATCCTACACCTTACAACTGAGCCACTGTCTTTTACAAACAAGCAGTTTAACGGAATGATTAAAATATATGTTTGCCAGTCGACAGCTATAGAACTTAAAATATATTTGACAATCTTGAACAGCAGAACCCATTTACAAGCTTTATATATCTCTCATCATGAATAATGTACCTACCAACCTTTTGAAAGAGTTTAAAGAAAAATACAATATAACAAGTCGGGTGAACATTGTACCCCTCAAAACAGAAAGTCACAGATAACTAAAATGAGCAAGTCTGTTTTGTCAATAGCGTGCATGGCTCCTATTTGCTCCAGTGACAGCCGGGCACCTGGCCCTCATTGAATGATGTAATTTCTGATATTTTGAGCCAGATTAGCACGCGCTATGTGGGAAGAGAAATTGGCAAAATTGTCATTTACAGCACAATCGTTTTGGGGATGCATCCATAATGATTTGGACAGAAATTTTCATGCATACGAAGACACCAATCGTGCAAATTCAGGGTAATCTAAACGCCAAAAAGGATTAACGCGAAATTATACAGCCTGTCATTATACCCAATATTTGTGCCAGTCGCGGCATGCTTTTGGCAAAAGATAATGCCACCTGCCATAGTCCCTGAGCTAACCAGTTGTTGGCAGCTAACAATGACCATGTCATGCCTTGGCCGGACAAAACCCCGGACCTGAGCCCAATAGACCATGTTTGGGACGTGCTGAAAAGACATGTAAGAGATCTTCGGCAGCAACAAAATCGCGCTGAGTTTGTCTGTGATGTAAATACTGTGTGGGCTAATCTGGCTCAAAATAATATCGGAAATGATATCATTTCATTAAGGGCCAGGTGCCGGCTGGTCATTGCAGTAAATTGGCGCCATACACGTTATTGACAAAACAGACTCACTAATTCCACGTTATCTGCGACTGCCCGTTTTGAGGGTTATCATGTTAACTGACTTGTAACATTCTTAAATCTTTTTTAATTTGAATGAAATTTCACAGTGATCTATGGAAAATGGAAATTTGGTTCAATATATAGTTCGATTGAAATGTTATAAAAGAATAATCATTTAATATGGCCTGCAACACGCGAAAAGGGACATGCGGACATTTGCGTAAAGTGTCGTCTCGGATCAGCCTGGGCAGTCCGTGCACGCTAATCCGAAACGGCACATTCCTTTTTTATGCAATTTTCTGTTTTGCGCAAGTGTACTGTAGCACAAAATCTAATGTAGTCGTAAAGTGCCGTCTCGGATTAGCCTGCACGGACTGCGCAGGCTGATCCGACACGACACTTTACGCAAATGTCCGAATGCTCGTTTTCGCGTATTGCAAGCCATATAATATCTAAATGAAACCACTTTTTATTTACCAAACCAATTTAACAATGTTTTTGACCAGTATGTAATATATGACATGGATTCATCAACATAGGCATGTAAAAATCCATCTGCCCAAGCTAAGCAGCATTATATGATTTCATTTTGTCAATATATTACAAGAAGATTGCTCTGAATGAAACCAGTTAAACCATGTATGGGACCAACTGTTTTTATATCACACCAATTTAACCATATATGATTTCATCTTGACAACATATTACTCGAACATTGCTTTGTATGAAACCAATCGATAATATATAACCCGTTGTCTGCGCATGTCATATTCTTCGAAGATTCGACCTGTCTGCTATGACGCATCACCCATCCCCGAATACTTGGGAAAAGTAGGGCTTATACCGAAGCTATTAGCCTATTACCCAAGCATGTAGGGGCTGTTTTAATAAATGGCCGATGCATAGGTTACATGCTAGCCGATCACAGCGTTTTATTGAGTAAACGTTTATTTCGTTTTGAAATTCAAAGTAACGGTTGTTGTTTTGAAAAGTAGTCCGGTTCTGTACCCAGAATGTCCATATTAGATCGATGTGTATTTGTAGAATGCCATCTAGCGGGAGATAATCTGTATAACCCGGCTCTTCCTTTATACGGATCCAATTCGTCATTAAATCGTTATCACCACGGATGTTTTTATAGCAACACCGAAAAAAAACCGCACTTGATTGAAAATGATGCCTAAATATGTCGTACCCCGTTATCTGCCCTTGTCATATTCTTCGAAGATTCGACCTGTCTGATTTGACGCATCACACATCCAATATACATTGGAAAAATAGGGCTCATACCGAAGCTATAGCCCAAGACTGTAAGGGGCTGTTTTAATAAATGGTCGGACCATATGTTACCTGCTAGCTGATCATAGCTGAATGAATCTAGGTTAAAACCTGCCAGGTAGCTGTGTCTGTTGTTTACTTTTTGCCTGATTTTGAAATTCTTTTTTCTGCCAGCGACTAACATATGGTTCGACCACACGATAACATCTCCACAATATTTGCCATACTTTTAAATGGTATGATTTAAATTTAAATGTATTATGACACCTGCTTTGATATTTTGGCCTTTACTGGGCCTTTTAGGAAAACAGCCAAAATATTGCCATTTAAAGTTGTTATTGCCAGAATGTGTAATAAAACAGTGGACAGTGTAGATCCAAGACCGGACTGCAGATAATGTGAAGTCTGATCTTGATCTACACTGTACGCAAAAACAACTTACGTCGGTTCCAGTGCTTTATGGGTTAATTAAAGTATAGGGACAAACAAGACACTATATCAGGAGATTTTTGTTCAATGAAAGAGCTTATTTGCCCATGATTTAGTTAAACTTTCTCCAGAAATTCTAACCATGTTTTCGTTAGAATCCATTTTTGAAAATCCAAACACAGAATATTGCAAAGGTACTATTTAGCGCGGTCATTTTTTTATACCAAAGGTTAAAATGAACACATATATTACGACAGCGTTGGAATGAATTGTAAAAGAACGGTATAAGACAGCCCTGGGTTTCCATACATTATATAGCTAAAATGAACCCATATATTACGACAACGGTGCAATGATTTGTAAAAGAACGGTATAAAACGGCAGTAGTTTTCCATACAAACATGTGTAAGTAATTCATGTGTCCATAAACACACTGGAGAGACCTTACGTACTTGCTCCAGGTCAACGTTACTGCTCCTGTCAATTCAACGTACCCGCTCCAGTAAAAAACATGGCTGCGCCCATAAGATTCCACAAGGTAAGCACAAAAACATAATTTTTTTACATGTTATTGAATAGATATGCAGTTGCAGGTTGTCGCACGGAATGTCTGGAATGTCAGTGCACGTTAATCTGTAGTTCTTTTGGTGGTTAATCGTATGTTGAAGACGTTTAATCCGACAAAGTTCCGTCGGCGACTACGATTTATGGAAAAACACTACTTGGAGTCTCCAAAGACCTTTGTAAAACATATACACTCGATATTCTGAAGTGTGTGCCGTGTAAGATGACCAATATAATGATTATCCTCACAACTATAAACCGAAAAAAGTCAAATTGCAGTTATTAAATGATATTTTGCCATTTTTGCATTACAACGTAACATGCTCCTAAATTCAATACAACGATCCAGCTCCTGAGCTGAAAATACGGTAAGCGTATGGGTTCGTGTTACAGTAAACAATTTTGTCATTTTGGTCAAGATTCTATATTAATTACCGTAGTCACAGTCATAGGTTCGTCATCGTTAATAATAGCAATAATCATCATTATGCACGACCGATTGTATATTCAAATCAGCTGAACATCTATAGACATCAGTTTATGCAATTAGTTAGAGGCTAAATAGTAAATTCTACAGGAGTATAATACACCCAAAAGAACAAGTGCAGTGTCTGTTTTAACCCTGTGCCAAATATTTCCTAATTTGAATAAACTGATGTAGAATGCTAAGCAAAACATTGGGCATGTTTTCCTTTTCTCACATTGTATTCTATCAATGAGATAAGTATTTTTCAGTTAAGTTAAACTGTTTTCTGCAACTAGATCCCTGTCGATATAGATCGGTTCAGATGTGTAGTTTGATAAATACTTGAATGGCAGTACAATTCTAAAACACGTTGAACCTTTTTTTTTTTTCTATCAATAGGCCTAATCTTATTGGGCATGTGTTCAGGCGATCTCGGGTTCTCTGTTTCTCTCCCCAATTTTATTAAGCTGGCAGAATCAGACACTCATCGTGAAAAAATGGAGAGAGAGAGAGAGAGAGAGAGAGAGAGAGAGAGAGAGAGAGAGAGAGAGAGAGGGGGGAAGGAAGGAAGGAAGGGAGAGAAAGGGAGAGGGGGAAGGGAGGAAGGAAGGAAGGGAGAGAGAGAGAGCGTGGGCGGATTTGTCTAATAGGCCTTGATGTCTTCTCAATTTGTTTCAGAAAGTAACGATATTAAGTTGTTTGTAACAATTTTATATACACAGTTGTGTATGAAAGTGGTCAATGCTGAATACATTCATTTCATACATTATTAACACTCGCTTGAAAGTCGCATATACTTTACTTTAAAAAACATAGAAATACGAAAGCGAAAACGATTTCGGAAAATGATCACTTTGTTACGAAAGCCTACATACGAAAGCCTACTAGGGTCAAAATGAAGGTAAAATATTTTTATTAAAAACACGTAATAACGTGAATTCAAAACACCTTATAACGCAAAAAGAAAGTCGCATTAAGGCGAAAAATCTCGTAATAACGTGTTTTAAAACACGTTATAACGTGAATTTAAAACATATAATAACCTAAAAAAAGTTGCACTAACTCGAAAAATCTTGTAATAACGTGTTTTAAAACACGTAATAATGTGTTTAAAAGTCGCAGTAACGCAAAAAATCTCGTAATAACGTGAATTCAAAATACGTAACAACGCAAAAAAAGTCGCACTTACGTGAAAAAATCTCGTAATAACGCGTTTAAAAGTCGTAGTAACGCGAATCGAAAATTCGCAGTAACGTTTTTTTTTTTACTTTATCAACATTAGATGAGTACAGTTTACATGTATGTGCAATAAGTCTTTGACATGCATTCGAATTTCCCAATAAAGATTAAATTGTGTTGGTTGTGAGTTTTGTTTGTTTCAGCGTTATTTCAACCACATCACAGAAATCACTTTCTTATTAATGGCCTTTCTAGAATTAGCTAGTATTAAGTCTACATCTTTACTTTGCCTTGCACCAATAACTCGCCAATAACTACCAATAATTCGCATAAATATATTTGAAAGCTATTGGCTGCTATCCTAGATCAACGTCTTATAAAAATGACAAATGGTGAAAGAGGAATGAAACCTTCTGCAATGACGATTATCAATCTCCGAAAAGAATTTGGCTGAGCTGTTGAATCGAGCCATCGAACAAAACCCGCCTTGCATGTTTATTTATATTTTATAATTTATATTAACGAAAAGGAGTCTTGTGATGACGATATCGAAGATGATAGTTATAATAGTTATGGATCTTCTGCATGATAGTTATGATAGTTATCCACCCTTTGCATGATACTGTCTGTCATCAAGCTCTTCATGTATATAATGACATTTCATTTCAAAAGCATCAAAAGGACAATAAACCTGACGGACAGAAAAACCGGAAGACGGACAAATAGACAGTTATACATATTAATCAAAAAAGAAAGATTGTTTGATTAAACTCGTACACAATCGCATATAATATCGTTCTCTGTTTCAACTCAGAAGCTGGATCGTTTTATTGAGTTCTAGAGCGTGGAGCGTTGCCTACAAAAATTAACAGAAAGTTGCTCTTTAATGAATGTCGTATAGTTTTTGTTTAGAACTGTGGTGAATAAAGCATATATGAATCACTTGGCAAAGCACAAACTTCAGATTATTGTGTTTGTATGTTTAACAAAGCTTTTTGCTGACTCCCGCGTGTTGATTATTCAGAAATCATAGTCGCTGACGGAAGTTTGTTGGATTAAACGTCTTTAACAAATAACCAACCACCAAAAGAACAATACAGAAATATGCACTGACATCCCAGACATTCCGTGCGACAACCGTCTACTGCACATCTATTCATCTGATTGTTATAGAAGTATGTTTTGGTGCTTACCTAGCAAAATTCTTGGGCGCAGCCATGTTTTTTACTGGAGGGGGTACGTTGAATTGACAGAAGCAGTAACGTTGACCTGGAGCAAGTACGTAAGGTCTCTCCAGTGTGATAAAGCAAAAGATCGATAAAGTTCTGTTAAGATCCATGTGTTTACGTAGATTTACGACGAACAATGTCTAACTGGGATCAAAATATATAAATTTTTAACAGTCAGAATGTGTAGATCCAAAATTGGATCTCGTGTTATCTGCCATCTGAGCCTTGTCTGTGCGGTCACGAAAGGCACTTAACAATAGCTTTAACCCTTTTAGCGTCAAGGGCGAAAAGGGGGCTTTTGCGGACGGCATAGATCAAGATCAGACTGCACAGAATTTGTAGTCTGTCTTGGATTTATACAGTCCACTTGTTTAGTCAAGCTTACAAGATGATCTTTCTGAGTATCTATGGACTGTATTTTATAAAGGCTACCTAGCTCTGATAGAGTTAAGTGCTCTCAAAATAGTGCACACCCTGATGAGATAGTTCACTCCTGTTTTTAAGTTTCAAAAAATCAATATTTTTACTTTATTTCTAGACTCAAAGAATCATTACAAAATGATGTTAACAAAAAAAACCCGGCTAAATCGTTGATTGTGACGCTTATTGAACCAATCCATCGGGATAACGTTTCGGTAACATAAATGGAAAGTTTTATTGTTTACTTTTAGTTCAGACAGACAGACAGACAGACAGACATACAGACAGACAGACATACAGACAGACAGACAGACAGACAGACAGATAGAGAGTCTTAACTCTTTAGAAGACGACCAAATTTTGTTTGTGTGTGTGTGTTTTTTTTTTTTTAATAAAAGCAGTTGTAGACGACAATTTAAATGCTCGAGTGATTGAGTTTTTCTTTTTACAAGCATTTTCTTCTTTTCCAACAATGGGTTCATAGGCTGTCTTTCTCAAGGTCGTCAAAACTCGGAATTGTTTGTTGAAGATTTATATGCCAATTTGTCACTTTTGTTCTACAGGGAAAAGTCACTGTCACGTAAATGCAATATTTAAGAAGTTCAAAATGCTGACCCCGTATTCAGCAGCTTCTGGTATTCTATATATCAGCCTTTGTCTTACTCTCATGATGAATCTGCTAAATTTGACAGTAAAGCAATTTTTGATTGGCTGAATCATTAGTTTCAGAACTGCGTTTTTCCACTTTCAAGCGAATACAATATTTAATAAGCAGTTCAAACACTCGTCACAACTTGGCCGATTCCGTACCTACATCTAACCTCTTCTGTGTAACGGTCGTTTCCATTTTAAATGCAAATCACGTGATCTTATGCATGGCGGCGCCAATGTAAGTCATTTAGCAACGACATAAACAAACTCGATGAAGTTATTCACATCTATCTATATGTCCGTGAAAACTTCAATCGCAATTGATAAACCACGTTAAAAAATGAATGCACGAACTGTTTGTCAACTGAAATACAGTTAGAAGATTTTGATAAAAAATTGGGACTCAAGTTTTCTTTTTTAAGATGAGCCTTACAATAGTCACAACGGTAAACCGGTGTATTTCCGGCGAAGAAATGTACCGTGTAGGTGCATATCAAGCTACCAGATTCAGCCGAGGGACTTGATCACTGGATCAATCGAGGTATGCCGAATGCAGTTCAAAAGGCCATATGCAGGGTCCGTATTCACCAACCATTGACCAGCCCGCATAGCTCAGGTGGTAGAGCATAGGACTTGTAAACATCCAGTCTTGGGTCACTTGAGGGTGTTGGTTCGAGCCCCACCGCTGGCCATCCAAATTTACTGATAGTCTTTTGGATGAGACGTTAAATCGAGGTCCCGTGTGACGGTGTTGATCCTTAGCAGAAATAAAATGTTTGCTGAACTATTTTTATGCATAATACTTAAATATCAATGTCCGCTTCAGGATGTTTATAGTAGAACAGAACAGAACAGAAAATTCTATTTCGAGACGAGTACACAGCTGTACATAGTTAAACGAAACATATATCAGTGATAAACATTAAATATCACTATATATTTTGCGAGCATGACGGTATGAGTGACATACTTTTACATATTTAGTACTCTCAGTTAGGCCATAAAATACGTCTCATGTAATTAAGCTTACCTCGCAGCACCAAATATGTACGAGTACTTGCCGACTGGATAGAAAAAAGTGAACATTGTGTAAAGCGCCAAATCAGTAAGGTTGACTCCTACAATCAAGCGTCATGACTGTAAGAATTAGCCTGGCCCATTTAGTGCTCCAAGTGTTAAGGGCGGGGGGTTTAAGGGGAAAACATCCCAGGCATATGGTGGCATATTTCTGCCACGAGATACGAGATAGCTATCATGATAATTTTAGTAAATTATCGCGATAAATTAAAAGTTTCCTGGAAATCTTATCAAGATCGTGAAAAGTTTCATGATAAAAATATCACGATAAACTTAATATTTTATCGCAAAACTTCTCCACCGTGCTCGAAGCTGACATGCAAGATAAAATTATCGTGATAGTTTTATCCGTTTCTCGATATCTATAAATAGAAAATTCATCATTTGGATGAACTCGGTAGTTTTGACTTAAAGGCCAACTACAGACAAAATCTCTTTCTGGATATATGAATCCTTAAATGAAAACCATCTTAAAAGAGAAAAACCGTATTTCAATGTCTATGGAAAAAGAGAGTTATAAGCGAAGATGTGGTTTGCACACCTGTGCGAGTTTGTGAAATGTTCGATAAACCGGATGTGATGCCAAACTTATTTCGGCTTCTGTGTACTGTTAATTTGCTCTGATGCTGACTTTTTTTTCTCTCTCAGCCTTATCCTCCCTCATGTCGGGAGACGACTCTTTTCACCACAAAAACCCCTATCGTATGCCGGGTGCCGAGTTTAAGCACTATTTCGAGCCAGGAGATGACTATTTATTCGTCAGTCTGCTGTCTGTCTGTCTGTCTGTCTGTCTGAACCGAATGGCGTGGCTTAATATCAGATCTACCATTAATCCTCAAAAGGTTGAATAAACCTTCATGCCGATTGCAAAATTTTGGATTGTGCTAGTTTTTGGAGAAACAAAAATAGATGTTTCCGATTGGACACTGTACATAAGATCAGATTGCACGTTTTGTGCAGTCTGATCTTAATATACACTGTTCACAAAAGGTTATTGAGTCGCGCTCAGCAGCCTTGGCGCCCCACAGAAATTTAAATGAAGCATGAAATAAATGGTAAATTCACTGTTGATTATCCATCTCTTTCATGAGAGAGAGAGAGAAAGTAGTTAGAAAAGAAATTTGACAAGCAGATTATGCATTTTTTTTTTAAGATCGTATGAATGAGGAAAATAAAAAAAAAAAACAATATGACGTTCGACTTACCCGTTTAACCTGTGTAAAATTCCAAATTCCATTTACATTATAGACGGGTTCAATATGGTCGTGAAAACAAAAGAGTAACATTGTACATGACATGTTATGACAAGTGCTTGTTAACCTCAAGCAGCAAGCCGGGTAAAAAAATATGTCAGACCACAACGGTGCGATACCATCATCAAAGAGGCACCAAATTAACCCTTTGTCCCTGTACATGGATGGAACACACAATTCTTTTCTCAAATAAAAGGTTGGCGCACTAAATTTTTGTGTAAAGTTTGTACGCAGTTAAAAATTTTTAATTTACGCTGCATGTTCATAGTCAGCATCTCTTATCTCGTACATGATTACAGGGAAAAACACGGGAGAAGACAGTTAAACAATTTTTGTTCACGTTGGTATTTCCTTTTAAAATGTACGCCTTACATGCCTCAATATTTAGGAAATGGACTGACCCTGTATTTTGCAGACGATCAAAAATGTTTACTGCATGATATGGAGGATAGGAAGGCAGGAGGCAATTCAGACAATCTTTTAACGTTGTTGTTGATGAAAGAAACAAATTTGAAATTGTGAAAAAAAAAAGCACGTAGGAAAATAAATGAAGATCAAGTGAACAGCAAATTCAGGAAGTGTGCTGGATTTAATGTTGTTTGTGAATGTTGAAGAGAGGATAAGATTTCTAAGGCAGATCAAGGCTTTTAATTCTTTCAAAGCTGAAGGAGACATGTAAAATGCTGACACTGGTGGTGTAGATCAAGATCAGACTGCGCAGGATTTGTAGACCGTTAAATGATCGACGGTGTCCTATATTTGTTAGAAACAGCCTTAGAACTGTACTCGAATGATTTCCTTTACACACTGCAACGTTCCCTCTTCCTTCTACCACTTAGTAGAAGAGAATTTTGGCATATTTCAACTGTCTTGATTTATTATTTCTTTTTTTATACTTATCTATTACAACTCGTTGATTAGGTAGTGGTACAATTGAAATAACATCGAGAAATAGTTTTGTTCGTTACCAGAAGAATAACTATTCCACTAAGCTAATTCATTCAAAATTTCAATCCTATGATTGTAGATGTAAGAGCGACATACCCCCGTCACGCCAAACTCGTTCTCACTCTGTTCCGTATTTTTTGCCGATCGGACTGAAACTGCCTTCGGACGAAGTGGGCGTATTAGTATCCTTTTACGAAGGGTGCTCCAGAACTTTGAGCCTGCTCAAAATTTTTTGCCATCCATCCTATCCTGTGATTAGACGGAGTAACAACGTACTTAAAGCGAGATGGACATACTACAAACGGAACTGCTGTACTTCGATCCTATTAGAGACGCAGTGCGGTCGGGCAATAACTTGCAGTGCGTTTGCATTTTACCTACCGAAATTACATGTCCTTTCCCAGCCCGTTTTTCGATTTTGTTGACCGGGTTAAGACTTTCTGGGAATAGGTTGGTGAGATAGGTGCTTCAGCCATTATTAGGCCAAAATTATACGTTCATCCCCGACTGTAACCCGTTTTCCGATTATGTCAGGACGGGTTAAGATGTTCTAAGAACTAGTTTAATGTGACGGGGGCTATAGAGATTGAATTTGTGCAGTACACAAGTGATTGAAACGTGAAATAGCGATTTATATCTTCATAAATATCATGCAGTTTTCTCAATTTTCTGTGTTAGTTCATATATAGCGACTATAATTATCTTCTCACACTTGTGAGATCACGGCAAACTACCGGAAGTCACGGTTTTTTCAATTAGCGACTTTTACACAGGTGAAAATCCGAAAGTTTAAACCTCTATATCTCGTGAAGTAAGCATCACAGAACGCTAACAAAATTTTTGTTAACATACTCTATTGTCGTTTTATCCGATTTTGAAATGAAAATTTTGGTGTGGAGTTACCCTTTAATAAGATTGCAGTCAGTAAAATTTCGATTCATTAACCCTTTACCACACGGCAAAATTTAAGACCTATCCAAATTGAAAGCATTTGCAGACGACAATTTCATAGTGGCTCAAATGACGCAACTTTTCTTTGATAGGGTAGAAAACTTTGTGGGAAAAGGAGAAAATGCTGGTTACCAGCATTTTCTCCTTTTCCCACAATGTTTTCAAAAGGCCTCTTTTTTAGGGGCGTCAAAAGGCGTCATTGTGTGGTAAAGGGTTAATGAACAATTGCAGCTTAATAGGTAAATTTTGACAATGCCCGAATGACAGAGGTCTGTAATATCACAAATACGACTCGAAATGCTTCCTACGAACAACTTTAAAACCGTACAGGAAAAAGGAGAATTCATAAGGTTGTTATGGTGGCATATTTCTGCCACGAGATACGAGATAGCTATCATGATAATTTTGGTAAATTATCGCGATAAATTAAAAGTTTCCTGGAAATCTTATCAAGATCGTGAAAAGTTTCATGATAAAAATATCGCGATAAACTCAATATTTTATCGCAAAATTTCTCCACCGTGTTCGAAGCTGACATGCGAGATAAAATTATTGTGATAGTTTTATCCGTTTCTCGATATCTATAAATAGAAAATTCATCATTTGGATGAACTCGGTAGTTTTGACTTAAAGGGCAACTACAGCCAAAATCTCTTTTTTGGACATATGAATCCTTAAATGAAAACCATCTTAAAATAGAAAAACCGCATTTCAATGTCTATCGTAGAAAGAGAGTTTTAAGCGAAGATGTGGTTTGCACACCTGTGCGAGTTTGTGAAATGTTCGATAAACCGGATGTAATGCCACTCTTATTTCGGCTTCTGTGTACTGTTAATTTGATCTGATGCTGACTTTTTTTCTCTCAGCCTTATCCTCCCTCATGTCAGGAGACGACTTTTTTCGTCACAAAAATCCCTATCGTATGCCGGGTGCCGAGTTTAAGCACTATTTCGAGCCAGGAGATGACTATTTATTCGTCAGTCTGCTGTCTGTCTGTCTGTCTGTCAGAACTAAATGACATGGCTTAATATCAGATCTACCATTAATCCTCAAAAGGTTAAATAAACCTTCATGCCGATTGCAAAATTTTGAATAGTGCTAGTTTTTGGAGAAACAAAAATAGATGTTTCCGCATTGGACACTGTACATGAGATCAGATTGCATGTTCTTTGCAGTCTGATCTTAATATACACTGTTCGGAAAAGGTCATTGAGTCGCGCTCAGCAGCCTTGGGGCCCCACAGAAATTTAAATGAGGCAAGCAATAAATGGTAAATTCACTGTTGATTATCCATCTCTTTCATGAGAGAGAGAAAGAGAGAGAGAGAGAGAGAGAGAGAGTAGTTAGAAAAGAAATTCGACAAGCAGATTATGCGGTTTTTTTTTTTAATTTAAGATCGTATGAATGAGGAAAATACAAAAGTTATGACGTTCGACTTACCCATTTAACCTGTGTAAAATTCCAAATTCCATTTACATTATTTACGAAAAGGGTTCAATATGGTCGTGAAAACAAAAGAGTAAATTTGTACATGACATGTTTATGACAAGTGCTTGTTAACCTCAAGCTGCAAGCCGGGTAAAAAAAAATATGTCAGACCACAACGGTGCGATATCATCACAAAAGAGGCACCGAATTAACCCTTTGTCCTTGTACATGGATGGAACACACAATTCTTTTCCAAAAAATAAAAGGATGGCGCACTAAAATTTTGTGTAAAGTTTGTACGCAGTTATAAATTTTTAATTTACGCTGCTTTTATGGTCAGCATCTCTTATCTCGTATATGATTATGGGGAGAAACACGGGAGAAGACAGTTAAACAATTTTTGTCCACGTTGGTATTTCCTTTTAAATTGTACGCCTTACATGTCTCAGTATTTAGGAAATGGACTGACCCTGTATTTTGCAGACGAACAAAAATGTTTACTGCACGATATGGAGGACAGGAAGGCAGGAGGCAATTCAGACAATCTTTTAACGTTGTTGTTGATGAAAGAAACAAATTTCAGATTATGAAAAAAAAGCACGTAGGAAAATAAATGAAGATCGAGTGAAAAAAATATTTTTAACTTTAACAGCAAATTCAGGATATGTGCTGGATTTCATGTTGTTCGTGAATGTTGAAGAGAGGATGAGATTTCTAAGGCAGATCAAGGCTTTTAATTCTTTCCAAGCTGAAGGAGACATGTAAAATGCTGACACTGATGGTGTAGATCAAGATCAGACTGCGCAGGATTTGTAGACCGTTAAATGATCGACGGTGTCCTATATTTGGTAGAAACAGCCTTAGAAATTAACTCGAATGATTTCCTTTTCACATTGCAACATTCCTTCTTCCTTCTACGACCTAGTAGAAGAGAATTTTGGCATGATTCAATTATCTTGATTTATTATTTCTTTTTTTATATTTATCTATTACAACTCGTTGATTAGGTAGTGGTACAATTGAAATAACAAATTTCAAAATATTTATGTTCGTTACCAGAAGAATAACTATTCCTTTTTATAAGTACTTTCTCCACTAAGCTAATTCATTCAAAATTTCTTTCCTTTGATTGTAGATGTAAGAGCGACATACCCCCGTCACGCCAAACTCGTTCTCACTCTGTTCCGAATTTTTTTGCTGATCGGACTGAAACTGTCTTTAGACGAAGTGGGCGTATTAGTATCCTTTTACGAAGGGTGCTCCAGAACTTTGAGCCTGCTCAAATTTTTTTGCCATCCATCCCGTCCTGTGCTTAGACGGAGTAACAACGTACTTAAAGCGAGATGGACGTACTACGAACGGAACTGCTGTACTTCGATCCTATTAGAGACGCAGTGCGGTCGGGCAATAACCTGCAGTGCGTTTGCATTTTACCGACCGAAATTACATGTCCTATCCCAGCCCGTTTTTCGATTTTGTTGACCGGGTTAAGACTTTCTGGGAATAGGTTTGGTGAGATAGGGGCTTCAGCCATTATCAGGCCAAAATTATACGTTCATCCCCGACCGTAACCCGTTTTCCGATTATGTCAGGACGGGTTAAGACGTTGTAAGACCTAGTTTGGTGTGACGGGGGCTATAGAGATTGAAACTCTGCAGTACACAAGTGATTGAAACATGAAATAGCGATTTATATCTTTATAAATATCATGCAGTTTTCTCAATTTTCTGTGTTAGTTCATATATAGCGACTATAATTATCTTCTCACACTTGTGAGATCACGGCAAACTACCGGAAGTCACGGTTTTTTCAATTAGCGACTTTCACACAGGTGAAAATCCGAAAGTTTAAACCTCTATATCTCGTGGAGTAAGCATCACAGAACGTTAACAAGATTTTTGTTAACATACTCTAGTGTCGTTTTATCCGATTTTGAAATGAAAATTTTGGTGTGGAGTTACCCTTTAATAAGATTGCAGTCAGTAAAATTTCAAATCATTAATTAACAATTGTAGCTTAATTGGTAAATTTTGACAATGCCCGAATGATAGAGGTCTGTAAAATCACAAAGACGACTCGAAATGCCTCCTACGAACAACTTTGAAACCGTACAGGGGAAAGGAGAATTCATAAGGTTGTATACGAAGGTATTCCGAAACCGTATCTAATTATAGGTATCATGAATGTCAGTTGTGGGCACGAAAGCAAAAAAAATCATGATAAGAGTTAGCATTATTGCGATATTTTTATCGTGAATTTTTTTGTTTTATCACGATAATTCTCTTAAATTATCATGATAGCTATCTCGTATCTCGCGGCAGAAATATGCCACCATAGGTTGTATACGAAAGTATTCCGAAACCGTATCTAATTATAGGTATCATGAATGTCAGTTGTGGGCACGAAAGCAAAAAAAATCATGATAAGAGTTAGCATTATTGCGATATTTTTATCGTGAATTTTTTTGTTTTATCACGATAATTCTCTTAAATTATCATGATAGCTATCTCGTATCTCGCGGCAGAAATATGCCACCATACAGGCAATACTGATTAAGATCAAACCTTTGTGGGTGAAGAAGATCGAGATAAGACCGCACAGAATGTGCAGTCTGATCCCAGATCCACACTGTATCGGCAAAAAGCGGAAAAACGAGAAAGAGATGTAGATATCTCTCTCTTCCTTATTTGAACAAGTCCGTAATAAGTAATTATCAAAATTTACCCCCCCAAATGTTTACTCGGAAGGAACATGATATGTGGTATCTAAATACACTAAGTAAAACAACAAAATAAAAAAGGATAAAAGAAGTGAATTATCGGAGAAATTGACGGCGCCGATGCTTCTTTTATATACTGAGAAAACTTGTAGACTGTGCTCTTCTCCGTTATAGATTTTTAAAAAAAAATGTATACATGAATTTGAATATACGTGTACGTTTTGTGTAAAAGTCGTTAACATATTTCCTTCGGATTTCCTTAAAGCAAGGACAAGTTAAACTGAATCCATTCTCAATATCCGAGGATTTGCAGGACAGACAATTTAACATTTTCAAGTTTTATTCCATTTTACAATAACGACCTGATTGTATTTTCAAGCCGACCCCCGGTAGCTCAGTCGGTAGCGTGCAGGACTTGAGAACAGGGGTCGTGGGTTCGATCCCTGGCTCGGCCAATTTCTTTCCGAGGATTGATGATAGTCATTGCGACAGGATTCAGTCCTCTCCCACCGGTTACCATTGTCTCGACGATGGTTATGTGAGAAAGCAGCCAGTGGCTTGGAAAGAAAATTTAGCAGGGTACTGGTAAAAGAGTCTCCAGGAAAGGTGCACTGGCCGCCGCGATATCAATGAAATAATGTTGAAAACAGCGTTAAACACCATACAAAATCAATCAATCAATGTATTCCCAAATCATGCGCAGACGTTCGAATCAAGATAAGTGATACCTCAGTACCTTATTTTTTCTTAGTGATCTAGGAATGCAATTCACGAAATCTTGGCAGCAAAATCCTAGTCTAACTTGGCTGTACAGTTTAATGACATTGATGTCTCAATACCATTGAGCCAGTTTTGTATAAAATTATCTTTTACAGTTTGTGCAAACAGTGGCAAAAACAATTTTGGATCTATACGATTTGGATCATCCCATACAAAATTAAAACCGTAATCAGATAAAAGCATTTTAATATTTGACATCCAATTAACATCAATACAGCACTGCGGTATACATATTGAACAATAACGTTGTCTGAATTAATAACTTTAAACTAATACGGGCGAAAGACCACCCATAGATTACACGTATTACGTCAATCTCAACCCTGAAGAACAATTTTTCGGCCATTTTGAATTGTTCCACATGGAGAAAAAGTTGGACTGTATCCGTACTTCAACTTCCTTGACAACCAGAAGGATATTTAATACAAGAAGAAAGCAACACAGTCAGACTAAATCCACAGGACTGAAATGAATTAATTTTTTGTTAAAATTTCTTAAAATAAAGATGAAGATCTACAAAATTTCCCACTTATTCGCGTATCATGACAAAAATATTGGAAAAATTATCAATATTGTTAATTTCAATGACGTATGTATGGTGGCATTTTCTGCCGTGAGATACGAGATAGCTATCATGATAATTTTAGAAAACTATCGTGATAAAACAAAGTTTCCTGGAAATATTATCTAGATAATAAAAATTTTCACGATAAAAATATCGCGATAATTCTACCTGTTATCATGATTTTTTTTTTGCTTTCGTGCCCATAACTGACATTCACGGTATCTATAATTAGATACGGTTTCGGAACATCTTCGTCTACAACCTTATGAATTCTCCTTTTCCCTGAATGGTTTTAAAGTGTTCGTTGGAGGCATTTCGAGTGGTCTTTGTGATTTTACAGACTTCTGTTCATTTCGAGTCTTGCCAAAATTTACCAATTAAGCTACAATTATTAATTAACGAACTTTTACTAACTGCAATCTTGTGAAGTCAAAAACTACCGAGTTCATCCAAATGATAAATTTTCTATTTATAGATATCGAGAAATAGGTAGAACTATCACGATAATTTTATCTTACATGTTAGCTTCGTGCACAATTGAGACATTTTGCGTTAAATTATTAAGTTTATCGTGATATTTTTTTCAGGAAACTTTTCACTATCTCGATTAAATTTCCAGGAAACTTTAATTTATCGCGATAGTTTTGTAAAATTATCATGATAGCTATCTCGTATCTCGTGGCAGAAATATGCCACCATACGTATGAACTATGCAGTTCGACATTCTTGCTTTGAAGTCATTTTTTTCTGATGTTCGGCCTTGATCCCGTTCGTCCCTTTGCAGTTCGCCCTATTTCGTGTTCGTTTTGATTTCTTCAACACCCCACCAACGTCTTGTGTTATTTTCACACTTCGTTTACAAGACTCATAAATAGGTTACTTCTCCAGTGGTTATTTAATTCAGAAAAAAACAGTACTGTAAATATTGTTGATTTTTAGAAAGCTGACATGATGACGAGGGATATATAGTTGGGAAATACAAACATGTAGAGGATTGGATAAAAGATATTTCAGAGATTTTGGACGACAGAGAGAAAAAGAGTGCCTTGATGCACTGTTTTCGGTTGACCCAACTCGTTTATTGGATTAATGGATGGAGGGGTGGATGTATGATTTTAATATGAGAGAAGAAGACTGATTGTATGGTGTTTAACGCCGTTTTCAACAATATTTCAATTACATCGGGGCGGCCAGCGCACCTATCCATGCTTTCCTAGAGTTTCTATTACCAGTGCTCCTCACAATATTCTTTCCAGCCACTGACTGCTTTCCCACACAACTATCGTCAAAACAATGGTCAGCGGGAGAGAGGAATGAATCCTGCCGCAGTGATTATCATCAATCCTCGGAAAGAAATTGGCAGAGCTGTGGGTCGAACCAGCGACCGCCTCTTTTTTAAGTCCTGTACGCTACCGACTGAGCTATTGAGAGAAGAAGAATGGATAGATAGATGGGCATAAACATATATAGATGGATAAGGTTCTAAAAGATTTTAGTATCAATATATGCAGCTTACTGGATTTAAGAAAATAATCCAAGTTATCAAGATTATGTAGATTAGATCTACTCAGAGTTTATCGTATTAAAGTTATTCAGAGGTAGACAAGCAAAAACCATGATGCATTCTCACAACTGGTAAGCAGAACTAGAGAAAAACAATGTATACACATATTCATCAGAGGTTTGAAGGGGGCTGATGCTGAATCTACATCCTGGCCCTCGCTGGAAGGAGCACTGTCCACATAGCCTGACTTTATTTTCAGACACACTAGTAATTTTAAGATGAACTTCTCCTTTTCCAAACATGGTTTGGATATGTATTAACATCTAATCTTGAAAATATATCTAGATCTTTAATGTTGTTTTGCTTTTCAAGGATATTCAAAGTACGAAAAGGAGACAATTTCTTGCAATTTTACTTTTCATTATTTCTCTTCATACTGAACCCCCAAAGAGTTTTGATAATACTCATATCTAAGTGCCTGAAAATTATGCTGTCTACATATGCTAACGGTTTTTCTTGTAGATCTATGTACAACCAGTAGATGTATTATAAAGTTCTTTTTTTGCGGTTAGGTTTCTGCACCCCTACGCAGCGAAATGAAAATGATCGGAAATAACATGTTTCCTACTGTACATAGAGCCATTAAATACGGGCATATGTATACATGTTCGTTTGGTGTTAACGCCACTTTCAACAGTATTTCAGTTAAACTGTGGCAGCCAGTGCACCTATCCTTGCTTTTCTGGAGTGCCTTTTATCAGGATATGCACTAACTTCTTTCCAGGCCATTGGCTGCTTTCCCACCATACCTTTACCCAAACAATGATCAGTGGTGACAGGAGGATGAAATCTGCCGCAATGACTATGATCAATCTTCAGAAAAAAAGCTAGCCCAGCTGGGATTCTAACTAACGACCCCTAATAATTGGGAGTTAAATTTCTTCAAAAGTTAACCCTTTACTACTACACAATCCCGAGTCTAAGCGACCCTGAAAGAGAAGGATTCTGAGGACTTTGCTGGAAAAGGATAAAATGCTGGAAACCGTGGGCAGATTTTTTTTTTTTTTTTTTTTAATTTTCTCTCAAATTATGATATAATATAATGTATGCGGAGTAAAAAAATGAAAGGAAAATCATGTGTTCCAGGGCAAAATACTAAGACACAGTTCTTCAAAGAAGATAACTCCTGTCAAAATTATAGAAAATAGGCTGCAATTTCAAACCTAAAAAAGGTTCTTAAACTGGCAAAAACTGTTCTGATAAATTATTATTCTTAGAAATGTGATGTTTGCCAGTAGTAAAAAAGATTAATCGAGAAAATCAAGGCACTAGACTGATCACAGAAGCAATTAGAAGTGTTCTAACGTCATTCGGCACACTTGGATCTGATCCGTTAACCATGTCCCTCGGCTGTATCAGTAGCTTAATCTGCACCTACATGGTACATTTCTTCACCGGAAGTATACCACTCTGCCGTTCTTAAAATCGTTACACTCCACTTAGGGAGCAAACGCTACTCACAATTTTCAGCGAGAATCTTTATTAATCATGACATTTCCCATGACAAACAGTTTGTATTTTTTTTCTAGCTCGGTCTATCAATTAGGTTGGCATTTTCAGCGATAGGTAGCTTAATGTCGTAGCTGTTGTTGCCGTTACTGATCAATTTACAGGGTGCCACCATATTTTAGATCATGTGACTGGTGACTGGTAGTATTTTAAAATGGAACCCTCCTTGATACGGACGAAGTTAGATGTAGGCATGGAATCGGCCGAGTTGTAACGAATGGTTCTAACGTGACAATAAAGACAAAATTTTCTGATCAATTAGAACTGCCTTCTTTTTTTCACAGACCTAGTACTTTTTAAAGTCTTGTAAAAACAAATAAAAATTACAGTCTATAAAACAGAGATTTTTAAGAGATATGGCGCATTTATTACAGTGACACTTTTGCAAGAGACTGCTCTGTAAAAGAACTTCTACAATCTCATCGGAAGTTAACGGAGAATTGGGTAAATATCCATTGTATGTATTAAGGTCATATGCCACAGTTTTCTCTGCTCACAGGTTGCGCATGCTTCCTTTTAGTAACCCTATTCCATTGGGTCACTATGACAGGGAGGTGATATATTTTTTAACAGTTATATGTCGGTTGCCTTATAAATGTCATGAAATCATGAAATCACAGACGCGGAGGAAAAATCGGAGATTTATTAATGATCGGGATGCCAAATAATGCCAAAACAGACGTTTATTATAATGAGGGTAATTCATCTTGTCAATAACTAATAAATGCGCCATATCTCTTAAAACGCCACAAGAGTTACAAAATAAACTAGATTGTATTATGATTGTTAGCATTGGGATCTACAGGTAAACACACTTAAAATAGAAGCAGGTAAATTCAGCGAACGTGGCACATTGAAACCATGTTAATCTTGGACACAACAATAACGAAAACATAAATCGTAAAGGATTTTACTTACCTTAGAGCTGTTTTAAAATTTACTTGAAAATTCTCCCTTCATATTAAATACTTTAGCGGTAAAGCCACCAAGGCGCCCAATTTCTTACTACATGAATATAAATGTGAAAATAAAAAATTAAACAGAGGTGAATAATGCATATCTTTGATATATTTTTCGGTTCTAATTTATCATATGTCCACGAAATTTAGGGATTATCCATAGATAAAGAGCATACAATCTTAGACTAGTCCGAATTGCAAGCACTTGCAGACGACATATCAATTGTGACTCAAAATTTGAAAATTGTGTTGGAACGGGTGGAAAACATTGTGGGAAAAGGAGAAAATGCTGGTTACTAGCATTTTCTCCTTTTCCCACAATGTTTTCAAAAGTCTTCCTTCTCCAGGGTTGTTAAAAGTCGGGATTGTGTGGTAAAGGGTTAACTCTTTACCTCACACAAAAAAAAATGGATTTGTCCAAATTGCAAGCATTTGTATATGACACAATTATTTTGCTCAAGAGAGGAGATTTTCCTCTAAAAGGGTAGAAAACATTGTGGAAAGAGGAGAAAATGCTGGTTTATCCATTTCCCATAATGTTTTCAAAGGCATTTACTTCATGCCTGGTTTGGTAAAGAGCTTAATTCATTTTACTTGCTACGGTTCTAAAGTTTTTGTGCTTTATAGCCCCACTGGCGGCAGGCCAGCGGGCTTTTGTCGTGGCCCGGTGACCGTCGTGCGTCCATCTATCCAACCGGTTGTGCGTCCATCCAGGATTTCTCAATGTATTATCTATTCACTTTTTCACAGTGAAAAACATCACTAGTGATAATATCATATCATTACTATTGGTAATATAGCTTTAGAATTTTTCCCAAATTGCACACAATTCAATGTTTCTATCTCTGTTTCAAACATCTTTCGAAAACAAAAGCACGCTGAAAAGATTTTCAGTAAAAATCTTACCTTCCAAGTTTAAACGACCCCGCAGGAGAAAACTTTTGAAAATATTGTAGGAAAACGAGAGAGTTTTTGTGGGAGAGAGCTTTCAAAACATTGTGGAAAAAAGAGAAAATGCTGGTTACCAGCATTTTCTCTTTTTCCAAAAATGTTTTCTATCCTATCAGAAAACTAAAGCCCAATTGCATGAAATTTGTATATGTCATCTGCAGATGTTTTAAATTTGAAATTTGTCGCGCAGGAAAGGTAAAATATTCCATCCTTATATTTGACTGGTTTGAAATTTTAAAGTACGTACAATGCGTGCATTTCAAATGTAGAGCTATACATGTATGATGTAATGTATGCGCATAAATTTACGCTAAATCTTCGCGCTTTAACTCGTTTACGTCTGCTGCATCTACCAAAAATGGATACTGTATGTGTATTAGAAGAAAAATTGTCATTTTGTACCGTTCTTGATAGTTATTTGAAAGCAAAGGATGAATCAGATATATAATAAACAGAATAATCAACTGGTTGTAAGAATTACTCGAGTGGGGTGTGATGTGACTGAAAAACTCATCCTTCGGATTCGTTTGTTATCCGCATCACACCCCATTCTCGTGAAAGATTTTTAATATCACACACAACCAGTTGATTATCCTCTATTTAACACTTCTTTTGTTGGTAACTATTTGTGAACATTTTTTTTCAACGTAGCTGAATATGCTGGCTCTTGACCTACTTTTTGGTACTGATAACAAATGACTAAATAAAAATTTGTGAATGGTCAAATATGAAGACATGTTTATTCTGAGGGCCCCTAACCACTTGCTGGCAAATTTACGCCGTCTGTCTTTTTTAGAAATATATCTTCTGTTCTATTACTTCGTATTTAATATGTTTTAACACTGTGACAGTATTGATTCAAAAACTTATTCTTTGAAAAGACAACGTATACGTCTAAATCAAAAGCCTGTCCTGTTCTGTTCTTGAAATCAATGAAAACGACCTTAAAACGTGCTCTGAAACAAGCAAAACAATAAACATTACACAGGAATTTTATAACAATACCCATACTTTATAATAACGGTCGAAAAAGTTCTATCTCTTAACTTGTGTGCTTGACTTTTTAAGCGGACGGTATAGATCCAAGCTCAGACTGCACGTCTTTGATCTCTACCGTCCGCAAAAGGTCCCCTGATTTCAAGTTTACAGTGTTAAAGAATTTCCAGCTGTCACAATTATCAGTCAAGAGTCTCTTACTGATATAAACATTATTCCATCAGACTTGTCAGCAAGGTGAGGCCGGTCTGATTTTTTTCCAGTTCCATCTGTGTTCTATGACGTTTCTTTGTCGAAAATTACGGAAAAGATTAATAGATTATCGCCAAAGATCTATATAGACAGCGAAAAGGAGATGGACTTAATGAGTAAGAAAATATTGAAGCCGGTACCATGGCAAAACCTGGAATGTGAAACAAGAAAGATATTTTTGAAAAAGAAAAATGGACGGCATAGGAGGTACGTGTAGTGGAAAATGAATACTAAAACTTTTTTTTTATTTCCAATACGGGAAGAAGTATTTTTTATTTGCTTATATGGCATTTAACATTGTTTCAATATTATTTCACTTATGTGGTGGCGACCATTTCACCTATCCATTTTTTGCTGGAGTTTTTTTTTTTTTTTTTAGCCAGTATTGCTCACAACATTCTTTCCTAGTCACTGACTGCCTTCCCACATAATTACCGTCGAAACAATGATGAGAGGTGAGAGAGGAATGAATCCTATAGCATTGCCTATCATCAATGCTCCGAAAAAAATTGACCGAGGAGGAAATTCGAACAAGAAAAGTATTGAAAGTAACAACGCCGACAATTAGCTCTTTTTCTTCATTATTTTCGATGATGTTGGAAAATGAAATTTTCAATTATATAAGAGCCATGCTCTGGCAAAAGAGGGCTTAATGAGTCTCCGCGATGCATGATAACAAATAAGTCGTCACATAATCACGGCTCCGTAAAATCAATTTATTAAAACAACTGATTTAATCGTGAGGTAAACAGGTCCTTTGACACCCAGAAAATTTACGAAAAGCAAAAAGTTACAACTCAAGTCAGCTTGCGCGGACTGCGGAGGTTGGTCGATTCTTTTTTTCAGATGCATTAAGCCCCCTTTTTACAGAGCATGGCTCACGGTGTTTTTCAAGATTAGATCTTGATTCTACTCGCCGTTGGAAAAAGAGCAATTGCTGCTAAAATGTTGTATCTGAACTTTACAGAAAAGGGTTATCGTATAATCATTACAATATTGAATTAAGAATGAGTACAAGAAAAGGACAGTCCCCTATCTTATCCATTTGTTAGGGTATCAATGTGTGCAGTTGGGTATCGATCAACGGAAGCAACCCTTTATGTCAGCGTAATAAACGGGCCCGCAGAAAGGCCCTCGGAGGCCCACAGAATAAGCATATCCCCTTTTTTTAACCAATCGCAAATTACTTTTTATTCAGTCAAGACTTATGCCAAAAAGTAGGTCAAAAGTCGCCTTATAAAGGTATGCCGAAAAAAGATTGTGCTGTCGACTTTAGTGTACGGACAATTGCTCACAAAAATAATTTCCCACTAGAACTTTTGACATACGTGCAATTGCCATCTGACTTTAGTCGGAAAACGGACATTTGTCGTCTCCTCATTTTTTTTTTTTATACAGTACAATTTAATTCTTTCGTGACTTTTAAAACTCTTACTTTAATTCCACACATTATGCCTTGTTTCTTTACAGTTACATTGGGGAAAAAAAGTTCAGAACGATTTAACACTTTTATTCAAGAAGTTTTTCTTGTTTTCCCAGAAAAACTCTAAATACGAGTGCACCTTTAAAAAAAATTAAAGATAGATTTAAAGGCAGATAAAGATAGATTTTAAGGCACTGCTCAAGGTAAGGAGGTCCTTGTAGTCTTCTCCGATAAAACGAAAGCCCTTGACAGGATGTTGTTGTTGTTTTTTCCAACAAGTTCACTTTGTGCGGCTTGTCTAAATAAATTCTAAACAAGGGTGACAGGCATCCATATGGGATTGCACGACTCTGTACAAGTCTACAAAATTTGGGATTCGAATTAAGGGCATTTCCAAACGACCAATTATATCTGGTTTTAATCCTTTCAACGTGATAGGCGAAAATAAGGATTTATGCGGACAGTATAGATCAAAGATTAGACTGCACAAATGTTATTAATTATTAATTACATATATATATATATCCTGTCTGTAAAAACATGTAGCTGCTCTAATACCAAACTTTCTTTTGTCGGGACATCTTGCAAAAATAAAGAACAAGATCGGACTGCACGTTCAGTGCAGTTTTATCTTGATCAACGGAGTACCTATATGCGTATGAGCTATGTTCTGTGAAAAGGGGTTTTTAGTGTAGTTGCAAAATATATCGACCCAGGTCACCTTACGAAGTCCGTGCAGGCTAACATGGGTTGAAACTCACAGGACCATTCTGCCTCATGATTCAGTCGGTTGTAAGACAAAATGAATTTTATGGACCCGTAATTATAATTATAATGATATGATGACATGTTTGATACGAAACATCACAGAGATACAGTACATCCCATTTTGCCAGAGCATGACTTACTTTAAATTGTAGTTCAGTAGAATTCTCGAGTTTTCGAGAATTCCGCGTGTTTATGTGTGTTTACACTGTTTTTAATGTTATCTCAGAAATACGAAGGCGACCACCGCATCTATCCATTCATTCCTAGAGTATCTTTTTTCACACGTACGTAGCACAAAGAAGCTGCCGGCCACTTCTCCGAATAGAAATCGCCGGAACTATGTTGAGTGGTGAGAGATGAATGAATTTTGTCGTATCGGCTATATCATCAGTCCTGAAGTTTGGCCGTTCTGAGATGAGAGCTCACGATCGCTCTATGCTCCTGACTGAGCTACCAATAAGTAATTAACCCTTAAGCTGCTAAGCGCGACTCACTGACCTCTTGCGGACAGTGTAGATCAAGATCAGACTGCACAGAACGTGCAGTCTGATCTTCGATTTACAGTGTCCGATAAGTGGATACTTTTCTAAAAAAAGTTTGAATGAAAATTTTTCGGGCTTTTACTATTGGCTTGAAAGTTTTTATTTATTTCATTTAGCAGGATAAGAGTTAATTAAGTGAATGAAGAGAACGTTGAAGCAATTCGAATATAACCGGTCATACGGAATATCTCGTAACTAGTACTTACTGGAACGAATTTTTTTTTTCCCTTGAAAATAACGGGACAATAGTTACGGTCGCTTCAGCAATCCATCAGATGAGCTGATTTCCCCACTGTAGTTGCGCGTACTCAGGACGTAGTTTATACGTAGTGTAACGTAGTTACTCGTAGTTAGACGTAGTGATACCCTAGTTAACCCAAGCCACTTTGCTCGCAGTTGAATGTATTTGACCGTACTGACACGTAGTTCAACCTACTTAGACTTTCTATATTTCCTCTTTTTACTAATTTTGAACCAACTCCATCCGTACATCTAGTTTCCGTAGAAACACTCCGACATACTACGTTTGAAATGAACTACGGTCACCCAAGTGCATGACTGTAAATGTGACCATGCCATGATATACAACAAACGGAAGGAAAAGTCCGCCTACATTTTCAAGACTATTTCGAATCCAGGTAAAATCAAAGTTCCATTCAAAGCTCGATGAAAGCCGTGGAGTTTATTTCTGTCATCGTTGAACCCTTAGGCTAAGTGCGACTAAATGAGGTTTGATAGATAGACACCGTAGACTAAGATCAGATCGCACAGAACTTACAGTCTGATCTTGAATCAAAAAACTCATGGCCCGATAGCTTGAGAATTTTGAAATAGCAGAAGTAGGTTTTACTTTTCGGCTGAAGCTGAAAATTTCCATTTAGTTTGTGCAATAATTTAATACTTTAACCGTATAATCGCGACTTTTAAACGACCCTGATTTAAAAAAAAAAAAGTTTGAAAACATTGTGGTAAAAGGGAAAATTGTGGTAACCAACATTTTCTTCTTGTTCCATAATTCTTCTTGTCCTTCTCAAAACAAATTTCAATTTTTGAGTCACATTTATTTTGTGGCCTGCGAATGTTTTCAATTTAGACAAGTCTAAATTTTTGTCGTTTGGTAACGGGTTAAAGGGTATTACATTGTTCGACTTCTCTCTGTAATAAAGTAAATCATTGGCTCGGAAAAAGAGGATTATGAGAAGTTCTAGTAAAGAATATTTCACTAGTAAGACACGAGTAGGTGCACTGGTCGTCGTAATATAGCTGTAATATTGTTGAAAACGGCTGCAAAAAAAAAAAAAAATGAACAGAACAAACTTTTCTCCTACATTCGATCTTTGACCAAACAATCCCATGATTGACGACCATGGAGGGAGAGTTAGCTTTTGAAAACATCGTGGGAAAAGGAGAAAATGCTGGTAACCAGTATTTTCTCCTTTTCCCACATTGTTTTCTATCCTTAAAAAGACAAATTTTATTATTTCATTCACAATTTATTTTGTCGTCTGCAAATGATTTGAATGTGGAGAAGTCTATAATCTTGTCTGGTAAAGAGTTAAGTCTCGAGCATTTGGAATAGATTTGTCTGTTTGTTGGTGTTGTTCAACGTCGTTTTTAACATTATTTCAGTTTTATCACGGCGGCCGAATGCACCTATGCATACTTCCCTGGAGTTTCTTTCACCATTACTTCGCACAAAATTCTTCCCGAGCCACTGGCTGCTTTTCTACATAAAATCGTCGAAAATATGATCAGAGAGAGGAATGAATGACTGTCATCCATCCTCGGAAAGGAACTGGCCGAGCCGGGAATTCGAACCAGCGACCGTCTGGTCTCAAGGCCTGCACGCCGACTCTGCAACCGGGCTAGGCATTTGTAATGGAACTCTACATACCTGTATATCTTGTATCCTTCCTTATTAAAACTATAGCGAGCATTTAGTGAGAATGTAGCGCACACTGTTGCTCTCATGATATATGTTAATACCAAAGCCTGTTCCGGCCACATTAAAACCGTTAAAAATAACTTTACAAATTTGACCTACATCTTATGTCTTTAGTTACTCTTCGGTAACCAAAATTACACTTAAAATTCAAATACCACATGCACATACATCGCGTTTCCTCTGTTACTATATTTGTGGAGAATATGCCGTACAAAATTATTCACATCTATCGTAAATAGATATGGAAGCTTATTTTGACCACGATATACATGTACTTTACCGTTTGCAAAACACGATGACGAAATAATCACCTTGTCTTTCTTGAAAACATATATCGTAACAGTTATTTTGTGTAGCAATATTTGCAATTATGAGGAGTCTTTTTTTTTTTATTTTTTAACAGACCATCAAGTGTTTTAAAGTGTTCACAGAAAACATAGTGGGAAATAGAAAATTGCTCGGTCTGAGGGTATTTTTTGAATTTGTAGTTTTGGAAGGGCCTGTAGCTTATTTTCAGGTGCTTAAGTTTAAACATATTTATTTTACATCGACTGAGAAACAAGTTCTTCCAACTTAAACTAATCTCTCTCTCAATTCTGCTTCCCGAAAACACCAGCGCCGAGTGTGTGAGCTAATGAAAAGTCCTAAACTTGACACCGGTTCCCTGGAATCGAACTGAGGACCTTATGCTTACCAGGCCGACTCTCTACCTCACAACCAAGGACATCACACGAGCTGCTTTAAAGGACGTTGTACGAATAGTGTAGAAAATAATAGACAAATAGTTCAAGGGGGGGGGGGCAAAATAGCCTCCAAAAAGCCCCCTAAAAGATAAACCACACATATACGCATAATTATGACTGTCCCATGGGAAAGGCGACAAGGCTGTAAAGTCTCTCAGTGTCGTACTTCGCTAAGATGAGATTTAACGTGGCCGGAAGAGGTTTCCGTACAATTTATAATATATTGCCGAACGCACGTCTTCACATCTATCATGCACTGTCAGAAATATTTCATGTTCCTTACCGCAATCAGTTGCCTTCTAGCGACATTACAAAATGATTAATCACTTACAAAAAAAGGTACCTTTGTTTCAATACACCGTACGTCATAATTGGCCTGCAACACGCAAAAAGGGACATTCGGACATTTGCGTAAAGTGTCGTCTCGGATCAGCCTGCACAGTCCGCGCAGGCTAATCCAAAACGACACTTTCCGTTTTTATGTAATTTTCTGTTTTGCGCAAGTGTACTGTAGCACAAAATCTAATGTAGTCGTAAAGTGCCGTCTCGGATTAGCCTGCGCGGACTGCGCAGGCTGATCGGAGACGACACTTTACGCTAATGTCCGAATGCCCCTTTTCGCTTGTTGCGAGCCAATTATATCGTGTCTCATTTCACTCGTTATACCAGACGACAAAATTTTGGACGCATCCTCACTAAAAGCATTTGCAGACGATAACTTAAACGTGGCTAGAATTGTGGGATTTGTCTTTCAAAGAGTAGAAAACATTGTGGGTAAAGGAGAAAATGCTGGTTACCAGCATTTTCTCCTTTACCCACAATGTTTTCAACGGCCTTTTTGCTTAGGGTCGCTTAAACTGAGGATTATTTGGTAAAAGGATAAGTCTTCGGGAATAAGTTCTCAAGTTGAGGAAGAGACGAGAAAATATTCTGATAATGGAATAACTTACTCATTCTGTACTTTTCATAGATTTCATTTTTCCATCTATCACAACGTTGTCGAACGTATTCTTGTTCAGACAGGTCAAAATTTGTCCACGTGAGATGATGCGTGTTTTTTTCACACTTCATTTGTTATGACATAGCTGACAATTTATCGCAGTATTTGATCACATAGATCTCGTATCGTAATGGTAGTAAATGAATCATTCATCATTTAACCTTATACAAGACAATCACGTGCTCTACGACCCTGGGGAAAAAGGATTTTGAAAACATTGTTGGAAATGGAGATATGCCTACTGAGAAACGGAGAAAATGCTCACAAACCGCAGCCTTTAATTGACTTGTCGATCATGGCCCTTCTTCCATAGAGTCTAAGGTCAAGTCCGTAACACAACATAATTTAATATCTTTATTTTTTTGTATTTTTTCTTTAGACTCTGACTCAACCTTTTTTTCTCTCTTTTTGCAAAATGCTGGTTTGCGTTTATTGGTTTCTAAAAAACATCCTTAATGTGTTAAATTGACATCCTCTATAAAGGTAAAATAATTATAATGATAAGATAATGTTCATCTTCGATTTATCGTAAAGTCCACCGACCATTACGGAATTTATGATCTATTTTTCTAATTTTTTTTTTTTCCAACCAATAGTTTCCCTTCGATTTCAATCGAAAAGATGAGGTTATTGGATTTATATTTCATTCCAAGGTATAAAACCATGAAATAAAGTACCCAATTCGCTTTCGGGAAACCCACGAATCATTACAGAAGTTAAATTTGATATTTGTCTTTGACATTCAGACAGCAGAAGTTTTTTTTTTTTGTCAAGCGCTTTCTAGTAGAGTATCTTTCTGTTTGGAAATAAGCTTTATATCTTTATCCTGCTAAACAAGTTCAATAAAACTTTCAAGCCGAAAATAAAAACCCGAAAAATGTTATTTAAAACTTAGTTTTCAGAGAAAAATATCTCCATATCGGACGTGTAGATCCAAGATCAGACTGCACGTACTGTGCAGTCTGATATTGATCTACACTGTCCGGAAAAGGTTAGTGAGTCGCGCTTGGCAGTCTAACGGTTAAGAATAGAAAAAGTGAAGTGTGTATTTATTATAGTATCATCTCTGCAAAACGAGCCAGTCGGACCAGCCCGAATTGCCCCAGCGGTAGTGCATCACACTTGAAAACGGAGAATCTCGAACCGTTTTAGCGTGTCGGTTCGATTCCCACAGCTGGCCATCCAAAATTACTAATAATCTTTCAGAAGAGACATTAAACCAAGATCCCGTGTGACGGTGCTATACACCGAGCACGTCAAAGAACCAGGGATAATTTAAGATGGATTTCGTCCTGTACCTTGCACTATCCACCGTAGCATAACTAACAGCCTTCATGGGGGGCACGGTTGAGTCTTCGCTCATATGGGCAACTGGTGGCGACAATAAATCAATCAATCAATCATTCAAGGACCAGCCAATATCTGACTTGTGTGACCTGTCCCTTTTTTTCGTTAGGCCGAATGTTGGGGTACTTTTGTCGGTATTAGTTGAGGCTGATGCTTTTCTCTTGAAATGTGAGATGTATAGGTCTGTTTGTCTGCTTAAAGTCTCGCTGCTAAGCACCCTTCGTAGCAGTTATTGGGTTTGCACATGTGCACTGTGTTGCGATGTACTGGTCGTAACATCAACGGTTTGTTCTTTTTAGAACGAATAAAAAATTTGTATGTGTGTTAAACCGTAATTCTCGTTATATAGGCAATGTCCATTCATGTAGCGGAAACGGAGTTTCGAGGGAATTTCCAACTTTTTTCGTAGGACAATCCTTTCCTGAATTTGAAGAACATGTGCAATAGAAATCAAGGTAAGTAACTTACTGATGGCCCATGCCTAGCAGAATGAACGATTGTTTCCCATCCCTTTTGACGAATCGAAATTACCCAGAAAAAAAATGCGATATTACCATTTAACTATACAATTTCTCCCACTGCCGACTTTCTTTTTCTTGCTATAGATCACTTTGATAACATTCCGGTAGAAAGAGAAATAACTCTCTATCAGACGTAACGATTTTGGACTTGCCGAATTGAAAACATTTGAGCCATGCTCGGTAAAAACGGGGCTTAATGCACCTGCAAACAGTATCCATCAAGGTCAGTCTGCGCAGACTGCGCAGACTGACTTGAGTCGATACTTTTTGCGATTGGTCAATTATCTGCATGTCAAAAGACCAGTCTATCTCATGATTCTGTCCTTGTTAGACAAAATGTATGTTTCGGATCCTTGGTTATTTGATGGCTTGCTTAGCATAATGCATCATGGAGATGCACTGAACTCCCTTTTGCCAAAACATGGCTTATTTATATGTGACTCAAATGACGGATAATCATTATGAATTAATTAAATAACAAACGACAAAATTGTAGGCTTGTGCAAACTGAAAGCATTGGCAGACGACAAATTAAAGGTGACTAAAATGTCAACTTCTCCGCCATTTTTGAGGATTATCTATCTTTTTTTTTGTAACAAGGCAACTCAACGCTACTACAGTTATGTAATAATGCTAGTTAAAATATTCAATTTTTGGCTATCTGAATGATTTAATTAACAAACACCACAGAATAACAAACTCACATATACATACACATGAAAAGCAAATAATAGATTTATTACATATCAAACGATTTTTTAAAGCAAGGGTACATTCAATTTAGCTGACAGCTAGTGTAGCTGAGTGGTATAGATATCTACTTAGATGCGACTCACTAATTAGTACGAAACAAGAACAACACGATACAAAGCAACTATGTTATCGTGTCAAGCAATAGAACAGCGGTTTTTACAGCTTTCTTTCCTACCAATAAAGGCCCAATAGCGACCAAAAAAATAAACAATGCATGTGTTAAAATGCAATTAAATTTAAATCTTACCATGGAAAAAGATGGGAAATATTGTGAAGATGACAATCTGTTATCGTGTGGTCGGTCCAAGTGTTCATATAGTCGCTGCCAGAAAAATGAATTTCAAAATCAGGCGAAAAATTAAAAGATTCAGTGACTTGGGTCGATACTTTTTGCAGTTGCCTTAAACTTCCTTTTCACATAACATATGCACAGTTCAAATGCTTTTTTTTTTTCTTGTATCCACGACATGACATATACCGTATTATTCTTACGATGACATGATATACCGTCCGACGACACAATTAACTCGCTCGTGGGAACGAAGTTATTAAATTCTTTGGAACTAGATAGAACCCTGTGGATACGAGATTGGATATTTGAATGCTTTTTCCGTGCTGCGGTAGGTACTGCCAATTTGAATACCGTAGTAGTATACACTGGACTTTCAAACAGTTTTGGGAAAACCTGAATAGTTTCTATAAATGTAGCGTTCAAAAAGTCCAATATTTTTACAATAAAGAAGCATAATACTGAGTCATTATTATTACTTATTTGTTTCCGTGTAAAACTGTACGGTATTGCTTGTGTCTACTGTCCAGCTGCAGTCTGTTCCACAACCAGGTCCAGTTTTTGCTGACGGCAACGGAACAGGAAGTTGATGATCCGCTTGAACTTGACCTTGCGAATGAGAATGTACACGACTGGGTCGCAGGAATAACTTAGACCTCCAAGCATGTGGATCATACCCTTTACTGAGTGGTCGACAGACAGACCGAGCTGCTGCATGAGGATGAGTGTCTGCAAAGAGAAGAAGACGAGACTAACTTTGTAAGGAAATTTGTCAAGTCTATGGTCTAAATTCACCTACCTGCCTTTCCAAATATTGTTCTGAATTCCGGTTTTCTCTTTATCAGACATCAAAATTTTAGACATGTCCAAATTGGAGGCATTTGTAGACGATAGCCAACATATTTCTCGGATGATGGAATTCGTCTTCGAAAGGGTAGCCAATATTTTTTGGGGGGAAAAAAAACAGAAAATGCTGGTCACCTGCGCGTTTTCCTTTTATCATAAAGTTTCGACAAGCATTTTTGCTACAGAGTAGTTAAAAAAGGAAATTGTTCAAAGACCTTAATTTTTGTATGCAACAGACCACGTACAACTTATGCATAAATTAACCCGTTACCTGCTAAATAGGTGAAATAAAACTTTCAAGTTAGAACCCAAATGTTGCTATTTCAAAGTTATTTTTAGGGGAAAATATGTCCTTATCGGACAGAGTAGATCCAAGATTAGACTGCATGCAGTCTGCGCTTGATCTACACTGTCCGCAAAAGGTCCTTAAGTCGAGCTTAGCAGCCTAATGCTACTCTCTCACTATTGGGTATCAGCGGTGTATGCAACAAAATATCTTTACGCGGGTCAATCGCCAAGAACTGAGGCTTATTTTGTTCAAAATTGAAGACACGGCGTATGTACGACGTTTCTGTAGCGTTCCTGTGGCGTATCTATGTTTGTATGGAGTTCAAGGGACGTATAGTACGGCGTACTGAGACGAGAGCGTGGCGTATGACGCGTTGCCGTGGCGTAAACGCTTCGTTATCACGACGTTCCTTTCTTATGTGCAGCCTTGCCGTTGCGTAAATACGACGGTAACCGATGGAAAACGGCTCTGCTCACTTCGTTGCTGTCATTCGTTCAAAAGAAGTCAAACGTATCATGTTAACTAATACGTTCGCGTGACGTAATAAGTGTTCGAGCTACGTTCCCGCGGCGTCACCGCTGCGTTGTTTTCGCTCTTACGGCGTATGTGTGACGTAAGCATGACGTATCTGAGCCGCCACGTACGTGCTACGTATTTTTAAGTGCGGACTTAAAAAAAAACGTCGCACCTCCGCGTACAAGGAGATCGTGCTACGTACCAGAGAGATTAGCTACGTAAGTTGACGTTATTGCGGCGTTGTCGCGGCGTTCCTTTCTTATCGCGATACGCGGTACATACGCAAGCCGATACGCAATAGTGAGAGAGCGTCTTAAGTATTAATAATGGTTTCACCAAATGTACCTGTGTTTAAACTAGCCTGCCCTAAGGAAGAAAGGCATTTGAAAGTATTGCTTTAAAAGCAAAAAAAAAACAGATGGTAATTCACATTTTCTCATTTTACCACAATGATTTCTTCCCAGTGAAAGACGAATCCCACCATCTCAGTTACACTTTATTCGTCGTTTGCAAATGCTCGCAGTATTAACAAATCTAAAATTTGAGTTTTAGACTTATTAATTTTACATCGAATTTGAAACAAGCTCTCTCAACCTATACTAATCGTTCTCACTGAGTGCCTTCTGGAAACATTAACCAGTACTCGCGCCGTGATGTAGGTTATTCCAAAGGCTGACCCTGCTCTTCACGAGATTCGAACTCGGAACATTTGATGTGAGAGGCCGAAGCTCTATAGCTACACTACTAACGTCCGATACATTAGCCTATATGATGCAAAAAGGTGTCAGAGAGGTGAGAAAAGTTAAAATTGAAAAACAAAAGCCTACGTTTATAAAGACTTGCGTTACTTTTGTAAACACTTTACGACTAAAAACTGACGTAACGTTGGTTAAAACTTGCGGAACGTTTTTAAAAATTTGCCAAGTACGTTTGTAAGTTTTACATGTTACGTGTGTAAAAACTTACGTTACTTTTGTAAACACATTACGATTAAAAGCTTGCGTAACGTTGGTTAAAACTTAGGGAACATAATTATGTAAAAATTTGTGTTACGTTTGTAAGTTTACATATTACGTCTGTAAAAACTTACATTGTAGGGTACTTCACAGACCAAATACACGGCGGCGAGGCATCCCATCAGTTTGGCAAAGGCAATTTCGAAACCAGGTATGCTGTTAGGGGCGTTACCTCCTGATTTTATCGTGGAGCGTGTTTCGCTGGACGATACTGATGATGTTCCGACACTTGTAATACGCCTGTTTATACGTAATATAGATCGGATAACGAGACTGTTTCCCACTACAATGATGATTATAACCATAAACCCGACAATGCCGAAGAGAAGACCGTATACTTTCTTTATTGGCTCGGATCTGTAGCTGAACGTACTGCAGTAGTTCCTCTGGTCACCATTGGACCGTTTTAATGTTGTCAAGACATCCCCGAGGCCAATGATTGGAAACATCGAAAAGCAAGCCGTCGAGAATGCAGCTACAACACAGCTAACCTTCCATGTACCAACCTCGACGCTTCTTCTGTAGTAGAAAGGTAAACATATGGCCAGGACCCGGTCGACAGCCATCATGGAGTTGAGTACACCCGTGTACGTCCGAAAGAATGTATGTGGAACAGACAGTGAGGCACACATGCTGTAAGAATTGTCCGAGATATAGCGGGTAGCTGTGTGACGTATGGCTGAAAAAATAACAGCGATCAGATCAGAGGCGCACAGAGTCAGAATAAGAATGATAGCGGGAAATACTGCTTTCCTCATATCTCGTTTAATGAAGAACAACGCCAGTGAGTTAGTTACTATCCCAGGTATAGTGATCAAGCCAAATGAAATATAATAGCTGTGTGAATTGTGAGAACGGGTAGACACACTATGACGACCAACTGCAGACGAACAGTTACACCAATCACTCTCATTTTGTGCACTGGTATCCAAATCCATGTTTTTTTTTTCGTCTGTTTTATTTTTTCGTGTGTTTTTTTTTTTTAATTTTATCGCCGAAAGAAGAAAAAATAATGGGTTCTATCAAAAAATGTTTAACAGTTATGCTACAAAATGTTCAATGTTTTTTTCCTAAGACAAACACTATGTACTGCTGTTGATTGCCTGTTGACAAGTATTATATACGGTTAGATCAGTCGAAAATGGCTGTCGGTTCTATACGGTATGATCAGTCGAAAATGGCTGTCTGTTCTAATCTAGTCCTAATTTACTGACGTAGAAAATCCTGTCTGGTTTGAGAATGATCAAATATCACGAATGACATCAAAATAAAATCTAAGTTAAAAGCTTGAGGCTTTCAGACCTCCTTTTAGTTCATTAGTGGCTCTTGCCGGGTTTTTTTTTCTGGGAGTTTCAAATCAAAGTATCTTAGTAATTGGCGCTGTCAGATTGTCATCTCGTTCGTTAATGCATTTCGGCATTACCAGACAACAAAACTTTATACATGTCTAAATTCAAAGAATTTACGGAAGACATGAGTACAGTGGCTCAGAATATGGAATTTGCCTTTTTAATGGTGGAAAACATTGTGGGAAAAGAAGAAAATGCTGGTTACCTGCATTTTCTTCTTTTCCCACATTATTTTCTAAGCTCCGTCTCTCCATTTTTTACAGAGGTTCGTTAAAACACCGGATTGTTTGGTAAAGGGTTCAGATATTATCAGACGTCTTCCACCTATCCATTCCCTACTAGCACCGAAGTTGCAGTACATGACGCCGAAAACGTGTATGGATATTCAATAAGATTTATGTTATATCATGTTATGTTATGTTATGTTTGTTTGTTTGTCCGTTTGTTTGTTTGTTTGTTGTGTATGGCTACATATCAAAATCCTTCGGAAAAAGAAGGAATTACACTCTAAAAGTAGTTTCTCCTTTTTTCTCATTGTTTTCAAAGGCTGATCATCTGTAAGGCGAAAAATATGTCGTCTATTGAAGTAAATGAGATTTCAGTGCACCCCGTCGGTAAAAAGCTTTTGAAAACATTTGGTTCAATCAGTCACTCCTTTTCACTCCTATGGTTTTCAGTTCCAAGAAAGACACCTTTTTTTATTATTATTTTTAACCCTTTCAATACCGTAGACGAAAACAAGAACTTTTGCTGAAAGCATAGATCAAGATCAGGCTGCACAAAACGTGCAGCCTGATCTTGGATCTATACCTTCCGCTTGTTTAGTCAAACCTATAAGATAAACAGTCCTCTTGGGTTTGTCTTTTTCAGCCGTCGAAAGAGATCGAGATTGACAAATTACAGAATAGAACACACATTTTATTGGCGTATACAAATAGTACATAGTCATGTTTTAAACATAGTGACAAAGACCTTATCTTTATAATAGAAATGAGCCATACTTTGGCAAAACGGGGTTTAATGCATCTCCATGATGCATTATACCAAGCAAGTCATTACTACACCATAACAGATCAAAAAGAATCCATTTTGACGAACAGCCGACTGCATCATAAGGTAAAATGGTCCTTTGACAAGCAGAAAATTTACAAATAGCCAAATAGCAAAAGTTTCGACCTATGTCAGCCTGCGCGGACTGCGGCAAATGCATTAAGCCCCCTTTTCACAGAGCATTGCTCAGAGTATATATTCGGCGTTGAAGGAATTGAAAAGGTCTCTCCTTAACTCTTTCACTACCAAGTCAATAACTTACACACTTTAATTGGCTATAAATATATAGTTCCACTGCAAGATGAAGAGACACTTCGGCCTTAAAATAAAGTAATGGACAGTGTAGATCAGAGATCAGACTGCACGTTCCGTTCAGTCTGATCTTGATCTACACTGTCCACAAAAGCTTCTAGTGTCGTCAACAGTAAGGAAAGAGTTAATGTCACCTTGGGTACAAAAACACGTTTGATGTGAAGATCGGAAAATCAATTAGACAGATGTGATCTGACAGACAGCGCTAATTGCATCTCTATGTTGACGGCTTTTAACCTTTTATCACACAATCCCAGTTTTTTACCACCCTGAATAAAAGAAGGCTTTTTGAAAACATTACGGGAAAAGGAGAAAATGCTGGTTACTATCAAAGACAGGATTTATTATTTGGGCTACGTTTATCTTGTCGTCTTCACATGCTTTCAATTTAGTCGAGTCCAAAGTTTTGTTGTTTGACATATGTTTGCTAAAGAGTTAAGCCTTTATTCTCTTTAGCGCCAAATAAATAAACTCGAAGTCTTTAGGCGAATGGAAATGCAATTCACCGAAACTCAGATATTTTTTTTTTTTTAATCTTGTAGTCTTGAATACGACATTCGATCGGTAAAGGTCAAAGATCAAATTGCAAGTCACAGTCTGTGCAAGCTGATCTTGATCTATGCAGTCCTTGAAATTCCCTGCTTTCTGGCGCGAATTAAACAGTAAAATAAATTTAACAAAAATTTCCAACTGATGATAACGTTAGTACACAAAATATTGTAAATCAAAGATTTTTTTGAATTAAAATTCTCATAATATCGGACGGTGTAGATTCAAGATCAGACTGCACGTTCCGTGCAGTCTGATCTTGACCTACACCGTCCGGGAAAGCGCATTAAATTGCGCTTAGCAGTCTCAGGGTTTTATATGGATTCTATCTCAGGGTCTCCTGTAAAAATATAACCATGAAACTTTGAAAATAACCCTTTCAACGCAATATGTGTAAAAAAAAAAAAAGCTTTTGCGGACGGCAGAGATCAAGATCTATAATTTCTGTTATAATAATAATAATAATAATAATAATAACTTTATTTAGAGAAGGTAACATGTTAAGACATAATCTTATTTTCTACATGGCCTTCTTACACCATAACTCACACACACACACACACACACACACACACACACACCAAAACCTCTCTCTCACATACACACACACACCTCAACCTCTCTCTCACATACGCACACACACCCCTCTACCTCTCTCTCACACACGCACACATATGTATACGTACATGTACAAAGGTAAATGAAATGGCCGGAAAAATTAAAAAGTCGATCATCTCAATGGTTCGTTTACCCGACAGATACTCACAAGCTGCTATTTATATACAAAAGAATTGGGGAAAATGAGAGGGGAAAAAAACGTCATAATTGTTGATCATTTAGAAAATACTGCTTTATTTTCTTCTTAAATGTTATTAGTCTGGATTCACTCCTAATTTCAAGCGGAACATTATTCCAGACGCTCACACTGTAATAACTAAAACTGTTTGTATATATTTTTGTTTTGGGGGTTTTAGTTAAAACTAGATCATTGTTTGTCTGAGAGCGTAATGAATAATTATAATTTCTGGATACATGAATTATGTTTAACATATAGGCAGGTGCTTTGTAATGGAGTGTTTTGTAGATAAGTACTGCAGCATGGTATTTGCATCTGTTCGAAAACGACAGCCAACACAATTCTTTAAATAATTCTGCTGATGGTGACTTTGCGGGTTTGCCAAGTATAAGTTTACCAATTCGTTTCTGAAGGGTTGAAACCTTGTTAACATAGCGCGTGTTATTTTTTCCCCAAATTATACAACAGTAGTCTAAAATTGGTAATATATAAGAGTTATAAAACAGCATCTTCGCTTCCGTTGTTAAATAGAATGTAATATTTTTGAAGAGTGATATCTTCCTTTTTAGTTCCTTACAAACATGGTCAATTTGAGAATGCCAGTTTAATTGGTTATCTATATATATACCAAGAACCTTTTGTTTACAGACATTTTCCAGTGGTAAACCATTTATCGTAAGACTTAGAGTTTTTTCAAGTTTCATTTTATGCTTTGAACCAAGTAACATGCATTTTGTTTTAGAGGGATGCAAAGACATATTATTTATATTACACCACTCTTGTACGCCAGAAAGGCTTTCCTGCAGTTTATTCTGTATCGTTCTCAGTTCGAAACCTGATCTGTACATAGTGGAATCGTCTGCATACAAATCTATATCTACTTCAGGACATGTAAACGTCAGATCATTTATGTAAATAATAAATAGGATAGGTCCAAGGATCGAGCCCTGAGGAACCCCAGATTTAAAATTCCCAACCTTTACCAGCTGTCTCCTGTTGGACAGATATGATTTGATGAGGTTGTGTGCATTATCTGTAAAATGATATAATTTGAGTTTGTGTAACAGAATTTGGTGATCAACTAGGTCAAAAGCCTTTCTAAGGTCTAAGAAAACCGATCCGATGAATTTACCCTCGTCCACGTCTGTTAGCCATGCATCAACCAGTTTAGTTAAAGCTGTTGTACAGGAATGGTTTTGTCTGAAACCAGACTGAGATCGATTAATTACATTAGTGTTTCTGAAGAAAATTTGTATTTGAGAAACAATGTGACATTCAAAGATTTTTGATATTGTTGGTAGAACAGAAATTGGCCTGTAATTATTAGGGTCATCTCTATCACCGTTCTTAAATATTGGTATGACCCGAGCCAATTTCATCTCATCGGGATATATCCCAGAAGCAATACTGTTGTTTATAATTGATGCAATTACCGGAGTTATAATATCTCCACACTGTTTTAATATCTTTGGACCCAAACCGTCTAAACCGTCTAATACTTTCTGTTTGTTCAGTCAGGCCTGTAACATATAAATGAGCCATGCTCTGGGAAAAGGGGGCTTAATGCATTTGCGAAAAGTATCGACCCATGTCAGCCTGCGCAGTCCGCGCAGGATGACATGAGCCGAAACTTTTCGTTATCTTTAAATTTTCTGCATGTCAAAGGATCATTCTACCTCTTGAATCAGTCGGTTTGTTTCAAAAAAATGGATTTTATGGATCCTTGAGTATGTGATGACTTGCTTGGTATAGTGCATCGCGGAGATGCATTAAGCCCCCTATTGCCAGAGCATGGCTCAAATCTTTCTGAGTTTTTTTTTTTATTGAAATATATTTTCAGCCGTCGAAACAGGTCAAGTTTATATATTTGGCGCTTATTTCCATCCGATGGAGGAGCTTAAAATACTGCTGTTTCGCCTGAAAAAGAAAATCCCGCCGTGTCGCACAGTGTAGATTCAAGATCAGAATGTGCGTTCCGTGCAGTCTGATCCTAATCTACACTTTTCGGAAAAGCGTATCAGGGATCGTATATACGATCCCTGAGCGTATTAATCCTCTTAGTGCCATAGGCGTAAAAAAGTGATTTTTGAGGCTGAGATATTCTGGAATCTACCATGCGATGTGCAGCCCGATACTGTGTTTAAATACTTGACAATTTACACTCAACAAAGCATCTAAACCGCCACTTTTAAGGATAGGGCACCCTAATGGGACTCGTGTAATATCGCCTTTTATCGTACGGATTCGGCTAAGACTGGGAAAATGCGTAATCGATGCGGGGAACCAGTATCTATCGGCCGATCGATTACGGATTACCCGAGACTTCGTTGTCTGCGCATTTCATATTCTTCGAAGATTCGACCTGTCTGCTATGACGCATCACCCATCCCCGGATACTTGGGAAAAGTAGGGCTTATACCGAAGCTATACCCAAGCCTGTAGGGACTGTTTTAATAAATGGCCGGTGCATAGGTTACCTGCTAGCTGATCATAACTGAATAAATCGCATCAGGTAGCGTTTTGTTGAGTAAACGTTTATTTCATTTTGAAATTCAAAGTAACGGTTGTCGTTTTGAAAAGTAGTCTGGTTCTGTACCCAGAATGCCCAAATTAGATAGATGTGTATTTGTAGAATGCCATCTAGCGGGAGATAATGCCTGAGACTTAGCCAAATCCGTACGTTTTTCGGCGATGAAAGGCGATGTTACAGGAATCCGCATTAGGGTGCCCTATCCTTAAGCTGTAATTCCCCATAGACTTTTTTTGCATTACTGACCAGAAAAGAGAAATTTCATTTGGTTTGATTTTTTGCAGAATTGACCAGTGTAAAAACCGGCACATGTTAGGTTTGTAGGAACTGAACTGAACTAAACTGACATTTATTTTTTGACAGATAGGCTACAAGTTGTACATATTGTCACAGCACATATACATATAGTGAATTTAGTCTGGCCAATTGAACGTTCTGAAAAGAATCGGCAATAAATTCACGTCACTTGAAAAACGTTTGTAGCGATAAGAACCGTTATCGGCGGTTTGTAAACGGTTGCACCTACGGCCACAGACGCATATAACTTTTTTTTTTATAATAGACATCTCTGAAAGGGAGAGCTGGTGCAGTTTTAAGACACTTATATTGCTTGTGAAGCAGATTCAATATGAAAATTTCCTCATAGCAAACAGGGATCTTATATACGTGTATATACGATCCCTGTGGCCAACTTTCACGGACATGCTTTATCAGCAGTCTCGCATATCAACAAATCGATGAAAATAACCGATATTATACGTAAAGGTTCGGGATTTTCCGGAGTTTGGCAAACATAAACCGCGTATAATCTATTTATAATCGACAGTTCGCAGCTGTAAAAGATAAGAAAAACGTAACATTACGTAACAACGTAACAGTAGCCCTGCTTCAAATTTACAATCCTTGCCTAGACCGTATATCTGACTTTGTTTTCGAGTTTCAACCTTAACTCGTTGTCTGCTAAAGGCCATTGTACATAGCCCTTGTAGATCAGTATCAGACAGCACAGAATGTGCACCCTCAACAGACTGCACATAATCGTAGACTTACACCATCAGATACAGCGAGATTTTTCTTTGGAAAGAACATTAATTGCTATATTTGGGCTTTGTTTGACGGTTTATACTTCAGTGATTCTTCGGTTTAAGAATTAAGTTTTGATGCTCTGAGATTAAAGTTCTGATCCCTGCTGTTCGGCCGTTTGTGCGACTAAGTGCACTTTTTGCTGACAATGTAGACCAGTAATAAACTACACAAAAAGCAATCTAATCTTGAAACCTAATCCGTCCAAATTCAATTTTGCTGACAGTGTAGATTAACAACAGGCTGCACAAAAGAGGCAGTCTGATCTCGGACTTAATCGATTCTATACATCGATTTTTTCTTAAATTCTTTATACCGCAATATCAGCAGGTGGCTGAATTCAGCAGAAAATTCGACGCTTTTGGAGTACCGGTTTAATCCTTTACCGAGCTTTAACATTCTGTGCCTTCTGATTTTGATCTAAACTGTCCGCAAAAGATCCTTGAGTCGCGTTTAACAGCCTACATGTTAGAATATTTCACAGTTCAACCAACGGCTGATGTCGGTTGCAAAGATAGCGAAGAGGGGTCGGGATCAGACTGTACCGACGTACTCTGGTATTAATCTTCTCCGATACGTGGTAGTCTTTAACCCTTAGGCTGCTAAGCGCGAGCCACTGACCTTTTGCGGTCAGTGTAGATTAAGATCAGACTGCACAGAACGTGCAGTCTGATCTTGGATCTACACTGTCCGATATGGAGATATTATTACTCAAAGCATAACATTGAAATAGCAACATTTGGGTTTTTACCGTCGAATTTAAAATGTTTCATTTTAGTAATTTAGCAGGATAAGGGTTAACAGCCTTGAATTCATCCATTTACAGCTTTTACCAAACAATCTTTCTAGTTTTGAACGAACGGACGTTTAAACGAAAGAACGAAAGAAAGAAAGTGTCGGGTACAAAGTGGCAATAAACTGCAGGGACTGAATTCACAAACCTTTCTAAATATTGCGGTATTGAAACACTAGCAGTGCCATATTGCAAATAAAAGGCATCGTATATGACGAAGTAAAGGGTTGAAAAAAGAGTGAAATCGTTTATAAAAACGATTTTTCATCCAAACTATATTATATAGAAAATATCAAGAAAAAAATTGCTTGTCATTCTGCGGACAAACAAGCTATCTTTCTTGTCCTATCGGTCAATGGTGTGCGTAAAGTGTCGTCTCGGATCAGCCTGTGCAGTCCGCGCAGGCTAACCCGAAACGACACTTTCCGCTTTTATGTAATTTTATTTTTTGCGCAAGTCTACTGAAGAACAAAATCTAATGTAGTCGTAAAGTGCCGTCTCGGATTAGCCTGCGCGGACTGCGCAGGCTGATCCGAGACGACACTTTATGCAAGTGTCCGAATGCCCCTTTTCGTGTGATGCAAGCCAATTATGTACAAGCAAAAGTAAAAAATTTAGAAATCCAAAGGCATGTTATTGGTACAATTCCAAGTTCATCCATAAATAAGTGACTTGTTGGTTACCCGAGAGCGCCGAATAAACCTTTAAAAAAGACAATGCCAGTCTAGAAATAAGACCTAAATAATTGCAAGTTTAAGGTTGCTCTTGGCCAGATTATCTCAACAAAACGGACAGTGTAGATCAAAGATCAGAATGGCTTTTTTCAGTCTGATATCAATCTTTAGTGGCCGCATTTAGGCGGCTTTAGTTGTGAAGGCGATTGAGGGTCAATAAAGGCTTCTGTTCCCGTCTGTTCTGGTTGGTTTTTAGGCTGACCCCGATCACGTGATTAATCAACCGCGCACGAGATTGCTCAGTGAGTAGTCAACGTTTGAGTGGGCAGTATGGTATTTCGCAGAGAGACCCAGACAATTTGATCCGGAAAAAATGAAGTAAGTATCTTATTTATTTGAAATTTGTAGATATTTTTCATGAATAATCAAAATATGTGTAAATCTAGATCTAGCATGGTACACACGGTTGCAAATTGCGATTGTTTTATTTTCTCGCAAATTATCGCCGGCGTTTTAAGTAGTGCTGATCCAAGATAGAAAATTTTGTGGAAAAGGCAGCAAATTCTAGTTGGAGCGTTCTTTTTTTTCAAAATGTTTTTGAAAGCCGTCTTTGTCAGAATCATTCAAGTATGGGAATGTTTGGAGGAATTTTCTCTAGCCTATTTTCAACAGTGAATTAAAAATTTTAGGGTAGAAAAATTCCAATTAAAGTATATTGAGGCAAGTCAAAGAGTATCCTTAAAATGATGAACTCTTTACCAAAGGACGAAGTTTTGGTCTTGATCAAACTGAAATCATTTGCAGACAACAAGAACAACAAAGATATAGCTCAAAAGATGACTGTTGTCTTTGACAGGGTAGAAAACATTGTGGGAAAAGGAGAAAATGCTGGTAACCAGCATTTCCTCCTTTTCCCATAATGTTTTCAAATGACTTCTTCCTCAGGGTCATTAAAACTCGAGATTGTGTGGTAAAAGGATAACATAAGTAATATTGGTGTATTTATTACCCTTTAGTTTGTATTGGAGTTTAACGCCATTTTAACAGATTAGGTCATATCATGGCGGTCAGTGACGCACCCTTGTGTTTCCTGGCTTTCCCACACCGGACTGACACAAAGCCACTGACTACTTTTCTCACATGCATCAGAGGTGAGGGGCGAAAATTCGCCGGAAAGAAAGTTCATTGCAACCGGGTATCGAACCTGCAACCTCCAGGTCACGAGTTAGATAGGCTAACCACTGAGCAACCCCGCCAGGCTTTATTACCCTTTACCAGAAGACAACATTACTTACCAGTCCAAATTGCAAGACTTTCAAGATGAAAAATTTAATGTGACTCAAATGATGAAACTTGTTTTTGAAGGACTAGAAAACATGGTTAAAGAGAAAATGCTGGTTATCAGCATTTTCTCCTTTTCCGTCAATGTTTTCAAACGTCTTTTCCTCAGGGTCATTAAAACTGAATATGGGATAAAGAGTTAAAAATATACACTTACAAAGAAATAGAATTTTTTTACGTTATTTGTTAATGACTATACAAAACTTGGAGTTTATTTTTTTTCTTTGTAGATTTACAATATGCCCAAATTTGGACTTTGTTGAGGTAAGAATCACTTTACATGAGGTAATTAAAAGTCAATTTGAGCACATATAAAATTATAAAAAATCTGTCCATGTAATGATGGATAACTTATCAACAGTTTCTAAAATTCTGGAATACAATATTTATAATTTGAGACATTGAGGTATGACTTTGATATACATGTACTTCTACCTGCCTAAAAATCAGAATTTAAATATAACCTGGTAGTTCTAAACTGATTGTCCACCATGGTGTCAAGCGTATAAGACAATATGGTTGCCATATACTGTTGAAGGGTAGCAAACTTCGAAAGTTTGAAAAAAAAAAATGAGATGCATTCAAACTGTGCCATTTCACTAAGATGCCACACTCTACCTTCAAATTACAACATCCTACCTTAATTTATGAGGCCATCCCCTGGAGTCAGCCACTGATAAATGAAAAAGAAAACGGTATCATGAATGTTAATCTTACTCTGTCGACAGACCTACATATGAGGGTTGTTTGGAAAGTTCGTAGAATTTTGTTATAAATCACACAATATTCTCAGTATTACAAAGAATTTTATACGTACTTAAACTTCAACATCTCTTCTATAAATTCTATGAAAACCAAAACGATGCTCTACATCACACAAAAATTATGTCTATTTAAAATGAGTATGTTAGAGGTACCCGGAGCACGCCGAAGTCAATATGACGTCGCTTAATCATCAAGCGTCGTTTACATCAAAGGATCGTCGCACTTTCTCAACATAGTCACCAGCATTATCTATGCATTTTTTATATCTGGTCATCCATTTGTTGTAAGTTTCAATGTACCAGTCCTCAGTTAGTGACGATACAACAATTTGAGTCTGTTTTGTAAGTTCCTCTGCTGAATCGAATCGCTTTCCACGCAAACTCACCTTCAACTCGGGAAAAACCCAGAAATCCATAGAAGACATAGCTTTGGTCTCTGGATCAAAATGGTGTAACCAGGTCTCATCCGTCGTGATGATCCGACCAAGAAAATCCTCGCCGTCAGATTCGTAGCGGTGAAGAAACTTCTGTGAACAGAGTACATGGCGCTCCTTTTCATTTTCCTTGAGTAATCGTGGTACCCACCGAGCACTCACTTTCGACATGCCAAGTTCCTCAGTTAGTATACCATGTACTGTTGAGCACGAAACACCGAGTTCATTAGCAATAGTTCTGACGGTGGTTCTTCTGTCGGTCTGAACCATATCCTTTACCGACTTCTTAATCGAACAAGTTACGACTGCCGGTCGACCGCTCCTGGAATCGTCATTAATAGATTCTCTTCCGCTCCTAAAACACGAATGTCATTTGTAGACAAAAGCTGGACTGCATTTATCATATGCTCCTGTTGATTTTATCATTCACAGTGTTTGTGTTGGCGATTTATTAAGTGCAACACAGAATTTCACCACACTCCGCAACTCAACGCCACAGTTCGACGTCACGATTTTTCCGTAACAACTTCCGCAGATAGATTACTAAAACACTATAATTTTGTTTCAGAACAACGAATTGTTTTGAAATTTTCAGGAAATGACGTAACGCTGTCGAATTATCGCTTGACGTATCCGCGCTTTTTTGACATTGAGCAAGCATACGGAAATTAAGCTTATTTCTTCAATGACATAATCCAAAAATAGGTATTTTACGGACTGCTCGGGGTACCCATGATGACGTTGCTACGACAACCCATATATCTGGTTTCTGTATTCGATTTTCTATTATTTTTTTAAAAATTGCTTAAGGATAAGTCAAGGATCATGCATATCAAATTTCATGTATATTTGATGAACAATTCTAGAGATATAACAAAATTCTACGAACTTTCCGAACAACCCTCATATTTTGTGTTTGTGTGTGTGTCTGTGTGTGCCGGTGTTTTTTTTTTTTTAATAATTTCAATTATACCAAATAAATCAATACAGATTAATACTTAATCAAAAAACCCAAAATGGCCAACAAATATTGTCTTGCTAAACCTTAAGATTGCCATGTTGATGAAACATACATTATCAGTCTCTAAGACAAACCATCTTAAATCAGTTCCAGATATATTCTGACCCTCATGACGTCAGTTTATGCATATTCTTACATTATGTCTCTTATATCCTGTAACACCCTTTATGGTTCTAAGACTAAGTTGATCTACTTCTTGTGAAAACTTGATGATGCTCCTTGACCACCCCCTTCTTGCTACAACCCAACCACCAAAAAAACTCACTGCATATAAATGTCAATATGACTAGCATTATTTGCAAAGACACTTCAATAAAATAGGAAATTAACTATCAATCATCTGACACTATCATAGATAAGTCACATTACATTGATCATGTAGATTGGTAGATCAGTCAACAGTTATTTATAGGTCTCACTATATTGCATATTAAAACTCTAAAGTGGTTGTCTTTGTACTAAATATATATGCTTTTACACGTGATTGTCTAAGAATTCATCTAAAAGTAAGGTATTGTGGATGGGACAACCACAATAATTTAGCAGTTACTACATCACACACATTACTGCATCATTTATGATTTTACATAGATTATTGAGGCTAAACTTTGTTGATTTTTATGAATCACAAATACTTAATTGTCATTTTATGTAGAAATGATTAGATCTAGACCAATTACAGTCAGGTATACTCATTAATATGATTTAGATTTTCTGCGAGAAACAGATCAGTAAAGGACATGTTTCTTAACCCTAGTGACAGTATGGACCAACTGCTGGTGAACAAGTGGCCTTCTATTGACTAAAAAACATCTATTTTGTTAATTATGAATTACATAATTATTGTCCTCAAAATAACTTTGACTTAGCACCAAATTTCATTCAATGTTTAATAGCTACGAGGGGTAATCAAAAAGATCATGGACCACCTCGTTATTTTGAAAACTACTACACGGAGGATTACAAAAATTTGCATAGATGAGCATTAATTATCTGGTAACTGACTCAAGCTTTCAAATATAGTCATAATCAAGCAGGTAAAGTATGACGTCATTTTCATGACGTCATGTAGTGCATTAGTGGTCCAAAATGTTGGACGACGTTTTATTTGAGCCAAGAGTAATCATAAAGTTTTACGTCAAACTCGGAAAGTATTTATCGGAAATCAAAACCGATTTAGAAACATTTGAATGGGACTCTGCACTCAAGGAATCTGATATTTGTACATGGATCGGACCGATTTAGACAAAGTGTGACACTGTTAAAGATGACCCTAAATCTGGCCGTCCATCAACATCGGTCTCAGACAAAATCATAACGGATGTAGAGCAGCATGTAAAACAAGATCGCTGAGATACTGTCCGAAAAATAGCTGACACATTCAACATTTCATATAGAAGTGCTCAGGAGATTCTGACAGAGAATCTTAGAATGTCGCGTGTTTGCACAAGCTGGGTACCTCGGCAACTGTCGCCAAAGAAAATGGGGGTTAGGGTAGAAATCTGTTCAGAAATTTCAGAACGCATTAGGGTAGAGGGGTCAAACTTTACTGATCGTATTGTAACATGCAATGGAACATAGGCACACTTTATCGAGACTGAATCTAAACAACAAAGCAGTGTATGGAAACATCCAACATTGCCTTCCGCTGGTAAAGCCAACCTGTATAAGTCACTTGGTAAAGTTATACATCATGTATTTCTATTATCCTTTTTTTCTTCTACATCATGTTGTATCTGTACATACTACAGTTAATACTGAGTTTTATGCCCACTTTATTCAAATAAATTTCACAAACATCATCCGAAAACAACAGCCTGAAGTCCTGCGGAGTGACGTCACTTTACACTAAGATAACGCCCTAGCTCACAAAGCCGCACTTGCACAGGAAACTTTGCAAAAACTAAACATAGAAACACTAACCAACGCCCCTTATAATTTAGTCCTGACTCCATGTGACCTCTGACTACTTCCTGTTTTGAAAGATTCTCCATGTGGAACACACTACGAGAGCAGAGAGGAGCTAACCTTCGCTATGACCGTGTCCTTGGGAGTAATGTCACATGACGCGCTCGCACACGTGTTTTGCACGTGGAAATCAAGAATGAATAAGTGCATAGAACTCAAAGGAGGTTACTTTCAAAAACAATAAACATTCCAAGTTATTTTTTATAACGACATTCCGATACTGGCACTGGTCCACGTTCTTTCTGATCACCCCTCGTACATACAAATAATGAGGATGTAATGTGTCAAGAATTTGCATGAAAGCATTTGTATTGGGCATGACTCCTTAAATTATAGTTCTGACTCTTACTATTATTTTGCTCAAATGACTCTTCAAGTTTTGGCTAATACAGTGTTCATCAATGGCTTTTGAGTTACCGAGTAGAGCAGAATAGACTCTTGTAGAAGAACTGTGTCCAAGTTTTTAAAGTTTTAAGTTTGTGGCCAATGTATTCAAAGTATTTCATTAGTTGACAGGTAAGAGAAAACATAAAAGTTTACAACAGATGAATCTTTTAAATCAGCACCATGTTTATGAAATTGATAGGTTTGATACATTTTGAGGTATCCTAACATGATGTGTGTCTGTAAGACACACATTAAGTTAAAAACATGTTTGAGAGTTAGTAAACCAAAGGGATTTGTAATAGCCACCAAGGTATTGTCAGCATACCTTATTATATGTTGAGGATTTTAACTCCTAAAAATGAAAGTGCATGTAATTTCTTACTACTCTTAGTGTGTTTTTCTGATCTATTATTATAAGCCTTGTTTAACCCTTTACCAAATGATCCTGCTTCATTGTAATCCTAAAGAAATATTAAGACTTTTAAAAACATTGTGAGAAAAAGAGGAACAACTTTTTTTTCTTTATTCACGATGTTTTGCTACCTACAAAGATAATTTGCAGCATTTGAGCCACATATAATGTCATCTGCAATGTTTCGAAGTAGACAAATCCAATTTATCATTTGGTAAAGATCTTTTTCTGCAGGGTTCATTTTAGTTTTTGTCTGAGATGGGCTCTTGGCTCCTAAATCATTTTTGCATGGACCAAGCTAATTGAGGTAAAATACTTTTAAGGAAACTGACCAAAACATGGAAAGACAGTTTCAATCAAAATCAAAGATTTGTGAATATGAGCGAATAAAAATAAAATTCATACTTTCAATGTTGACCAAATACTGCAAAAATTTAATTTTAGAGAAAATGGAGATCAACAGGCAAGTAATTGTTACTGCACCCAATTACCCTTTTTGTGGCCCACCCAGCCAATCATTAACTTCTTGTTGCATTGATTTTATACCATCTTTTTTTGTACAGAAACTTGTTCTGAAATGAACACTGCATTTCTTTTTACCTAAGTCCCAAGCAATTCCTGTGTTGCTAAGGATCTTAGAAATATTAATTCTTTATCTCATACAATTTTTGATGTAGAGGATCTTAGATCCAGAAGTAAACAAGAAATAATTCATTAGCTCACACAGTTTTTGATGTTAAGGATCTTAAATCCAACTTTGATAAGACTGATCATGAAAAAAAAGCAGAATTTGAATGATAGCTTGATAAGTAAGTAAAATCTGTTCATGTAAATTCTGAAAATGGCTTGTATTAAGTATACTTATCTTTTTTTGAAAAAATAAGTTACAAATTAGAATACATGAAACAAAATTAGTTTTATACTTCATTGCTCAGAAAGGTTGTCCTTGCCCAATTGATGATTACCTTGGACTGGTTAGAATCCAGGAAACACAGCAGAGAGATACATGTAGTCAGGACAGAGTTGATTACTGGGTGGCATCCAGGAAAAATTTGTCTTTTGACCAAGATTTTTTTATCATAAACAACCAAAAATACAGAGATAAACTGTCACCAATGACGGATCAAGGCAAGTCAGAAAGGTTTGTCAGTCTATTCAGGGGCAGCAAGATTTTTTAATCATAAACAAACAAAATACAGAGATAGACTGTCACCAATGATAGATCAAGGCAAGTCAGAAAGGTTTGTCGGTCTATTCAGGGGCAGCAGCTGTGTTTCATTTGCAGAGTTAACCTTATCTGAGCCCTTTTATCAAAACCAAAGTACATGTCACTGAAAAACAATTTTATCAGTGAAAAAAAAAGATCCATTTTCACAAGTTATGTGAATGCATTTATCTTACCTTTAGACTGACGAAGACAATATATAGATTTTTGGCCTTTCATATTTAATATTAGACTTATCTCTGTACCAAACAACAAAATTGCAGACTTTTCAAAATTAAAAGCCTTTGCAGACACCATCACCAATACAGCACAAAAGATAAGACCTGCCCTTGAAAGGGTGGAAAACATTGAGGGAAAAGGAGAACATTCTGGTTACTAGCATTTTCGTCTTTTCCCACACTGTTTGCAAAAGCCTTCCTTTTGGGCTTTAAATCTTATGATTGTTTGGTACTGGGTTTAAAAGACTACACAGTTTTTGTGTGTGTGTGTCATTGTATATAAGGTTCATGTAATTTGGAATGAAAAGGATCTTAACCTGTCAAGTGCCTCTCACAACTTTAGATTTTTTCAGGCTAGTGCAGATCAGGATCAGACTGTATAATGTAGCCTGCTCTTAGATCTGCTCTACCTAATGAGTAAAGTTCAGCATTAAAATGACATTTTTTCTGGCCTCTGTTCCATGTCTACATAGTTTGTTTGGCACTTGAAGGGTATATAAAATAGATATGTAGAGCTTAATGGTACTGTACATTTTTCTTTATACATGTATTTATATTAGATCTACATTAATGTACTTATGTTTATTTTTTCTTTTGAAATTTTCCTTGATCAAATTATCTTACTATCATTGTCCTGATTTTTTTATTTATTTATTCATTCATTCATTCATTCATTTCCTTTCTTTCACATTTGATTTAACCCTTTACCACGCAGTGCCAACTTTTAACGACCCTCGGGAAGAAGCCTTATGAAAACATAGAGGAAAAAGGAGAAAATGCTGTTAACCAGCATTTTCTCCTTTTCCCACATTTTTTTCTACCCTATCAAACAAAAATCACATCATTTGAGCAATACTGAAATCGTCTGCCACAAAAGCTTTCAATTTGGAATGGTACAATTTTTTGTTGTGTGGTAAAGGGTTAAAATAGCAAAGCTTTTCTATTCCTCAGTATAGTGCATGTAGGTTTCAGTTTTATGTGATCTGACTGTCTATAAATGCATCTCTTGCTGACCTTTGTAATAAAGAGGGTATTTTTATTTATCATTATTAGGTTAGGTTGTATTGTGTATTTAACCCTTTACCACATAATCCTGAGTTTTAACGACCCTGAAGAGGAAGAATTTTGAAACCATTGTGGACAAAGGAGAAAATGCTGATAATCAGCATTTTTTCCTTTGTCCACAAGGTTTTCTAGCCGTATAGGGAAAAGTTCAGTGTTTAAGTCACATTTGATTTCTCATCTGCCACTGCTTTCAATTTGGACAAGTCTAAGATTTTGTCATTTGGTAAAGAGTTAATATATTGAGAAGTAAAGTCATGCTTTCTATGTGAATGTAATCTCTGTTGGTTTAAAAACATTTCAAAGATGTTTTCTATAAAAAGATTTTGGATCAAACTGGGGAATCAATATCAAATAGATATTGGGGACAATCAAAGACTTGGTGCTTTTAAAAGATTCATTGGGAGGTCTATATATAAATGCAGTGACATTGTCTGATTTCAATGTAGTAACACATACAGATCAGCTGTTGGAATACCTTGAATACCAAAACCAGCCACCCCATGAAAACCTTATAACAACTTTTCTATGTAATGTATTAAATTATACTTTATGCTACAGCTGTTGCAACTTATGCATGCAAATTTTTACTATTTCATTTTAGGAGCTTTTCTTACAAAGTATTTGCATAAAGGTTATTTAAGAAAACGAAAAGACAACAGCAATACATTACATTTATGATGTTTAAATTACTATTTTTTTCTGTTAAATCAAAACAGTAAAGGAAAACATCTACTTTGAATTTGCAGTGGTTCAGATCATAAATGCTAGGCTGGTTTCAAACACTTTACCAGCCAAGAAATTTACCATCCAAGTCCAAGTTCATATAGACCTAATTGTTAAAGAAACTTGTCATATACTATATTTCCAGTCATGTTTCAAAGTGTCATTTGGAAAACAAAGACGTCACAATTCTTAAGTGTTGCTAGATTATTTCAAAGTTCAAATGCAAAAATGAGGATAATGATGTTTTGTCTTGGTTTCAACAATTTTGGCAAGCCTAGGACCACTTGTTAATCGTTGGAACATTTCTTAGTAACTAATGAACTTCTAGCTTAGATGATCCCAGTACACTACACATTTAGTGTGTCAACAATATTCGCATACCAGTAAAAGCATAATTCAAGCACACTTCAATAAATATCTTGTAAATAACATATTTGCAACTTTCAATATCAACAATGTAATGGGTAAATCATGGGTAGTTATTTCCATTCATCCTATGGAGATTTGTGGGATTGATTGAATGGAGTATTGGTCATAGTGGATCATGAACAATGATAATTTATCTGGATACTTCAATGAAAACAGATTTTTAATATAGCAAAAACACACAAAGCGAAACAGATCTGTCTCAGCTGTAAGTATGTAAGTAATCAGTGTCCCATCCCCTATGTGTCTGAGCTAATAGTTTTCCACACCAAATAGGGACATTTACACAAATGAACCAAAGCAAAGGATAGGAATACAGAAAAATATAGAAATATTATAATTATCATAAAACAAAAACACTGAACAAAAAAAAAATAGAAAAAAAGGAATATCTAAATACAGAAAAGAATAAAAACCCACAAAACTAAACTAGAAAAAAAATATACATACATGTATATTAGTATAAATGACCAAAAAAAAAGGTAATAATAATAATGCAAAACATCTTATTAAAAAAAACTTGTGAAAAATGAAAAACTTGAAAAGGAATGAAATAAAATAACATGAGAAGTAAAAAAAAAACCAAAAATTAAAGAAACATGACAAGAAAGCAATAAAAAAAAAAAGAATAAAATGGTAACAGGGAAAAAAAATTATACAAGAATATACGAATAAAAGAAAACAATATTGGGGATAAAAAAGGTATAGAAATACAAGAACTGCTGCTTTAAATTCTAACACAAAAAATGGAGTTACAATACAAAACTAGAGGCACTTGAGCGCCTGTATCGCTCCACAGGCCTGATATTTCTATAATGGCGAAAGGAAGTTTTTAACAATTATCATTCAATCCTGCATTTTAGCTCACTGAAGAAACAATTTGGTAGACAACCACCATAGGAACTTACCTGCAAAACAACAATGAAATCCAATGAATAGTTTTAGAGAAGAAATTTTTAAAAGATTTTACTTTATACCATAAAAGGAAAATGAGTCTCCCATAAAAGCCATGTTTTTTGACAGATCTTTTTTTTTTTTAAGGAATTCTGTAAACCTGTATCTAAGGAACATTCCTGCAAAATAATAATGCTATCCAAATAGCGGTTTGGGAGGAGAAGATTTTTAAAGGTTTTTTACTTTGGTTGCCATGGCAACCAGAATTCTTAATGGAACACAATTATTTGAAGGAATTTGAAAGAGGACCACCAAAGGAACATTCCTGTGAAATTTGGTAAAAATCCAGTCAATAGTTTCTGAGGAGAAGTTTTTTAAAGAAAAAGTTTACGGATGCACGGACGGACGGACGCACGACGGACACAACGCCACGACAATAGCTCTCTGGCCTTCGGCCAGTGGAGCTAAAAATGACATTGCCAAGTTCAAACAAACAGTTAGCTTTATACATAAAGCAGCAACTTAATTTTTACTCACAAATGCAAAAAAAAAAGGGTGCAATTTTAAGTACCGTAGATTGATATTGAACTGTTACTGGATAATCCCAAGTTTCGAAGGCCCTGAGGATCAAGGCTTAAATTGAAAACACTGCTATCAGCATTTTCTCTATTTGCCAACATATTTTATGAGCTTGTCAAAGACTAATACAACCATATGAGCCACATATTAATATATAGTCTACAAATGCTTTCGATTTGGACAAAATGAAATGGTCAATTTGGAAAAAAGTTAGGAATATGATTTTACTCACCATTACCATTAAAGTGAACCTTAATGTTCATTTTATATTTATACAAGTTGTTTCTCTATAGGTTAAACAAATAATCACATCTGTGCGGTGTACTTGAATTATTTATAGGCAAAGTTGTACATGTATTAACGGAACATGATAACCGTTGCCCTTGTTTACAATAATTCAGAGCATTCTATCTTCATATACGGGTAGAACAGCTAAATTATCCGATAATTTTAATGAAAATGTACATTAAAAAAGGCTTAAATCTTTTACAAGCTGTCGATTAAACTAAGCGAGCAGTCACTGGGTATAATGGAAAGATCCCTGCCTCTCAATCCGGCTATTGTGGTTCGAGCCGTTAAAACTACCTTTTTTTTTTTAGGAAGAAAGTTATATATTGTTTTTGGTTTTCTCCTTTCTTTTCTTTTCCTTGTATGATTGTCTTTTTGTGTATTTTTTCCCCCTTTTTCCTGTCTTCTTCCCTCTTTTTAGACGTGTATATCTTTTTGTCATGATATTCTTTTGTTATTATTGCATCTTATTCTAATTTATTTTATTTATTTATTTATTTTTTCTTGTTTTAAAACACATTTCTGTATGATTGATACAACAGTACAATGATAAGTGTGCAACTCCCATCCCGTTCACCAGCAGTATCCGTATCTCTTCATTTTCACTGGCCGTATCGGTACCCCAAGCCTCTTAACATTCCGTATCTGTTGCTTCCTCGTCGCTGACCGCAATTATTCACTCTCAAAGGCTTCTTGAACTGCAATGTCTGATTTTAAAAAAAATGATACTTATTCTACCAAGACCGCAAGTCTGCAGTAACTTTTCCACTCAGATTGTTTTAGTTCTCCAATCCGTTTTTTTCCACTAATGCTCCAAATTAAATCCTGGTCCAGTCGAGCTTCCGAGATGGTTAAGTTCCCAACTGTAGGGAAAAGTGAGTAGACATTTTTCTACTGTCAAAGCCCTGAAACAGGAAGAAAACTGGTAGCCAGAAATTTGTGGCTATAGTCATCTTAGAAGTCTAAAACACTAAGCTAATTCTAGCATCAATTCCTTTGCGAGAAATGTCTTGGTTCATTTTTCCCAAATTTCACAATTTTAAGGATCATCGTGCAATCTCGTCTGATGTCAATTAAATATGAATGAGACTACTAATTATAACTACAAATATTCACTATGATATATAAAAAAAAAAATAATGTAACCATTGACCTACCTTAAAAAACAAAATGCTTGATTAAAAAGAAAAAATGTTTTTCTGTGACTCGAACTCGATCCGCATGGTTGGTAGCAGGGTCACTATGACCACTGTACCACAGCACTACTTGCTCGTTTGAGTTGAAAATTACCAATAAGTGACTGCTTTGTCCCTGGTATTCCCTATTTGAATGTTTTGAACTGATACAGTGTTTGTAAACAAAGGCCACAGTTATCGCGTTTTGTTAGTAGTACTGAAAAAATCATTATTTTTTTTTCTTTAGAGGTTTTCAATGGGAATATGTTTGTTTCTGATACCCCCTGTCCCTGGCAAAAGTATTGCAGAAAGTATCAGAAGCAAGCATTATCCATAATCCTTTTTTTTTTTTTAAGTAATGACAGGAATTTGCATACATAAACAATTTTCAGCTTGAACTAAAACATACACATTTGTAAAATGCGAAGGAAACATCAGGAGAGGTTACCTTAGATACAAACTTAAAAACCAAAGAATATTTAAATTGTTGATCAACAGTCATGAAATAGGATACAGATAATAAACCTAAAATTTTCAGTACTTTCTTATGGAGGAATCTTTGATTGAAAAATAGAAATATTGACATATAAGAAACAGAGTTTACTCTCTGTTTCAAGAAAACATAAAGGAATAAATATAAAGTTTAACAGTACAAAAGTGTGATTAACAAGTTAGATATGCATACAGATTTCAACAGCAGCAGGTCACAAGCACATGCGAGCAATAAAGTCTTCTGAATAGTAAGTTTAAGATTGATTCCTTTGCAAGAGCAAAGAAATCAAGATTACATGTATATATTCATATTAAGATGAAATTAAATTGAAAAAAAAAAAAGAAACAAATAAGGGTGTGGTTTATTAACTCTTTATAATATACAATTCTGTGTTTTAATTACTGTTAGAAATAAGACTTTTGAAAACACTGAGGAAAAAGGAAAAAATGCTGGTTACCAGCATTTTATCCTTTTTCCACAATGTTTTCTTCCCATTCAAAGACAAACTTTCTTATTTGAGTGCCATTTACTTTGTCATCTGCAATTGCTTTCAATTTGGACCATTCTAAAAATCTTAAAACCTGTTATCAGAAAGAAAAATTGATTAAATGAATACTAAAAACTACCTCAAGCTTGAAGATAAAAATGAGTAAAGCTGCATTAACAGTACAAAAATAAAATGTTCACACTGAGAATGCATACAGTCAGCTTTCTACAGCAGCAGGTCATTTCTCACTTACAAACACAGGTTTGAGCAAGAAAAATTAAATTGTGAGTCACATAAATTAAGATTTACTTACAATAGAAATACAGTTTAACAAAAAATAGTCATATTGATTTAAAACAATCTAAAGTGTATAAATCAGAAAAGAAACAAAAAAAGCAAAATAAAGTTACAAGAAACAACTTTTCCTACAACTAGCCCACCCCCATCCCCACCCCCATAGAAAAAAGGAACCAGAGGTTGTTTTTTTTTGTTTTCAATTTAAGATCCCACGGCTTTGAAGTGGTAATACTTGAAAAAGATGACAGACACTTTGCCTATGGCCATAATGAGAAAAATCTACCAGTAGCAGTGTATCTACATGGTAAGTTAAAAGGTATACAGGTAGATTAAGATCAGGCTAAATAGACTATGCATTGTTATCTTAAACATAAACTGTTTTTTTTCACAGATATTCTTTCCAAAACAACAATTTGGAAAGAAAAATAGTCTAAATTGTCCTATAACTCTTTACCAACCGACAAAATTTTAAGTCATTGCAAATTGAAAGCATTTGCAAACGACAAAATCAGTATGACTGAAAAATTAAAACATGTCCTGAGAAAGGTAGAAAACATTGTGGGAAAAGAAGAAAATGCTTGTTACCAGCATTTTCTCCTTTTCCCACAATGTTTTCAAAAGGCTTCTTTTTCGGGGTTGTTAAAGCTCGGGATGGTGTGGTGAAAGGTTAACCCCACCAACAAACAATCCTGTGTTTTAAAGACCCTGGGAAAAAATCTTTGAAAACATTGTGGGAAAAGACAAAAATGCTAGTTACCAACATTATTTCCTTTTCCTGCTGTGTTTTTTATCGTATCGCAAACAAATTCCATCATTTGAGTGATATTAGTCATCTGGAAAATCTTCCACTCTGGACCAGTCGGGGTCTTGCATGGCTCGGTGGTAAAGTGGTGTGGGACTCGTTACCTGGAGGCCCTGGGTTCGAGCAGCACTAGATCCACTGGGCCTTTCGTGGGAGTGTCCTTGGGCAAGACACTTCAGAGCTCTAGCCTAGTACTGGTAAAATCCACGAAACACATGAACATGTGAACTGTTGCTGTGATATGACTGAAATAATGTTGAAAGAGGCATAAAACACCATTCAATAACAGTCAAATTCTGTTGTTTTGTATTCTAGCCTTTCCCCAACAATCCCATGTTTTCATGACCTTGATGAAGACCCCTTCTGAAAACATTGTGGAAAAGGTAGGAAATGCTGGTAACCAGCATTTTCTCCTTTTCCCACAATGTTTTAATTCTACCTTATAAAATACAAATTCCATCAATTCAACCACACATAAATTGTTGTCTGCAAAAACTTACAATTTAGACATGTCTATGATTTGCTTGTGTGGTAAAGAGATAAATGAAACAAGTAAAGATTTGAAAAAACAGAAAAGTAAAAAATAACAACACAAAGTTACTTTATAAACTGCCTCAGAACAATACCCTACTCCCATCTCCCTAACCCTCCTCCAAAATAAAATACAGAGGTTTTCTTTTATTTTTTTTTAGGGTTTTTAATTCAAGATTGTTTTAAAGTGGCATTGCTTGGAAAAGATGGCAGACACTTTGTCAGCAGCAGTTATCAGAACAATCTACAACTCAGCAGCGCATCTATATGGAAAGTTGAACACAGATCAGGTATTTAACCCTTTACCACACAATCCCAAATTTTAACAACCCTATGGAATAAGGCTTTTGAAAACATTATGGGAAAAGGAGAAAATGCTGGTAACCAGCATTTCTCCTTTTCCCATAATGTGTTCTACCCTTTTAAAGACCAGGGTTCATCATTTGGTCCATATTTCTCTGGTCATTTTTAAATGCTTTTAATTTGGACTAGTCTAGAATTTTATTGTGTGGTAAAGGGTTAACCCTAGCTTTACCAACAGCAAAACTTTTGGATGTGACCAAATTGAAACCATCTACATTCTACAGACAACAAAATAAATGACTCAAAATTTGAAATTTGTGTTGGGTAGGGTAGAAAACATTGTGGGCAAAGAAGAAAATGCTGGTTACCAGCATTTTCTCATTTTCCCACAATGTTTTCTAAAGGTCTCTTTATCAGGGTTGTTAAAGGTTGGGATTGTGTGGTATGATCAGACTGAACAAAATATGAAATCTGATCTGAGATCTACATTACGATTATCTGTACAGATATTGTCTCAACATGACATAAAATTGTAATACATGTATCTTGACAGTCTTTTAAGTCATTACCAAATGAAATTTTTAGACTTGTACTAATTGAAAGTATATGTAGACAACAAATTTAAGGTCTACGGCCCCTAACTCATTGGTAAACATTGACATTTTTGTAAAGGCTATTCGGCCAATATTGGCAGCTTCTGCCTTTTAACATGAGAGTTACGGGCTGTAGAGTTACTAACTCATCGGTAAATATTGTGTAACATTGAGGTTTTCATAAGGGCTATTCGGCCAATCCTGGTAGCTTCCATCTTTTAATATGTGAGTTAGGGGTTGTAGACGGTAAATATGGCTCAAAAGATGGGTTTGCATTTGAAGAGATAAAAAAAACATGTTTTTGAAACTTAAGAATATGTGGTAAAAGTTTAAACTAATGGAAAATATCCACTTAGTTTATTTAGCAACCTGCTGAGTAAATTTGCTGCAGGTATCTTTGAGAATACTCTTGTAAAATAGGCATTTTCAATATTCATTTTAAGGACTTTGACCCCCTAACTCATCAGTAACCATCGTGTAACATCGATGTTGATGTTAAGGCTATTCAGCCAATCTTTGAAGCTTCCATCTTTTAATATGAGAGTTAGGGGCAGTAGACTTACTAACACATCGGTAAATATCGTGTAACATCGACGTTTTCGTACAGGCTATTCGGCCAATCTCGGAGGCTTCCGTCTTTTAATATGAGAGGTAGAGGCTATAGACCTTAATTTGAATATGCCAATATGTGGAAAAATGAGGAATATGCCTTTTGCCACAGTATTTTCTAATGTACATGTATTCTTCAGCATTATACAAATGTATCTAATTCTTCCTAATGGCAAATTTTTAGACTTGCCATTTGCAGATGACAAATGTATCTCTTTGTATGAAATTGTCTTTGAAAGGGTAAAAAAACCTCGGTGGAGGGGAAAATGCTAGTATCCAGCATTTTCTCCATTTACCAAAATGTTTTCAAAAGCCGTCTTACTCAAGGACTTTAATCCTTAGGCTGTTAAGCACGACTCATTGACCTTTTGCAGACAGTGTGGATCAAGATAAGACTGCACAGAATTTCCGGTCTGAACTTGGATCTACACTGTCCGAGAAGGATTTATTATTTCCCCAAATAAAACTTTGAACTTACAATATTTGGGTTTGTTCTATCAAAATGAAAATTTCATTACAGTTTTTTAGCAGGGTTAAAACTTGGGCGTGTGGTAAAGGGTTAAAGACCTAGATGCCAATGCCTTGCTGAATCGCCATTCATTCATTCATTCATTCATTGTGGTACGTGCCGAGCCCCAGTAGCTCAGTCAGTAGCATGCAGGACTTGAGAACAGGGGGTCATGGGTTCAATCCCTGGCTCGGCCAATTTCTTTCAGAGGATTGATGATAGTCATTGCAACAGGATTCATTCCTCTCACTGCTGACCATTGTCCTGATGATCGATATGTGGGAAAGCAGCCAGTGGCTTGGAAAGACTATTGTGTGGAGAAAACATTGATCGGTGCGATATAACCAAAATGATGTTGAAAACAGCATTAAACACTATACAATCAATCAATGATTGTGGTACATGTACATGTCTTTTACGTAGGTGTTGATTTTATGCTAAAATTATGTATATGTAGAATGCTAAATTTGTTTAAAGTTTATTATTATTCCTTTGAAATCTGTTGCAGGGAGGGAATGAACTCGCCTATATGGAAATTTCGGGGTGATTGTGTACTCGAGGTAGGTCAAAGTTGTCAGTCAGTTTTTAGCTGTATTATTGTTAAAGTTTACTAAATTCACATGTATTTGGCTCAACAAAACTTTTATTAGTAGAGCTTAGAAGGTTTTAGTGTATTTTTTGTTTCATCATTTTGTGCATAAAATCCCTGTCTGCAATGCACTTCATCTTATCAGTATGGACACAATAGGAGGAACACTGGGTGCAGGACATTCATACTTGTCCTGTTTGTACAAAGTTTTGCTAGGTTTGAGTTTCCATATAACATCTTTATATTTTCAAGTGTCTTTCTTTCTGAATATTTATGATGGACTATAGGTTAAATCCTAAACACACAATCCAAACTTTCAAAAACCCTACGGCAAAAAAGGCTTTTGAAAACATGGTGGTGAAAGAAGAAAATGCTGGTAACCATACCATAGTCAAAAACCGTTATTTGACGCACATTTTATTTGTTGTCTTCAAGTTTGGATAAGTCTAAAATTTTTGTTGTTTGGAAATTAGTTAAAGCAATAAGGAATTGACAGTTTTAAACTTTTTCACAGTATAGAAGTTCATTAACAATGAAAAAGCAAATTTAATGTTTGGAAGGATTTGTTTCTAAAGCCTTTATTTTCAAACTAAGCACTAAAAGTTCTTTTGATGACTGAGAATGCTTTACCTTAGTATAAAGTTAATATAAACAAGTGAGGCTCAGTTAACTGATGGTAGGAATTTCCATTATATACATTGTGACCAGGGACAGGGGTTAAAACAAGAAATGGAAGTTTCAACTATCAGGTTGCTGGCAAAACTTCCATTGTAAAGAGGTAGAAATTATTCATTAATTATCCAGTAAAAAGTTCTTAAATATAAGCTTTAACTCAAGAAGACCTACAGACTGCAAAATCTAGCTGCTGACAATATCTTCCTTAAACTATATGTAAACTGTTAGGTTAAATAGGCATTATGGCATAAAGTAACAAATTTAGTGAAAATTGGATTGAAGCTCCTGGAAAACCTACTTTTAGCGTAATGGTTAAAAATAAATCGGAGTATTAGACTTAAAGTTCACAAAGAAAACATCTTACATTGGGTTCGTATAGGCAAGTGAGGGTCGGCAGACTGACAGTTGGAATTTCCATTACCAGTACATATGCATTGTGGCCAGGGACAGGGGTTTTATAAAACAAATGGAAGTTTCAACTATCAGGTTGCTGTCAAAAACATTTTCAAATTATATGTAACTACATCTAATATACATAAAGTATGAAAGTGTAAAGTTCATTTCAAGGTCAGACATAACAAAGCATCAAAAAAGAGATCACTTATACAACTTCTGTACATAAATTTCACTTCAAAAACAAGAAATTTCTGAGCTATCAGGTTGTTCAAAATAGCATTTATCTTTTTTTTTGTAAATAGGTCAAATGCACATCGTGGAATCAAAAAAAAAATCTTTCCTGTAGTTGAATGAGGATGCTGGCAAATAATCTTCTATATTTTTAAACAGCATTTTCTCTTTTCCCCACAATATTTTCTTTTGAGAAGGTTTTTAAAGAAAACGGTCATCATACATGCTTCATTTAATTTGTTGTCTGCAGGTGCTTTCATTATGGAAGAGTCTGAGACTAAAGATTTAACCCATTTCCACATAATCCGGACTTTTAACAACCCTCACAAAGAAGGCTTTCGAAAAAAAATAGTAGGATAAGAAGAAAATGCTGGTAACAGGCATTTTTTCCTTTTCCCACTATGCATTCTACCCTTTCAAAAACAAATTCTGCCATAATAGCTGCATTTAAGTTGCTGTCTGCAAATGCTTTGAACTTGGACAAGCAAAATTTTGGTCGTTAGATAAAGTACTACTTAAGGTCTTTATCAGCAAATCAAACTTGGTACACTTGAAGCCAATGCTGTGAATGTCTTGCATCTCTGTTCTTATACATCTGGATTGTTGGCTCTTCATGCTGTGTTGTATCAAAATGAATGAAAAAACAAGTACCAGAAAACCTCTTCATAACAAAGTCTAATAATTTTCTAAAATTTTCTGAATTCAAAATTATTTTTGTTTGTATATTTTTCATGCTTATTTCATACTTTAGAGGAGCTTTTGTGGACAGTGCTATCCCCACATTGATAACCTAGGTACCGGCCTGCAAAAGTGTACCTGATATGGCCAATGTACAGAGAGGATATAGGGCCTTATGCCTTTTCTGTTGCAAAGTATTTGCAGGTAAAGATAGTACTATCATGGAGTGTGTTGGGTACCCTGGTGCAGAGATCATCTATAGAGATTATAGGATCGCTGCCTAGTCTCATTCAAACCTCAACCCAACTAATTTACTTTACATATTTGCGCCCGTCTCTCATGTAAGACTGTCAGGCCAAGGCATGTCCGAAAACATTGTAATATAACCCCATAGTGACATCAACATGGCCATTTACATGCTGACACCCACATTGTATGGAGCAAGGAAGAAAATGGCCATCGACATGCCTAGAGAAAAAGCTCCTCCCTATATTGGCCACACCGCGCTAGGTGGACAGTCTTGTCTGATGTCTGGAGTGTATAAAATAAATATTATATATTGTGTCAGCATATAAAGTAATGGTTTCTACTTATTCCCATACAGGGTTTTTGGTTTTGGTCTTTGAGAAAAAAGGACACAGCAGAGAGTAGAATGGTCATTACAAAGCTGACACCAAAATGAGCATTTGTTTTGAAAAAAAAATGACCATGAACATGCCTGTAATATATTCACTAAAATATTAGCCACACTGTGCTATGTGAACGGTCTTGTCTGGTTGAATGGTTGTAATGCAGAATGCAATATTGCGTCAGCTTAAAGGGAAAGGAATTGAATAAATTTTACATTAATGAAGTTATTTCTTATCATCAAAACATAATAAAGATCTTTGAGAGCTACAGGCTAAATCAAATGACCACTTTGGCCTACTTGGGGATGTGGATGTAGTTCCTTACCTCTGTTTTTATTTAATTTTAGGTAAAGTACAGATCTAGAGCAAAACAGACAGACCATGGAAGGCAAAACTGAGATGATATTTGAAAGTTGAACCATTTGGTGATATACAATATACAAGTGTAAAAAATACAGTCCCAGCGATTACCACAACATTCTTCACATCCATACTGTTGACAGATTAACTCTTTACCAAATACCAAAAGAGTAGGCTTGTCCAGATTGGAAGTGTTTGCAGACAACATAAAATAAAAATCTGTCACTCAAATGCATTGTGATGTGGTTTTCTAACTGCATTACACCCCATTTGAGTGACAGATCTTAAATATCAAACACAACCAGTTGGTCATCCTCTGTGTACTTTGATTTCATTCAAGTTATTTGAAAATATGTTGGCTACGGTGACACATGTACAGCCCTAGGGTATACAAGCAAATGCTGTATCTGGAATTAGCCAGTATGGTTATGGGTTAAGATATTTTACAAATTGATACCACATTATGAAAAATGAAGTACATGTTATCTTTAAACGTTAAACAGAATAACATCTTACAATATTTGAAAGACATAGATTTTTATAATAAAATATAGAATTTTTATATTTAGGACATAAATATAAAACACGCTGGATGACTCTGCAATGAGGATTGCCTCGTTGCTAAGTCTACTAGCACTTACAATCATATAATAGATATATTCCACATTTTTCTGCTTTAATTTTTAATTCTTGTTCATGAAGTATTACGCTGCTCAAAAAAATTAAAGGATCACATGTCCTCAACTTCGATCGCAAGATAATTTTTTCAGTACAGGACAATGCAAATAATTTTCTGCTCATAAGTTCATTCAGTCTTAACACTGTAAAATCTCAGAGCAGGCAAAACAGTTTGGTTTGCACAAAAGATGTATGGGCTATTCTTGTCAAAGCCGTTTTTTGATATGTCACGCAGGCTTTTAAGAGAATTGGAGGTGTCATTATTTCATCTCGTCCTCTTCTTTCATTAGATTTGACAAGAATATGAACAAAAGATTGGAAAAATATGAGCTGTTTAACAAAACAACAAGGAAAACAAATTTCTTGATTTTCTTCTTAACATGGCTTATCAGCATTTAAAATGAGACAAACAAGAAAACTATTTAGCTATTTTGTCTAGTAAGAATGCAGAGTGAAAGACTTGAATTTTAGCATTTGTGTGATCCTTTAATACTTTTGAGCAGTTTATTAACTTTTAAATTACCACATAGTTCTTACAACTAGACATGTACAGCGAGAGTCGAAAGTCGAGAACGAAAGCCGAAAACGGAAAAACTCCAGGGGTCGTATAAAATGCGCTCCACTGAATGAAGTTTGTAAAACTGATTCAAATAGCGTTAGCTTTTTTCGCACATTATTCAGTTTCAGAGGATAGGGCCTATTTCCATCCTACAACATACTTTTTCACCAAAGATATAAACTGTTTTGGACAAACATTTCTTTGGGTTCCTCCAAATACCGCTGATGGCCATGCATATTTTGGGGATCCTGCATGGCTCAGTGGTAAAGTGTTGGACTCGTGATCTTGAGGCCCCGGGCTCGAGCCTCACTGGATCCATTGGGTTTTTCATGGGAGTGTCGTTAGCCATGACACTTCAGAGCCCTAACCTAGTACCGTTGAAACCCAGGAAATACATGTATATGCGAGCTGTCGCCGTGATATGACTGAAATAATGTTGAAAGCGGCATAAAACATCATTCAATAAATCAATTGTGTACTTTGATTGTGATAGTATACGTTTTGAAAGTGGTGGACTGGTTGTGTAAGGTCTGTGTAGCATGTTAATAAGATCTGCATAGAAAATTAACGACTGTTTGCCAACGCCTTGCACGAGTTATTTTAGGCTAGTTGCACAGCTCTATACATATACATTCGGCTTTGTAAACGGATTCAATACGGATTTTTAAGGAAATATTTATTTTGATTTTGAAAGTATATGTTTTGAAAGTGGTGATTGTGTACGGTCATTGCTTATCATGTCAATTAAATTCTTATAATCAGTTTGGAAAACAGAATGTACACAATCACCATTTTTAAAACGTTTACTGTCACTACCAAAATATATATATTCTTGTGAAATTAATACTCACAGACGCCAGTACCTTATTGAGGCATTACTTTCTGCCAACTGCCACCCGATTTCGTACATTATTGTAAATATGCATCGGCTTTACGGGATATTATGTGCCATGTACCGCCAATCCCATTTCTTGATATTCGCAACAGATTGCATAATGATTATGACAGTATTCTGGGAGAAATGTTTTTTTCGAATGATATGTTGTCAACAATACGAGTTTTTTCAAGCAACGGGTGGAATCCAAAACATTTCTTCAATAACTCAATATGGTAGAATTGCCCGAGTTCCCAAATATTTTGTCGAAACGCAATATAGTCCTCTCATCAAGTATGTGTTTACGAACATATTCGATACATAGATTGCTTTCAACACTTTTCAAGGTGAGTTTAGCAACTTTTGAAAATGAGATACAGACGGCTATTCCAGTATTTTTACGTGTTTAGTAGGTTATATTCGCTGGCCATATTTGGATGAGTGTCGAAATATGGAGGGCACATGACGTAAAATTGAGGCAACTTTAGGTGCCATTGATACGACTAGTTGCGAAATTTATCGTCAAAACAAACATTAAGGACATTGCTCCTCTGGACATCGTCATTACCATTGTTTAAATACTTAAATCACGGTTGATTGCTTGGGTACTATTGGCTATATTGAGTCTAGCTTTCTCAGCCACTAGAATGACACACAGCAGTTGCGTTTAAAGCGCCAAATTGGAGATTTGCCTTTTTTTTTTTCTTAAGCAATTGTGCATTATTAGGAGATGCAATTTTATACTAACAGTCTTCCAGTGATAACACCATTCACTGCAGCACAACTATTAAAGATGCCCGTCTACAGCCGGTGAGCAAAAACGCTGTTAAATTTAACACAATTTAGAATGGTACAGAAGTCGGTCCTTTGTGTAAACAGAGATAAATTACTGACATATATGGTGTACTTGAAAAAAAGAAACACAGAGATTTGTATTAGAAACCGAATATTGGTCAGAAGAAAACTGGCTGACGATTGGAGCTGTAAACAATGGCGGTGCGTCACGGAAATTTATCGTTGGTTTCCGCCTAGGGTCGGATACGGTGTAATTTGCATATATAGGCCGCCACCTCCGTCTGAAAATCGAGGCTGCAACAGATAAGCCTCCATTTTCCTTCGTTTACCTCATTAGACACAGGGCGAAGGTCAAATATAGTCACGTGAGAGAATGCATGATCATCATACGAATCTACCCGAGTGTATAACGGACATATCGAAATCTTCGATTCAAAAACCAGAAACGACGAGTCTGTTTACATGGAAGGCCGCAACTCCGCGAAATGCATTTTCTATCGACCGTAATCTAAGCAACCTTGCAACCGTGAGGCACAATATTTGGCATGAAGATATGAGAATAACTATAGTTTGATAAAATAAAGACAAAATAAGTTAAAACTGGCTGAAAATGAGTATCAGGGCCTCTTTAAAAGTTCGAGATGCACGCCCCTACAGGAAATGCAACCGCTATCATAGACGATACTGTGTAGCTGTTGAGCATGCCAGTGTACGAATTAAAGTTTACAAGGCCATAAGCAGTGTTTGGAGACACCAAAGCACATATATGACGGGAACAGTTTATAACTGTGGTGCATTGGTATGCCGTATGAAAAACATAGACTTGTCTTATCCTCTGTTATCCTCTGAAACTGAAATATTGTTCGGAAAAGCTAACACTATTTGAATCAGTTTAACATACATCATACGAGCACATAAACGACCCGTTGAGTGTTTCTCCTTTCGGCTTTCCTTCTCGACTTTCGACCATCGCTGTACATATCCAATTTGAATCAGTTTTACATACTCCATAATTGTCGTTGGTAATGTTGACACGACCCCTTCTGTTTCTCTGCTTTCGACTTTCGTTCTCGACTTTCGACTCTTGCTGTACATGTCCACTATTGATAATACATTACCTTTCAAGCACGCTAAATGACCATAGATGTCGATAAGCCATTAAACACCATTTGACCCTTTACAGCATAATGACCATGAGAAGAAAGCCTTTTGAAAACATTGTGGGAAAAGAAAAAAAGGCTGTTAACCAGGTCTTCTCAAAGAAAAATCGAAACATTTGAGCTACACTGAAATTGTCGTCTGCAAATGCTTTCAAATTGGACAAAGCTAAAATTTTGTCGTCTACTAAAGGGTTTTAAAAAAAAAAAAAAGAAATGAAGTACATTTACATGTAGTTTGTTTTTGAATTAACCCATTACCAAAAACCCAAATTTTAGATTTGTCCAATTGGTAAACATTTTCAGAAGACAAATGTGGTTTTGAAAGTATGAAAAACATTGTAAGAAAAGGAGTAAATTATGTTTACCTGCATTTTCTCTTTTCCTAGAATGTTTTGAGAAGTCATCTACCTGAAGTTCAATAAATCTTGCAATTGTTTGTTACAGGGGTTTGAACCAAATTTGATTTTCCTACACTGAACATTTTCTCTTTGTTTTTATACTGGCTATTCCCTACATTACACAGATTGACCCTCACCCTTTATTAGACGACAAATTTGCAGATGACAACGTATATGTGGCTCAAATGATGGAATTCAGGAAAAAAAACACTAGGGAAAAGGAGAAAATGCTGTTAACCAACGTTTTATCCTTTTCCCACAATGTTCATAAAAAAAATCTTTTAACTAGGGGCCATTTAAACATAGGATTGTGTGGTATACGGTTAATTTTCAGCTCTGACTGTATTGTGTGATGGAACTATTCTTTTAAAAAGTGTTTGAAAACATTTTTGGAAAAGAAACAAATGCTAGCTTACCTAGCTAAACTTTTTACCAGATATAAAAAAAAAATCAGACTTGTCCAAATTAAAAGACTTTGCAGATGATATAATGCACCAAACATGGCTAAAATGGGGAGGGGGGGGAGAGGAAAGAGAAGGGTAAAAATAACTGAGTAAGTGAAAGTACATGTAGCATTTTCTTCTTTTCCTACAATGTTTTCAAGAGTCCACCAACTCTGGGTCATAAAAACATGTTTAACTCTCACTGCCAATGTCGCCTTGGATAAGTTTTGCGGATGGCATAGATCAAGATCAGACTGCACAAAATGTGCAGACTGATTTTTGATCTACACCTTCCGCTACCTCATGTTCATCTTTTACTAGTCAGCTGACATGGGTCGAAATTTTAAGCTATCTTTAAATTTTCTGCATGTCAAAGGATCATTCTACCTCATGATTCAGTCGGTTGTTTCAAAAAATGGATTTTACAGATCCATAATTATGTAATGACTTGCTTGGTATAATGGATGGCAGAGATGCATTAAGCCCCCTTTTGCCAGAGCATGGCTCATTTAATTGGTAGTGAGAGAGTTAACCATTCGCTTGCTAAATAACTGAAATAAAACTTTTAAGCGGATAGTGAAAACACAAATTTTGCTATTTCAAAGGTTTTTTTTTTAAGGAAAATATATCCTTATCGGACATTGTAGATCAGAGATCAGACTGCATGTTCTGTGCAGTCTGATCTTGATCTACACTGTCTGCAAAAGGTCAATAAGTCGCGCACAGCAGCCAAAGCGTTAATAGATAAAGGATTCAGTTGTAAGGGGATGTAGTGGAGCGAAATGAAGCATATCAGCCAATCAAAATGCAGTATAGCGCATAGATGATATTTGTGCTGTCAAATGACACAGATTGTCTTGAAAGCAAGATTTAATTGGAAAATTTGATTAATCCAGTAATATGCACAACCCTTTAGTCAGTCAAGCATGTATATTTTACCATTCTGTCCGTTCTGCAGGATTCACAGAAGTTTTCTGTGCTCCTTATTTCCTGATACTGTATAAAACACGTTCTGCAAACCTTGTTTTTTTTTTATACGCAATAAAGCTCATTAATCTGCCACCTGATTGTGAGCTTTGCAATTACAACTTTATGTATGTAATCTATTGACTCATTCCATTGTTTAACTCCATAACAAGGATGTACCCCCTTGATAATGTGTTTTGCTCACGCATTTAACACCTTTTCATATCATTTTCAGAGTAATTGCCTCTCTAGCATGTGAATTACCATATGACTGTAGGTTCATCTTTGTGAATGCAGTGAGGGGTAATGAATTATAATGAATTTGACATAAATCTGATCATTATATCCCTGGTTTTATAATGCCAGTTTTCAAAAGAACTTGCTTGGAAACAGATTTTTCCCAGCTTATCTCATTTGGAAATGGTTAAATTGCTGTTCCGCTGTGGTTTGTCATCTCCACCCCCCCCCTTTTTTTTCACACGAGTACTACAGCCTAAAATGATTGCAGAATGCCCACCAGTGAAGTCTTCATTCTCTTCATGTTCACCTATTCAGGTTTCCCATGGCTTTTGTAAGTGGCACTCAAAACATGTGCACTTTCTCAAAAGAAGTTTGAAAGTATTCTCAGTAATTTTAGGTCTTTTTTCCAAGCCTCATATTGAAATAGCTACACTATTTCAAAGCGAATTTTTTGTTTTCAAATTTTCCGGTATCTGGTTCTGTTCTCACGCAGACACTGTCTTACAGGAATGCAATTTAGATGACAAAAACATGAGAAAGCTTGCCATCTTCTTAAATGGCAGAGGCCCGTTATGCCCTGACAATGCAGGCGAAGTTGCACATAAAACAATGTAATAGGAGGTAGTCTGGCCAGGTACTTAATTTTTCTGATGCTCATTACAACAGTCCAATTATTCTGATGAGGCTTGAAGTGGGTTTTGTTATTGACTGCCTTGCACTGGTATTATACGACACAAAATATATTTAATATAATTACGTACTCACAGTTTGTTCCACCAGCAGTTTAAGTTGAGATGAAAACATTGGTTTTTAAGATTTTTGTCTGTCCTCGTACAGATGACAAAATTTTAATTATGAATTCCTTCCTCTGAAGTTTCATTTGTAGGACTTTATGTCCTACTAGGGCTTCTTGTAGGGCTTAGTGCCTACTGGGGCTTTTTTTTTTTAAATCACTTACCTGTTGGAATTAGAAACCTTAAGGCTTCGATAAGCATGAATTTTGGAGGCGTGACAGCTCTCCTTGCCCCTTGTGAGAGTCATGAAATCTGGAGGCGTAACAGCTCTCCTTGCCCCTTGTGACAATCATGAATTTTGGAGGCATAACAGCTCTCCTTGCCCCTTGTGACAGTCATAAATTTTGGAGGCGTAACAGCTCTCCTTGCCCCTTGTGACAATCGTAATGCTCTCTGCTTCCTTCTCAGTCTGAACTCAATGCAAAGGGTTTAGTGCCTCTGGAAGCATGATTTGTGTAGTCCCATATGCGAGTCTTATTTAGTACTATCTGGTTTAAGAATTTTGGAGGCGTAACAGCTCTCCTTGCCACTTTTGAGAATCGTAATGTTCTCTGCTTCCTTTTCAGTCTGAACTAAATGCAGATGGCTTAGTGCCTCTAGAAGCAGAATTTGTGTAGTGCCCCATACGAGAATCTTATTGCTACCTGCTTCCTTTTCAGTCTGAACTAAATGCAGTTCTACGTCTTAGTGCTTCTATTAGCATGAATTGTGGAGGCTTACAGCTCTCCTGGTTCCTTTTGAGAGTCTTAGTGCTTTCTGTTTTCTTTCCAGTCTGAACTAAATGCAGAGGGCTTCGTGCCTCTGGAAGAATGATTTTTGTAGTGCTTCTTACAAGAGTCATAGTGCCCCCTGTATTATAGCTTGAACTACAACTGTTCACTGAATTATCCAGCACTTCATTTCACTTTCTTATATATTTTCAAGAGTCTAAATCACTTTTCAAATAATACACATTAATAAGGAATATTATAAATTGAAATTAACTAAACACTAGTAGTAATATCAAACATTAAATTTCAATCCAACTGTGCATTAGACAGAAAGAACATTAAAGAAGAATTTGCCTTAATTGTCACACGTATTCTCAATACGGGAAATGGTTACACGTCTTGACCATCCTGGAACTAACCTGCAATTGACCTGGACACAACATGCATCTCTCACAGGGGCTCATCACATGACCTTGTGCTGAGGGGAGAATTGTTTTGTGTTTGACCCATTTTCCATCATTATTTCAGTCTTATCATAGCCATCAACCCACTAATCTGTGCACTCCTGGAGTTTCCATAACCAGTACTTGGCACAATATTCCTCCCAGGCTACAGTCTGCCTTTTCTCGTAACCACCGTTTAAACAACGTTGAAACTAGTGGTAAGAGTGGCATACATTGTGTAGCAATGACTATTATCAATCTTCTGAAAGTAATTGGCCGAGCTGGGGACTGGAATCGGCCACCTCCAGTGTCAAGCCCTGTACGCAACGGCCTGAGGTATTGGGCTCTAACTACCTACAAACTCAGTTGAAAAAAAAAGTTTAGCCATGAGAGATAAATGGCTAATCTCAATACTCTAAAAAGAGTTTTACACAACTACACCGTCCCAAGATTTAATGATCCTGAGGTAGAAGCCTATTCAAGGTTGTATTGACCAGACCAAAGTAGCGGAGATCAGACTGCGCAGTGTTACCTTGATCGGCACTGTCTGTATTAGCAACTATAGCTGAACCTAGCGTTTTAGCCATTAACCAATCAATTCCGAATTTTTACAACCCCTGAGCCAGAAGGCTTTTGAAAACATTTTAGGAAAAGGAGAAAATGCTGGTAACCAGCATTTTAACCAAGAATGTTTTTGACCCTTTCAAAGACAAATCCATTGATTTTCTCCTTTTCTCACAATGTTTTAACTCTTTAAAAGACAAATTCCTTCGTTTGAGTCATGTTTCATTTTTTTTTTTTTTTTTTCCAAATGACTTCAAATAGAACAAATCTGAAAATTTGTCTTTTGGTAAAGATTAAATAACAACTTTAACCTATTGCTGTACAAATACGGTTGACTGTTTAGGATAAAATATGGAAACGGCTTCAGATCCAGGTCCAAACCCGTAAACTGGTTTTCGCTTTTATGTGCTGACTTTTGATTTGCTGTTTTGATAGATGAGTAAATAGTAATTTGTCAATCTGTGGACATCTTTTTCCCTGCAGGCTTCATGCAGGCCTATTTACAAGGACTTATTCGAACCATATAGCAAATGAATATGATAGAAGACAATCCTTTTCTTGTACTAAGTGGTAGATATTTTGTAAGGGTCACTCTATACCTCATTAAAAACTCTATAAATGGCTATGACTATTTTTCAGACACACAAAAGCTGGTTTTGATTAACATCTAATTTTGAAAAATATCTATATCTGCAGTTGAAGTTTTTGCCTTTCGATGATATGCAAAGCAAGAAAGAGAGGCATTTTCTGGCGATTTTTTCTCATTACTTCTCTTCATATTGAATCTCAAGAGAGTTTTGAAATATTCATATTCAAGTGCCTTGTAGTCTGTCTATGTTCAGATATTTCTTGTTCAACGTGTGTAGATCTATACAAAGCTTTTTTGCGGATAGGAACTAGATCTACATCTCGGCATTTAGAAATGAAAATGAACAGAATTTCTTGAGAACGCAGAAACATAATAAATACGGTACATGTATTTTGTATGTTTTTTTACATAATGGCACTTTCAACAGTATTTCAGTTATTGGGTGGCGGTCAGTGACTCAGTGCACCTATTCATGCTTTTCTGTGATGCCTTTTATCAAGATTTCACACCGACTTCTCCCCAAGCCACTGGCTGCTTTCCCACCTAACCTTCACACAAACAACGATCAATGGTGACAGGAGGTTGAATCCTGTCACAATGACTGTCATCAATCCTTGGACCCTATCCAGCGACCCCTGGTAGTTTGGGGCTAATATTCTTCAGGGGTGCAAGGAGTGCAGCCATGAAAATTTGCAGGACAAAGCCACGTAACCATATCTGAATTGATTTAATCTGCGTTTATTTATCGTCCCACCGGTTGCCCATCGGGCCTATGGGCGACGGCCCCTGAAGACTGTTAGAATTGTTGGGGGTCGGGATACAGCAGATACAGGACTATACCCATCCAAAGTTGCAGCCTGGTTTTTTAATGTGCTCATTTTTAGATAGCCAGCCGTGAGAATCGAACCCACACTAAGGTGACCCGAAACACCACGTACACTCGTTCTCGTGAGTCTTACGCTTTACCAGGGATCGTATATATAGGATCCCTGGCTTTACCAATTTTTATATGTTTTTATATTAGTATATCGGCTGATTTAAAAAATACGCTTGGGTCGAATCAAACTTTCAGAATTTGAACATTTGAGTTCGAAAATCCCGTAAAACTTTCATCGGCCATTTTGTTTTTCTCCACATTTTCTTCAAGACATTTCTTTCTTTGCGACAATTTTATCCAACAGATCTAATACAAATTTCATAAATGCAGTCTGAATAGTTTAAAAGGGATTTAACAGGAAAAAATGTACCTTCACATACAACGCTGAAGATTACGTCAGAAATTCAAATGAAATATTATCAAAGAATAGATCTATGTAATTTCAGATAGTCGCCCGTGGGTAGGCTTTGTTCTGAATTTTCAAATTACATAACATTTTCATAGAAATTTTATAACCCATGTCAAATTGATATCATTCCCCCCTTTTTTTTTGTATCGTATTCTGGGAAATCTTTGCTATACCCCCCATTCAAGGGAGACAATTTCATAACATCCGGTTTGAAGTACACGTGAATGTAGGCAAAAGATAGAGAAATGGATGGTTCTATCATTCCCTGTCTAACATGGGTTCGACGTGGAAAGGCAAAGTCACGACCAGAAAAGGTAGCCCAGTATGAAACCCTTTCGTTATTTTTCTATTATCTCGATCGAAACTGGGGACAGCATTTTTCGTTAGAATATCCAACGTCCCAGGAGAAAATCGACCCTACGGTAGCAACCACCACCCTTTTTCTGAAAGGAGTCTAATCTGTAAAAACTATACATTTTCTAAAAGATCTCATCAATACAAATCAGGAAATATATAGTTTATATAGGTTGTACTATGTCTTTACGTCAAAAATACCTTGACAAAAGGCAAAAAATCATGTTTCTGAAAACACAAATTTTAATTTTTCAGGAAAAAATGACCTCACTCTGTAACTATAAGAGTCTGCTTGATATGCAGTTAATGAAGTGTCCACATGGTGGGCAGAACATCAGTGATTAATTATATACTCTACCTTAGCTGTTAGGTGATTTTATTGTGTCTTTTTCTGATGTTATATCTGTCGGACTGAACCCCATTTTGATATTGAAAAAGAGAAAAAGCACACTTTCTACAGTATGTAAGGTTTTTGAACTTAGTTAAAGTCATCTAGATGACATCTAATAGCTTGTAAATGATAAAATGATCTTCCATTCAGTTTTGAAAGGTTTATGCACCCAAAAAACGCTGTATATGTTATATAAAGGAAATAACGTTACCCCACCCACCCATTTTACAATGGGGAAAATATAGGTTAATGCTATTGGAAAAATAGACTCATTTGAAAATGTATGAACCACAGATATGATTTAAAACATGACACTTATTTCTTGTCTATGTTTTCTCCTTTCTATTTCAGTACAGTGCATCCAAGATTATTTTTACAGGGCCTGCTCTGGCTTTTTGTTTTCTTTCGCCACTATTTTCGCCAATTTAAAAAACTTTTCGCCACTTTTTTTATTCATGAGCCATTTTTTTCGCCACTTTTCCTAATTTATTACCATTTCTTTCGCCACTTTTCTTAATTTATGAGCCATTTCTTTCTACTTTTTCGCTACTTTCCTTTTTACCACCATTTATCCCCCTTTATTCCGTTCAGGTATCAGACACAGAGAACAAGGTTTTTTTTTTTTCACTTTTAATTCATTTGTACAAACATGGAAACATGAATGATGAAAATTACATGATGGGGATTTAATCCTTTAGCACATGACACAATTTTAGACACATCCAAACCCAAAGCATATACAGACATCAATTTTAAATGTTGCCGAAATAGGGGAAGATTGTCTGTGATAGGATAGAAAACATTATTTGAAAAGGAGAAAATGCTGGTTACTAGCATTTTTTTCTTTTCTCACAATATTTTCATAAGTCTCCTTTATTGAGGTTGTTAAAAAGTTGGCATTGTGTGGGTAGATAAAACAAACAAACAAAAAGAAAACCATGGTAAAAACGCAGTGTAGTTAAATTCTGTTTGAATCTAGAAGCAGACTTGTGCTGCAAGTAGACAGTATTTCTTCCATGAACTTTACAGGAGAAATTATAGTATGTGATGAAAGAATTTCTGTATGCCTGCAATGAGTGAAAAACAGTTGAATCTTACTATCACTTTTGGATATGATTTGCTTATCAAAGAAAAAAATGAGAAGGATTTTTATCTACTTGTTGACTCAAAAGAACATTATCTGACCACTGGGTTTTGATTGCCTTGTAATTTATGACCCCATTAATGCAGAGTCACACATTACTTCAAACCCTGACATTTCTCATCAGATTACAAATAATGTCGAGAGTGATGAGAAAAGAAAAAAAAAAAACTTCTTCACCGCTGTAATGAGGACCAACCACAATCTTGATTAAAAAAACATAACTAGGACTTGGTAAAATTTAAAAGAATTAAACTTAACAAGGTTTACAAAGATGTAATCTATATAGTCAGTAAAACAGCTGATAGGAAGGAAAATGTGTAGTGTATTCTAAAAATAGAATGCTATAAATAGAACACTGCACTGCAGATTTTGCTTGAGCTGCCGATGTGAGGAAGGCAAATGATTGTTTTCAAGATTTTTTAATCCTTTGGTTTACCATCCATCATTTTAATTTATTGAAAACTATTTGTAAAGAATATCTCCAGCAGTAAAAAGAGGTAATTCTGCTTTATTTTACGACTATTCATGCATTGAGAATCAGTACTGATCGTCTGACGTCATTCAAACAAATAAGCAGACGCTGTACCTGTGGAAAAAAAGACAGGTTTTCGTGGGATAAAGGGGTGGATTTAGCGAGTTAGTAACAGATATGGATCATAACACTTTGCTGTCTTGTCTAAATTTACAAAGTTGATAAAGGATAACTGGCGTCACCCTTTGTCTTAGATAGCCAATATTTCATGAATATAGCCAGGTCGGGAATTTTTTAAGGCGAAGTTTTTTCGCCGAGCAAGCTTGACGAGGCAAAGTTGAGCCATTGAAGGTGACTTCTTTGCCCACGTCGCCCTGTAGCTTGTTCCCTGCTTCACCCTTTCTCCACTTGTCTCGTGAGTTGAGAAAAAAACTGAAGAATTGCGTATAAAAAAAAAACTTTCGCCACTTATTTTCGCCAGTTAAAGAAAAAATTCGCCACTTGTTCAGAATTTTCGCATTTGGCGAAAATGGCGAACGGCAGCGCGGGCCCTGTTATAACCAGTCTTGAGAAAAGGATTTATTGAATTAGAAAATGGAACTTTTGTAACATTGATTGGAATTTTATCAATTTGGGAAGAGACATACACCTATTAATTTCAAGTGATAGTAGCTTTTTTTCAACACTTTATCAGACAATCAGGATTTTCAACAACCCTAAAAAAAAAGGGTAGTAACCAGTATTTTCTGCTTTTCCCACAATGTTTTCTACCCTATCATAGACAAATTCTATCATTTGAACCACATATAATTTGTAATCTGCAGATGCTTCCATTGTTTTATTTGCTTACATATGAAATGATAAGCTATGCAGGAGGTTCTGACAAAATGTGTAGCCTTTGATCATACTGCCTATGAACATGCTGATTGAGACTTACTCACTTAGTCTGTAAATACAAAGTTGTACATTTTCAAATGCATACTTATGCATATTTACTTAGTAAAGTACCATAATTATAAATGTGCGGTTCTGTTAAAATGGGGGAAATGTTTGGGGATTTGACTTAATAAAGCTACCTGAATAAGGTGATGGTTGCCAATAATTAAATAAGTAATAACATAATATTCCAGTTGATATTACAATATTACTAATTAATGCAAAGAAACCGATATATCTGACACAAGGTTTTGTGTGAGAACCCAAAAATTATGAATAAGAAAACAATCATGCTGTGAAGTACTCATATGTTAGAGGAATACAAAACATGTAGATCCTGGTTACCAGGGATCATATATAAGATCCCTGTGGTTACGACACAGTACGTTGAATTTTGAATACGAATCCCTGCTATAAAACGAACGCAATTTTAAGAATTTGATTTGTAAATCTAACCAAAATTTACTATGTACATATTCAATTAGTTGTAATTTATCAAACTGGACCATTATATGAACATCTTGGGTGGAAATAATGGTTTAATTTAGCCACAGAACCTTTCGTCAAGGGTTATTTTGTAACTCTGTTTCACTTCTGGTGTCGATTTATCTCCCCTACCATGAAATATACCGAGTTAGAAAAATGCTTAAAAACAATTATCCACGCGCAATTTTTGTATTTCAAACCACATTTTTGGTATAAATGGATTATCGAACTACAAAAAAATACCAGTTTAAATAGTGAAATAACCTTTTTTCCAAAAAATATCGGTCAGTGAAATTTTCTCTCGGTTCCCGTTTGGGGTTCTCAAATCGTTTCGCGCGAGAGGCAAGCCATTTTGCAAACTCCTATCTTTAGACTTTAGCTTCCAATGACATACAACGTCAGGAAAAGCTGTAGTTTTCCATAATTGGCGCATATCTATTTAACCCTTAGTGAGGTCATATTTCCGGAAAAAAAATTAAATTATCTCCCCTGATCTGCGCAGGCATGGTGGTTGCTACCTACGGTATTGAAGTAAATCAAGAGAGGAAAGTATGTCCGCCGTCGGACTCGAACCCACGACCCCCGGAACACTAGTACCGCAGCTCTACCAACTGAGCTAGCCGGGCATCAGGTCGTGAGTCCACCCAATGTCATCTACAACACTCGTCCCCCTCCTCATTTTTTGGGTGTTACCAACTCCCTCCTCCGGTCCCAACAGACCGCTGGTGCCACTAACCCACATTCACCAATTGACCTCGTCGCTAATAAAGTGTGCCGAGTTAGTTTGGGGCGATACCTGTCCTTTATTGCAAAGGTGCTAACTTCAGTATTCTGTAGCTGTAGTCTCAATAATGAGAGACTACGGAATTTTTTTTCATATTTGGACATTTATTGTATACCGTACCATCTCAAGTCCATCGTAAATTTTTCGGTAGTAAAGATAAGAGCACTGTACTTTCTGTTTCGTCAATTTAATCTGTAGTGCAGCGAAATGCAATTACTTTTTAGTAACAAACATGACCAAAGACAAATTATTGAACCCTTCATTACATTAAGAGCTTGTAGAAGTCGTTTATAACATGTAAATCTCGGAAAAATCACTGACGAAATTTATCGTGCGTGGTGGCCATTTTGTTTGTTTTTAGGAACGTAAACAACTCGAGTAGCAGATGAATTGCATGGTTTTCTCGTATGTTCAGCGTTTAAATTGAAAATATTTGTATTTCAAACAAAGGGTTATTAAATACACAAGCAACAGGTACGTTTAAAACCTAGTTTTGTGCTCTATTTGTAAAATTATAAGAGTTCAAACTTGTGCACAAAATCTGTGCGAAGCTTTCAGCTGATTTTGTCTTGATTGTCTCTGTATCCAGGGTTCGAAATTCCCACATATTTACTCGCAAAATGTGAGTCAGAATTGGAAAATGCGAGTTAAAATTCCAAACACTAGATAAAAAATGTGAGTGCAATTTATTGAAAAACAATTACCAAAATATACTAAATTTTCTTTTGTGAATACAAATAATGTAATTCTTTTCGTTCTGGATAAACATCAGTCATGTCCCACTGAGAATACCCTTTGACGGCTGTTGATAATTTTACATGTCGCCGTTGAAGCCTCCGAGTTGTGGTTCGTTATCCGAGTTTCGTGAGCGAGCCAAGTGCGTTCATCTGCATTCACAGTCAATACTACGATTTTGGGTTTTTTATACGGAAAAAACGGTAGGCGAATTCAGTCTCTGATTATAAAAGAGAAATATTTGTCAGTCTTTCATGAGAAGATAATTATCATGCACAAATAACATCGAGAATCAAGTTTGATGTGTTGGACTCGCTAAACCAGTTATGGGACGTGCAGATATTCAGATGTGATACGTCTGTAATTCATTTACAAAATTGTCCACCATTGCAGATTTTCTAGAAATTTAACTTGGTTTGAGAACAGATTTCAACTGGAATTGAAATGGTTTTAATATTAATTAATGTTCCTTTTTTGTTTGATTGTTTTCTCCAGTCAACAGGTTACGTAATAGATTAGAATTGAACAGTTTGTACTGGCCGTTCGTTCTTTACCATTGGTAGGCATGCTGGGCTTAAAAAAAGAAAAAAAAAGGGAAGAAAAATGTGAGTCCAATTTTAATTTTGCGACTGGAAAAAAAAGCCACTTGATAAAATTTGCCAGTGGATAAAAAAATGAAATTCAAACCCTGGTACTCAGAGGCGACCATCATCTTTGGGGACAGTTATCTGTACTATCTATAGCTTCTGACTTCGTGGACATCAACACAGTAGATGGTCAGGTGAGAAAGTGAACAAGGAAAAATACCGGTTCCCTATATATCAATTTAACCCACCACTTTGGTTTTGCGGCGACGCTGGTACCCAGCGTCACTACACTATCAAGGAATTTATCGAGGATTACCTTCAGTCTGAAAGGTTGCTCCAATGTTATTTTTGTGACTGGGTCTCCACACCCCTTCACAGCAGCCCTTTAACAGTATCTGGCAATTTCAAAATCTTACCGGTCATCTTTCAGTCTGCTTAATGTGTCTTTCAAGTGCTTGTCAGTTTAGTCCAAATATTTAGGCGTATACATGCTTATTTAACCTTTCAACATTTATCTATCTGACATTTCATATTTTACTTTTCTTTTGCATGTTACATCTAAACGGGCCCCATTTAGTTATATGTAGCAAATTCGATTTCCTAAAATCCGGGATAATCTTGAAAAAGCACTGGACTTGACATGAAAAATAACTGGATATGAATTTACCTTTTTCTCACTGAACAAGAGCCGCATTCATTATATATTCATTTAGAATTCTACTGTGTAACTTTCCAACACAGTTGCTGCCATCTTTACAAGTATATTATTTCTGGTTAAATAAAGAACCGACATTATGAACGATTTTTTAACGAAATCAGGTCCCCCCCCCCTCCCGGGTTGTAACATTGGTTTTGTCAACTAATTTGCTTAACTTTTTAAATATTTTGAATTGCATTGAGTAACGATTACGAATTCACAGGCTCTGTCAATTGCATAAAGATCGGTATTTTTGCACAATTTCCTTTGGTCTACATGCATATCAGATAATGAATAAGTGTCAGCGTGGACCAACCTTTCAAAGGGCTTAATTGACAATTTTATTTCACGCGCATTTAAATGAAGTTTTGTTTACCAAAATTGTTTCATAACCCCCAAAAAATCAATTTCAAATGCCTGTATAACCATAGTCCCTGTTTGAATCATGTATATTCAACGATAACAACATAATTATGCACCCTTTGGTCTTGTGCCAGAAGCTGAATTTGGACATGGGAAAACCTGACCTCATTGCGTGGCTTAAAGTATCCATTAAACAGTTCATAAATAAAGAACTAAATAATATCATGTATACCAAAACTCAACTGAAATGATTCCTATTGATCACTAGAAGTAAATGTTTTGAGTAATATAAATGAACAGTTCTAAGTCAATTATCTTCAGTTTTGAAGTGCGATAAATGGGACGGATGAGTATAAAATGGCGTCCATTTGCCCTCTCTTGATAGTAGCTCTAGAATACCAGAAAAGCAAAAATTAATGCATTTTGCAGTATTCCTACTCACACAAATTATTGCATAAATCACGTTATATAATTGAAATTCATGTAACAAATTTTGGCTTTGTACGAGACCTCACATAAGAAGAAAAATTTAAAAAATGCCCTTATTGACAAATTTTTGTCAAATCATGTGGGAATACCTACCCATAAATTAACACAAGAAAAATTGATTGGTGCAAAGAAAGGCAAAGTGTATTCCCCAGCCCGACTCGAAAAATAAACTAGAATTCCCGGCCCCAACGGCCCCCCTATCTAAATCTTTGATTCATTTTTTTGATTCTGTCGAAATTAGTATAAAATTAAAGCCTCGATATCGCCCTTTTATAAGATATAAAATACATTATGACCGTCGAAATACTTTTTGAAATATTGTCGATCAAAAATAGGAAAGATTTTCGTATTTTCTTCGAGATATTTCATGAATTACACAAATCCGGCCCCTATGCTAAATCCTTTATTCCATAGAAAACATTGCAGAAACTATTTCTAAATGAAAGTGTGTGGTTTAAGTTGTCCAAAAGTATAAAAATAAATAAATTTCGATAAAAAATGATAGGATAATAGGTCTTTAAAATGATCGACCCATGATGAATTTTAATGACTTTCCTAACAAATTCGGCCCCTATGCTAAATCCTTTATTCTGTCAAAAACATTGCAAAAAATATTTCTAAATGAAAGTTTATGATTTTAGCTTTCGTTCAAAAGCTTATATTATGCATTCTGTAACCTTATTAAAAATCTGATACGAGATTCATAATTTAGTCTAAAACATAGCCTGGGCCGGTTATATTTAATTTTCCTACAATTCCAGGTATATCTTTCTAAGAATTAATAAAATCTGAACCGTTGTAACACAAAAATCTGCATCAATTTCTTATTTCTATATACTATTAAAGACCTTGTTAAATGAACTTCGAATTTATACTAGATTTTCTAGATTTGATGAATAATTGAATTTTTAATATTGGGACCGGATATGTAACTGGATTCAATATTCAAAATATTTTTCCCTGAAAATGGATGAAATTAAAACGCTTATAACTCAACAATGTATGCGTCAAATTCATTTTTTTACAGTACCATTTCAAAGCTTAAAGGTGGGTATTTAGATTTTTCACATCTCACCAAATTAAAAGATATATATATCACTGAAATTTATATGAATCAAAGCGCTGAGAACACTGAAGTGGTATTTGTCAAGGAAGCCATTGTGTGGAATTAATAATTTGAAAGAAAAGGAAAAATATTATTCAAATATTGGCTTAAAAGTCAACCTACGAAGCAAATAAATACTTTTTTCGTTGAAGGGAGAGTACTCATGACAAAGTTAGGATTATTTATGTATTGGTGGTCTCCCATTGATCATTAGGAGGAGTCAGGAGTAACGTCCCTTGACAATAGGATGCATGATGGATAGAGAGAGAAACCATGTGAATATATCAAATAAAATTAAGTTTGTAACTGAAAACTATGATTTTGAAATATATTTGGCCGTTAACATTTATTTCCCAACATTAAAATCAATTATTTCGATATATAAATATTCATGCCCAATCAAATGGAGTAGCGCGCAATCATGGGATGAACAAGCCATGGGACGAACTGGTTTTAGAACGAAAAAGCCCAGGACCAAGCGATCAGTAGACAAATTTTGTATATATCATTGCGCCAATAGAAGGATATGGGCGAGTGAAGCTATTTTCAATCAAGAATTAAAATTTTCACGATCAATGGCCTCACCCAGTGTATTTTAACATGCCATTTCCAATTACATATCTGAGTGCTACCGAAAAACTCATTTGTCTGAGAAAAATTTAGTTTAATTGGGTTTATTTCCTTCGGCTTTGCACAAAATACAATACAGAGCTCTAGATACAGGGAGTGTTTTTGATTTTAAAATTGAAAATGTTAATAATTCTCCACTAAACCCTATGTTGTGGGTACTCATTAGAACTGTTTCATTGAGACAATTCTAATGAGTACCCACAACATAGGGTTTCAAAGAGAAATAATGGATTTACAATACCATCACTCCCTCTTATTTAGAGCTCTGACGATACATGGTCTTCAAAATTCAATATTGAACTCATAGTGGTATTGTCTTCGACAAATACCACAAAAAACCATACAAATCATCAATAATTAAGAATCATAAAATTACAAAAAAAAATTTTTTTGATGGTGTTCCCTTAAAAGGCTATGTAGCCTCTTAAGGTATTTTTAGATTTCGCGCCAAAAATCAAAAAAGCATTGTGGGAGTGTCAAGTGACTGGCACATGACTAATGACGCTTAAATTCCATAACATAACAAACATGTAATTATTTTCCATAATGTCTTCTTTGGACGCTATGTTTGAAGCTTCGTCTGTGTGTTTCCGGTATGTAAATGAGTGAGTTGCTCATGTAAAAATAGACCATGTTTCCCGTCAGTGTCGACCTGGGCCGTAGTAAATCTCTAATTCCTCTTGTCGGATGGATTTCGACTACTGGGTTTTATGAATGAAAATTAAAAGGCTTTGGGAGTATAAGGATGATTGTTTTTTATTTTTGTAAAATTTTCGTCCCAAAATCTGAAGGGCCACCTTTAAATTAAGTAGTTTATCACCATATCAGTTTTTTTGTAAATCAAAGAAAAAATAAAGTTTGAAATATTGGGGCCGGATTTCTATCTTTTTTAAAAATTTTGTATCATTTTTTGTAGAAAAAACTGACAAATTGAAAATGCTTTTATCTCAAATTTACGTAAATGAAATCTTAAGTTTCTATATACCATTAGGAAGGTTATAGCATAAGCTTTAATTTGACACTAATTTCATCATATTCGGTAGACAAATAAAAGACTTGGTGGGGGGGGTTGCTGTTGGGGCCGGGAATTCTGGCTTATTTTTCGAGTGGGGCCGGGGAATACACATTCCCCAAAGAAACGCAGAAACCCATGACACAACAAAATGTTCCTTTTGACATTGTCCAATCAGAGTCACTCCAGACCATCTTTTCAGCTCTTAATGACTTTAATTAGTAAATTTCCACAAGTATCTTGATATAACAGACTTTTTTTTTTGCTGCAAATCATCAATATGGTTTGCTTTACCCTCAGTTGTGAACCATTCTTGTCATACCCTCTAATATGAAATCTTACCCCCAGATTTACAGCTACGGGGTAAGTGTACCCTTGAAATAAAAAGCTGGTGAGAACACTGATTTTGGTCCTTTCTATCAATTTATTTGCACCTATGAGGAAAGATTGGGAATTTTTTCAACGCTACTTTATCATAAATCATTTGAAAATATGCAGTGTTGTAATAAAAGGGTTTGAAAAATTTACTCTCAGTATCAGCAAGTGGTCTGGAAAAGTTTTTCCGCCGTAAGTGACCAAACGAAATAGGTCACAAAATTCTCTGATCCAAATATAGGTCAGAGTCTTGTCACATGACTTTTTGGCGTCAACACTAACTTTGTCACATGTCGGAAACTTATCATGAAAAAAAGAAGGCGAAGAAGGTGAAGAAGAAGGTGACAGGATAAAAAGTATTAGCAGTCATTGTATTAAATATGTATTAAATATGGTTTAGGTGATGGAAATCATCTTTGAGGGGGTTGGGACAGTGTGAGGAAAGCAGCATATGCGGGTTACTGGCTTTTTCTCCTTTTCCCACAATGTTTTCATATTCCCGCCTTTTTTATAGGGGTAATTAAAACATGTGGTTGTTTGGTAACAGTTTAATTATCATTAGTGTTAATTTGAATCTGAGACAATATGACTAATGACTTTAATTTAGATACATATTACTCAGATCAGCCTGCTCTACTGCATTGTCTGATCTTGCCTTCATGCACACTCTATTACAGTTGCCAAGGTAGCTTTATAAGCTATAGTAACTTTTGCATTGCTGTTGAATTTTTTTTTAATATAATATTGGGTCTATTTGTTTTCTTAACTCTTTGCTATACTTTTCTGGATTTTAAAAGTTGTACGTGAAGAGCATCTGGTAACCAGCATTTTTAGCTCACCTGAGCACGAAGTGCTCATGGTGAGCTATTGTGATCGTGCTGTGTCCGTCGTACGTCATCAACTTTTACCTTGTGTACACTATAGAGGCCACATTTTCAGTCCAATACTTGTGAAACTTGGTCAGAATGTTTGTCTTGACTGTATTGCAGACGAGTTCGAAAATGGGTCATGTCGGGTCAAAAACTAGGTCACTAGGTCAGATCTAAGAAAAACCTTGTGTACGCTCTAGAGGCCACATTTTCTGTCCAATACTCTTGAAACTTGGTCAAAATGTTTGTCTTGATGATATCTTGGACGAGTTCGAAAATGGGCCATGTCAAGTCAAAAACTTGGTCACCAGGTCAAATCTTAGAAAAACCTTGTGTATGCTCTAGAGGCCATATTTTCAGTCCAATACTCCTGAAAGTTGGTCAGAATGTTTGTCTTGATGATATCTCGGACGAGTTTGAAAATGGGCCATGTCGGATCAAAAACTAGGTCACCAGGTCAAATCTTAGAAAGACCTTGTGTACGCTCTAGAGGCCACATTTTCAGTCCAAAACTCTTGAAAGTTGGTCAGAATGTTTGTCTTGATGATATCTCTCACGAATTTGAAAACGGGCCATGTTGGATCAAAAACTAGGTCACTAGGTCAAATCTTAAAAAAACCTTGTGTATGCTCCAAAAGCCACATTTTCAGTCCAATACTCTTGAAATTTGGTCAGAATGTTTGTCTTGATAATATCGCAGACGAGTTAGAAAGTGGGCCATGTGGGGTCAAAAACTAGGTCACTAGGTCAGATCTTTGAAAAACCTTGTCTACGCTGTAGAGGCCTCATTTTCAGTCCAATAATACTCTTGAAATTCGGTCAGAATGTTTGTCTTGATAATTTCTTAGACTAGTATGAAAATAGGTCATGTTGGATAAAAAACTAGGTCACAAGGTCAAATCTCGGAAAAACCTTTTGTACTATAATTACAATCCAATATTCTTTAAACTTTTGTTAGAATGTTTGTCTTGATGATATTTTGCATGAGTTTGAAAATGGGTCACATGGAATAAAAACTAGGTCACCAATTTTCATCCTTGAAAAACCGTGTGTACACTCTAGAGGCCACATTTTCAGTCCAATAATCTTAAAATTTGCTTTGAATGTTTGTTTTGATAATATCTTAGACTAGTATGAATATGGGTCATGTTGGATAAAAAACCAGGTCACTAGGTCAGATCTCGGAAAAACCTTTTATACACCCTACAGGCCACATTTTCTCTCAAATACTCAGGAAAGTTTGTCGGAATGTATGTCTGGATAATTTCTACATGTCAAGTAGGCCGCTGAGACAAATTCTAGAAAAAGCTTGTGTGCACTCTAGAGGCCATATTTATAAGCCCAATACTAATGAGTGTTTGTCAGAGTGTTTGTCTTAATATCTCTGATGAGGTTGAAATGGGTCATGTTTGATCAAAAGGCTCAGGTGAGCGACTTCAGGGCCATCATGGCCCTCTTGTCTCCTTTTCTCACAATATTTTCTACTCCTTCAGGGATGAAGTCAATCATTTAAGCCAACTGAATTTGTCAACTACAAATGCTTTGAATATGTGAAAACTTTTCCAGTGGTAAAAAATTCAAAGTATTGGTGTCATACAGCTTATATTTTCTTTTAACATGATAGTTATTACAGGCATGTTTAATATTAAGCTTTAAAATTGCATTTTTCCTGTAATTTTTGCATCTTTTTGGATCTTGTTTGTGTTAAATATACTAAAGCTGTAGATACATATTATATATACATGTATATATATTTTTTGTGCCAAAGTCGTTGCCATTTTTTGGCGTCGTTTACGTCATGTGACGTTGATGACATCAGCCTTTAATGATAAACAATATGTCCCTTAATAAAGGTCTGAAGTAACCGAAACTAGTCGGGATTAAAATATTTTTTCAAAATGACACTTGGAGTTTGATCTCTTATTATTCATTTATCACGAAAAAAATGAAATTTTAGACAGAGAATTTAAATTGGGCACACATAGGGTTGAAAATGGTGGTAAAAAATAGTCACTGAAACCGATCTTTCCTTTAGAAACATGCATACTGTCTTGTTTCAGTTGCAATTCGTAAATTAATAGCAGTGACACTGTTGTTTGCATTCAAATAAGCGGTTCATACAAAAAGGTGACGTCATTCACTTTGTAGTTCGCAAGAAAACTCGGATATCATTTCCATTTTCCAGTTCAAAAACAGGTACCCTTCCAAAACAGGTCGGTCGATGATATATCTAATTTCTCTTTCATGAAATGAAGATTTCCAATATTTGTCAAAGTTGTAGTTTACATATATACTTGGAGCCTAATTTTCACTGCCATACGTTCATTTATGTTCATGTCTTTATCTACGTAATTAAAGCCATGCACATAAAACATCTTTGGATATGTTAAGTAACTTACAATCCGATATTTAACAGTTAACCAATCAATCAAAAAAGCTATCAAACTGTATTTATCACAAAAATTCCAGAAAGTATCAGAAACTCATGCTGGACAAGGAATCCAGGGAAATCAAGCCAGACAGTTCCGAATATGTGAGAACGAAGTAGTTTTGGGACGAATTACTAGGATATTGTCTCAGCGTTTCTTTTCTTTTCAAATAGTCTTAAAACTTGATAACCGGCTGTTATAGACCATTAGACGATTCAGTACTTCTTTCTAGACAAAGATGTGTTTGTGAACAAGGATTGCCCCGTTCTGTAACACGTTCATTTAAAAAATTTCTCTTGGTTGCATGAACTACACTCTTACACACCGGTTTCACTTCAAAAGTAGGGTAGTGTGAAATAGAAGCGGATTTAACTCACAAAACGTAAGTTTTTTACAACCTAGTCTTTAAAATCGGTTAAATATTGATTTATCTTGTTACTGGTATAAGTTTTATGGGGCAATTTTTGTTTGAAATGTCCAAATTTGTTATTCAAACAGCAACAAAAATTGACGTAGGAGTTTGCTAAAGAAACCTATGAAGGAACCGATCAGACCCTACGTACACGATGAATGTCAAAATGTAAAATAACGTACATAGGGTCTTATAAATAGGACTACTTGTCAACTATGAAAATGGAGTTAGGGTAACAGACAAGGTTGCTAAACTGGACTTGTATAGCATATTGATTAGATGTTACGGTATGTTGGGATGATAGTCCAAATAATATTTAGACATATGAGATACCCATCAGTGTTTCCTGTTCCAAACCAAGTTTCTCAAAAAGTAGCACAAGTACATAGAAGAACTTAATTTACCTTAAGTATCAAGTTTATAAGAAAATATATGGTCACTGTCATGCTGAATAATGGCCAGATTCAATCAGAGTTCACTTAAACACTATCATGATTGTATGCAGACAGTGCCATGTTTTTTTTATCCATGCAGACGGTTGCACAACAAACCAGAACTGACTATGGTTTTGTTTAATGAAATTTTTTTGAATTATCAAACGAGCCTATGATGAACAAAATTTCCTTTGATAAAAAGACAGACGCCTCAGCCAAGATCAGATGCCAATTTGTGTAACATTTTACTCAAATTTTCAAAGTATGTTTTTCGACTGTTTTAATGTTTTTCTATTCCAGTATGGGTCAAGGTTTCATAATTTACATATTTTATAAATAGAAACTTATTTGCTAAGAAGTTGCTTCCACAATTATTCTCAAAACTGGAGTAAAAATATGAAATACACATATGCTTTTTAAAGCTTCATTTTCAATGCTATTTAACAGAAACATAAAATTTCAAACTTTTAATTGAAAGATCTTGTATTTAACTGCCTTACTTACAAGCATCTAACTGTGAAAATCATTGAAAAAAGTTTTTTTGCCCTGGTTTATTCCTTTTTTCATGAGATATTTTTTATCTTACTTCATATTGTTTGCAATGTCTAAAATACAGTTAACATGAGTGGAAAATGATGGATCTTATGATAAACTCTAAAAAAATACGATTCCAATGATATATAGTTTTCCAGTAATTGCTGATTATTCATGAACTTATGTGTTCATAAAATTTCACATAGAAACGAAACCAAATTTTCTACGGACAGGACATTTTGTATATATCATCATCATCAAACACATTTTAGCCCTTTGTTTTGCCATGTTTTTCCATGTTTGACAAACAAATGGAACAGATATGATTATGTAGAACAAGAAAACATAATTTGCACTCCAGAAATGTAAAGAATATGCAATTTCCAACAAGAAATGTAACAGGAATATATACAAAGAGCAACTGAAAACAGATATTATACCAAATACAGTGCTAGTTGTTAATCTTTATGCATTTGTGCATGTTTGCTATGCTGAATAATACATTTAAACTTAAAATTTCACAGATTTTTATTCCTTAATGGAGTAAAATAATCAAGGTTAGCAAAATCTACGGACAGGACATTTTTCTAGTTTTAAAAATAAATTTTAGAAAATGTCGAAGTTTTGCTACTTATTTAGTTTCTCAGTCTTACAAAACATGTTCAGTAATAATAAGTCATAATTCATCGTGCATTGTAAGAGCAATACAATTAGTCACAATGATAAGCAAATGTCAAACCCTTTCCAAAACAACGACGGGTTTTCATAACAATAAGGTGGAAAGCTTTTGAAAACATTGAGGGAAAAGAAGAAAATGTTGCTAACCAGCATTTTCTCCTTTTCCCTCGATTTAAGTTACATTTATTTTGTTGTCTGCAATGGCTTTCAAATTGGACCAGTCTAAAATTTTGTTGTCTGTTTAAGGGTTGATATGAATGGAAATCAAATCAATAAGCCCAGTGTGAGTAAATATCAATTGCCGAAGGCCAGCGGGCTTACGGCATTGCCCGGTGTCCGTCGTGCGTCCGTCCGTGCGTCTGTCTGTCCGTGCGTGCGTTAACTTTTTTTCAAATTTCTTCTTCTCTGAAACTACCCATCCAAATTTGATGAAACTTCACAGAAATGATCCTGCCATGGTCCTTTTTAGAATTTCTTGAGAGAATTTGATTCCTTCAAAAACTCTGGTTGCCATGGCAACAAAACTGAAAAATATTGAACATCTTTGAAAATCTTCTTGTCTGAAACCATAAGGCCCAGGGCTACCAAATTTGGCATGTAGCTTTATCTAATGGACCTCTATCAAATTCATTCATATTATAGCCCTGGGGTCAAAATTGGCTCTGCCCCGGAGATCACAAGTTTAACATGGGCTTATATAGTGACTGTAATTTAAAATAGTAATCAAGGGAAATAACTCCTGTTATACAAGATAAAGTTTGTTACTATTTACCTCCCTTGATTATCAAACTGCACTTATACATTATTGGAGTTTGGTATTCAAGTTTTTTGGAGAGGAAATGTTCTGTATTAAGGGAGAGTGATTTATTTTGATTCTAACAGTTATGCTCACATGAATGGAATATGAATAAACCTGCTTGTATTCACTGACATTATCTTTGCATTTAGAAAGATATGACTGTTTTTGTTTGGCAGGTGGGGTGAAGGTTATGTTTTCAAAGTAAGTTTATTACCATACAGACTTTTTATGCTGTATGTCTCTGTCAATGCCAATTAAGCGCATGATATGTTAATTTTACTCTTTAAGAAATGACAAATTTTTTTTTACTGTACCAAGTTTAAAGCCATTGCAAAAAGACAAATTGAATGTAGCTTAAATGACTACTTCTGTCTTTGATAGGTTAGGAAACGTTGTGGGAAAAGGAGAAAATACTGGCTGACAACATGTTGTCCTTTTCTCACGATGTTTTTGAAAGCCTTCTCTTTCAGGGTCATTAACACTTGGATTTGTGTGGTAAAGGGTTAAAAAAAGCCAGTGGAGCGATACAGGGCCATCATGGCCCTCTTGTTTTTTTTTTTTTTTTCTTAGAGTATTTAAGAATCAAAATTGCTTGGTAAAGGTTAGCCTGGGTCCAGGCAGTAATAACCTTTTAATCACTCCTTGTGACAGTCTCCTTTCACAGTTAATCGCTTCCATAATTAGAACTGTTTGACAAAGTAACATCAGGTTATATAAAAGGAAAAAATTATCGGGCTGGAGCTCAGGCTAGGTAAAGGGTTAAATTGACAGCAAACTCATTCTACCAGTTTAAATCATGTTCTAATGATTGTAAATTTTAGGTGCAGATAAATAAAGAAGATCTAAAGAAGGCAATAGAAGATGCACAACTGTAAGTTTCTTACTCTTCCATCATCGGAACACTGTCTTAACTTTGTACCAGCAGCAAAATTTTGGACCTGTTCAAATTAAAAGCATTCGCTGGCGACAAAATGAATGTGACTCAACTATGGAAATTTCTTAATAGTTAAGTAGAAAACATGTTGAGTAAAGCCTTGGTCACACCGAGCTAACGGACGAGTAACGGATAAAAAATCATTTCATCCGTTCGTGTCTGTTCGTATCCGTTTTATGTTCGTTTCTTATCCGGTGAATCCGCTACTTGTCCGGCGATGTCCGTTCCGTCCGGTGGGAAGTTTTGAGCATGTTCAAAACTTTCCACCGGACAAAACGGACAGAGACATGCAAATGATAGACTTTGGATGCATCTGACAATTTATACCCTCGGCATGTCACGTGACCGGTACGTTCCTCGTACGTTGGTGTTCGGTACATTTCCGTTCATCGTACGTTTTGTCCGGTTCTCATGCGTTGCAGTTCCGTTTTATCCGGTACAAGTCCCTTACTTGTACGGTGATATCCGTTAATAGACCGTTTATTATCGTGTACATATCCGTTAAACGTGCGTTTTTTTCCGTTACATGTGCGGTACTCGTGCGGTCATTGTGTGGCTTCCTCGCTCCACACACCGATCGCGTGAGCCTCGAGTGGCAGAGGAGATGAATTTTGTCACCGGATAACCAAATTCTGCATGTTTTTGTCCGTTTTCCCCCCATTACATATCCGTTAGCCGGTCTGACCAAGCCTTAAAGGACAAAATGCTTGTTGACTGTTATTTTCTCCTTTTTCCACAATGGTTATGGTTAGTGCCTGGATGGATGACCAGGCCTTTGCACATTTCATTTGGTGATAGAGGTGGGATTATGACAACTACTGGACTGGAGTTGCCTTACCCTCTTTTGTTCCCCTGGTTTATTGAATGTAATTCATGGGGTTGGGACTCAAAGTGGAAAATAATGTCACAGAGAGCGGTTAGATATATAAGCACTTAGCCTTTAAGGCTCCTTTCACAATTATAGGTGCTTTTACAGTAAGTGTAGATCAGACTGCACAAAAAATGCTGTCCATTTTGCTGAAATACTTAAGACTAAAGCTATCATAATATTTCAATTATTTCGGTTCTGTTGTTAAACTGAAAATGTCTGTTGGGTTTATTTAGCCTTCTTAGGGTTAACCCTTTACCACACAATCCTGAGTTTTAACGACCCTGAGAAAAAAGGCCATTGAAAACATCGTGGGAAAAGAATAAAATGCTGGTTACCAGCATTTTCTTCTTTTCTGACATGTTTTTTACTCTTTCATAGACAAATCCATCTTTTTAGCCAAATCTAGATCTGTCATATGCAAATGCTTTTAATTTGGACAAGTCCAAAACCTTGTCATTCGGTAAAGAGTTAAAACCTGCCTTGCTATAGATTGACAGGGTCATTAATTACAAGGAAAGAAGATAGAGAGAGCCATTTACTAAAGCATTTTGTCAGAATTCCACCATTTTTCTGTGCAAGTTATTACACAAAAACTATGTGATTTTACCCTTTTTTCAACAGTGTTTTCATCAGCCTTTTTGCCAGGCCTGGTTACATAGTTGATAATGTACAGGACTGTTGTTGACATCATGGGGTCACTGGTTCAAATCCCATGCTTATCTAATTTCTTGGCAAGGACTGATGATAGTCATTGCAACAGGATTCATTCCACTCTCACTGCTGATCAGTATTTGACAATGGTTTGTGGGAAAACAGCCAGTGGCTTGGGAAGAATATTGTGTAAATTACTGGTGAAAGATACTCCAGAATAGCATAAATGTTTGCACTTGCCACCACAATACATCATCATGTTGAAAATGGCATTTAACACCAAGCAAACATCAAGGACTTTTCCCCCAGTGTAGTAAAACTATGGGATCATTTGGTAAATGATTAATTAATTCTCAGCTGACAAAAATTCAGACTTTACTAAATTGGAAGTGATTGCAAAGTCTGTGTTGATCAAATGATGGCAGTTATGTCTGAAAGGGTTGAAAACATTTTGGGAAAAAGAGAAAGTGCTGGTAACCAGCATTTTCTCACTTTTCGACAGTGTTTTCTCATTATTTGAGCCACATTGATGCCCTTGTACATCTTTACAGCCAGAGAGTAAACAAACGGTGTTAAAACTTGATAGTGTGTAGAATCCATTCAGCTGTGTATACATAGATAAAAAATCAATACAAGGTAAATGGGATAAAGAAACTCAGGGGATTTGTGGTCAGTAGTAGATCAGAAACAACCAGAGTGATGTCTTGGATAGCCTGCAGAGAATGAAATGCATTATCTATGCAACAATGCAAGGGTTAGGGGCAAAATTTGGCAAGAAGATATGAGAATGATTATAGTTTTATAAGATAAAGATGAAATTGGTTAAAAAAGTAGATGAAAAAGAACAAAGATGTATCTATAAAGTATGGAAGGGTCTATTATTTTCACGTTTTGTAAAGACCTAATTGGAATGAGTAATTGTATGAATTGATTATACAGGTATTAAACCCTTATCCTCAGAATCCAGAGTACAACCTTTATATTAAAGGCTTTCGAAAACATTTTTGGAAAAGGAGAAAATGCTGTTAACCAGCATTTTCTCCTTTTCGAACTGTCTTTTCTACAATTCAAAAAACCAATTTCAAGTTTTGAGTCAAATTTATTTTGTTTTCTGTGAATTTTTTCAGTGTTGATCAGTCTTAAATTTTATAATTTAGTAAAGAGTTAAATTTCTAAACAAAAAAAAAAAGAAATGCAGGGTAAAAGTTTTATATACTTAAATGGTAAATGTTGATTATTTGATGCAACTTCTACAGTTCTGCATGTAGCCAAGGTCATGCAAGGCTCAGTGATAAAGAGTAGGACTCGTGACCTGGAGGCCTAGGGTTTGAGCTGCACTGGATCCACTGGGTTTTGCATTGGAGTGTCCTTGTGCAAGACACTTGAGAGCCCTAGCCTAGTACTAGTAAAACCCAGGAAATACATGAATATGTGAGCAGTCGCCATGATTTGACTGAAAAAATGTAGAAAGTGGCGTAAAACAAGATTCAATCAATCATTATTATGTAACCCCAAAATGATTACTGTAATCCTTTCTGAAACAACAGATTGTTGACTTATCCTGATGTAAAGTAACTGCAGATAACAAATTCCTAATGTGTGCGAAGGATCTGGAGTTCTTTAATAGGGTAAAAATCATTGTGGGATAAGGAGAAAATGCTGGTTACCAGGATTTGCTTCTTTTCTCACAATGTTTTAAAAGGCCTTCTTATTCAGGTTCATCAAAGCTTGCGATTGTGTTGGTAAATGGTTGATGCTTACCACAAGACCCATGGTATGGCTCCATATCAACTGTTGCCTTCTAATCCTCTATATCTGAAGTCATAAAATAATTGGTGCTTCACCAAATCCCATGTTGTGGGAACTCACATGTATCGTCTCATTTGAAATCTTTCCTTTTAAGACTTTACCAAAATTAAAACCATGTGCCATGTTTTTACAAATCTGTGGAAGATTGCTCACAAAAAACATCCAGGGAAATGGAGAGACTGCTGGTTTTCAGCATTTTCTCCTTTATGTACCATGGTTTCCATCCTGTCAAAGACGCATCTCACCATTTGAAACATGCTTATTTTGTTGTCTGAAAATTCTCCCTGTATGGACTAGTCTAAAATTTAGGGTACTAGTATCTGGTAACAAGTTAGATCCCATGTAGCCCCCTATATCTGAAGGATATACAGATGAGGTATGCTCTGTGACAAGGGGATGATAGACTGGTTCTTCTACCTGTAGAAAAGGGACCAATAGCAAAAAGCGTAGACCCAGGTCAGCCTGTGCGGATTGCACAGGCTGACCTGGGTCTATAGTTTTTGCAGTTGCATTTCATAGGGCAAGGCTCATATACCATAATGTCCTTGTAGACGGCTTGATGCAGAGGAAGAAGCTGAAGAAGATGTGAATGATGGTTCAGCTGGAGACAATGAGAATGATGAAATTACAGACAGTGTTAAGGAGAAGGATGATAAAGGTTCCCAAATTGCAGCTGCATTAGATGCAGCTATGACTGTTAAAGTCTCTTCCAAAAAGAAAAAGAAGAAGAAAAAAAATGGAGACAAGAAAACAGAAATGGAGGATCAGGTTGAAGAAGACTTAAAGTATATAAATGACGTTAATGCCAGATACAAAATGGATGATTATGACAAAGAAGATGATTCGTCAAGTAAGCAACTGACTATTGAGTCTCTTGTGTTTTCAGCTAATAAAAGAAAAAGTTCAGTGGTTCATATGGAAGGCATAGTATAAACACTCAACTTAAGAAATATGCTCTCTGGAAAAAGGGGCTTTAAATCTACCACAACACAAAAATGTAGACTTGTCCAAATTGAAAGTGTTTGTAGAAAATAATAAGAATGTTGCTCATTATTCATAATTTGTGTTTGATAGGATGAAAACATTGTGCAAATAGGAGAAAATGCTGGTTACTAGCATATTCTTCTTTTCCCACAGTGTTTTCAGTGGGTTTCTTCTTCAGGATCATTAACTCTTTACCAAACAATCCCTAGTTTTTACGGCCCAGAGGAAGAAGCCTTCTGAAAACATTGTGGGAAAAGGAGAAAATGCTGGTAACCAGCATTTTCTCCTTTTCCCACAATGTTTTCTAATCTTCTAAAGTAAAGTTTCAATTTTTGAGTAACATTTATTTTGTCGTCTGCAAATGCTTTCAGTTTGGACAAGTCGTTTGGTAAAGAGTTAAAACTTGGGGTTGTGTCGTAAAGGGTTAATGCATCTTTGCAATGATCATAATTAGCAAGTTGTCACATAAAAATGGACTAAATCATGGGATCAAATGGTCCTTTGACATGCAGAAAATTTACCAATAGCAAAATTTAACAGGACAGACCAGGCATGCTGACATGGGTTGATACTTTTTGCAGATGTGTTGGATTTCCCCCCCCCCCTTTCATGGAGCATAACTCCTGTATTACTGTACAAAAATTCTCTTTCTAACTGGCTTCAAATTAACAGCAATTGACCTTGAAATTATCCTCTTCAAATATGGATAATCAATTGCACTGTTTACCTCATAATTCTGAGTTTTTAACAATCCTGAGGAAATAGACTTTTTGAAGACTTTGTGGGAAGAGGAGAAAATGCTGGGGACAAGCGTTTTCTCCTTTTCCCACCAGGTTTTCTACTCTTCCAGAGACCAGTTACCATCATGTCAGCTGCATTTAACTTGTGTTCTGCAAAAATTAATGCTTTCAGTTTTGACAATCTAAAATTTCATTGCCTGGTAATGAAATAAGGTTTTCATTCTGAACCAAGTGACAAAATTTCAGATGTTTTGAATTTAGAAGCAGATTACAAATGAAAATGGTCTTGTATGAAGGACTTGGTATGTGAAAGAGTAGAAAACTCCAAGGGAAAAAGGATATGGTGCTGGTATTACTGAAAACATCCCTGTAACATATTATTTATATTAAGTAGGCTTTAAAGCTTTGACACTGCAATATGTGCATCTTTGATACTAACTGAGATTGTCTATTTTATTCATTTAGCACTACAAAGGTAAATTATTTACAATGCAATCTGAAGATGTAACCCTTTACCACACAATCCCAAGTTTTAATGACACTGATGAAAAGGCCTTTGAAAACATTGTGGAAAATGGTGCATTTTTGCCTTTTCCCACAATTGTTTCTATACTTTTAGAGATAAATCTTCATTTTTCATTTAAACCACATTTAATTGTCAATTGCTAATGCTTTGAATTTGGACAAGTCTAAAATTTATTTCTCTGGTAAAGGCTTAAGGAAATTTATTTCTGGTTCAGGGTTAGGACTGTTTAGAATTGAAGACAAGGGGAGTGGGAGCGGAGGGATTATTTATGTCTTTGCCACACAACAAAATTTTAGACTTTGACAAATTAAAAGTGATAGCAGATGACAAGTTAAATGTAGCCAAAATGATGATATGGATAACTACCATTTTCTTTTCTTACCAGTACTATTAATTGTCATAAGCACACTACGTAAGGATCATTAAATCTTGGGATAATATGATTTGTCTTTGGAATTGCATAAAATGTAGTGGGTAAAGGAGAAAACGCAGGCATTTTCTCCTTTTCTCACAATGTTTTCTAAGCCTTCTTTTTCAGGATTGTCAAAATTCTGAATTGTTTGATAATGGGTTAATCTTTTATTATTTCAGTATCCAACCCTTTGGCAGGCATCGCCAATCTGACAGTGTATGCAGACAACAATGAAGATCCATACATAACACTGAAGGAAGGGGTCAGTAGAACAAAAACGTTTAATTTGAATCAATTTAGTATCCTCTATGAATCTTTGCAGCAGATGACTTTGAAAAAATACTTCTAAAACAAAGATATTCAACAAGAAGTGATAAAATCAGTGAAAAGAAAAAAAATCTACCTGTAAATGCTCCTTTTTCCTCAATGCATTTAGTCTTTTACCACACAATGTTGAGTTTCAACAACCCTGATGGAAAAGACTTTTGAAAACATTGTGGGAGGAGAAAATGCTGGTAACCAGCATTTTCTCCCTTCCCCACAATTTTTTCTCTCATTTCAAGGACAGATATTATCTTTTGATCAGCACTGAATTTGTGCTCTGCAAATGCTTTTAATTTGGACAAGTGTAAATTTTTTGTTGTGTGGTAAAGGGTTAAAGGCCATAATTATGTATCTCTGTAAGACACACGGACATTATAATTTCAAGGCTAACTTTGCCAGAATATCCCACACGATAAAAAACAACGTAAATCAAAGATCATACCACCCTTCAGCTCAAGCTGTAAGAGGCTTTCTAAATGTAAACTTCATGCATAATTTGACTATACACGTATTAATTTTGATGTCTTATGTATTTCTAGGTGGATAGTGATGATGAAGATTTTGAAATTAAAGATACAGATAATTTGATTATAGTTGGTAGAGCCTCGGAGAATTTTTGTACAGTAGAGAAACACGGTAAGGCATGCTCCATGGATAAATTATTTGCTACCAGATTACCAAAATGAATATTTGTAATGAAAGAATTTTCTTTTTATTTATTTTTTTATTTAGAATATTCATTTGATATTGGGTTTACTATGTAGAGGATCTGTTCAATTTGGACTAATCTTAAATTTTGTCTTCTGGTAAAGAGCTAATCTATCCAATGTAAAATTTGTACAAAGAGGTTTTTGTACAACAAATAAAGACCGCAAGTAAGTAAAACCTCCACAACTATGTTTAATATCTCACCTGAACACGAAGAGCTCAAGGTGAGCTTTTGTGATCGTGCTGTGTCAGGCATCCAGGTGTGGAAAATTGTCTTTGTGTGCATTCTAGTGGGGATTTTGCAGTCCTGTACTCTTGAAAATTGTTCAGAATGTTTACTTTGATAATATCTCAGACAAGCCTGAAATGGGTTACATCGGGTTAAAAAAATATGGTAGGTCTCTTGGACAAATCTTTGAAAAAGCTTCAGTGCACCCTAGAGGCCATATTTTCAGTCTGATACTCAAGCTTATTTTGATGATATCTCAGACAAGTTCGATATTGGGTCATGGCGAGTTAAAAAGTAGGTCGCTGGGACAAATCTTTGTAACTCCTTAAGACCACCTTTTCATTCTGATTGTTATGAAAATAAGTTATAATGTTTGTCGTGATGATATTTCTGACAATTTTGGAGATGGGTCATGTTGGATTTAACGTAACATTTTATTCATATTGTAGGCCTCTGGCCGAAAATACATAGGCATACAAATACATATATTAGTCCCTTAATCCTTTACAAATCAAACAAGCAGATGGGTGAATAGGACAAATACTCAAAAAACCCATATGTACCAGAAATGCCATAATTCAGATACCCAAGAAAATGTCTGTCTTGATGATATCACAGATGAGTTTTAAATTAGGTCACTTTGGGCCAAAAAGTTGGTCACTTTGACAAATCTTAGAAGAACCTCGTTAAGAACATTAGAGGCAACTTTATGAAAACCAGGTCAGTTTACTTGGGTGAGCACTTAAGGGCCAATAGCTATTTTGTTCTGACAAGCATTTGTTGGTTTAACTCATAATAAAACTAAAGTTTTTAGGCTTGTTCATTTTGAGAGCATTTGCAGATGACAAATTAAATATGGCTGAAATGATGGGATCTGTAACTGAAAAGACAGAAAGGATACCAGCATTTTCTCATTTTCCCACAATGTTTTCAAAAAACCAGTCAAAGACAGTTAAAACACAGAATTGTGAGGAAAAGTTTAGCTGTTGCCCCCTGAAACATATTTGCTGTATATAGTTTTAAAAAATAATTCTTGTGAAAATTCTTGATTAACTTATCAGTGCAAAATACATAAACTCAGCTCTTTCTATAGGCTCTAAGAATTGACTAGTCAGGGCGGAGCTATGTTATAGTTCGCTGCATTTTAAATTGAGGTTAAAAAAAGGTAAATCGAAAATCATTGTGAGTAGCCGTATAAAATGCAAAATGAAAATAAAGAACGTAAGACTTGAACAACATGGACCAGAAGCACCTTTTTTCAGTGTTCAGACGGTAGAAGAGTATGCATTTTATGTATCCGTAAAGCAAAGAATCGATAACATACTGTTATGATGCATAGATTTATGACAAACAATTCTGAACTGGCTCGAGGTCATTATAATGAAAAATAAACTGGTTGATATATGTCAAAGGTTAGCTGCACCCAGCCTGGTCAATTCTTGCAGCCAATACGGGTGAAAGGACAATCTATTCAAACTTTGAAAGCTTTTCATCTTACAGGCTTATGTAAACAAGCAAGCAGTATAGTTACTAGATCAGACTGCACATTATGTACCATCTGATCTTGATCTGTACCATCCAATCTGTAAAAGCTCTAGTTTTCACCTGTGGTGCTGAAAAAGTTAAGGTTTAGTACTGTTAAGCATCATGAGAAATAAGGAGAATTTGCATATCCTGATCAATTTCCCTCTCTACAACACTGTTTTCAGATGTGGTCTACAGGAAGCTGAGGAAAGTTGTCACCAGCTAAAAAGTAAAGAGATGAAATTCTGTATAACAAGTGTTTGAAGAAAAAGAAAAACATAACATAATTATAAAAAGATCTGTATTGTTTTATATTTTGTTGTATTACAGTTTACAATTCAGAGCTTGTAAATCTTTATGTGCACAGTGATTTTTTATTGGGCTCATTTCCGTTGATAACTGAATGGTTGGACTATGACATTACAGAGGACAGACCAGGTAATCTCTTTTTATTTTCTTCCTTCAACTTTTCTTTTTCCATCAAGAATTTATTAAATTACTCTGAAATATGTCAATCTGTATAATACTTGTGGTTTTCATAATGCTTTTATATTGGCCTTTCCAAATTTGACGCTAAAAATAACAGTTAAACAGGGACTCTCAAAGGGTAAAATCTGATGAAAAGAAAAACATCACACATTTATTCTATTACCTTATATTACCTTATCCTCGCACAGCAAAGCCTTTTTCCAAGCATTCATTAACCCTTTACCAAACAATATCATTTTAGCCTTGTCCAAATTGAAAGCACTTACAGACGACAATTTCAGTGCAGCTCAAATTGTGCAATTTTTCTTTGATAGGGTGGAAAACATTGTGGGGAAAGGAGAAAATGCTGGTTACCAGCATTTTCTCCTTTTCCCACAATGTTTTCTATAGGCGTCTTTCCAAGGGTCGTTAAAAGTTGGGATTTTGTGGTAAAGGGTTAAAGTGATAGCAGTAGGCTTCACACTGCTCTTACTGCCACTCAATATATTGGCTTTATATGAGAAAGTAGCTGGTGGCTTGGAAGCAGTATTGTGAGTAGTACTTGTAGAGATAGGTGCACTGTCTTCTGTCATATAACTGAAATACTGTTGAAGTCTATGTTAACTCTACCAGATGACAAAATTTCAGACTTGTCCTAGTTAACAGCATTTGCTAACAACAAAGAAATGTGACTGTTATTGAAATTTGTGTTTTTAGAAGGGAAGAAAATATTGTTCGAAAAGAAGAAAATGCGGGTAACCAGCATTTCATCTCAAAAAGTTTTGCAACAAACTTTTTTCCTTAGGGTCATAAAACTCGGGAGAGTGTAGTAAAGGGTTACATTCTTCACAAACAAATGTTCGTTACAAACTGTGAAAACATACTTGCTTTTGCTAAGTTGAATATAAACAGTCAGAGCTCTCATTGTTTTGTTGATTTTTTTCATTTTGGTTTTCTTTCCAGGTAACTTTGTTGCAATTGGGACCATGGAGCCTACAATTGATATTTGGGATTTGGATGTGGTTGATGGTTTGGAGCCCATAGCAACATTAGGACAGAAACCAAAGAAGAAAAAAGTAGGTTCTGCAGATAAGTCTGGAATGGCATCAGTGTTGTGATGTTCAACTGTCATGTTTTCTTATTGATGTTATATCTTACTTGTGAAAATACCATTTTGTTTTCTAAAATTGTTGTCTTATGTGATCAGCATCTCATCTTCCTTGCTTCTTTGCTGTATTGTCTCTTTTGTGCTTGCCTGGACAAAGTCGGAATTGGTGTCGGCATTGGCATTGGCATACACATTTACATTAAAGTTTTGTAGGTGTTCACATTCCATAGCATTTGATGGATTTGGTTCATATTTGGTTTGAAAGATACAGGTCCAAATTTTCTTTCAGCAATACCCATGCTCGAATCCGTGATGATACGTTTAAGGTCTTAGACATAAATTTTTTACATCGAAGTTTTATGTTAAAGCTTTGTAAGAGCCCATATTTTCTAAATCATGACAGATTTGCTTCATGGTTCTTATGATGATAGATAGAGAATCTAAAGTTTCTTTCCACAATACCCAGCGTACACCTATGATCACAAGGTCAAAGTCATGGACTTAGATATTGTACACCTAAGTTTTGTGGTGAAGTTTTCTGAGACCTCAATTTTTTCAAATTAAATTTTGTTTTTGGTTCATGTTTGGCTTGATGAGAGATGTTGGTCCAAGTTTTCATTGAGTAATGCCCAGTCCATGCCTATAATTTTAAGGTCAGTGGCAAAGATTTTGAAATTTCATGTAAAGGTTTTTTCTATTTGTCAGTTTGAATGGTTGCTTTGGTTCAAATTCAGTATGATGGTGGATATAGGTCTATAGTTCATTCAGCTCTACCCTTGCCAATGCCTGTAGCCAGAAGGTCAAGTTAAAGCTATTGCACTAAATATGGCATCAAAGTTTGTTTTGGGTCTTCTTTCCAAGGCTGGGACCCTGTTGCTGTTTTGAGGCACTGCCACCCCAGCGTTTCGAGGCACTGCCACCCCAACAATTAATTTTTCCAGGCATTTTTGCTTAATACTGCATGTCATTGGGTTATCAGTGTACGATAAAAATGCAGAAGATAAAATTGCCATATGAGAATTTATAGGCTAAAATGCCGTTGCCCAATGTGTAAAAATGTCATACCGTATATGCTCGACTATAAGACGCCTTCGCTTATAAGACGCTCCCCCAACTTTGTGATTCAAAATCAGGAATTTCACTGATGACCTCCTATAAGACGCATGTAGACTTCACACTAACCATAAGAATGCTAAAATTGTGATTATTCAGCTGGAAATATACCACGCGGATATTACGATCTATCGTCCGATATCAAAGTTGCATCATTCCAAAAATGAATCGCCTGTATCTTAGCCGATCATACATTGATTCAGCTCTAATTTCTTTTTAAAGTGGATAAAAAGCTACTTGAAAAATTGTAAGGCATAGACCAAACCACACATTTTTTGTTAAAATAATCCTATCGGGGAAATTAGGCCTTCGAGGGTTTGCTCAAACTTTTAATTATCAAAGGGTATACAGAATTTACCTCGCTGATAGGAAGAGTTAAATCAAAGGACTAAAGTACTCAAGTGTATTACGCTCAATACAATATAATTTAACTCTTTACCAAACGAAAAAAATTTGGACTGGTCCAAATTGAAAGGATTTGAAAATTAAAAAAGTACCGGACTCAAAAATAGAATTTCGTTTCATCAGCATTTCCGCCGTTCTCAGCAATGTTTTGTAACAGTCTTTTACTTTCAGGTTGTAAATACCACGAATTATTTATTAAAGGGTTAAATATCTATATGGCGAGGATACATTCGGGCCATAAATGATGAATTTTCACAATAGAGAATTAGAGTCTAATGCTTGCAAATTCAAATCTAAATTATATAATCGGCAATCTTCTTCGGTAACTTTAAGCTGTGTTAATTTTTTACCAAACAATCCCGAGTTTTCATGACTGAGAAAAAGGCCTTTTGAAAACATTGTGGGAAAAGGAGAAAATGCTGGTAACCAGCATTTCCCCTTTTCCTACAATGTTTCCTGCCCTCCTAGGGCAAGTTTTAATTTTTGAACCATGTTAATTTTGTCGTCTGCAAATCCTTCAGTTTGGACCAGTCTAAGATTATGTCGTTTGGTAAAGAGTTAACTAAAGTCTGGTGTAATCTGCATTAATTTATCGATCGGTAGCCTGGGCAGTTCAAGCTGTAAAAGTTTGACATCTAGCTGTAAATCTTCTAAAAACAGGTGTTTACGGTGTTGTAAAACAGGGACTGCAATCACAACCCTTTACCTCCTTACCTCGATGACCAACTAATAAACGCTATATAATTTTTATTTAGATCTGAATTGCACTGTGGAAATCTTTACATCAGTTAGGTTTCTTGTCCTATTACGTCATTCTGAGTCATCCCAATGCCAAAAATTATCAATTAGAAAGCATTTGATTTTGAAAAAAGTATCGATTCATCATTGAATTTTAGAATTGTCGAAAGGGTCAGTCAATAGACCATACTTTTATATGTACTATGGTGAACTCGTGGGCCGTATATGAACTGATTGAAACTGAAACAGTAAGAGGAATAACTGCTCAGTCAAATAAATTTTAAGCTAAACTAACCAGTAAAACACGAAAACTTTGTGTTTTAAACTTTTATTTCTTCACACAAAGGGTGTTAACAACTATTACTGAGTCACTTATAGCTTTACATCAGCGTGACTCGTTCGGGAGGTGGTTGTATCTCTTCATGTTGATCGGTAGGTAAGTATGTTCTCCAGATGGAATTTCACAAAGTCCTTTGATTATGCGCTTATAAGACGCTCCCCCTATTTCAAGCTCAAAATTCTAGGGAAAAAAATGCGTCTTATAGTCGAGTATTTACGGTAGGTAATATTTTCAATAAACTATAACTTGACACAATGATGCATGAACATCACATTTTCTTACTTAAGCATAATGGATTTTTCACAAGACATTATTTGACACTTTACCAAATAATCCTGAGTTTTGATGACCTTGAGGAAAAATAGCTATATAAACATTGTAAGAAAAGGAGAAAATACTGGTAACCAGCATTTTCTCAGTTTCTCACAATTGTTTTTACCTTTCCACAGGCAATTTTCAGTTTTTGAGTCTCATTCGTCATCTGTAAATTTTTTCAATTTGGTCCAGTATAAAATTTTGATATGGTAATAATGTTTACCAAAGAGAAGATAGCACTCAAAATAGGCATGATAGCAGGAAAGCAAAGAAGATGGAATGTGATGGTAACTTTATGACACTGTTATTTGATAAGACAAAATAGCCTCAGGAAAAGAAAGGATACATCATTACGGAGATAAAGTGAAGTGCAATACCTTAGTTTCGTAAAGTTAAAACCTTACAATGTATACCTCAACATAACTTGTTTTGGCAAACATTGTAGATTCAAATCAATCTGATGTAAAAAGATTTATTTATACGGGCGAAAAACCTCCTATAGGTTACACGTATTTAGTCATATCTCAGCCCTGAGAAACAATTTTTCAGCCATTTTGAATTTCTCCATATGGACAAAAAGTTGGACGGTATCTGTACTTCAACTTTTCTTGACAACCAGAAGGTTGGTTTATTACAAGAAGAATTAACACAGTCAGACTAAATCCACAAGATTAAATTTAATTAATTTTTGCTAAAATTTCTTAAAATATTATCTATCTACAACATTTCCTTCTGTTCGCCTATCATAACAAAAATATTGAAAAAAAAATACCAATATTGTTAGTTTCAATGAGGTATGAACTACGCAGCGCTACATTCTTACTTTGACATTTTCTGATGTCAACCTTGATCCCGTTCGTCCTCTTGCAGTTCAACTTAGTTATTTCGTGTTCGCTTTGGTTTCTTCAACGCCCTTACCTACATCTTGTGTTTTGTAATACTTTGTTCACAAGGCTAATGAAAAAAATTACTTCTCCAATTGTTATTTAATGAAGAAAAAGATTATTCTAGATATTGTTGATTTTGAGAAAGCTGACAAGAGGACCAGGGATAGATAGTTGGGTACTACATACATGTAGAGGATTGGATAAAGATATTTTAGAAGATTTGGGACAAAAAGACAGGAAGAGTGCCTGTTGCATTGTTTTGGGTTGGTTGGGTCGTTTGTTTTAATATGGCTGAGAAAAAAGTCTCTTTCGCCCGTTTCTAGGCTTTGCCTGTTTTCATATAATATTTAAGTGTTCAAACATACAAAGCCTTCTTTTTATGTTTAATGATCTTAAAGCTACTTATACGTTACTCCTTTTTTTTTCAGAAGGGGGGTATGTTTGGGCATAGGGATGCTGTATTAGGTCTTTCATGGAATCAGAATGCTAGGTAAGATACTGTTCTTCAAAGTTGTACAAAGTTGTGTCTGTGATCAAGGTAAACAGTCATTATCAATACTATATGAGCCATGCTCTGGCAAACAGGGATTTAATGCATCTGTGCTGCTCGTGGTATTATTATGGATCCTAAAAATCTATATTGTATAACAACTGTCTGAATCATGAGGTAGATTGGACCTAGACATGCAGAAAATTTAATAAAAGTAAGAAGTTTTGAGCCAGGTCAGCATGCGTGGACTGTGCAGACTGACCTGGGTGGATAATTTTTGCCGATGCATTAAACCCCTTTTTCACAGAGTGTGACTCGCGCTTTACCTCTGGCAGACAACTTTTTCCACCGAGCCCTGTAGCACATTTTGTCGCATACAATACATGAAACCATCAGCTTGGCGATTTTCTCTCGCTACTTATCATTACATTGATGATGGTAATGTGGGAAAGCAACCAGTGCTTTCGGGAAAATATTATGTTAAGTACTGGTTAAATAAACTTCAGGAAAGAATGGATAAGTGCTCTTGCTGCTGCCATATAACTGAAATGATATTTAAATGTTGCTAAACATCATACTAACAAATAAACATCTATTTACGATTTGCAACAGACTGGAATCATTTGCAGGTGACTATTTAAAGGTGTCTCAAATGACTGGATTGTACTTTAAAAGATTGGAAATCAATATGGAAAAAGAAGGATTATGCTGCTCGCCGATCTCGGGATTATTAAAAGTAATTTTCTGGTAAAGAGTGAAGTATCTTTGTCAATAATGAGGATTGTTATTCAAACCAGTATAATTATGTCATATCTGGTGTATAAAAGTAGACAGAGTTACCGACTATAATGCAACCATCCCATTATTTAAGTTGTGGCAGGTGAAAACAGATGGCTGTTTCATACAGTTAAGACATATGGGACTGAATTTTGGAGCAAGACATATGGGACTAAATTTTGGAGCAACTGTCATCTGGTTGCTTAATGCAGGTTGGTTGCTAAAAAGAGATCACCACTAAGACTGATTTAACTGCATTTTTTCCAGACATGTGTTAGCAAGTGCATCAGCAGACAAAACCATTATACTTTGGGATTTGAATGAGGGCAGTGTAGCCATGTCCCTTACAAACCATAAAGATAAAGTAAGTAGAGTTTTGAGTGTGTGGACTTTTCTCTACCTTGAGTGACACCTGACAGAAAGTGCACTGTTAGCCAAACAATCCTATGTTTTAATGACCCTGAAAAAGGGGTTTGAAAACATTGTGGAAAAAGAAGAAAATGCAGGCAACCAGCATTTTCTTACTTTCTTACTATGTTTTCTATCCTTTATAAGACAAATCCCCTCATCTACATCATGCTAATTTGTCTTGCAAAATGCTTTTAAGTTTGACTAGTCTTAAATTTTGTCGGAGAAAAGAGCATGTTGATTGTCTGTTCTATTGAATTACCTGATGACAGAACACTAGACTTGCCTAAGTGAAAGAACTTGTTGACAGTCTATAAACTTTTTACCAGACTCTAGAATTTTAGACTGTTCCATATTGAAAGCATCTTCAGACTATAATTAAATTTGGGTCAAATGATAGGAATTGTTTTTTGGTAGGCCAGAAAACATTGTTGGGATAAGAGAAAATTCCAATCACCAGCATTTTTTCCTTTTTCCACAAATTTTTCAAAATCCTTCTTCTTAATGGTCATTAAAACACAGGAATATTTGGTAAGGTTTTACATATTGCTCAAATAATTGGCTTTGTCTTTGACGGGGTCGGAATTATTGTAGGCAAAGGAGGAAATAATGATTACCAGCATGTTATCGTATTCACCCAATGTTTTCAAAAGTCTTCTTTCCTCTTGTTGTGACAACATGGAAATCATTGATTGACTAATGATTGAGATCCAGTCATGGTAATGCTAGTTTAGGCAAGATTGTCTGTACTGTATGGTTATCCTGTAAATGTCAAGTCATCAGAAGAAAGAAATACTTGCCTGGATTTGTTTACAGCCCACATGTTATTCAATGAAAAATAACTTTTTCATTGCAGGTTCAATGTATCAAATGGCATCCTTTTGAAGAACACATGTTACTGTCAGGGTCCTTTGACAAGTAAGTACTTTGTTTCACGTGTTGTTTTTTGCTCACCAGAGCACAAAGTGTTCAAGAGGGGCTATTGTGATGGTGCTGTGTCTGGTGGTTCTTCAAGTTGGCATCAACAGTTACCTTGTGTGCACATTTGCAGTTCATATCCCATAGAAAATGGTTAGAATGTTTGTCTTAATGACATCTTGGGGGAGTTTGTCAGAAAATGGGTTACAAATGTAAAAAAGTAGGCAAATGAGTTGAATTATAGAAAATCATTGTGTTAACTCTGAAAGCCATATTTTCCACCCAATCCTGTCGAAAGTTAGAAAGGATATTTTTCTTGTGTAATCCAGGAGGAGATTGAAATTGGGTCACATCAGATCAAAAAGTAGTTCACACTAGGAACAAATTTAAGAAAAACCTTGTGTGCACTCAAGAGGCTATTTTTTTTTTGGTACAATGCTCATGACATTTGGTCAGATTAGTTGTCTTGATGATCTCTTAGAGGAGTTTGAAAATGGGTCATGTCAAATTAAAAACAAGGTCACTGGGACTTTCTCCTTTTCTCACATTGTTTTTTATCCTATCACAGACAGGTCTTGCCATTTGAGCAATGTTAAATTTGTTGTCTGCAAATGGTTTGACTTTAGGCCAGCTTTTTGACATGTATTCATGCATGAAATCTCCACATGGATGCTTTCAAAGCCATCTACTGCAAATTTGTTAGGGAAGATATTGGCAATGTGAAGTATGATAGTATTTATATAGTAGTCATAGCATTGTCTGATTTTTGGATTTGTTTTTGAAGGACAGTGAAGCTGTTTGACTGTAGATCTATGGATGGGTCTCATAAATCGTGGTCAATGGAAGGTGAAATAGAGAATGTCTTATGGAATCTCCATGCTCCTTTGAACTTCTTTGTAAGGATCACTTTCTTATCCCTTTGTTATACAAATATAACTTTTAATATTCCAGGAGAAGACAAAGATACGTGCTATCCTCTGTGAAAAGGGTACTTAATGCATCTGCGAAAAGTATTGACCCAGGTCAGCCTGCGCAGTCCGCGCAGGCTGACCTGGGCCAAAACTTTTCGCTAGTGGTTGATTTTCTGTATGTCCAAGGATCAGTTTACCTTGTGATTAAGTCTGTTGTTGAAAGAATTAGCTGTTATGGACCCATATGTATGTAATGGCTTGCTTGGTATACTGCATCACAGAGGTGCATTAAGCCCCCTTTTGTATTACATTTCTTTTTAACTCATTACCTCCTGATGCAAACTCTTAGCAGAGAACTTGGAAAGCAATCCGTAAAATATTAAAATGAGTTATGCGCTTTTAAAAGAAGGTTTAAAGCATCTGCAGAAAGTATCAACCGAGGCCAGCCTGTTCATTATCTGCCTAAAAAAACAACATGTGTTAATGCAACAAACATTGAAAGGAAATGAAAATATGATTTTTCAATAAAATGGAGACATTTTGGGAAACAGAGCGATCTGTTGTTGCTAGCAATAGCTCCTTTTCCACAAATGTTCTCATTTCCTACAAAGATTTTGTATCAGTCAAAAAGATGGAAAAGGTCATGAAAATTTTTATATGGACAGTGATTTGTTTCCAGTCCGTTTGTTTACAGTCCATTTGTTAGTATGATGTTTAGCAAAAATTTCCAGACCATTTTTTTTTGTTGTTGTTGTTGTTGTTGTTTCATAACCAACATTTTCTCCTTTTCCCAGAAATATTTTCAACTCAATTAAAGGAAATTACCATCATTTTAGCAGCATTTGATTTGCCATCAGCAAATACATGTACTTTCAGTTAGGTCAGGTCTGAAGTCTTATCATTTCTTAAAGAGCTTATTCATTGTTCACTGTAGGCAAGTACAGATAGTGGTCATATCTACTACATGGACACAAGGCAAGAGAAACCAGTCTATACCCTGTCAGCTCATAACAATGCTGTAACAGGTAAGTACTTTCAGTTTTATACAAATTCTTGCAGCCTTATGAATGACAGAATTTGAAAATACAGAGGGAAAAGAAGCAATTGCTTTTCATATGTTTTTCATCCAATTGTACTCGTTACCAAACAACAAAATTATAGACTTTAAGTCAGTATCCAAGTTAAATGTGGTTGAAATGAAAAGATTTGAAAAAGGGTAGAAAGCATTGTAGAAAAAGAAGGAAGCATTTTCCCTTTACCCACATTTTTTTTAAAAGCCACCTCGCTTAGGATCAATTTAATACCGAATCATTTCCTCTTAAAATGTTTCTCCCCTGTACTGCTGTTTCACAGCCTTGCTCTAGACAGCTTTTGCTTCTGAAAAACATATGGATATAAGGTGCAGCTGTTTGTGTTTCCCTGAACGTTTGTATATAGTTACAGACTCTTTCAGTGACTTTTTCTTACAGTGTTAGTGTGTGTGTGTTAGTGTGTGTCCCATTCTTGTCCGGAACATAACTTCTACATTTATTAATGAATTTCAAAAAAACTTTGCACACTTGTTCTCCTTAACAAGTACTAGTGTCATGCAAAAAGTTTGTTTCGATACGCCCAAGGTCAAGGTCACAGTTGAAGGTCAAATGTTTAAATTGACCTTGTCTGGAGCATAACTTCTACATTTATCAATGGATTTCAAAAAAACTTCGCACACTTGTTCTCCTTTACAAGTACTAGTGTCATGCAAAAAGTTTGTTTCGATACGCCCAAGGTCAAGGTCACAGTTGAAGGTCAAATGTTTAAATTGACCTTGTCCGGAGCATAACTTCTACATTTATGAATGGATTTCAAAAAAACTTCGCACACTTGTTCTCCTTAACAAGTACTAGTGTCATGCAAAAAGTTTGTTTCGATACGCCCAAGGTCAAGGTCACAGTTGAAGGTCAAATGTTTAAATTGACTGTTCAACCCAGTTTTACATCCTGCTCAGCAGAATTGTGATATGAAGATACAGTTTTGGTTTTTAAAAAGACTCATCCAAAGAACTATGCCAGAGAATATTGAGGCTGCAACCTACCCTTCAACCATAGTCCAGTGTGATAATATTCGATCCAATTTGTGCCTGTCTTCGTATTTCTCACTCTCATTCCGCAAGTTAAGATCTTCATAATCCTGAGTATAAGTAACCCTCAGTTGAAAGATTAAGGAAAACGCTGAATAAAGAGAAGTTAATGCTCAAAACCAGCATTTTCTTCTTTTTCTCACAAAGTTTACTACCATATGCAATACAAACCATATAATTTATTGTCTGCATATTGCTTCCAACTTGGACCAGTCCTCAATTTTGTTATCAGGTATATTTAATCTTTTATCTGCTTGGCTATATATATAATAAACCTTCTTAACCCTGTCTAAGCTGTTATCCAAAACAACAATTTTCTGTAATACCTATTGATTCACTCATATGACATATCTGTGACCAATACCATTTAGTGGGGGCATCCGTGTCTCTGACACACCTATTTCTAGTTTAAAGTTTATTATTAGTTTATTATTACTGGTAACTGTGCAGTAATATCAATCATATAACTATATAGAATGTTTCATGTGCAAGGATCATGTCTGTAGGCCAGTGGTCCAGGTCATGGCAATGTCAGAGGAGTTTTTTTAGAGTTGTGTACTTGTTTCATCTTGCAACAATTTCTCTTTTTGCCACCATGTTTTCAAACATGCATGTATTTTCATATTTTAACTAATAAATGTCATTTCCAATTTTGACCACTATGTTATAATTCCTTCTGCAACCTGGTTTCCTGATATAATGAAATGATGATCTGGAACTAAATTTTTTCTGACAACGCAGTTGCCATTAAAAACAACTTATTATATCCTGAAGTTGTTGGCTTTTGAAATCACAATGAGAAAAGCAGTAATTGCTTGTCTCTCATGTAGGGAGTTTGATATCCTATGGTGCTGGTTTAGACACTTATCTATAACTCTTACAGTGAAAGGTAACCCCAAAATATGGCTAGAGTACTGTAACTCAAGTGTTGTTAACCCTTTACGACACAATCCTGACTTTTAATGACCCTGACTGAGAAGACTTACCAAAATATTGTGGGTAACGAAGAAAAAACTGGTAACCAGTATTTTCTTCTTTTCTCTCAACGTTTTCCTTCCCTTCAATTTCCATCACTTGGGCCATATTTATATTGTCATCTCTATAGTCAGCAGCACGTGGTATCTCAGGAGGCAACATACAGGCTTAAAACTCAGGGGTCACTGATTCAATTCTAAGCTTGGCGTAGTTCTTTCCAAGGATTGATGATAGTGATTAAAAGAAGATTCATGATACATGATAATTATATTTCTCTTAATTAGGTATGAGCTTAAGCAGTCAAGACCCAAGGGTGTTTTTGACAGCATCAACAGATGAAACAGTAAAAATCTGGGATATCGCAGATGACCGTCCCTCAGTTGTCTTAAGTTCCAATGCTAGGATAGTAAGTTTTTAGTGATTGGAATGCCCTTTAATTGTTAATGTTTTAAGGATTTGGCTGAGGATTGCAACCAGCGAGTATTAGATCAAGATCAGACCAAATAGGATATGCATTCTGGTCTTGAAACTATACATTCGTATACAGTCAGATTTTTTGCGGAAAAAGAAACTTTGAGATTGACATATTTGGGTTTTTACCAATGACTGGAAATTCTCATGTAAATTAGAGTAACAATGGCTGCCAAAGGTAAACAAAGCAGGTGTTAAAATGTATTTAAATCTAAATCATACCTTATAAAAGTATGCAAATTATTATGAAGATGACAATCTGTTATTGTTATAGGTCTCAGTGTTAGTCAATGGTAGAGAAATTAACTTCCAAACTAGGTTAAAACCTGCCAGGTCACTCTATTTTTTGTTCACTTTTTGCCTGATTTCAAAGTTCATTTTTCTGCTAGCAAATAATGCTAGGACCTACCACACAATATCAGATTGTCATCTTCACACTATTTTCCATCACTTTTAAGTGGTGCGATTTAAATTTAAATGCATTCTAACACCTGCATTGATTTTTTGGCTGCGTTGAGCCATTAAGTTAAATTTCAGTAGTTTTTCCTGAGCCCTGTACGTCTTCCCTCCTATGCTTTGGTTTGCTTCACAAGAACACTTGGTATGGCATGGCTGATGTTACTACATAAAAGTGATTTCAAACGTGAAAAGCTTGGTTACAATTTCCTTCATGGCCATCATGAAAAGAATCTAGATTTACTTGTATTCAAACAACTGAACCTTTCCTTTACCACACAACACGACTTAGTCAACCCTGAGGAAGAAGGCCTTTGAAAACATTGTGGGAAAAGAAGAAAATGCTGGTAACCAGCATTTTCTCCTTTTCCCACAATGTTTTCTACCCTTTCAAATACAGAAATCACCAATTGAATTAAATCAAATTCGTCTGCAAATGCTTTCAATTTGGTGCAGTCCAAATTTTTTTTATTTAGTGGAAGAGTTAATTGAGGTTTTTTGGCTCCACTGGCCAAAGGCCAGCGGGCTTATGTCATGGCTGGGTGTCAGTCATGTGTCCGTCCGTGCGTGTGTTAACTTATTTCAAACATCTTCTTCTCTGAAACTACCCATCCAATTTTGATGAAACTTCACAAAAATGATCCTGCCATGGTCCTCTTCAGAATTTTTGAAAGAATTTGATTCCTTCAAAAACTCTGGTTGCTATGGCAACAAAACAGAAAAATATTGGAAAACTTCGAAAATCTTGTCTGAAACCATAAGGCCTAGGGCTACCAAATTTGGCATGTAGCTTTTTATCCAGTAGACCTCTATCAATTTTCTTCAAGTTATAGACCTGGGGTCAAAATTAGCCGGGGGGGGGGGGGTTTCACAAGTTTTACATGGGCTTATATAGAGAAAACTTTAGAAATCTTCCTGTACCTAGCCATAAGGCCTAGGGCTACCAAATTTTGCATGTAGCTTTATCTATTGGGCATCTACCAAGAGCACCCAAATTATAGCCCTGGGATCAAATTTGACCCTGCCCTGTCTCTTTGTGTGTAGGGGGGGTTCACAAGTTTTTCATGGGCTTATATAGAGTAAACTTTAGAAATCTCCCTGTAATTAGCCATAAAGCCTAGGGCTACCAAATTTTGCATGTAGATTTATCTAGTGGGCTTCTATCAAGAGTGCCCAAATTATAGCCCTAAGGTCAAATATGATCCCACCCCGGGGGCCACAAGTTTTTACATGGGCTTATATAGTGAAAACTTTAGAAATCTTCTTGTTACTAAACACAAAAATAAGGGCTACCAAATTTAGCCCTGTCTCAGGGGTCTCATGTTTTATAGGGCCTCTTATTGAGGAAACTATGAAAATCTTCTTCTTCATTACCACACATTTTAGACCTGTATTATTTGATATGGGGCTTTATCTTGTGGACCTCTACTAGGATTCAAGTAATTATTGCTCTGTGGTCAAAAATGGCTTTGCCCAGGGGTCATAACTTTCTCGTGGGATTTTATAGAGAAAATTTTGTATGTCTACTAGTTTGAATCCAATTGGCTAAGTATTGTAATGTTTGGCGTGTAGGGTTTTTACTTATTAGCCAGTGGAGCGATACAGGACCATCATGGCCCTCTTGTTTAGATAGAAAGAATTCTTAGGCTTGACAAGTATTTTGTCTTTTTGCACAATGTAAAGAGTTGAATGCAAACCAACTTGGTATAACATTTTATGTCTTTACCAAACAATCCAGACTTGTGACAACTTGAGGAGAACGGCTTTTGAAATCTTTGTGAAAAAAAGAGAAAATGCTGGTAACCAGCATTTTCTCCTTCTACTACAATGTTTCTACCCTTTCAATGACAAATTTTGTCATTTGGACCACCTTTTATTTGTCGTCTGCAAATGCTTTCAATTTTTTCGTTTGGAAAGAGTTAAACCCTAAATTTTTCCCAAATCTATCCCCTTACAGCTTTGTTATGGAGTTAAAACCTTTTATCTCTTGCAGGGAGCAATACACTGTATGGACAACTGTCCAGATGAGCCTTATGTGTTTGCACTAGGTGGAACCAAGGAGCTTAAAGTCTGGGACATCAGAGAAAATTCTGATGGTGAGGCTTAAAAAGTTATTATATTCTGACGTTTTCTTTTTTCTACTTTGTTTTCTTTATCCTTACAAATTACAAAGACCAGTCTCTAAGGCTGAAAATAGTGAAAAAAAAATTAGGACCATAAAAGTCAAAAAGTTGCGCGATGAGCTAAGTTTGAAGAATTCCAATTTTCACAATAACACTGTTAACCCTTTACCACACAATCCCAACTTTCCATGATCCTGAGAAAGAAAGCCTTTGAAAACATTGTGGGAAAAATCTGTAACCCTTTTTGTTTTGAGCCACACACAATGTGCCATCTGCAATTGAATTCATTTGTAAAGTTGGTAGAGTCAATGCTTTCTGTTAACTCTTCACCAAACAACAAAATATTAGACCAGTCCAAGTTAAAAGCATTGGCAGAGGACAAAATAAATTTTGAATTTTGTATTGGGGAATGTAGAAAACAATGTGGGAAAAGGAGAAAATGCTATTTACCAAATTTTTTTAAAAACAACATAGGACAAGGAGAAATGCTGATAACCAGCATTTTCTCCTTTTTTCCAACATTGTGTTTTTTTTTTTTTTCAACTATAACCTCCATCATTTAACCACGTTAAATTTCTCATCTGCAAATTCTTTCAAATTTGACAGGTCTGAAATTTGGTTTTTGAGTAAAGATTTAAATTAAAAAATTCATAGGTTTTATGTGATGTGGTGTTTGCTTAGCTGTTTTGAGTGACAGCAATCGTTTTGTCCAAGCACTCTCTGTAAAACAAAATAAAAAAAAAGTGGCATACTCCTTTTACCTAGCAAAACCATGTTTTTTTATGTCCCTGAGGAAAACAGCTTTTGAAAACATTTTGGGAAAGGAGAAAATGTTTCTCGGAATTTTGTCCCTTTCTCCACAGTGTTTTCAAGTTCCAGAGGAAAATCCCATTATTTGAGCCACATATAATTTTCCATCTGCAAACACACTCAATATGGACAAGTCTAAAAGTTGAGGTTTGGTTAACCCTTTACCAAATGACAAAATTTTAGACTTGTCCAAATTGAAAGCATTGCAGACAACAAAATTAATGCGACTCAAAAATTGAAATTTGTTCTTGGAGGTTAGAAAACATTGTGGGAAAAGGAGAAAATGCTGGTTACCAGCATTTTCTCCTTTTCCCACACTGTTTTCAAAAGCTTTCTTTCTCAGGGTCGTGAAAACCAGGGATTGTTTGGTAAAGGGTTAAGAGTTATTTTCTTCTCTTCTCTAGTTTTCAGCCATTTCTGCTCTGGAGATCCACCAAAGAAAAAAGTAGAGCAAGATATTAGCATGGAGACAGAAGAGAAGAATATTGCCATGGAAACAGAGTCAGCAGAGTCGAGTAACTTACCAACATCCTCTAATAAAAAGAAAAAGAAGAAGAAAAAGAAAAAACATGAAATGAAATAGGCCTAATGTATTGTCCTACATTTTTTTATGTACATGTATGATATTTTTTTGAAAATAAAATTTAAGCCTTTCACTTCTCTGTCAATGTGTCCTTTTTGTTCCAAAGAATTAACACATAACTGTAAAGGCTGTTTTAGTCCAAACATCACAATGCCCTGTTTTTTCAAATTAGAAAATGGGGAACACTTGAAAGTAATAATTGTTTATCAACAGTGTTGTAAACATTGCAGAGAAACAATTGTTTAAAGCGATTTGTCCCTTTCGTACAAAACTTTCAATAGCTTTCTACATCAAGACCATACCAGTCATATTGTTTCCAGATGAGCTAAGTATGAAGCAGTCCAATTTTCACAATAACACTGTTAACCCCTTACCACACAATCCTGAGAAAGAAAGCTTTTAAAAATATTTTGGAAAAGGAATAAATGCTGGTAACCAGCATTTTCTCTTTTTTATACACCCATCGAAGACGGGATGTATTATGGGATCACCCATGGCGTCCAGGCGGGCGGCTTCCAGTTCTTTGTCCGGAGCATAACTTTGTCATCTCCAGTCCAATTGACTTGAGACTTGGCATTTGTGTTTGTTGCAATAATACGGAGTGCAGTGTGAAAGAACCATAACTCTACCTCGTGCTGTCTTTGAGTTATTTTCCTTTTGATCGTCATTTTTACAGCATTTTCTGCTTGTCCGGAGTATAACTTTGTCATCTCCAGTCCGATTGACTTGAAACTTGGCATTTGTGTTTGTTGCAATAATATGGAGTGCAGTGCGAAAGAACCATAACTCTACCTCGTGCTGTCTTTAAGTTATTTCCCATTGATCGTCATTTTTACGGCATTTTCTGCTTGTCCGGAGCATAACTTTGTCATCTCTAGTCTGATTGACTTGAAACTTGGCATTTGTGTTTGTTGCTCTACCTTGTGCTGTTTTTAAGTTATGTCCCTTTGATCTTCATTTTTATAGCATTTCTTGCTTCCGGAATACAACTTTGTCATTTTTAGTCTGAACATCTTCAAATTCGGTATGCATAATTGTTGAAAAATTATGGAGTGCAGTGCACAAGAACCATAACTCTTCCTAGCACGAATTTTGAGTTATTTCCCCTTTGATCTTCATTTTTACAGCATTTCTTGCTTGTCTGGAGCATAACTTTGTCATCTTAAGTAGGAATGACTTGAAATATGGTATGCTTATTTGTTGCAATATTTGGAAGTGCAGTGCGCAAGAATTGTAACTCTACCTCGTGCTGTCTTTGAGATATTTCCCTTTGATCGTCATTTTTACAGCATTTAGTGCTTGTCCGGAATATAACTTTTGTCATCTCAAGTCAGAACGACTTCAAACTTGGTATGCATGTTTGTTGCAATATTACGGAGTACAGTGCGCAAGAACAATAACTCTTATCTAGCACGGATTTTGAGTATTTCCACTTTGATCTTCATTTTTACAGTATTTCTTGCTTGTCCAGAACGGAACTTTGTCACCTCAAGTCAAATTGACTTGAGATTTGGTAAACATGTTTGTTGCAGTTACGAAAAGTGCAATGCACTGGAGCTGTAACCTTACCTAATGCCCTTTTGGAATTATTCCCTATTCATTATTTTTTTTTATAGCTTTTCATGCTTCTCTACAATGTAACTTTGTCTTTTCATGTTGGAATCACCTGAAACTTTATATGCATGTTTCCTTAACATTAGAGGAGACATTCATGCCTATTTCAGTCACTTGAATGATTTCAGCTGCACTACTATTTTCCTCTACCTGCCCTTTACGATTATTATCCCCCCTTGACAACTGACGGTGGGACGGGCCTATCTTGCGACAATTTGCCACTCTTGTTTCACAATGTTTTCTACCCTCCCCCCAAAACCAATTTCAATTTTTGAGTTATATTTAATTTGTTGTCTGCAAATATTTTTGATTTCAGCAAGTCTAAAATTTTGTGGTCTGGCAAAGGGTTAAGGTATAAGTTTTTCTTTAAACATACAATTTTACAAAGCCCCATATTGAAATTGCAACCTGTCAAATGGATGTTACATGTTATTTGTTCTTTCATATTAAATGCCATTGGAAATGTCCAGTAGTTGTAAACATTATTCCCATTCTGAAGTAAAGACTAGTCATCAAAGGCCTAGTCCATCCTACTCGTCTGAGATGTTCTGACTTTAGAAACCGATGTATGGGAAACAAAGCTGCTCAGAACTCTTTACTTAACAACAAAATTTTAGACTTTTCCAAATAGAAAGAATTTGCAGATAACAGATCAAATATAACTCAAAACATGAAATTTGTCTGTCATAGGGTGGAAAACATTGTAGGAAAAGGAGAATATACTAGTCACTATTTATTTTCTCCTTTTCCCACAATGCTTTCAAAAGCCCTCTTCCTTAACGTCATTTAAAGTTGAGATTGTGAGGTACAGTTAAAATTACATGTCCAACATTGAATATAAGCCTCTAAGTGCTAGGGAAAACTGAAGTTGTTTTGCAGGCAATGCAGGTTAAGACCAGACTGCCTTTTGCAGCATTATCTTCCGCTAGGTGGCATTTTTCAAATACTGACTTATCCGATTTAGGCATTCTGGGTACAGTACCGGACTATTTTTGAAAAAGACAACTGTTACTTTGAATTCCAAATAAAATAAACATTTACTCAATAAAACGCTACCTGGTATGATTCATTCAGCTTTGGTCAGCCAGAATGTTACCTATGCACTGGCCAATCATAAAAACAACCCCTACAGGCTTTGGTAATAGTTTTGGTAAATGCCCAGACACTTCTTGTTGATATCTCTGTGGAAATATCTTGCACGAATCCTAGTTTCCCTGAAGTCTATATTTAGAAACTATACAAAGATGAACAGTAAAACAATAGTATTTGTAAAAACTATTTCTTCCCGTTTGAAATAATTAAATTTTTAAGAAATCTGGAGTGTAACTCATGCTAGATTTTTCAACAGAGGTACTGTTTATGGCCTGTTTCTCCATTGCTACTTTATTAGCAGTGAGTTTTAGTTTACATACAGCAGTCAGATGGAATCTTCGAAGAATATGAAATGCGCAAACAATGCCTTTTGCAGACAGTGAAAATGAATATCATACTGCACAGAACATACAGTTTGATCTTTCTTTACACTTGTGACTGAAATTTTGTGGCTAAAACGCCCGCTGCACTGTGATGTTTGGGCCTGTCTTTTCCCAAAACACTAAAATGAATATTATTCATATAGGGGTCTCATTATTTCAGTGAAAGTTGTTATTATTGCCTCTGTCATAAAATGTTGATATACCTCTGTGTGTATGTGTGTGGTAAAAAGTGGTGTTTGTGTCCTGCCAATAACTTCCAGGTGCATGGTGTGATTCTTAAATAATTTGGCACAAATGATCATCATGGGTAGATGACATGTCACATGCAACAACCTTGTTGCAAGCTCAAAGGTCAAGGTCACAGTGCTTTGTTGAACTTTGTCAGTATTTGCTACAATTATGGGACGGGTGTGCCTGTTTCATAAGTGTGACATTTATGGTAGGATCGCTGAATGAAATTGTACCAATGGTCACCATTGATAGACGATGAGTCAAGTGCAAAAACCGTTTTGCTAGCTGAAAGGTCAAGGTCTCAGTGCTCACTTGATCTTTTTCATTTTTTGCTACATTTATAGTAACGATGGTTGTTTGTGTCCAGCCCACTTGGTTGATTTTCGAAATTATTTGGCACAAAAGATCACCATGGATAGACTATGTGTCACAAGCAAGAACGTTGTCACCAGGCTAAAAATCAAGGTCACAGGTCTGATTTGGGTCTGTGGTATGTTGACTGTGAGTTATCTCACATAGTTGTTAACATTGTGCAGGCCCTAACCCTTTAACTAATTGATATATTTTCATGATGCTTAATCAAGGTGGTATGTTGTATACAAGTAAAACAACTCTTAATCTACTTTTGAGTTATCTCCCATAGTTATTAAATTTTCTGAAAGTCAAAACTCCTCTACCAACTGAATATTTTGGTGATAAGGAATAGGGATGCATTGGACATCACGAAGGAGGGGTGCATATAAGAATTGTAACTCTGGCTTACTCCACCTATTTTCAGTGATCTCCCCTGGTGGTGAAATCTTGTGCCAGCCATAACTCTAACCATTTTACTAGTAGAGTCATTTAAATGATAGTCAAGCTGCTAGGAACATATATGTTTTTGTCAATGAACATGACTGTAGGTTCTTGCTTGAATTTGGAACTATACCATGACTGTTACCTTTGTCATTTTGGGAGGGCATCTGTTTGGTGACACATTTCTTGTTTTCTTTCTTGCATGCCTTTGAAACCACACTTATCATGACATGATGATAATATAGGTTTCTAGAGGGCAATCATCAAGAATGACTGATCTGTAATCTAAGAATATGTTTCACGGTCAATATGAAATACATACCTCATTACAAAATGACAAAGTACTGGTACATAATAGATTAGTCCAGAGCAGTTTCACACAACAAATCAAATGCAACATAAATGATGGAATTTTTCTTCAAAAAGATTGAAAACATTTTGTAAAAAGCCATTTTCCTTAGGGTGTTTTGGGGTCGTTAAGTAAATGGTTAAATGTAACTTATCTTACAGTTAGACTTTTCATCAGAATTTTAGAATGCTTGATGGATATAGCCCCTGATTTTTATCCTACAATTAATAGTGTTACATAATGTTAAAATAAAAAATGAAATGTTTTCCTGTTCTTCAATTTTAGAAGTAATTTGTCTTTATTTTGATGAAATGTCCCTAAATCTCTGCAATACTAGGTTTATGCTACTGTTAACTTAATCCAGAAATTTTGAAAAATGTAATCATTAAAATTTAAGGCACGGATATCAAGGAATTGGCATATTCGGATGAAAATTGTTATTCTCAAGGAATGTTTTCAAAGGTCCCCCGTATCTCTGATGGAATAGCGTGTAATGTTTTAATTCTTACACCGCCAGATAAACCCAGCTGACATTTTCAGTCTAGAAACAAGTCCTAATTGAGGTCTACGGCCCCTAACTAATCGGTAAACATCGACGTTTTCGAAAAGGCTATTCGGCCAATCTCGGCAGCTTCCGTCCTGTAATATGAGAGTTAGGGGCCGTAGATATCGTGTAACATCGACGTTTTCGTAAAGGCTATTCGGCCAATCTCGGCAGCTTCCGTCTTTTAATATGAGAGTTTGGGGCCTTTGACCTTAAATAACAGTCTAAGGCTATCCAGGCTCGAGCCGGCAAGATGTCGTATGCGTCGCTTGTGTCTGTAGAGACATCGTTTAACCAGGAAAACGCGCTACAAGGATACTAACACTATACTCTGAAATCAGTTGCACGATGACCCGCCGATATATTTACACCCAAGCGAAAATATAAATTTTAGTAATGACAATTGCATTCTTTTTTCAAAAGAATGACATGGTCAAACAGACCCTTTCCATATAAAATTGCCTTTAAATCATATGACGAAATTAGTCAATACATGTTTATGGATGGTACGAACGTTAATTTTTCGCCAACGAAACCTGAACTTAAAACAGCAAAAAAGTGTCGATCGAGATCATACTTCATATTTTCTGCAGTCTTCATCTACATTGTCGACAAAAACTAGTGTTGTTGTGGAAGGCACTCTGAGGACTCTAAACGTTAAGTTGGAAGAGGATTTTTATTACAAGAATTTAAATGTTTATCTTAAGTCTTTTTCTGTGACAGATTTGGTCGGAATATCATTTCGTTTACACAAAAACATGAACTGTCGATATTTAGTGACATGGTAACCAAAGGAATTGAAATTCGATAAAAATGTACCGATAAACCTCGGACGAAAACAAGAATAAATATAAAAAATACATCCATAAAAGGCAGTGTGAGATCATGAAACAAACTAAGGAACAGAAGCAAATGCTGCCTTTTGGTCAAAGCCCTGTCTTGTTGGATCAGCCGATCCCGGTGGCTCATTTGATAATGCACAAGGCCAGCAACTAAGTGGACGTGAGTTCGAACCAAGACAAGGACGAGCTCGTTTTCAAGAATTGATGATATAGTCAAAGCAACAGAGTTCATTCCTCTCTTACCACTGAACTTAGCTCCGACGGCGGTTTCTAGTAAATGGAAGAGCATAGGATAGAAAACATTGTGGGAAAAGGAGAAAATGCTGATTACCAGCATTTTCTCTTTTTCCCACAATGTTTTCATAAGGCTTCTTTCTCAAGATCGTTAAAAAATCGGGATTGTGTAGTAAAGGGTTAAAAGGGGTTACAATCTATCTTGATCGAGTAATGTGTATGTGTATGATACGATCTTAGTTCGTCCTGTTGGGTTACGTCCTTATCCTGCCTGCAGTCCGTCTGTTTTAAGTTCAAGTCCGAGTAAAATTGCCCATATGCCCTTTGGAGAAGCCAAGCCCCGGTAGCTCAGTCGGTAACGCACAGTACTTGAGAAGGAGGTTGCTGGTTCGATCCCCGGCTCGCCCATTTTTTTCCGAAGATTGATGATAGTCATTGCGACATCATTCATTCCTCTCTCACCGCTGACCATTGTTTCGACAAAAGTTATGTGGGATAGCAGCCAGTGGCTTGGAAAGAATATTTTGCGGGCGGATAACTGATTAAAAAAAGAAAAAAAAAAAAACTCCATGAAAGCAAGGGTAGATGCACTGGTCGCCGTGACATAACTGAAATAATGCTGGCTAAACAAACTGTGCCTATCAAAGCAACTACGACCAAAAGATTCCTGACCACCTGCTCAGCTGAAGTTCTTTGTGGTGTCCGTGGTTGTGAGGTAGAGCGTCGGCCTCGTATCCATAAGGTCCCGAGTTCGATACCCGGGAGTAGGTGCCAACTTTGGGATTGTTCATTGGCCCACACATTCGGCTTGAGTACTGGTGGAGTTCCCAGGAAGCAGAATCGAGAGAGATTAGATCTGGTGTATATATAAGCTGCAAGAACTTGTTTCTCGATTGCTGTTAATAAATATGTTTAAACTCTTCCAGGTCTTTCCACCATATCTGCAGAAGCTATCACTGGGCCTCGAAGATACGAGGCTGTGGATTTTGTTTCCCTTGCTCCACCTTGATGACTCCGAGGCAGTGATTAAATATCACAGGTAGATACAGGACAATCGACAACCTGCAGCTTTACTCCGTCTGAAACACAGATCAAATGATCATGTTTACTGTTACCATTTATCGGCCATCACCAAGAAACATTTTATACATGCTGTAGGCCTCCTATGCACTTGTCCAAGATAGACACATTGCCTCTTGTTTTTCTTATAAACTAAACGATAGCACAAAATAAGGGACTATAAAGGAAGACTCCAAATACAAATGTACACCCACCTCACTCTGAATCAATCGGGAAGTAAAACACACCTTTTTATACTGAAGGTTTTCTGTCTGTTAGAGATATAGACGGAGTGAACGTTTTAAAAACTGTGTCCAGTCGTAACTGGTGAAAAAGAGCTGTTGGACGTCATTTAGCAATACATGCACAACGGTTCCAATAAAGATGAGCAACGCTCTGGCAAAAAGGGGTTTAATGCATCTGTGTGATGCATCATATCAAGCAAGTCGTCTCACAACGGACTCAACCATGAGGTAGTCTGATCCTTTGACATGTAGAAAATTGACCATCTGCAAAAAGTCACGTTCGACCTAGGTCAGCCTGCGCAGTCTGACCTGTGTCGATACGTTTTGCAGATGCATTAAACCCTGCTTCCAAAGAGCATGGCCCTCATTCGACAAGTCTACGTGTCGTTACTGATTCCAGTTTTGAAGACACTGGAATAACAATATTTCTCACAGGTCGAAGTCCGAGAAAATCAGTTTGCCTTAAATTCATAGTTCGATCAAAACATTTGCTCCAGGCGCTGGTTTGTTCATTCCAGATTGTCAGTTATAGCAACACAAGAAGGCCCTTGGCTGGTGATATCATCATATCACATTGGCGACAGCATAAATCGCGCTGGGACTCGGTGATATACACATCGATATACCTTGGATTAAAAGTTTTCAAGTTCAAGCTGTTCTATAATAGTTATTTTTACTCCGTCAGTAGTATCTTATAGTCCCACAGGTAGGCTGTGCTATGCAATAGTGGTTACACATGAACGTAGTGCAAGTTCATTCAAACATTGGCTTTATCGCGAGTCTAAATATAGGACGGCAAATTTCCCAATAGCTTGTCCGCGTATCGAAAAGTTTCTCACGGTGTAAATATAGAATTGCCGTACTGTACGCAGTGCACTATTCTCCTTCAGTAATGGTTTACTAGTATAACTTGTCACTGGTACATATTTTATATATACATTAAATAGCGCCTATCCACAGAATAAAGTGTGTATCAAAAGGTCAGTCAGGGAGCGAGAGTTGAAGATTACAGACCATTCTGTGGGTGTTGTCGATCCTCGGTGGCGGTGCTGGTCACGTGTGTGGCACTGTAAAGCCCACGAGACCCTGAGAAGCCATGGATAGTGACATTGCTCAGGACCACGCCTTAAAAAAAACGCGTTTACAAATCACTATTTTAACAGTACTAAACAGGCGATTCTAAAATTTCGCAAGATTCGTTTGAAGGGGGGTATATTTTAGCATTATATTATCATAAATCACATGTCGTGGACGCCTGTTTTTAATAACTTTAGTCTGTCAAAAATTATATATGTTAACACTTTACCAAAGCAATAGCATTTTTAACGACCCTGAAAAATTGGACTTCGGAAAACAATAGAGGCGAAGGAGAAAATGTTGGTCACCAGCGGCATAAAATTTTCTCCTCCTTACACTAGATCTAGGTTTTCTTCCCTTTCTACACAGTGATAGGCCTACAGTGAAACACTTTCAAGAGCCACAGTTAATTTATCGTCTGCAAATGCTTTCCAATTGGACTAGTCCAAAATTTTGCAGTCTGGAAAAGAAATAGGGAAGATCTGCCCAAAGGGCGTTTGTCAATCTACCCGTACAGAATTTGGTAATTTGGATTTAGAATGATTGGTCAACAGCCTATATTTAAGGCCCCAGGGTTCACGATACCCAGACCTATGGAACAAGGATTTCGCAACGACAGTTTCATTTTTCATCTAAAACGGCAACAAAATGGTATAATAAATCTTGGCTCTTTCGAAAGTCTAACAACACAAAAAACAAATTTCGTCATCATCATCATTTATAATCTTTCCGATATATGATTAATTATAATGACCACCACAGTGCAACTTACAAATTGCACAAATATTTGACAGTTCCAAGCCTGGTAGGCTTATTTTTCATTTGGATATATTGTGGAAACACTTTGGGAAAAGCAGAAATTACTTGTAACAAGCCAAGGTTATTTTCCCGCAATGTTTTCAAAAAATTATTTACTGCGGGACGTCTCTTATGGCATATTTTTTAAGGTGATGGAATGAGTCCCCTAAAAATGCATGCATACATTATATATGGCCCTGCTGCATAAACTAGGTAGACCTCTTCATACATCCTGTCTTTCACAATATAGGAAGTTAAATAGATTCGTTAGTTTTTTGTTCGAACGGAACATCTCAATTGCAAAGATTTAGAGTCAAAAATCGCTGAAAGTGCAACTTGGTGGTCAAAAATGTCATTTTCAAACACAGTCTAAGAATTTGGCCTTCTAGAAAATCCGAAGTGCGGGCCAAGATCTAAATCCAGACCTCTAGGTCTACACTACGCTGTTAAACTTTTAAGCAACGTGCGCTTATCGAGAAACGGAATTATTGACAGCGGTGAGTATCTGTGTCAGTCATTTTCTATTAATAGAGGGTAAAAACCCACTATCGGCACATTTTCGCAATAACAACAATACCTTTTTGGTTAGCGCTTCTAGCTGCCGTAGTAAAACTGGCTTCGCCTAGGATCGCGTTTTAAGTGAATGCTCTTAACTAAATTTTTATAGATCTACACTGGAGATACATATTCAACCGAAATTTTAAGAATGTGTTTCGATTAAGTTGTTTAACTTAACGTTTATGACTTGTGAAACTTGAAAAAAAAAAAAAACTGTGACAGAATGTATCCTCGATGCATTGTTAGTAACCTTAGTTAGTTACGCACAGTCTACAAATGTACATGTTAGGCGAAATATAGGCCTAATTTAAAAAAAAAATCTTATTAAAGCCCTGGTTGGTACAGTATGTTTCACAGGCTTGACAACATATTAGTTAACAAGTTCCACTGATACGTTTAGATTTTGTTCCACTTTACAAAGTAAATTAATGTTGTTTCTAAATGTACACGAAGAACTTTGCTACTTCATGCGATGAGCGTTGTCAATCTCTCTACTAATGTAACGTTACTTTTATTGAGTAGTATACATCCGCCATGACGTCATCGATTATGCTTAAATTGATTTTCTTTGTCTACATCGATCTTCCTTGATGTGACTTTTTATCTATATATCTTAGCCTTTCTTTCCTCACATAATCTCTAAGAATATATGCAGAACTCGTCTTAAATTAGATGTAAATGATCAAACGCGGATAGAAGAAAGACGCGTAGTCTCTGTTCGGTCACGCGCATGAGCGCCGACATCTTGAATATTTTCGTTGGGAGATTGGCCAATACGAGCTATCCCCCTAGCGAGAAATTGATTTTTGGGCATGTTCATTATGTTTTTTGTTGAGAATTTTTGTCGATTTTTATACGCGTATGGCCAAATATGTGGTTAAAAGATAGCAGCGCTTTGTAGTCGTGTGGAATATACATTTCTTTCTTTAGTGAGTGGACCTATCTATTGTGTATTGATTTGTAATAGTTCGATCTAAGACCGCAGTGTGCTGTGTGTATACGGCTTGGTAGTGCGACTGTTGTACTCTACTAAGAGAAAATTCAAGTTATCGTGGATTTCCCCCAGTGTGACCATCAAGGTGGGATGTTTTGATTATCGCGTTTGTTGTCACCGGGTTTCGCATCAGCTGAAGCAGCGTTTACTACAATACAGTGGTAAATTTGTGCAGTGGAATGGCTGGTATTGTGAACAAAGGCTCGCTCAATTATCATCGGGAGAAACGAGAATTCCTTGATGGCCTCCGACATTTTCACGCTAATCGTGGGTGAGTGTATACTTTTGTCTTGCTATCTACACGCTTGTTTTTCTACTTTCGATATTATGATACACATATTAGTGTGCTAAGGAAGTTTATCTATAATATCGCTTTGTTTTCAGAACGCCGTTCGAGCGTGTCCCACGGATTGGAGCTCATGAAGTGGACCTGTATTTCTTGTACCAGAAAGTTACTTCCCTCGGGGGATTGAAGAAGGTTTGTATCTCTTAATGATTGTTTTTCTACCAGCCAATGTTATGTATTGAGTGAGCCTGTTGAAAGGGACAAATGTCAATAAATTGCAGTTCAAAACTATTAAATAAATTCTGTTAAAAGAATGATGTGACCTTGAACTCTTAAAAGAAGCACTGGCTTCACCGCATTTAGCAGGTCATTAGCATTCTTTTAAGTTTGGTGTGGTGAAAATTGTATGGAAAACAGAAATTGCTTGTGTGCATTTTCTTCTTTTGTCACAATGTTCTAAAAATTAGCCTGTTGCACAATCAATAAATTGTCTGCAGGTGATGAGTAATAGCCATGAAATAATAGATTGTGTCTCTGGATATGGTACTGTATCCCAATCCTTTGAATCTCCAAGTACAACACCATACCTGCAGACTTGTGTTGGGACATTGGCTTCAAATCATAGTGGACCATCAGCTGCTGCTGTCAACGTGATTTTTCTCCAATCATAATCAGTTCCTGATAAGTTTGCATGTATGTTTCACTATTAGTCCATGTAAAAATTCATGAATTATGGACCTAAAACAGTTGCTTTTGAAGTGTATTTCCACATTTTTGTATTTCTTTTTGTGCTAGGGTGATCATATATTTCATAGCAGTCTATTGACTCGGGTGTCCAGCATGGGATCCATATTGGACAAATAGGCAGCAACAGAGGCATCATGCCCTGTGCAGCTTACAAAATCCAGTACTGGATGGTGCAGCTGTTGTCGGTAGGCATGCCACTCCTCAATTTCATGCTGATAATTAATTGTAACAAAGTTCAAGTTTGATCATCAGAATCAGGAGCTTCCATCACACTGTTTAACAATACCACCCAATCATCAGTACAACACCAACAGAGACACTATTTTAGGCAAAGGGTACAGTACCTTATCCAAAGACAACACTCAGAGTTCTTGGAAACACCAATACTTTCATCCGAGACGACAACTTTTCCTGGTGGACGACAAAGAATCGGACAAGTTTTTTCAGGGCCAACGTCCCTAATCAGCTGCTCAGCTTGATTTTATTATCCCCCGCCAAAGGCGGAGGGATATAGTTTTAGGGTTGCCCCGCCGTCCTTCCATCCGTGAGAATATCTCCAATACCATTGGGCAGAATTTCGTGAAACTATATACATGTGTACAATAACCCAACCCATTTGTGGTGTCCGTGGTTGTGAGGTAGAGTTTCGGCCTTGTAACCATGAGATCCTGAGTTCGATACCCGGGAGCGGGTGCAGGGCCTGCTCTGGCTTTATTTTTTCTTTCGCCACTATTTTCGCCAATTTAAAAAAATACTCGCCACTTTTTTTTATTTATGAGCCATTTTTTTCGCCACTTTTCCTAATTTATTTGCCATTCCTTAATTTATGAGCCATTTCTTTCTACTTTTTTGCTACTTTCCTTTTTACCACTATTTTTCCCCCATTATTCCGTTAGGTATCAGACACAGAGAACAAGGCTTTTATGTTTCTTCCAATTTTGACTTTATTGTACAAACATGAAAACATGAATGATGAAAATTACATAAAGTCTTTTATCATGATGGGGATTTAATCCTGTGGTGCATGAAACAATTTTAGACAGATCCATACCCAAAGCATATACAGACACCAATTCAAATGGTGCCAAAATAGTGGAAGTTGTCTGTGATAGGGTAGAAAACATTGTTTGAAAAGGAGAAAATGCTGGTTAACAGCATTTTCTACTTTTCTCACAATGTTTTCATAGGTCTCCTTTATTGAGGTCATTTTAAAGTTGGCATTGTGTGGGTTCCTAAAACACTAAATAAAAAACATGGTAAAAACGCATAATGATTGTGAAGTTAAATTCTGTTTGAATCTAGAAGCAGACTTGTGTTGCAAGTAGCCAATATTTCTTCCATGAACTTTATAGGAGAAATTAAAGTATGTTATGAAAGAATTTCTGTATGCCTACCATGAGTGAAAAAAGTTGAATCTAAATATCACTTTAGGATATAATTTGCTTATCAAAGAAAAAAATGAGAAAGGATTTGTTGACTCAAAAGAACATCTGACCATTGGGTTTTGATTGCCTTGTAATTTATGACCCCATTAATGCAGAGTCACACTTAACTTCAAACCCTCACATTTCTCATCAGATTACAAATAATGTTGACAGTGATGAGAAAAAAAAAAATACTTCACGGCTGTAATGAGGACCAACCACAGTCTTGATTCAAAAAACATAACTAGGACTTGGTAAAATTTAAAAGAATTAAACTTAAGGTTTACAGAAGTGTGATCTACATAGTCAATATACTAGCTGATAAGAAGGAAAAGGTGTAGAGTATTCTAAAAATAGAACGCTAAAAATAGAACACTGCACTGTACATTTTGCTCGAGTTGCCGATGTGAGGAACGCAAATGATTTTTTTTCAAGATTTTTTAATCCTTGGGTTTACCATCCATCATTGTCATTTATTAAAAAATATTTGTAAAAAATATCTTCAGCTGTAAGAAGAGGTAATTCTGCTTTATTTTACAACTATTCATGTGTTGAGAATCAGTACTGATCGTCTGACGTCATTTAAACAAATAACCAGACGCTTTACCTGTGCAAAAAAAGACAGGGTTTCGTGGGATAAAGGGGTAGATTTAGCGAGTTAGTAACAGATAAGGATCATAACACTTTGCAGTCTTGTCTAAACTGACAAAGTTGATAAAGGTTAACTGGTGTAACCCTTTGTCTTAGATTGCCAATATTTCATGAATACAGCCAGCTCGGGAATTTGTGAAGGCAAAGTTCTTTTGCTGTGCAAGCTTGACGAGGCGAAGTCGAACCATTGAAGACGATTTTTTCTTTGCCCACGTCGCCCTGCAGCTTGTTCCCTGCTTCACCCTTTCTCCACTTATCTCGTGAGTTGAAACAAAAACTGAAGAAATTGCCGAAAAAAAAAAACTTTTCGCCACTGACTTTCGCCACTTAAAGAAAAAATTCACCACTTGTTCAGAATTTTCGCATTTGGCGAAAATGGCGATCGGCAGCGCGGGCCCTGCGGGTGTCAACTTTGGGATTTTTTATTGGCCCACACATCCGGCGCAAGTACTGGTGCAGTTCCCAGGAAGCAGAATCGAGAGAGATTAGTATAAGTTGTAAGAACTTGTTTCTCAATCGATGTAAAATAAATATGTTTAACCCATTCCGCCAATATCTTTTTTTTTTATTTGATGCAAAATGACCAACTGGGAGCGATTTTAAGTTACATGGTCGAGTAAAGTTTTTCGTCGGGGGATAATCTTTTCAACGAAGTTGCTTGTTTATCAAGTGATCGTTGATGAGGTGTTTAACAAGGCGAAAAATCCAATACATGTATATAGGTAATCAGTAGGGTAGTTGAAGAGGTAGGCATGACTTTTTACGAGACTTAAAACCAATCTGAAGGCGTCATTCTTTATCACTTACCTAGTACTCATTAAACTGTGGATAACAAGTAGCAACATGTAATACCCTAATTGCCTGCTGTAATGATTGACATTTGCAAATTATACATCAAGCAGTGAATTACAGACTAATTTATGCCGATAATCAATCTATTATACTCGATTAAAGAAAGGTGGTGAACATCTTACGATGTGATCGCCAAAAAGCAATGGTAATAGATACATGTAACAGTAGGTGACATTCGGCATCTCGGGTGGTCAGTGATCAAGGTAGATGTATTTATGGAATCATTTGCGTCAAAATAATTAATTTTTTTTAATTAAGAGCAATTCTCCATGAAAATCTTATCACTTTTTTACCATTACTGGACCTTATTATAATCCTATCAGTGAGTTACTGGAATTTCACAGTGAATACACAACTAGTGATGATAATTATGGTGTCATCACTAGTCACGATATAGTTTTAGAATGTTTGCTGGAAATACTTTTTTCCTATATTGCTCATATTGTACCATTCTTGATAATTATTAGGAAAAAAATGGGTGAATTAGGAATACAATAAATAGGATAATCAACTGGTTGTGTGTGGTATTAAAAACCTGTCACTCAAATGGGGTTTGATGCAGTTAAAAAATTCGTCCTTCACTAGTTCAGACTTGTTTTTTCAACCGCATCACACCCCATTCTAGCGACAGATATTTACTGTAATATTACACACAACCAGTTGATTATCTTCTATATCTGCCATGATACAATGTAAATCTGCTTGGTATTATCAGTGAACAAATTTTAAAATGGAAAAAAAAGATTGGGGATTCAAAGGAAAGTCCCAGATCAGCCTAGTGATCAGACTTAGGTGAAAATGAAAAAAGAAATAAAAAAAAAAGAGCACAAAGCTAGAAACAAGCAGATCTAGTTTTCAAACTTGCAAGGCTCCTGCTGTTGATAGCCAGTGGCACCAAATGCGAAAATTAAGAAAAATTAAGAAAAATTGTCACTAAAAATGAAGCACTGGCGAATCCACTGGTGACAAGTAACGCCTATAAATGATTCTTAAAAGATCATAACTCCAACATAAACAGTACGTATCAAGTGTGAAGGATGCAAATGCCACTGTTTTTCTCACATAATCAAGCTGGTCGTCATATAACAGGTTTTGTCTAGTTCACACTATACATGCATACACACTATGCAATGCTAGTCAGTCAAATTTCAACTTGGCCATGTCCTGGTGACACAAAATCTACTGTGAACTAATCAGGAATCACATGTGAGATCTAGTCATAGCCCAGAATTTCTAAAGCCATGCCTTGATTCTGCATAAATATGGTGTTATGGATACAGGTATGCGGAGTATATTAGAATTAGAAAGGGGGGGGGTCATTAAGGAATCTTGACAGGTTTGCAGTTGTAGAATTACAGCGGTGTATTACTAAACAAATACAACTCCTATGTCCCTGTAGCTCACATCCTTGAAAACCTTGGGGGGGGGGGGGGGGGGGAGACACATTAAAGATGCCCGTCTACAGCCGGTAAGCAAAAATGCTGTTAAATTTCAAACAATTTAGAATGGTACAGAAATCAGTCCTTTGTGTAAACATGGATAAATTACTGACATATATGGTGTAATTGAAAAAAAAGAAACACAGAGATTTGTATCGGAAACCGAACACTGGTCAGAAGAAAACTGGCTGACGATCGAAGCTGTAAACAATGGCTGTGCGTCACGGAAATTTATCGTTGGTTTCCGCCTAGAGTCGGATACAGTGTAATTTGCATATAGGTCGCAACCTCCGCCTGAAAATCGAGGCTGCAACAGAGAAGCCTCCATTTTCCTTTGTTTACCTCATTAGACGCAGGGCGATGGTCAAATATAGTCACATGACAGAATGCATGATCTTCATACGAATCTACCCGAATGTATAACGGATATATCGAAATCTTCGATTCAAAAACCAGAAATGACGAGTCTGTTTCTGTTTACATGAAAGGCCGCAACTCGGCGAACTGCATTTTCTGTTGACCGTAATCTAAGCAACCTTGCAACCGTCAGGCGCAATATTTGGCATGAAGGTATAAGAATGACTATAGTTTTATAAAATAAAGACAAAATGAGTTAAAACTGGCTGAAAATGAGTATAAGGGCCTCTTTAATATGCGTGTACAGTATTACTGAGCAGCAATTACGGATTTAGTACCTATTACATGAGCCAATAAACTAAAATGTCCAATGTACGATGTGTTTACCTCAGTTGGCTCCTACTCGTCCCAATTTTTATGAGTTGGCAAATTTTAAGGTGCACAAAATGAAAATTTGCAGGGGAAGCTCTGAATGGGACTAGACTTTTTTGTTAGTTCTAGAATTTGGATGCTTAGGGCCAAGAGAGAGCCATGTCTACCTGGTATAGGGATACAAATTTAAATTTGTAAATCTAAATTTACTGTTCTTTATTACTTGCGTATTAAAATTCATCCTGACTGTATGGGAATCATACTTCAGGCTGGCTTCCAACTTTTCAGTTTGGAATCTAAGTAAATCTAATGTTTTCCTCAGTTGGATTCCTAGAATCCAAGTTTCAAAATCCTAGGGAGAACACCGAATTATATATGTACAGTCTATCTTGCAAAAGTTCCACAAGTACTACTATGTTACTCTGGCTGTGAGTCGACAGAAAAACAGCTCAAGAAATTGGCATTAAAACCTACCTCAACTTAGGAAAGAGCTTTGGGAAAAATCATGCACACAATCCATGTCAAATTGGCCACCATTTGGATAAGTGATGCGATCAATTTGATGATAATTTTCAATCTCGAAATGACATAAATGATTGCAATGTCCAGGGTTTTTCATTTGAAATGCCTCTTCAAACCAGACAGTGTAGATAAAAGATCAGATTAAATATATTGTATAGTCTGATCTTGATCTACTCTGACTAAAATAGCAACCAGTGTACAATTGTTAAAGCTGCTTTGAGGGTTAACATTTTCCAGATTTAGTAATGTTTTAACAAGCAATTTCCCCATGTTCCTCAACATTTTCAAAAGTCACCTTCTGCAAAGGTCTGAAAAGTTGTAGGGGGAAACAACTAAAACCATAACTGTGTTTTCCTCATAAAATGATAAAGCATATTTAGATACAAAAACATGCTTTTATGTCCATTTACTGGTAATCTATTTCACTGATGCATTTTTTTAAAGCATTCCTTTTAGATCTAATTTTGCCAGGACTTAATTCTTCAGAAAAGAGCCAGGGGAGTTATTTTCGTAACTGGCTAGACAATACGTGACTCCGGAAATTTGTTAAAATAATCACAAGTGAAGGCAAAAGGGAAGTATTACCTCATGTTGCATAGGCATGATAGTGGCTTATTGCGTTGTCATAAATGTGTTGATTGGAGGTCGGTGTGTAACTGGGTAGAGAGTTCTTTGAGCAGAACCGTTGTAAGTGTCCACAAGAAACAGATGCATTACAACTATATTGCTACGAGAGATCCGCTGGCTGTTTCATACACAAATGCATGTTTTATGCAAATATATGTATACTTCTTAAGATATGACTGACACATTCTGATAAATTTAGTCAAACTGTTGTTGAGCAATCAAACCTACATATGTGGTTTATTTATCCTTTTTGTTATTGGCCAAGCAGAATTTGCAGGCGGAGTGTAATGCCTTATGCTCATAAAAATGACCGACAAAAATACAGTAACACATAATCTGTTTTTGATTGTTGTTTGGTGCTTTGGACCTGTGTTACTTCCATTTGGCTCAGGTAAACAATGCATACAAATAAATTGTTAGATCTTGGATCTGGACAATTTAAAATTCATAACCTCATTAAGCAATCAGGCGTTGTCTGAAAAATGATGGTACGAAACAGTTGGTTACAAAAAACATGTGCAGCAAAATATATTGGTTACTTCCTTTAATAGCAAAACAAAATACATGGCATTATGTTATGTTATTTAACAATTTGTGAAATTTAGGACTGTAGATGTAATAAATTGAAAATCATTCTCTGATGTAGGATTACAAGGTTAAATAAAATCTGTTAGGCCTAATCTGACTAGGCAGAAAATCTCTCAGTAATTATAGGTACCAAAGAAAAAAAGAACAAAATCCCACCTCTCGTAAATCTGGTAGTCATGTGTTTTTGTCAGATTCCTTTTCCTGGCTAGGCAGGACTAACACTTATGTCAGTCCATGTACCTAAAGTACAGTCCGACCTACGAACAGGTTAAAATGACTTAAAATTTCCACCTCAACTTATGACCGAGATTAACTCATGACCAAAGCAGTACAGTAGATTTAAATCATATGATTTAATAGCATGGAAGTTATTGTGAAGATGACAATCTTTTATTGTGTGGTAGATCTGAGTGTTTGCCGCTGGCAAAAAAAGGAATTTTATAACTTTGTAAAGTGTTCCTACATCGCTCCATCTTTTGTTTACTTTTTACCTAGTTTTAAATTTTTTTTTTTAGCCAGTGATTAACACTTGGATTGACTGTATAACAACAGTTTGTCATCTTCACAGTTTATTTCCTTACTTTTAAGTGGTATAATTTAAATTCAAAATGAATGCATTTCAACACTGGATTGTTTATTTTTCGTGGCTTATCGGCCTATAAAATGATATGCCAGAAAATACATGTCGACATACTATGATGGGTTATAGGGTAGCCCTTAGAAAAATTTTTAAATACAAAATAGTACAAGAAAAGGAAACTATTATTTTCATTTGGCATGGTGTGAATAACCTGCTTGGGATAATGATTAGCAGTAGCAGCATTAGTAAATTGTTATCAGTAGTGTTTCAGCAAATAGGCCAGCAGGGGCCTGCAAAATAAACATGTTCACATTTTTGACCAGTTACCATGTATTCATTGGAGTATATCAATTCCAAGAGGTAGGTTAAAAAGCCAGAGTATTCCGCGATGCCCCCAAAAATGTGAAATTCTGCTGAGTTAAACGTATTGGGGAAGTTGTATTTATTACACATGTACAGGTCACTGTGAAAACCCCTGTTACTATATATAGATTGTGGTTTTCGAATATACTACAAGCTGAGCTTGCCACTGGTTCTGATGCAGCCATTGATTATTGATAGTGGTAGAGGTATCACTGAAGCGTAGTAATCTATAAATAGTGGCCATGGGAAAACCATGCACTGTGGAGTAAACCATGATAACATTCAGTCCTTGTTTACATACATGTACATGATAATTAGGTATAGGGATTTGCAAGGCTGTATGAAAACACGCTTCCTCTCGGACTTTTTTAAAGGTTTTCTGTCGGATGGAATTCAAGCACATATACAGAAGTTACTTACTAATATGTTTTACAAAGTGGTTACCCGTATGTAGTTTACCTAGGTTTTTTTTTTTTAAATAATTAGAAAGGGTTTTTTATGTTCCTGTTGGAGTGTGACATTCTGTAAATTGATTATTGTAGGTATCAGACAACCAAGGTTGGGAAGGGATTTTGAAGGAGTTTTCTTATCCAAATGCGTGTTTGAATGCTGAGCAATCTCTGAAGTATATTTATATCAGGTAAGTCTCGCTTTGGATCATATTGGTTCAAATAGGAAATGGTATATTGATCCTGAAAACATGCTCTTTTCATCAAATCATGTAAGTATTGACTCTTCAATGTGTATCTTTTGAGTACCTGAAGCAGAACTTAAAATGAAGTGATGATAATACAGTATAAAATATTGCGATTGAAATTTCTTGAGCTCCTATCAGCTAGAAAATATTAGCAAAGAAATTTAAGTGTTTGCACATATCAGTTATATGTAATTCATTTATATGGTCTGATGCAGAGATATAAAGGTGAAGAAACTGCATTTGGTAAAGGCTTAACTCAGTATATGACAGTGCTTTCATTGAGGGCTGATTTCAGGAATTTTATAATTACAGATCAGAATTCATCAATTTTTGGTGAAAATTCAGGAAGTTTTGATGTCACGCTTATGCGAAAAAATCAACTTTTCACATTTAAATTCCAACCATAAATGTAATAAATTAGACTGCCTAAAATGTATTACACAATTCTCCCTAAAACCCTGTGTTGTTGGTATTTATCAGAATATCAACAAATAAAAAACTCTGATGAGTATCAACAGCACATGGTTTTAACTTTTAATGCAACACCTCTCTTACCAGGAGACTTGGCAAAACATACAGAAGAAACATTGTTAACATTTTACTTTATTTCATGTCATGTCATTTCTCATATTCTCATTTCACTTTTGTCAGATGTTAACTGTAATATCGTAAGAAGACTTATTTAGAAATTATGTTATACTGCACTGCAAGGTTACTGATGATAAATAACCCCAAATAAAAACTCATATATTTTCCAGCGTTAAAGTTGATATTAATTACTCTTTAAAAATTTTGATACGCCTGTCGAAGACAGGACGTATTATGGGGTCACCCATGGCGTATGGGCAGGTGGGCGGCGTCCAGTTCTTTTGTCCGGAGCATAACTTTGTCATCTCCAGTCCGATTGACTTGAAACTTGGCATGTGTGTTTGTTGCAATATTACGGAGTGCAGTGCAAAAGAACCATAACCGTACCTCGTGCTGTCTTTGAGTTATTTCCCTTTGATCGTCATTTTTACAGCATTTTCTGCTTGTCCGGAGCATAACTTTGTCATCTCCAGTCCCATTGACTTGAAACTTGGCATGTGTGTTTGTTGCAATATTACGGAGTGCATTGCGAAAGAACCATAACTCTACCTCGTGCTGTCTTAGAGTTATTTCCCTTTGATTGTCATTTTTACAGCATTTTCTGCTTGTCCGGAGCATAACTTTGTCATCTCCAGTCCGATTGACTTGAAACTTGGCATTTGTGTTTGTTGCAATAATATGGAGTGCAGTGCGAAAGAACCATAACTCTACCTCGTGCTGTCTTTGAGTTACTTCCCTTTGATCGTCATTTTTACAGCATTTTCTGCTTGTCCGGAATATAACTTTGTCATCTCTAGTCTGAACATCTTCAAATTTGGTATGCATAATTGTTGAAAAATTTACGGAGTGCAGTGCACAAGAACAATAACTCTTCCTAGCACGAATTTTGAGTTATTTCCCTAAGATCGTCATTTTTACAGCATTTAGTGCTTTCCCGGAAAACAGCATTTTCTGCTTGTCCGGAGCATTACTTTGTCATCTCCAGTCCGATTGACTTGAAACTTGGCATTTGTGTTTGTTGCAATAATACGGAGTGCGAAAGAACCATAACTCTACCTCATGCAGTCTTTGAGTTATTTCCCTTTGATCATCATTTTACAGCATTTTCTGCTTGTCCGGAATGTAACTTTGTCATCTCTAGTCTGAACATCTTCAAATTTGGTATGCATGATTGTTGAAAATTTACGGAGTGCAGTGCACAAGAACCATAACTCTTCCTAGCACGTATTTTGAGTTATTTCCCTTTGATTGTCATTATTAAAAATATAATGCTTGTCCGGAATATAACTTTGTCATCTCAAGTCAGAGTGACTTCAAACTTGGTTTGTTGCAATATTACGGAGTACAGTGCGCAAGAACAATAACTCTACCTAGTGCGGATTTTGAGTAATTCCACTTTGATCTTTTTTTTTCTTGCTTGTCCGGAATGGAACTTTGTCACCTCAAGTCAAATTGACTTAAGACTTGGTAAACATGTTTGTTGCATTATCTGCCCTTTACGATTATTATACCCTCTCGACAACTAGTGGTGGAACGGGCGTATCTTGCGACAACTTTCAGCTCTTGTTTTTATTATAAAGATAACCTTAAGTCTTAATTTTTCTAATTAGAAAAAAATTGGTTCGAAAAGGGTTAATTGGATAAGCCGCCAACCTTTTCGGCATTCAGATTAATTACCAGTAATTTACTTACTGTCGCCTTTGTAGGACAAACTTCGAAACAATTAGTATAATCCGTTTAAATCACGGTCCTTTATTAGCCATTGCTGTAGGCAGTTGTCAAGATGATACCCAGTGATAAATTGATTTGGAACACATTGTATGCTATGATGTAAAATTAACTGAAGCGAGTAAAATTTGTTGTGTATACTTGATGGGTACTCGATTAGATTTATCGCCACACATTCTTCTAGATGTTTAAATCGTTGTTTATAAAAACAGGTGAAACATCGTGGTTTGAATTTGCTGATGTTTTTGGAAATTTCTTGACATATGAAAAATGTCCAGCTCCATTTTTTCAGATGTTTTTTTTTTTTGGAATTTTCCGGACGTATATTGTGTCTACGTCTGCTTAATGAAAGCACTGAAATGATGACAAAATTTTAGACTTGTCTATGAATTGAAAGCATATCCAGAGGACAAATTAAATGTGGCCAAAATGATATTTGTCTTTTGAGGCTTGTGAAAAAATATTTTTGATAGCCTTTGACAAGGTCATTTGATTATGAGACTGTATCTGTCAGTTACAAAGACTGGTACATATAATACATTGTATCCATTCATACACATAATGACCTGTCTTAAATACAGAACTAAATATGGCAGAACCATCAGGTAGAATTTCATATGCGCTTGTATAAAAAACAGATGACAAGAGAGTGAACTGTGTCAATGTAGTTGAGACATACTCTTCGTAGTACATCTATACTTCAGTTGGTTATCTGTCTGCTTGGATCAAATGAAGCTGAAACAGATTTGTAGCACACATGTAAATTAGTGATACTGGAACCAACATGAATCAAGGGTTAGATAGATCAGCATGAGAATATGTAAAAACATTGTTTCAAAAGATAAAAAGCAGCAGTTTTTTGTGGAAGTGCCCTTGGGCAAGACACTTAAGAGCTATAGCCTGGTACTATTGAAACCCAGAACACATGAATATTTGAGCTGTTGCCATGATATGACTGAAATAATGTTGAATGCACAGTCAAACAACATTCAATCAATTAATCAACTAGTGGCAACAAGCAATTTCTCTGTTTTCATTGTTTTCTTGAATGATCTTCCGAATATAAAGTTTGACAGCAGGTGTTGTTGGCAATGTTTGTTATACACTGTATTGATAAAACATATTATGCCTTTTCTTTGCAGATTTCTGAAAGTTTTTGAACAAATCAACTTTCTTGGTGAAGATCCAAAAACATCAGAAAGAAGGGATGATGATGGGCCCATAAGAAAAAAGTTGTGTGGCTCCCAGGTTCAAGTGCCGTTGTCCTACAATACAGCCCAACATGAAATAGCAAGTATGTAATCTGACTGACTGACTCAACTCTTCACCAGATGACAGAAATTTAGGATTGTCTGTATGGAATAGATTTGCAGACAACAATTTTTTTCTTAGCGTTTTACCACTCAACAAAATTTTAGACTCTTCCAAATTGAAAGCATTTGCAGATGATAAAAATAAATGTGTCTCAAATGATTAGATTTGTCTTGGAGAGGTTAGAGAACACTGTAGGAAAATGAGAAAATGCTGATTACCAGTATTTTCTCATTTTCCAACAATTTTTTCAAAAGCTTTCCTTCTTTGGGCAATTAACCCTTTACCAAACAATCCCTTGTTTTAACGACCCTGAAGGAGAAAGCTTTTGAAAACATCATGGGAAAAGGAGAAAATGCTGGTTACCAGCATTTTCTCCTTTTCCCACAATGTTTCTACCCTATCGAGTACAGGAATCATCATTTTAGCAACATTTAATTTGTCGTCTGCAAATGCTCAAAACATCATTAAAAAGGGGAAATTGTTTGTGAACAAGTAATTGCTCCTTTTCCTTTAGTGTTTTTAAAGCTGTCTACTACAAGGTTTTTAAAAAAGCCTTTTTTATGGTAATGTCTTAAGTTCTTGCTTCATTTTTGTGAATAGAATCTCTTCAGTTTGGAATCCAACTTTTCTCGTGAGTTGGATTCCTTGAATCAAACTTTCAAAATCTTAGTGAGAACATTGAAGATATTTTGTCTTTTCAATACTATAATGCCACTGTTTGTGTGAACATGAAGGCGACATTGATGACTCACTTTTGTTAAGGTTGTTTGAGCCATTCACTTAGCATTGAGGCAATAATACAATGCTATATGATGGTAGAAATAATCACAAAATGAGTTTTATCTTGCTGCAAAGCTGCTTACCAAACAAACCTGAGTTTTAACGACCTGAAAGAAGCAGACTTAAAAACACTGTGGAAAAAGGAGAAAAGATAGGCAACTGGCATTTTCTCCTTTTTCCATTATTTTTTCAACTGTTTCAAAAACTGATTTCACTTATTAGTCACATTTATTTCATTGTTTTCAAATGCTTTCAATTTGGGTGAATCTAAAACTCTCCATTATGTAAAGAGTTGAGGCATCAGATAAACCCAGCACATATTTCCAGTCTGTTAAAAAAAAAACATAGTATAATATCAAAGTTCTTTTTGTTCAGAATGTCTCAGCAAAATGGACAGTATAGATCAAACAGCAGACTGCAAACTTTTTGCTGCCTGATCTTGACACTAGCCACAAATGCAACTAAAGGTATGAAAGGAGCTTTGAGGGTTATGGATAACATATTGGAAGAAACAGTTGTTAACTAGTTACCTCCTGAAAAAAAGTCAGCAAGCAAAACAAATTTTTTAGCAGACAACTTCCTAAATTTTCTTGTAAAGTACATGAGCCATGCTCTGTGAAAAGGGAGCTTAATGCATCTGCGAAAAGTATTGACCAAGATCAACCTGTGCAGGCTGACGTGGGCCAAAACTTTTCATTATTGGTCAGTTTTTTGTCACCAGTCTACCTCATGATTAAGTTGATTGTTGTTAGAAAAGTGGCTATTATGGATCCATACATGTAATTATCTGATGGCTTGATTGGTATAATGCTTCATGGAGATGCATTAAGCCCCCTTTTGCAGGAACAAGGCTTAGTATTGTTGTGGTAACTGTTTTCAGAAGTGTTCTGCTGCAAGATGCAAAAACTATTGGTGGAAATGAAATTGACTTTTACTAAATTTTTTTTCAATTTAACTGTAGGAAATTTGAGAGCTGGTTATGGGTTGTCTACTTCCTACTCAAAAATCAGTGACTATGACAAGTTGGAGAAAGCTCTGTTGTCAGGCTTGCCAAATGAGGTGGATTTTGTCATCAATGTGTGTACGCTTCTGTCGAACGAGAGCAAACATACACTTCGCTTAGATAAATGTACAGTACTTACAGAATTACTGCTGGGACACATTGGAGTCTTTCAGGAAGGTTTGTCGATTGATCACTTTTTAGCTCCACTGGCCGAAGGCCAGCGGGCTTATGTCATGGCCTGTTGTCCGTCGTGTGTCCGTCCGTGCGTCCGTCCGTCCGTGCGTCCGTCCGTCCGTGCGTTAACTTTTTTTTAAAACGTCTTCTTCTCTGAAACTACCCATCCAATTTTGATGAAACTTCACAGAAATGATCCTGCCATGGTCCTCTTCAGAATTTCTTGAAAGAATTTAATTCCTTCAAAAACTCTGGTTACCATGGCAACAAAACTGAAAAATTTTGAAAATCTTTGAAAATCTTCTTGTCTGAAACCGTAAGGCCAAGGGCTACCAAATTTGGCATGTAGCTTTATCTAGTGGACCTCTACCAAGTTTCTTTAATTTATAGCCCTGGGGTCAAAATTGGCCCCGCCCCGGGGGTCACAAGTTTTACATGGGCTTATTTAGGGAGAACTTTAAAATTCCTCTTCTACCTAGCCATAGGGCCTAGAGCTACCAAATTTGGCATGTAGCTTTATCTAGTGGACCTCTGCCAAGATTGTTCAAATTATAGCCCTGGGGTCAAATTAGGCCCTGCCCGGGGGTAACAAGTTTTACATGGGCTTATATAACAAGTTTTACATGGGCTTATATAGGGAGAACTTTAAAATTCTTCTTTGACCTAGCCATTGGGCCTAGGGCTACCAAATTTTGCATGTGGCTTTATCTAGTGGGCCTCTACCAAGAGTGCCCAAATTATAGCCCTTGGGTCAAATTTGACCCCACCCCGGGGGTCACAAGTTTTACATGGGCTTATTTAGGGAAAACTTTAGAAATCTCTCTGTACCTAGCCGTAAGGCCTAGGGCTACCAAATTTTGCATGTGGCTTTATCTAGTGGGTCTCTACCAAGAGTGCTTAAATTATAGCCCTGGGGTCAAAATTGGCCCTGCCCCGGGGGTCACAAGTTTTACATGGGCTTATGTAGAGAAAACTTAAGAAATCTCCCTGTACTTATTCATAAAGCGTAGGGCTACCAAATTTCGCATGTAGCTATATCTAAAGGCCCTTCACCAAGAGTGCGTAAATTATAGCCCTAGGGGGGAATTTGATTCACCCCGAGGGGTCAGAAGTTTTACATGGGCTTATATAGTGAAATCTTTAGAAATCTTCTTGTTACTAACCATATGAACTAGGGCTACCAATTTTAGTCCTGTTTCAGGGGTCTTATGTTCAAAACCAATTGGCCAAGTATTGTAATGTTTGGCATGTAGTGATTTTACGTATTAGCCAGTGGAGCGATACAGGGCCATCATGGCCCTCTTGTTTTTTTACTTTTTGCCTTGTTGCTTTGAGTAGCAGATCAATTAAATTGATGTTATAATTGCTCAACTTTTTACATCATACGCATTAGCCCTTCACCACACAATGCCAAGTTTTAAAGACCCTGAAGAAAAAACCTGTTGAAAACATTGTTGGAAAAGGAGAAAGTGCTGGTAACCATCATTTTCTCCTTTTCCCCTAATGTTTTCTACCATTTCATGAAATCATGAAGTATGATTTTTTATTCGCTTTTATTTTGTGGTCTGCAAGTGCTTTCAATTTGGACATGTCTAAAATTTGTCGTTTAGTTGAGAGTTATGCTAAATTTTTTAAGATCGAAGATTAGTACTCCTTTTACTGAGACCTCTGTTGGTTACTTTGTGTAATGTCTTCATATGTCTAATTCATCTTTTATCACATTATCTCCTGAAATGAAATTCACGCAGATGACTGAACTTATTGGAAAGAGGGAAAAATCAACATGAACAAAGCTCTGATCCATGGATATTGAATGTATTGATTGTGGGGTGTTTAATGTCATTTTCAACATCAGTTTTAAATATATTTTGTCTATTATCTGTACTTCGCATAATATTCTTCCCAAGCCACTGGCTGCTTTCTTATATAACAGTTGTTTAAACAATGATCACCAGTAAGAGGATGGATGAGTAAATGTGAGAATTTTGTTATCAAATGCAAATTCATTTGTGGTATTACCACTTTTGTTTACGAAAGTGATCTGCTTAACTCTTTACCAAACAACAAAATTTTAGACATGTTCAAATTGAAAGCAGTTGCAGATGACAAATAGGGGCCCAAATGATGCAACTTTTGTTTAAAGGTAGAAAATATTGTGGGAAAAGGAAAAAAATGCTGGTTACATGTACCTGCATTTTCTCCTTCCACGGTATTTTCCAAGGCATTTTCAGAAGGATTGTTAAAAGTCGGGATTGTGTGGCAAACGGTTGAACACACAAAAACCCCAACCAAAACCTTCCTATCCCGAACTTCATGGTTCCATAACTTTGATATCTTGTACATAGTACACATCAATGAAAATAGTTAGCAGAGCTTATGTCAATGGCTTCTGTCTGTCTGTCTCCCCTCCCCTCTCTCTCCCTCACCCTCCCCCCCCCCTCTCTCTCTCTCTCTCTCTCTCTCTCTCTCTCTCTCTCTCTCTCTCTCTTTCTCTCTCTCTCTCTCTCTCTCTTTTTTTTTTTTTTTTTTTGAGAAATTGTACCTCAGTCATTTCACTATTTCTTCTATTCACAATGCCTACTTATTACGCTGTCTAAACGGGTTCAAGCCCAGTTGCAACAATTCCCCCCACCCACACACACACAATTTTGTTTGTGTGTTTTGCTTTCCTTTACATCATGTATGCTAGAAAATAAGCAAAATCTCTGCCAGTAGTAGGGTGTTTCAGGCCCTGAAGGGGCTGCCAGTAGTAGGGTGAATCAGGCCCTTAAGGGGCTTTAGTTTAACCCTTTATAACACCTTCCAAAGTTTTAAGCATCTTGAAGAAGAGAACTTTAAAAAAAAAAAACAGGGAAGGAAGAAATTACTGGTGACAGCATTTTTTTTTTCTTTTTCCGACCATGTTTTCAAACCTTCAAAAGCCAAATGTCATCAATTAAGCCAGGTTCAATTTGTTGTCTGCAAAATGCTTTTGATTTGGACAAGTCCAAAATGATTTCGTATGTTTTTAAGGTTTGTTGTATGAACTTTAATGTCATTATATTGCTGCAGGTCCAGGATCCTTGGAGAGACTTTATGAAAATGAGTGGCGTAAACAATCTGACAGAGATTTTATCAGGGTAAGAGATATTTTTAAGCATATAATTTCCAAATGAATTTGGTAGATCTTTCAGTTGAAAGGAAAACCCCTAGAAATATGTTGCAAATTCAAAGTTGTTTTTGTGAAAAGGACATTGTGGGAAAAGGGGTAAATTCAGGTTACCAGCATTTCTTCTTTTCCCAAAATCTTTTAGTTTAGTTTAAACATATTTATCTCACATCAACTGAGAAACAAGTGCTTACATCTACTAGTCTTTCTTAATTCTGCTTCCTGGAAAATACACCAGTACTTCCGCCGAATGTGTGGGCCAATGCATAGTCCTAAAGTTGACATCTGCTCCAGGGTATCGAACTCAAGACCTAATGATTACGAGGCAGATGCTCTAACTCACAACCACAGACATCCCATGTTTTTCCACAGGATTGCTAAAACATGAGATTGTTTGGTAAAGGATTAGAAACATTAAGACTGCAAGTACTCTGACTTTTTGTCATGGATTTTTTTTGTACAGTTACATATATCTGCTTTATATCTTGTTGAGAAAATTGTTTTGAGCTGTATGATGAGCTATTTTATGCCTTATGCATTATAATGTCACCCTACACACTTTTTTCTACTTGCCCTGAATTATTTCAGTTTTGGTATGATACAGTAGAAGATGAAGATGCCAGATCATTGCTAGGGTGCAAGAGAAATGATTGTAGAAGTGAGTATACTACCTTACAGTACAGTCGCCCCAAATCTTCGAGAATTCACGCTTGCGCATGATGCGGGAAAATGCGCAGAAAGGATAAAATGTCCGCGCAAAACCCGCAAAACACTCGCAAGTTCCATGAAAGCTCCCCGCGTCACGCATGAAGAGTAAACTACTCGTGCGAAAACAGTCAAATGTCCATGCGCGAACAGTAAGATGTTCACGCGTGAACAATGGAAATAGTTGCAAATTAGCAAAAAATACGATGCATACAGACAAAGTTCACGAGAGATGCGTGTACAATTTTTTTTTTTTTTTTTTTTTTTTAAAAGTTTGTCCGTTTTTAACTGTTCAACGAAGGTTCTACATGTATATTGGTGGACTGGGTTCGATTCTTACCCTAGTAAGCTAACTCACTATCTGTACTGAACGATAGTCCATTTTTTAGTCAGATATCTGTTTGTTTTCTTTAATCTTGTCAGATAGGCATTGTGTGGTGAAGGGTTAATAGACATGTCTCGAAAGGAAGCATTTGCAGGCTACAAATGATGGAAGATTTCATACGCTACAATTTAAAGTCCTTGAAAAACAAGAAGAAAGAATTTCCTTTCTTTCAAAGATTCCTGAAGTCTAAGTCTTCAGTGCCAGTAAAACACTATATTTTTGGTAAAGGAATAAAGAAAAGGTGTTTTGTCCTTCAACACACAACCCTTAAAATAACCCTTAGAAAGAAGTACATGAAAACAGTTGTGAGAACAGGAGAAATTGCTGGTAGCAAATATTTCCCTGCTTCTCACATTATTTTGACTCGATTTCACTTACAATATAAGCAACACTTGCTTGTCATTTGCAGCTACCATCAGTTTTGATGGGTCTAAAGTTGTTGTTTGGTATAGGGCTACGTGCAAAAGGGGATAACAGCACGGTTTAAGAAGTGACAGCACATTACCGTATTTGCAATCTCATCCTTGAGCTTTACATCTCCCCTCTATTATTGTTGTATTGTTTTTCCGTCAAATGGGCGAGCATTACGTAACAAGAATAAAATAAACACAGACTTCAAGAAAATTCCGAAAACTGGTCTAGACGTTTCTCAAGAGAGCTAGTTTGCAACGTATCAGGAAGAACTTGAACTTAGGTAAGTAAAAGTCACCTTCTGCAGAAGCGTGAAAAATCATACCTTTGACTGTGAGGGAAATGGTTTAAACCATAACTGTGTTATCCCTCTAGATCAATTAAAGAATTTATGAATACGCAACACCGAATTCCTTTACTTTTTTTATCTTTAATCCAGTTACATGTATATTTAAATCTAATGCATTTATTATCGTATGCATCTTTTTTTTTTTAATTTTGGCTGCAAGGAATTTCTTTAAGAAAACAGCTTAACTTTTTTTTTTTCTGCTGTCTACACAAAACATGTTACACATCTGCCCAGGTGTTCAAGAAACAACCATTCCTAAATGCTACAAAACATTATCAGCTAATATAAAGTAGGCACGATACTAGCTTATTGCGTGATATTTTGAGTTGACTGGCAGTCTGCTTGTAGCAGGGTATAATTTTTTTTTAATTTTTGGAGCAGAACAGTTGTAAATATGTACAACAAATGCTTGCACTACAACCTTCTCGCTTCGAATGATTCGCATGTAACGTCATACCCCTAATCCTATTTTAACTCTTTAGAAAAACGACCCCCCCAAAAAAAAAAGGATTGGTCTAAATTGAAAAAAATATTGCTGACAACAATTTGCATGAAGTTCAATAAGCTTATTGTCTTTAATAGAGTAGAAAATAGTGTTAGAAAAGGAGAAAATGCAGGTTACCAGCATTTTCTCCTTATTTACAACGATTTCTAGAGGCCTTTTCATCATGGCCGTTAAAACTTGGGATTGTGTATTGAAAGGTTAACTACAAACACTTGTGTACCCATGACAGGCGTGAAATCTTGTTGACAATGGATTGTTTTACATTTCTGGTCGTTCAAAATTACTCTGCCTCTACCGATGGCAAGATGGCGGACTGTGTAGGTACAGACCAGACAGCAGAACGTGCGGTCTGACCTTGGATCTACACCATCCACTGTTTAACTATGACTCAACTCGTATCAGAAAGCGACTTCTTGTAGGTCAAAACAGGTAAGAACATATTTAAAACATGTATTTCAAATTGAAAACACGCCAAAACTGAAGATCAGCTACAGTTTTGACCCCGTCAGGGGTGCCATTAATAGGTCTGAATTTGTTGGATATTACCCTCATGATTTCGGACAAACATTAGGACAACACGGTAAAACCTATTATTTCGGCTACCCCTTTTTTTACATTGGGGAATTACAGTAGATACCATACATAAAGGTTCTGGATAAGTTTTTATGCATATTTTTTTATGCTAAATGCATAAAAAAATATGCATAAAAACTTATCCAGAACCGCCTGTACCAACTCCATTAGATCGATAATTGCCTGTTTAACAAACATGTCTTTATGATATTCACACCTTTCACACAATAATTATCAACATTGCATGATAAGATGAGTGTCTTTTGAATTAGACAATGAAAACTTTATAATGTCCTTGTGTAAGCTTACGCTCTTGGTGTTGCACGAAGTACACATGTACAATTCTAGTGCGGAGGCCAACAAATTGTTGCGCGTGAAGACATGGGCAACTTCGCGCGGTATATGTGAATTCTCGCGCGAAAGTTCGCATAACTAACTTTCTATCTTGCTTGCAGATCACGTTTAATTCCCCGCAAATTTCATGGAAAATTTGCGCGGAAAAATTTATGAATTCGCGCACGATGGGTGAATTCTAGAAGATTCACGGCGACTGTACTGTATGTTCTCATGTGTTCTTGGTCCCTCATTACTCCACATGTTTCAGCATTTCATGTTGAGATTAAACATATGAATCATGAAGAAATTTCACAGATATACATCTTCGTTATAATACTGCCATTATCCCCTTAAATGGCAAAATAGTACAGAATTCATTTCACACTTTGGTTGTTGGATTCAGGCCCTTATATTGAAAAATCATCCAGAATCAGGACCTAAAAAGTGATAATACACAAGAGTTTTATCAAAGAGACATAATGGGTTTAATGCACTGCTAGGGAAGGTTTTATGTGATAAAATGTGTATCAGAAGTTGATACAGCAAGGTCGAGATTTCTATGATTTAGCAAGAGAGAATTCAAATAATTACCATTATTGATATACTTTCAGAAAGTGTTTCATAGGAAGTAGTTTGCCCCTCAGAAATTTACAACTGAAACATTTTGCCCATCAGAAATTTACAACTGAAATATTTTGCCCCTCAGAAATTTACAACTGAAACATTTTGCCCCTCAGAAATTTACAACTGAAACATTTTGCCTCACAGAAATTTACAGCTGAACATTTTGCCTCACAGAAATTTATAACTGAAACATCTTGCCTCACAGAAATTTACAACTTAACATTTTGCCCCTCACAAATTTACAGCTGAACCCCTTACCAAACAATTTCATGTTAAAATTATCCTGAGGAAGAAGGCATTTACAAAAACAATGTGGGAAAAGAATAAAATGCTTGATACCAGTATTTTCCACTTTTTCCAATAATGTTTTCAGCCCTTTAAAAGATAAACCCTATCAGTTGAGCCACATGTAATATGTCGCATGCTAATGCATTCAAGTTGGACTAGTTTGGTAAAGAGTTAAGGCCCTATTTCAACATCTTTACAGGAAATCTTGCTGGCAGAGGGATATTAACCCTTGGTAGGGACCTTGGTGTGAAAGACAAGGAAGGAATCAGAATTACCCAGGTACACAATCTTTCACTCTTTGTCTTTCTGGAGTAAAATCTGTAGATCATATTTGTCACATATTTATACATTATTTTTCCATACAATGCCAATAGGGTTAAAAAGGGGCTTTTTACAGACAATATAGATCAAGCTCAGACTTCACAGAACATGCAGTCTGATCACTTCTCTACACAGTCTTCTTACTTAGTAAGGGCCAAAAGATAAATTTCTAGGGTTGAGTGGATTTTATTTTCAGTTGTTAGTTATCAAAATGTTAACCTTAAGAAAGCTGAAAAAAGTCTGTGTGGTAGTGAATTAGATTTTTGAAATCTTAACTTGAGCACATGCAATTAATGAAGTGATACTGTATTTTCATTGTAAAAATGTTTATTAGTTGTGGAGAGTAAAGACTAAAAACAGAGACCTATCAATTGATCTCATCGTTTGCATGGGTACTGTACTTTATACTTTTTCCTTTTGTAGGTTGCCATCATTCTAAGAAATCTCTCCTTTGAAGAAAACAACATGAAGCACTTAGCAAACAGTGATCTGGTGTTCAGGTGTGTATTGTTTTATTCATTTTTATTTTACTTTCAGCTGTAGAGGGTATTATTTCTTTTTTTTTTTTTTTTTGTTATCCCTAAATTAAATTTTAGTACAAATTCAGGGTGTCCACAGTCAGGAAAAAGATACTTTTTCAAGGTCAGGGAATTAGAAATTAATTTGGGAATTTTGGAATTTGAACAAAAAGTCAGGGAAAAGTTGGAGACACCAGGAGGTCACTTACTACAGATCATGTACATAGTGAATTTCGTAAGGAAGAATTTTGTGTGTTTGTTTAGAGGAGGGGGTCATTTATTGCAGATGGTCATAGGGGCAGGTTTGACTAAAGTCAAATACAGAAAGAAATAAAATGATAAGGTTAAAACACTATTAAATGATAGGTGATAGGATTGTACATGATTTCATGTATAACTTTAATCAGCCCAATTTGCCTATACAGTCAAAATTCAGTCGTTTTAGATGGTAAAATTTAAATATCACATCAATTTCTTTTTAGCCAAAGTTAGTGAACAATATTTAGTTTGTACCATATGTAGAAAAAAAAACCTTACCAAGCTTGGTCGAGCAATTGGTAGCATATCAGACTTGAGACTGATTTGAATCACCAGTTTGTCCAGTTTCTTTCTGAGGATAGATGATACGAGTAGTCACTGCGACAGGATTCATTGCTCTTTCACTGCTGGTCATTGTTTCAACCATGGTTAGGTGGGAAAACAGGTTGTGGCTTGGGAAGAATATTGTGAGAAGTACTGGTAAAAGAAAATGCAGAAAAGCATGGATAAGTGCACTGGCTGCTGCAATAAAACTGAAATAATGTTAAAAATGATATTAAAGCCTATGCAAACAAACAAACAAAAAGACCCTTTATCTATATCATATTCATGTACCCTTACACTAGACTGGTGTTCTATGACAGAATTTCGAACCTGTTCTCTTTGAAAGCACATGCAGAAGACAATGAATTCAATAGCTTTAATGGTGAAATTTATCTTTCACAATATTGTGGATAAATGAGAAGATGACGGTTAGCAGCATTTTCTCCATTTCCCACAAAGATTTAGAAGCCTTCTTCGTGGTATTTAAAACAGGACCATTTAGTTAAAGGTAAAAAATATATTTGTCTTAATGTAGAGCCTGTTTGAAACCCTCTTTGATCTTTGCATTCTCTACATTACAGCATACAGTGCTATTAACCTGTCCCTATTATTACATCTTTCTTTATTTTTTAGGTTTCTGTTGCTATGTACATATTGTAACTACGGGACTTTAAGACAGCTTGCGTTAGATACCATTGGAAATTTATCAGCACAGTTCATTCTGGATCCAGTTGATTCCTTCAAATCTAGAACTATTCTGAATTTTCTTGTACAGTGCATCACTGCAAAAGACAAATTTTCAGTTGTAACAGGTTGGTAACAGCTTTCTACAAGTCTTCACTAACTATATATACAGTAAAACTCCTCTATTAAAACCACCCATGGTACTTTTAAAATTTGGTCTCATTGGTGGGGTGGTCTGATTTCCAGGTTTCACACGCCTACATTTTGAAATAGGACCCTGGCTCAGAGTAGACTTGTGCAGGGCTAAATGATGTGAATAGTAAATGCATTTCATTTAGGGAAGCCTAAGTACACAAATGAAAATGGTAAGAAATTTTCATTTTCTTTGAAAAGTTCACGTTTCTTGAATTTTATTGTATAAATCCACCTGTAAAAGCATGTCAATTCATAATTACCTATTTAAAACAATCATAAACAGGTATGTACATAAATTAACTAAATGAATCTGGAGACAAAAGAATCTAATGTAACTGATAGAACTTGTCATATTCTCATATTTGATCTTCTTTTTTACTTCGTGTAGTCTCAAGAACTTGTATTCCAAGTGCTGATTTTCATTTTAAAAGAAAGATTTTCGAATATATGCTGATCTTTGAACGTTTGACATCTACGGAAAATCTCCCCCTCCTTTTTTTTTCATTTTTATCCGAGTTGATTATTCTAACAGTCCTGCTAATCATCAATCTCACAATCATGGCGGTTACTTGTTTACAATTGCATATTTGTTACGGTATAATTACAGTATCTAAGGTGTCAAAAATAAAATGATAATCCCGTCTCGATCACCACTAAACCCAAGCATCATAAATTACATCAGCTGGCTATCAACAATAGACCGTGATCACAGGATGTAGACATGTTTGTCATCCGGGTCAGCGATGTGTGATAAACGCTTGATTACAGAGTGAAAGCCAAATCGATGGTTTAAAAATATCAATTGACAAGTCGTTTGATTATGACGTAATACCCTGATTAATTAATACAATCATGTTACAATCAATGGTCGATAGACAAACAAAAGACCGATAATTGATTGTCAATTCTATCAGACCAAAGAATATTCGTACATGTGGCGCAGTCTGTGGTTCGCAATTACAGATGTGTGAACAGTAGCTGGTCGTAAAGAAGTTACGGAAATCAAGAAGTCATTTCACAGGTTAAAATCCACAAGTAAATTCATATTGGTACTTAAAATTGTGGTCCTTATTTCGGAATAGCGGGGTGCTCGTATTTCCAGGTCCGTGATCAGTGGTCTTTTAGAAGGAAAAATTCTGTTCTATCCAAAATCGATCGCAATAGCGGGTTGCTCGTATTGTCAGGGTGGTCTTAAGGAGAGGTTTTACTGTACTTAAAATTTTGTTTGCAATTGTGGAGTAGATTGCCATTTCAAGATGGGGAGACCATGCATAATGTGGTGAACTCTTTACCAAACAACAAAATTTTAGACTGGTCTAAATTGAGAGTAATTGCAAGCAACATATTAACTTTAGCTAAAATGATGGTATATGTCAATGAAATATTAGAAAACCTTGCGGGAAAAGGAGAAAATGCTGGTTACCTGCATTTTCTCCTTTCCCCACAAGGTTTTGAAAAGGCCCCTTCTCTAGGGATTGTTTGGTAAAGAGTTAATGAAGTTCAATCATTATCATATAATGATGACTTCACACTCATACTAAAGAACATTGTTGGAAAAAGAGCAGTTGTTCCATCTCCCACAGTATATTTCATATAGAGCAGATCTTTCCTTCAAATGTTTCTCCTTTTAATGAAGTATTACACAGTAAAGGGTCAAACAATCTGCTATTAAAATAGTTAATCAGAATAAGGCAAAAATTATTACAAAATAACCCTATGTTTTTACACCACTAAGGAATAAGGTTTTTTGAGAAAGTCTTAATTAAAGGATGAAATTTTGGTTACAGGATGAAATATATTGGTGACTAGCATTTCTTGTTTTCCCACAATGTTTGCAACCCTTTGAAAGACAAATTCAACCATGAGAGTCTTGTTTTATTTAACATCTTTAAATGCACTCAGTTTAGAATAATTTTAAATTTTCTTGGTTTGTAAAGAATATAAATATGCAAAACATTTTAAAAGCATTACTTTACTGATACTTTGTTAGAGTACTTATGAAATCTATTACAAGATTAGAAATATAGCATTCATTACAGGACTAGAAATGGTGAGCAAACTTTCACGACAGGAGGAGAATGAATTTGTCCTATCAGAGAAGTTAGATCTGTACATTTATGAAGAGATAGCCAAGTACTTAACTATACAGGATATACAGCTGATTGTCTCAAGCCTTGAAGCAATGTATCAACTATCAGAACTAGGTGAAGAGACAAACAGTAAAATAGCAGAAGTTTCAAATTCAGTTGGTAAGTGGATTTTAGGTGGATTTTCAACTGGTGTCACACTAGGAACTTGTTACAAAAGTAATAAGAAGGGGGTATAAGATTACCAACCTGAACTTATATCCTTTTACCATACGATCCCATATTTGAATGACCGGGGGGGGGGGTGGGGGTTAGGCCTTTTGAAAACTCTATTAGAAACGGAGAAAATGCTGATGGTCTCTGATGTGAGAGGTCAGTGCTGTTCCCTTCCACTTCTGTCTCCAGCAATGGCATATAACATCTTGTTGCAGACTACTGAAGAAATTGCTCAGAAGGATTTTTCTTTTAGGCATGTGTTTACATGCATTTAACTCTTTACAGTCCAGCAAAATTGTTTCCTCTTCCATGTTCAAAGCATTTGCAGGTGAGAAATTCTATGTGGCTCAAATATTTGTATTCACATTTAAACAGCGGAAAACAGTGTGAGTAACGGAGAAAATGCTTCTGACTAGCATATTCTTCTTTTCACACTTTTTTAAAAGCCTTTCCCACAGGATTGTTAGAACTTGGGATGCATTTGCAGGTGAGAAATTCTATGTGGCTCAAATATTTGTATTCACATTTAAACAGCGGAAAACAGTGTGAGTAACGGAGAAAATGCTTCTGACCAGCATATTCTTCTTTTCACACTTTTTTAAAAGCCTTTCCAACAGGATTGTTAGAACTTGGGATTGTGTTGTTTAATATGTGAATGATCCCAATTTTATATGATTACCCTTGGAATTATCAGCAGCAAAGTTTTTTTTTTTTCAGATACCCTAGTATCATTGATAACAGTGGAAGCCCAGTCATATGGACCAAATTCTTTGGTAGGCATTAAAGTGGTAGAATACTGCCCACCCTCCCATTTGACAGGGGCTGTAAAGGAAGGGATGCCTGGTGGGGTTGGCCCTCCCAACAGTGGTCAATCTAGTCAACAGAAGCAAGAAAACCAGACTAATAAAAGTATGTAAGATTTCAATATACATTTTCAGTGCCAGAGTTACAATCTTGATACATAAATTTGACCCTGTTTAATGACTGAAAACACAATGTACCGACACACAAGATCTGATAAGTTTTACTAAACAAGTGGGGGTGTAGATCCATGGGAAGATTGCATGATCTCTGCACTTTTATCTTGATCTGCTATCTGCAAAAACCCCTGTTTCCTCCATTGGTACTGAGAAAGGGTTACTATATTAATAGATTGATACTCAAATCAAAAATGAATTGATGTGAGTATCACAAAGTTCATTTTGAATATTGACTGGAGAACACATGCTTGTTTAAAGAATTGTAGCTGTAGGTATGATTTCTCAAAAGAGCATTCTGTGCTGCAGCTATTCTTTTGTTTCAAGACCAATCATTAGGAGCTAGTTATACCACCTACAAATAGAGTTGAGAGTTAACTAATATGTGCATTTGTGCTGTTGACACTATTGAATATCCAATGATATTTTTTTTTTTACTACAAATCATGTGCCTCAAGCCTTAGTCATATTTGTTTTGTAAAGCAATTTAAATCATTTTCAGAAGGTGATCAGCAACAATCCAACAAAACAAATCTTCCAAAACCTCCACCTTCTTCCTCTGCCATGGAAATAACCACTTGTAACTGGTAAGTACATTGTGTCATCAACCAATGTTATGTAATTAACATTCACTGGGAGACAAAATTTAAAAGTTGTTCATATTGAAATAATTTGCTAATCTATTCCGACGCCAAAATGTTTAGACATGTTGAATTATTTTCAAGAATAAACTAGTTTTCCTTTAAAATTCTATGGTAATGTAAAGACTTGCAATTTTCAGAATCTTGAGCTGCTTGTGTTTTAGCTCATCCTGAGCATGAAGTGCTTGAGGTGAGCTTTTGGGGTCATGCTGTATCCTTTGTAGGTTGTGTGTTATTAAGGCATCAACGATTACCTTGTGTGCACCATAGAGGCCACATTTTCAGTCAGTCAGTACTTATAAAAATTGGTCAGAGTGTTTGTCTTGATAACATCTTGGAGGATTTCTTAATTAGGCAACAGGTTAAAAGGTAGGTCACTGGACCAAATCTTAGAAAAAGCTTGTGTGCACTCTAGAGGCCACATTTTCAGTCTGGTACTCATAAAATTTGGTCAGATATTTTTCTTGATGATACCTTGGACAAGTTTGAAATTTGGTCACATCAGATCCAAAAGTAGTCACTGAACCAAAGCTTAGGAAAACCATTTGTGCACTAAAGAGGCCACATTTTCAGTTAGATACTCATGAAACTTGGTCAGAATGTTTGTGTTGATGATATATCAGACGAGTTTGAAATTGGGTCATGTTGGGTCGAAAAGGTTACAGGGACAAATCGTAGAAAAAGCTTGTGTGCACTTTATAGGCCACATTTGTTGTCTGATACCCATGAAAGTTATTCTGAATGTTTGTCATGATGATACGTTGGACAAGTTCAGAATTTGGTCACATACGGTCAAAAAGTAGGTCATTGGGACAAATCTAGTAAAACCATGTGTGCACTGTAGAGGCAAGATTTTCAGTCATACTCATAAAACATAGTCAGAAAGGTTTATCTTGATGACAGCTAGTACACATTCAAAATTGGGTCTTGTTAGGTCAAAAACTATCTTAAGGGACAAATCTTAGGAAACCATTGTGTGTTCTCATTGTGAAGCCTCATTTTTTTCAGGCCGATAGTTATGAAAATTGGTCAGAATGATGAGTTAAACAAATTCAAATATTCGGTCATGTTGGGTGAGAAAGTAGGTCACGGGGACAAATTTAAGAAAACCGTCATTTGCATGCTAGAGGCCTCATTTTCAGTCTGATACTAATGAAACATGAAAAGAATGTTTGTCGGACACATTATAATATAGGTCAAGTTGATAAAAAAGTTGGTTACTAACACTCATGTGTTTTACATCAACACAACCAAGATCTCTTCAGCTTTATCAATCCTAGATGACTTTACTCAGGTTAATGCTTGAGGGCCAATGGCTCTCTTGAATAGGACAGTACACATCTTAAGACTGCATTAAAACATGGTTTTATCTTGGATCTTCACTGTCCAACATTTTACATCATACTCTGATGGATGAAACCTGAATATTTCAGTATTTGGGTCTTTTCTAACGACAGTCAACTGTCGATATTTATTTTCTAGGCACTCCAAGGGTTAGTTATTATGCTCCCCGAAGGGGGAGCATATAGTTGCTGCTTCATCTGTCTGTCTGCCTGTCCTTCCGTCCGTCTGTCCATCCATCTGAAGCCATTTCTCCACAACCCCTGGACCAAATTGGATGAAACTTCATATATGAACTCCTTAGGATATTGCGCTGATGTACTTTTCCCGGTTTTCCAATTTAAGGCTGTGTCTTGGAAAAAGGGGGTTTCTTGTAAAATTCCAATTTTTACTAATATCTCCTTCATTTTTTATCAAAATTTAATGAAACTTCATTTATATTGTTTATTAAAAGTTTCATTACGTGCCCTTGTTAGCTCTACTGACTGAAAGCCAGCAGAGCTTATGTCATGGCGTGGTTTCCGTCGTCCGTCCGTCTGTCTGTCGGTCGGTCTGTCCGTCCGTCTGTCCGTTAGTCTTTTTCTTGTTTACGCGATAAAGTCTGCATTTGTCAGATTTTGGTGAAACTTGCACAGTTTGTTTATCCCATCAATAGCTTCAACCCTATTGATTTTGAAAAAAATCCAACAAACAGTATGGGAAAAGTAGCCATTTCAATTTGAAAATTTGTTTCTTGTTTACGTGATAAAGTGTGCATTTGTAGTCAAATTTTCGTGAAACTTGCACAGTTTGTTTATCCCATCAAAAGCTTCAACCCTATTGATTTGAAAAAAAATCTAACAAACAATATGGGAAAAGTAGCCATTTCAAGTTGAAAATTTCTATTTCTTGTTTACGCGATAAAGTTTGCATTTGTGGTCAGATTTCCATGAAACTTGCACAGTTTGTTTATCCCATCAACAGCTTCAACCATATTGATTTTGAAAAAAAAATCCAACACACAGTATGGGAAAAGTAGCCATTTCAAGTTGAAAATTTCTATTTCTTGTTTACACGATAAAGTCTGCATTTGTGGTCAGATTACCGTCAAACTCGCACAGTTTGTTTATCTTATTAATAGCTTGAACCCTATTGATTTTGAAAAAAAATTCAACAAACGATACAGGAAAAGTAGCCATTTTAAGTTGAAAATTTCTATTTCATGTTTACATGATAAAGTCTGCATTTGTTGTCAGATTTCCGTGAAACTTGCACAGTTTGTTTATCTCATCAATAGCATCAACCCAATTGATTTTGAAAAAAATCTAACAAACAGTATGGAAAAAGTAGCCATTTAAAATTGAAAAGTTCCATTGTTTACGCAATAAAATCTGCATTTGTGGTCAGATTTCCGTTAAACTTGTATAGTTTGTTTATCTTTTCAATAGCTTCAACCCTTTTGATTTTGAAAATAATCCAACAAACAATATGGGAAAAGTAGCCATTTTAAATTGAAAATTTCCATTTCTTGCTTACATGATTAAGTCTGCATTTGTAATCAGATTTTTTTGAAACTTGCACAGTTGCTTTGTATCATAAACAGCATGAACCCTATTGATTTTGAAAAAAAAATCTGACAATCAATGTGGGAAATGTAGCCATTTAAAGTTGAAAAGTTCCATTTCTAGGCAATGAAGTCCAATTTGATCCAATTATTTTGAAAAAGATTGTTTAGTTCATCAAGGGATTGAACTTTTATTAAAAGTGAAGAAAATTTAGTAAACTGTTCAGTAAAAGCAGCCATTTGATGACTTAGTATCGTTTACTCAACAAAGTCCACATTATCAGTCACATTTCTTTGGCTGGATTCCAAACAATTATTTTTGAGAATTGCACTTACTTTTTTTTCACAGTCAGTTCAATTCACTATGCCTACTCATGCTGTCTAAATGGGTTTGAGCCCAGTTGCAAGAACACATTTTTGTGGGGTTTTTTGTGTGGTTTTTTTTTTGCATCATGAAATCATAATGTATGCTAGCAAAAAAGCAAAATCACTGCCAGTAGAGCGATTTCAGGCCCTCAAGGGCCTCTAGTTTTTTTATCTATGCAAAACCATGTTATGAGAAAAGGTGCTTAATGTCTTATAACTTTAGGTTTTGGGGTTTTTTTTGAACTCTGAAATTAAACATTTCCCAGTTTCTTCAAGCCCAAGACCATTATTTCATTCTTTCCTATTTATACTAAACTGTGTTGTAGAAAAAGAGGGCTTAATGAAACACTCAAACACGAAGTTTATAAATTTTTAATCTGATTTTTTTTTTTTTTTTTTCAGACAATTTTGCCATTACTATAATAGTAATGTTTGATTTACAGATTGTTCACAATGACAGGAAGTTTTACTCCACTGTTCCAAGAGTTATGCCCCTTCTTAATTTAATTATTTGAACATTGGCAAATAAAGTTTGGCTGACGGGACCAAACAAAAGTAGCCTGTTTCACCCCCACCCTCCTCTCCCGTGACCAACCATTTACCGACAGCCTTCACTTTCCTAAAAAGAGACCTGTTTGGGGAGCATAATCCATCTACGATGGCTCTTGTTAATACCATGAAATTACTTTTACATTAAGTGAACTTGGTGAAACATGCTGTGTTTCAGTTACTACAATATTGACTCTTGCCAGCATAATTATTACCGTACTTTGTGTCTGTAATTGTAGGTTACAAGCAACATTTGAGCAGAAAGCAGGATGTGTAGTTTCTCATATCCCAGTATACTCAGAATATCTAACTTTTTGCAAGAAATTTCAACTATCAGATGCTTTGTCATCACAGAATTTCCAGAAAGCTTTGAAGTAAGCATAAATGATTCACTTACAACCTTTTTTCTAAAATTATATGTTATTGTGTATTGTTCTGCAGCATTTTATAGAATTACTTTATGGCCTGTTACTAGTCAACCAATTGGCTAATAAGCACGACCCCAAGTGCTTTGTGTAAATCAAGATCAAAAGAATTCTTAAGGCGCAGGAGTTCTGTTATTGGCTGAAAATTTTCAGTATATTCAAATAACAGTTTACGGCTTAAAGAAATCTTTTGTGAGCAATGTTACCACTCAGTTTTTAAACAAAACTGCATATGCATTACATTAACTCTTGCCCAAACGACCCTGTGTTTTAAAGTCGCAAAGGAAAAAGGCTTTTGAAAACATTACGGTTTAAGGAGAAAATGTTAGTTACCAGCAGTTTCTGACTTACCACAATGTTTTCTACCAATTTAAAGAGAAATCTCATAATTTATTATTTTCAGTCTCCAAATACCTTCATTTTGGACAGCTATAAAAGTTTGTCTTTCAAAGGTCTAAGTGATGGAAGGAAATCAAGCTAATGTTATGGCAAGGTGTCCTGTTCCTGCTTCCAGCCATTACTATCCAAAACTATCAGTCAGAAGTCATTGATCTGTTGATGAACTGTCCTTATGTATACCACTTCCAGAACTGGGAAAGATGTCATTCACTTTATGGTTCACTTTGTAGTGATTCAAGATCAATAGGTGTTTGAAATGTCTTATTTCTAATAAAAATGTGACATTGATTAGAGACTTGTAATTGATAAACTGATAAATGTCCTTCTTTTGCCAACTATAACTCTCTTTATTGGTGAAATTTTTTTTTGTCATTCTAGTATTAGCCTGTACAGTTATATGTTGACATAAGATGTGTGATACAATCTATGTTTTTGATTTCAAATAGGGATGTGTTTCCAAGAACCAAAAATGTCATTCACTCGGAGAGTGAAGGAAGCAGACAAATGTGTATTGAAGGGATCAGTCGAAGAGATTCGCAACTTCCATTTGCCATAGCTGGACAGGGTATGTCATATAATTATTTCAACAGCTTTTGTCTGTTTCTTCAGCAAAGAGCTGGTTCTTAACAGGTGAATGATAGTGTGAACAAAAGACCTGCCTTTTTCACTTAACTCTTCTCCATTTTTTAGCTCACCTGAGCACAAAGTGCTCAAGATGAGCTTTCTGGGATCGTGCTGTGTCCATTGTCCATTGTGTGGGCATTAACAACTATATTGTGTGTGTTCTAGAGGACACATGTTAAGTTGGATAGGTATGAAAATTGGTCAGAATGTTTGTCTTGATAATATATTAGATGAGTTTGAAATCGGGTCTCACAGGGTCAAAATGTAGGTCACTGAATTAAATGTTATAAGAATTGTGTGTACACTATAGAGGCCACATTTTATTTAATACTGGTGACAGTTGGTCAGAATGTAGGTCTTGATGAGATCTCAGACATGATCAGAATTTGGTCAGGTCGGGTCAAAAAGTAGGTCACAGGCAAATCTTAGAAAAAATATGTATGCACTTTAGGGGCAACATTTTCAGTATGATAATCATGAAAATTGGTCAGCATATTTGTCTATATAATATTTCAGAGGAGTTCAAAGTTGGGTCAAGTTCGGTCAAAAAGTAGGCCAACAAATACAAAAAATCCAACAAATACCTTGTGTACACTCTGGAGGCCACTTTTATATCTGAATAAGATCTGGGACATGTGTGAAATTGGATCACATTAGGTCAAAAAGTAGGTCACTAGGACAAATCCTAGACAAACCTTGTGTGCACTCAAGAGGCCACAATTTCAATTGGATACTCCTGAAAATTGGTCAGAGCATTGACTCTATGGTTTCTTATATAAGTCTAAAATAAGGTCATGTCTCTTCAAAAATGTAGATAACTGGGAAAAATCCCAGAAAAACTGTGTGGACTAGAGCGGCCATATTTTCAATCAGGTACATATAAAAATTGGTCAGACTGTTTATTTTGATGAAATCTCAGAAAAGTCTGAAAATGGGTCACATTGGGTCAAAAGGTAGGTCACTGGGACAAATCTTAAAAAAACCTTGTGTGCTCTCTAGCAAATGTTTGTCTTGATGAGATCTGGGACAAGTCAGAAAACGAGTCACATCACGTCAAAAAGTAGGTCACTGTGACAAATCTTAAAGAAACCTCATATGTACTCTAGAGGCCACATTTTCAATCAAATTCTCATAAACGTTGGGTTACACTCATGTCGATAAATATTACACATACAGAATTTGACTTCAGAAAAAACTTAATTTCATTTAGGCACACTGAGTATATTTTATATGTGTTTTACATCATCACAACAAGGATCTCTTCAACTTCATCACTCCTAGATGACATTTACTCAGGTGAGCACATTAGGGCCAGTGGCCTGCCCGCTTGTTTTATGAAAGGCATTTTGGTAATCTTTGTTGACCAAAACATTTTATTCATTTGTTTCAGATCATTTAAATTTTGACTACCCATATTCATATTAGTTTAAACCTGTAAGCATATTTTATATCAATTGTGAAGCACTTTTACTTGTCATTCTTGATGATTGCTTTCTGGAAACTCAGCCAATAGCCAGGCAGTGATGTGGATAATTTCAGAGATTTGTTTGCATGTAAGAGGATGTAATGAATTATTGTGAATACTGATATTCCTATAGACTACTGCATGACCCCTCTTCTTTTCATTAACCGTAACAGTGCAAAATCAATAAAACAACAAGTATGTTTAGATAGTATTTTGTTGTAATTACAAGTCAGGTTAAGTCTCTTTATTCAAAACAAAAAAGAAAATACATGACACAATATGTCAGTGTCCAGATTGTGCTGTCTTATCTTGATCTACAGTGTCTGAAAAAGGAAAGGAGTTCTTCAGTTTGATCTTAATCTTCAGATGAGTAGGGTTGAAATTTCATGTGAATATACTGAATAATCCTAAATGCCAATATATTGAAATGTTCCAAGTCATTTATGCAGAAAATACAGCTTTTTGTGGAAATAGACTGAAATATGTATTACCCCCTTAAGATCAACATAAGTGTGTTTTGACTGAAACCATCTTGTGAGGTCATCCATTGCTCAATTACTCAGAAGTTGACATTTTGTCCAGCAATCTGGGTGCAACTGTGGCTGGCGTAGCTGCTCACATAGTGGTATCCATGGGAGTAGCTTTGCAAAGTCAAAGCATACTACTGGTGAAACCAAGCAAAAAACATGAATTAGTGAGCTGTTACTGTGATATGACATATATGGTTGATTATCATGTGAAGTACCATTCAGACAAACAACCTTTTGTTGTAGGGTTATGAAGCGTAATCTGCATGTATAATGTCACAATTATCTGCATGCTTTTTGTTGATTTTGGTTGACTGTCCCTTGTATATTTGTTAATTGAGTCATAACCCAAGTCCCAGTGTTGCATTTACAGTTTTACAGTTGCAGCATATGTACAAAAATATTGACACATAATTAGTTCTAAACCAAGCCAGGTCCTGAAACTGAATTTAACTAGTTTGTAATTTAATGTTTTTTTTTTTTTTTTGTTACAAGAAAAATAGTCAAATTTACTTTTTTGGATAGTGAGGGTTTTCTTTGATGCACAGTAAGCTGTGTTTGGGCTTGTTTCCATTCTGAGTCAAAAAGATACAAAAGTTTCTCGCAAAAGAGAAAATTATTTGATGATCCATATTTGACAACATCCTTTTTATCTGAACAGAGTATTCATGATATCACAAACATAATGTTGGCCAAATATTATGTCTTTCCACCAATTCAAGATCTGATTCTGAACCAGTCAAACAAAAAAAAAAAACATTAACAATTGATCAACTACAGCATATTACGTTTCCTGCCTGAGGACATGCAGTAAGTTTTCATCTGTTTATGATGGCCTGGATAGGAGCTCTGACTAAATATTACTGCTTTGTCATATTGGTCAAAAGTCTTGCATAGTAAACTGATTATCTTCTGTCAGTTTATCATAATCTAATTGTAAACCAAACTGCCTGAGAAACATTTCAAGTGACTGTTCAGTACATAAAAACAACTGCTAAGTTGTTACATAGAGTAATGCTGGCCTAACTCGAAGTCATTGGTATATATTTTTTTTTAAATGGCACATACAAAAATTTTATTCTTCGAATCCCCCAGATTTTTCACAGATCCTGGTTTGTTTTTGTATTGATTGAAACCAACCGCCATAGTTTCAAATTCTGGATGCAACACTGAAGTTCAAGGAACTGTAAACATTTAAGTCCTTTGCTTGGAGGTCAAAGGGAGGAGGGGGGGGGGTATTAAAATAAAAAGACATTCATTATATGTTAACCTGTGTTGTGGGTACTCATTTATGTTGTGTGAGATAATACTTATGAATGCAAACTTTCCCTCAGTGTTGTGAAAAGCCCAAAGCTGTTGTGTGAGGTGATGGGTTAAATATGGTAAATCTATCCATATTGTCTCAACTCTTTATCAAATGACAGATTTTTTAATTTACCCAGTGTCAAAGAATTAGCAGTCCATACATTTAATGTGGCTTAAAATTAATGACAGAATTTGTGAGTGAAAGGAAAGAAAACATTGCAGGAAAAGGAGAAAATGCTAGTTACAAGCATTTTCTTCTTTTCCCACATTGTTTTCCAAAGCCCATCATCAGGGTCGTTAAACCATTGGGATTTTGTGGTGTGGAGTTAAATTGTTTATTTTCTACTACTGTCAAGAATTCAAGTTCAAAACTGCATCCAAAAACAAAATTTCTGTATAGAATTAGACTCATATGAAAAATAGACACTCTTTTTACTAGGGGTGGTATTCAACTTTCTGAAGGGGAATCTCATTTGCTTTGACAAGCAAATAAGTTATCAATGTCTTGTGAACACTATAGTTAATGCTGCATTGTTATTTGATTTAATCATTTGTTTATTTGTGCACTCACTCAATTAAACATTCATCCTAATTATTTGTTTCATCTTTATTTGAAGTGGATGTTGTGTTTAGTGTTGTGTGTTTTGTGGTATATTTTCAGTTTCAAGACCTCGTAGTGTAGCTCCCAGTACTTCTGTTTCCACTGTAAAGCCTGCTAACAGTGCAATACATTCACCAAATCTCATTCAAAGGTTGGCTACACCACCTACACGACCAAATCCTACTGTTTACCCTACAGGTGTACCAGTCCAGCCAGTAGGTGTGGCAGTGTCTGCGCCAGGTGTTACAGTTCGACCATTGGGAACTGTGACTATTCCAACCTACACAGTATCTGGCGGTATCCCAGCCAAAGGAACTGTAACAGAGGCCCAACAAACAACTACACAGATCAACACCACATCAGCCACCACTCCAGTGAATGCTATCAAAACAAAAGTTGGATCAAAGAAAAAATCTAGCAAGAAAAATGCTCCAATACTACCCAGGCCAGAAAAAAGTATAGGCAATCTCCCAAATATTGTGCCAAAAATAGCACAGGTCACAACACCTCAGCCACAACAAACACAACTAGTGCAGAATATCCAGTATGCTACATATCCACAAGATATAGTCTATCAAAGTGTTGATGCACCAAACTCAGAAGCTAAAGTAATGGTTAAGACTTTACTTGCTCAAAAAATTCGACATGGAAATGTGATAATACAACAGCCAATTCAGAGTGTTGTCAATGTTGATATGGGAGGTAGTGGTGAGGGTCAGACAGTGCAATACCAAAATGTCCAGCAGACAACATACATACAGTATGCCACCCCAGGAAGCTCTTCTCAAGCAGCTGTTCAGGCAATATTTCAACCACAAACATCACAAGTGCAGACATTTGTGGTGCAACCAGGCGATGTATATGTTCCAAATGCAGTCCAGTCTAGTCTTGGCACACAAATGGTTACTCAGCAACAGTTGGTTGTAAATCCACAGCAACAAATCATCACTCAGCAACCCTTCATTGCACCCCAGCAAATGATCCCTCAAACAGCCATCATTCAACAACCACAGATTGTCCCGCAACCTCAAGTCATCACAAATACAGCACAATTTCAAGTAGCACAGCAACAAAACCTTCATTTGCCATCATCAGAAGCTTTAAGCACATCTTCATTCATGGCAGTGTCTAATTCAGTAAACCAAGATGTTGTGAACAGTGGTAATGTAAGGGTTACAAGTGCTAGTCAAACTAATGTACATTCCTCAGGACAAATCAGTGAATTGACTCATGGTATTGTTACAGATTCACAAAATATATCCAGTTCAGTCTCTGATATGAATGGTTCAAGTAGCACAGCAAACTTCAGTGGAGATGCTGTTGGTGAAGGAGGTCAACTGCATGATAAAGATCCTGTCAAACCATTGAGTGATCCCACAGAAGGAAATGTTAAGTCCAATGAAGATACAAATGATGTTGGGTCAAAAATGGATGTATCATTTGAGGAAGCAGAAATAGAATGTGCTGTTGGTTCTATAATGGAAGAATCCTCAGAGAATGTTGACACAGAAGAACCAGTTATGATTGAAAATGATGGAAATGAGTTAATGTTTGAGCACAAGTACCAGCCAATGAAACTGGGTGATAATGATCAAGAAATGTACAATGAGGATGAGGCAACTGCTGCTGTTGATGGGCTTGTAAAGGATGCTTCTTGTGAGATGTCTGATGATCTTGGAAGTGATGCCACCTGCAAGCAGAATGATGTCAATCTACAGAATGGATATTGTGATGATAACGTTGGGGGCATTGGTGAAAAGAAGCTTAGTGATGGAAATGAAGAGATGCGTGATGGTTTGAAGGAAGACTCTGATGCAGAGATTATTGCCAAGTTTAGAGCAGAGACCCCTATTGTTGTGCCTCTTATTTCAGAGAATGGTGTATTTGAACAAGACTTTGAAGCCAGAATGGCTGTTGAAAATCTCCTGAAGGATGTAGAATTTCATGTTACAGGGGATGATGCTATGTCAGAAGAGAATGTTAAGTTAGTGTATTCTCAACCAGAAAACCCAGGTTCAGTTCAGACTGTTAGCTCATTGTGTGATACTGAACACCTGTGTGAAGACAGTCGTGATAGTGTTACTTCAGAATCTCAAAACTCTACAAAAACAACCCCACTGACACAAAATGGAGTGTCAGTATCATCAATCTCATCATCAACATTTGTGACATCATCCACTTCATCATCATTACCACCATTAGTATCTGCTAAATCATCACAGATTAATAATCATGTAAACCACAATGGAATTGTAAGTGAAAATAGACCTCTTGTGAATGGAAATGTTAGTTCTCCTGAGCATTCTGTGCCTTCCCCTAGTGGATTGGATAATGATGAGGCAACGAGTCTAGTCAATGGCATTTTTAGTGATGAAGATATCAAGAGTGATATATCAAAACCTATGGACAAAATCACAAAAATGAATGGGATTGTAAATCATACCAAAACTGTCTCAAAAGTACTAGAAGTTGCTTCTGAGGATATTGCCCAGGTTAATGTAACAAGTGTTAAGTTAGACACTGGTGTTTCTAATACTGAAACAAAAACAGACAAAACACAAGATATTCTTGCACAAAGCATAATTGATACAGGAATAAGTAAAAGTCCTGAAGACTCTCTAGATCAAGCAATAGGTGAAATAAAGACAGACGATGGTAAAGCTAATACAAGTGACATACTAGCTCAGAGTATTTTGGAAAATGACATTCAGCCTAGTGACTGTGACATTCCAGATACAGCTCCAGCTAGTGTTACTGCAGTAGTGAAACAGATTATACCCAGTTCTGTGTATGGCAATATTATGACTGTTCAGATCAACAATAACACAATACCTATCACATTTACTAACAATCCTCTCATTACCTCATCTAAAACAACATCCAATCAGATAAATGTGTGTAACTCTAGACATATCCCAACTCCTGATGCTTCTCGTGATAATGAGCTCAGTTGTGACAGCACCACTTCATCTATAACAACATCAGACCTTAATATTGTGGTGAGTGAAAAGCATTCCAGTGCTCTACCATCTCAAGCTAAGCTAGGTCTCAAAGATGGAAATAAATCTCAGACTAGTCCACGAACTGTTGAACCAAAAAAATCAAAAGCAAAGAAACGAAGTCGCAGTAAGTCTGGTGGAAGTGTGTCCACTGATTCTAGACCATCCTCTGTGACATCACCAGCTACAAACACTGCCTCAGTGCCAGAATACATGTGTGAATGGTCTCAATGCAGACAGTAAGTATTTTTCCACAATTTTGTGCAAAATAACAATATTCCAAATTTATATGAAGAACTTACAAAATTGTCATTTTAACTCTATCAGAAGATAGAATTCTAGATGTGTTCATTTTTAAAGCATTTGCAGACAACAAATTAGGTGCTGTTCAGTTGATAGGATTTACCATTTGGTAGAAAGGTGGAAGAAGGAGAAAACATTATTAAACCATTACCAAACAACAAACTTTCCAAATCCAAACCATTTGCAGAAAACTGATATATCATTGCTCAGATGGTGGAATGTTTTCAATCACTTTTATCTAAAGTGTCATCAAAACTAGGGATTGTTTGGTAAAGGATGAAGGAGGTCTTCATTTGCATGGTAAAATTTTGTTTCTCTTCTGAATGAATCATATTTTTTCATGTTTGATGATGTTTTACTGCATTTTGAAACACAATTTCAGTTACAGCAGGGTGGCCAGTACACCTGTCCCTGTGTTTTTTGTGTTTCCTTTTACCATCACTATGCACAGTACTCCTCCCAAGCCACTGACTGCTTTCCATATCCAATAACAATGCCAAAACATTGCTTAGTAGTGTGAGAGATTAATGACTCCTGTTGCAATAAATAGCATCAATTCTCTGAAGGAGTAAGGCCAAGCTGTGATTTGAACCTTCAACCCTAGGATTACTTGCTCTGTGTATTACTAGATTAGCTAATAGAGCTCTGAAAAAGGAATAGTCACGAATGCATACCCTACATAGTCATCTGTATACCTGTGTATTACATACAAATTTTGGAGGTTCTTTTGAAAAGTGAACAAGCTCAAAGATTACAATCAGAAATCATGATCCTATTTAGTACTTCTTTTCCTTCTTTTATGAATAACATTTAAGATTTAAGAAAACCAAAGGTACAGTTTCTTGAAACAGGAGTTTTTGCTAATACCTAAGACGTGGATGACTCACTAGAGTTGTCATAATGAGTTAGTACAATGAGTACCCAAATCTTAGTTTTTAGTGAAGGGCAAAGGTGAAATTGCCCTTTCAACCCCCCCCCCCTCCTCTGCATTTCTTTTCCACTGAATATGTTCCATATTTTGCTGTTAGCAAATGTACAAATTATTGCTTTGCTAATGTTCCAGTTATCAATTCTTAATCATGCTTTTGTTTAACTTTCAACCGAGCCCTGGCAGCTCAGTCGGTAGCATACAGGACTTGAGAAGAGGGGTCACTTGTTCGATCCCAGGATAGGCCAATTTCTGTCTGAGGATTGGTGGTAGCCATCGTGACAGGATTCATTTCTCTCTCATCCCTGACTATTGTTTCGATGGTGATTATGTAGGGAAGCAGCCAGTGGCTTAGAATATTGTTTGAAGTACTGGTAAAAGAAACTGTACGAAAGCATGGATAGGTATACTGACGACTGTGATATAACTGAAATAATGTTGAAAACAGGGTTAAACACCATGCAATCGATCAATCAATTTATCTTTCAGATGCTTTGACAATGCAAAGAGTGTCTTTTGTCATGTTTGTTCAGTACACTTGAAGACTGAATATGATGGGTTGTGTAAATGGGAAGGCTGTGAAAGTCTAGTTAGAAAACGATGGTCTCTTTTCACACATGTACAGGTAAGCTGGATTATTTATTTACTTATAAACTTTTCACCTTTTGACAGAAAGTTGCAATGGAGGACTTAGAAAACATCCTTGTGATTACAGTAATAAGATATCAGTTGAAGTGTGACACAGTCATGAATATACAGTACATTAACCTCTTTACTTCACAATCCTAACCATTAAAGATGCACCCTTACAGCCAGAGAGTAAACAAACGCTGTTACAACTTTACAATGTGTAAAATCTAGATAGCTGTGTAAACGTAGATAAAAAATCAATATAAGGTGTATGTGATACAGAGATGCCAGGGATTTGTCTTTGATTTAAAGTGGAAACTGTAGTTGTTATGTCTATGGCTAGCCGCAATAGAATGAAATGCATTTTCTATCCGTCGTAATCTGTGCAACCTTGCAACTGTCAGGGGCAACATTTGGCACGAAGGTACAAGAATGATTTTAATTTCATAAAATAAAGATAAAATTGGTTACAAAACTGGATGAAAACGAGTAAAGATGCATCTTTAATAACCTTGAGGGAAGAGGGGTTTTGAAAACATGGTGGGAAAAGCAGAAAATGCTGGTAACCAGCATTTTTTTTTTATTTACCACAATATTTTCTTCCTTTTCACAGATAAATCTCATTATTTAAGACACATGTAATGTTTTGTCTGCAAATGCTTTAAATTCAGTTTAATATTTGTTTGGTACAGCAGTTCCAAAAAAAAAAATTGCTTATTTTCATAAATTTATCTCTTTGTTTTCACATGGGAGTGTCCTTTGGCAAGACACCTCAGAGCCCTAGCCTAGTACTGGTGAAACCCAGGAAATACATGAATATGTGAGCTGTTGCTGATATATGACTGAAATAATGTTGAAAGCAGCATAAAACACCATTCAGTCAAACAATCAACTCTTTGTTTTCAAAGGAGGTCAGCTGCAAGACATGACTTTCTATGCAATGTGATCTTTATTTTACAATCTCCAAAAACAAAATTATTGTAGGTCACCCTTCTTGTGATCAATAGGAAAAGTAGGTAAGAGAGCCTTGTATCTGATTACAGGATCACCACTGTTCTGAAACATCACTGAGACTTGCTTCTCAAAGACGGTTGCAGGCATTCCAGAGTGGTCAACAGGTACCAGCACCAACCATTCCTGCCATGGTCTACCCAACAGATGCAGCAACTCAAGCCATTAGAAGATTTTTACCCAAAGCACCATATCCAGAATTTTCGGTAGGTGTATAATCCTGTTTTTTCTTCGATCCTGACTTACATACCCCCAAAACATTGCTGGTTAACCTTTTACCACGCAGCAAAATTTTAGACCTATCGAAATTGAAAGCATCTGCAGACGACAATTTCAAAGTGGCCCATATTATGCAATTTTTCTTTGATGGGGTAGAAAACATAGTGGGCAAAGGAGAAAATGCTGGTTACCAGCATTTTCTCCTTTTTCGCACAAAGTTTTCAAAAGGCTTCTTCCCTAGGGTCGTTAAAACTAGGGATTGTTTGGTAAAGGGTTAAGTAGGAAATGTTGGTAGTCGGCATTTTTTTTCCTTTTTCCCATTATGTTTTCTGCCTTTCAAAGACGAATTCCATCATTTCAGCCATGTGAAATTTTTCACCTGCATATACTTCTAATATAGAGGAGAGTGAAAATTATGTCATTTAGTGAAGGGTTATTAACTGTGATTTTGTAAAATTTAGTATTGTATTGTAGCTCAACATAAAATTGTTATATAACTGTATGAAAATGACTTTGTGGAAATAAACTTAGTATTAGTCAAATTAATGGCAGTATTACCATACAGAATAGAATCATGTATGTAATTGTTTTAAGCTCTGCTGCTTTCAACGAAAGCGTTGAAGTATTGTCATAGCTGTCCTTGTTTGGGTCATTGTTGTGCAAAAACTTTGACATTTTGTAATATCTCTGATATCACTTAATATATTTACTTCAAACTCTGTCTAGTTGATAACTATCAAAAGGGGGAACAGGTTAGATAACCATCAATGAAGTTATGACATGGTTATTCCCCTTTTTTGACTTACAATTTTCAATGTAAATCAAGCAACAATTGTCAATGTAAATCAAGCAACTACAACCAAGCGTTGGCACCCACATGATACTCTTGTTATGTATTTAATATTGTCCATGTTCATTACTTTACGGACTGCCTTTGGATTTATGTAGCGCTACTAAGAAATTAATGGATGGAAAAGATCATTTTTGAATGTTTTGAACAATTATACAAGCAGTGGTACCTTTTCACTCAGAATTTTCAAGATTTGTCTGCTGCTGGGGCTTTTTGACCCTTTACTGCACAATGCTGGGTTTTAACAACCTTAAAGAAGAATTTTGAAAACATAGTGGAAAAAGGATAAAATACTGATAACCAGCATTTTCTCCTTTTTCCACTATGTTCCCATGTCAGCCTGCATAGTCTTGGTCGAAAGTTTTTGCTGTTGATCAATTTCATGGATGTCAAAGGACCCCCCTCATGATTCAGTTGATTGTTAGATCAATATTTGTTATGGATCAGTATTTACATAATGACTTGCTAAAGTATAAGGCATCACGGAAATGCATTGAACCCCATTTTCCCAGAGTGTGGTTCAGTGACATATCCAAGGGATAAAGTTAGAGTATATTGTTGGACAATATTCTCTAGCATATGAGACTACCACCAGGTATGAGGTACAAGAGCTATCATTTGCTTTCTATATTGAAGTAGACTTTTATTTATCTATTTTCTATTACAGGAAGGAAGAGAAGGCCCAGTAACCAAACATATTCGTCTCACCTCGGCTCTTATCTTGCGCAACCTGGCAAAATACTCTCCAGCTGGTAGAAGGTAAGAACATGATAAAAGCAATCTTTTATTTTCTCTACCTGTTGACATTCAAAATGGCTAAGTTGTGATACTTATGATTTTGACCTCTTCCCTTTGTCAATTTTCCTGTCTTTTCATTTCTTGTAAAAAAAAAAATCAATCAGTCTAGCTAAAGGAAACATGTTTGTTTATTGATCAAGAACCATTTTGACCATAATGTAAGAGTGCCTGATTTGAAAGTGCATGTACATGAGAGCTGCTTCACTCATACAAATACTGGAAAGCTTTACAATAGCAGTTTTCTTCCTTCAGTCTTTTGCCAAAGGCACATTTTATTGACATCAGTGTTAAACGGACTAATTGTCCCACTGAAAGAAAAAAATAAAGCAGCATTTTTATATTGCAATTTTTACCCAGAAGTTTATTGGTAGATAAGAGTTTTATTCATGCCGAGGCAAGTATTATGTGTGCTTGTGATGCTGTCCTTGCAAGTGCTTATGTGTTAAGTCACTGAAACAATCATGACATGGTGTAAAATAATCAACAGTGTAAATGGAAAAGGAAGAAATACAGTTACCTAACTGAGCATATAAATATATGAACGGAACTCTGGGAAATTGGGGTTTAACTCATTACCCCACAATCCCGACTTTTAACGACCCCTAGACAGAAGCCTTTTGAAAACATTGTGGGAAAAGGAGAAAATGCTGGTAAGCAGCTCTTTCTCCTTTTCCCATAATGTTTTCTATCCTTTCCAAGACAAATTTCAATTTTTCAGTCACATTATTTTTTCGTCTGCAAATGCTTTCAATTCGGACAGGTCTACAACTTTGTCGGTTGGTAAAGAGTTAATACATCTGTGTAATACATTATAGCAAGCAAGTTGTCACACAATATTGATTTGAACCATGCTCTGGCAAAATGGGGCTTAATGCATCTCCGTAATCCATCACACCAAGCAAGTCATCACATACTTGTGGATCCATAATAGCGACTTTTTTTAACAACCGACTTAATTATGAGGTATACTAGTCCTTGGACAAACAGAAAATTGACCAATAGCGAAAAGTTTCGGCCCAGGTCAGCCTGCGCGGACTGCGCAGGCTGACCTTGGCCGAAACTTTTCGCAGATGCATTAAGCCCCCTTTTCACAGAGCATGGGTCATTTATTTTATCCAAATATAGATGAATCAGGGGGAGGGACAGTCCTGTTTACAATACTTGGATCAATACTTTTTGCAGATGGATTGAACCACCTTTTTATGGAGCATGGCTCATATTGTTTTTACAAAAAATAGTATTTATTCTTCATTAAGCATCATTACAAATCTGTGCTTTCTTCTATTTTCAGCTTACTGAAGAAACATGAGCGTGTTATTAGTTATACATGTATGAGTGCTGTGGAATCATCTACTGCTCTTGCCAACTGCCTCTACGAGATACTACAGGATCAACATTAAAACTTTCTGATTCTTAGTTCCTTTGTAGCTTATGAAATGTTTTGTGTTTAAATCATACAGCATTCACCAAATATTTTTTCAATATTAATTTTTACCGTTTTTTCCCCTCAAATCATCAGACGGTTAAAAGATGTAGTGATCATAGTTGAAGCATCTTTTTGAACAACAGATGCTTTTACCATAAGGCTTATATTATGATAATTATGACTCCTCAAAGTACAAGTGAGGAATAAGAGAAATATTTGATGGGATTGATGGCATTGGCAATTTGAATGATGTGGATGATAGAAATGGGCCGTTGCTTGCGCACTTTTTAAAATTTTTTTTTCAAATGCAGTTCATTTCAAATGCAGTAGACTGCATGGGCATTAGAAGTAAAACATATGTTCACGACTGATTTTAACATTTGTCAACCTTTAAAGTGCTGGAACCTGCTGAAGTTGCTTGAGCAGAAAGAGTAGCTCAAGATCAGACTGGACAGAATTTGTAGGCTTATCTTGGATCTACACTGTCCATTATTTAGCTATGTACTCTAGCCAAAACAACCTTGCAATCAGTTCAGCTGTTTTTCATCTTTGAAAAGAACCATTTATTCACTTTAGCTCTGAAAGTGTTAGATGTTATTTTTTTCAAAGAAATGATTGGTCTATGAAAGGTAATTATGAGACAAATAGCCAGTGTTCAGACCAGGGTTCATTTTTACTAAGACTTCTGAACTTTGGTCTAATTCTAAATTCCAAGTATACCCATCTTACTGACTGAAAAAAATGTCTGTGCCAAGTAGATGGCTATTCTTGGAATTTACAAAGTAAATCAAGCTGGTTGGTGAAAAAGGCTCCTGCTCATTTAAAGATAAATTACCTTATTTAGTATATCCAGCTCCTAAGTGCCTTTCACAACTTGAGTTGCTTTTTCTGCCAGTGTAATCCAAGAACAGTGTATAAAATGTGCAGTCTGATCTTTGATCTAGCTATCCACTTTGCAGGGACATTCTGGACAGAAACAACCTTGAAATTGCTCTAGTATGGGTCATACTTTTGGAGTGAAAGTGTCTGTTGGGTTTCTATTGGCACTTTAAGGGTTGAAGAAGAAGATAGGTATGAATTTAAAGCTGGATTTAAATAGGTGCTTTATCACAGTTCATTTACTTTTATCACCATTGCTCTCTTCATTTTGTGTCACATTGTGAGTGCCTGTCTCATCAGTAGCCTAGATTTTTTAGCTCCACTGGCCGAAGGCCAGCGGGCTTATGTCATGGCCTGTTGTCCGTCGTGCGTGCGTGCGTCCGTCCGTCCGTCCGTCCGTGCGTTAACTTTTTTTTAAAACGTCTTCTTCTCTGAAACTACCCATCCAATTTTGATGAAACTTCACAGAAATGATCCTGCCATGGTCCTCTTCAGAATTTCTTGAAAGAATTTAATTCCTTCAAAAACTCTGGTTGCCATGGCAACAAAACTGAAAAATTTTGAAAATCTTTGAAAATCTTCTTGTCTGAAACCGTAAGGCCAAGGGCTACCAAATTTGGCATGTAGCTTTATCTAGTGGACCTCTACCAAGTTTCTTCAATTTATAGCCCTGGGGTCAAAATTGGCCCCGCCCCGGGGGTTACAAGTTATACATGGGCTTATTTAGGGAGAACTTTAAAATTCCTCTTCTACCTAGCCATAGGGCCTAGAGCTACCAAATTTGGCATGTAGCTTTATCTAGTGGACCTCTGCCAAGATTGTTCAAATTATAGCCCTGGGGTCAAATTAGGCCCTGCCCGGGGGTAACAAGTTTTACATGGGCTTATATAACAAGTTTTACATGGGCTTATATAGGGAGAACTTTAAAATTCTTCTTTGACCTAGCCATGGGGCCTAGCGCGACCAAATTTGGCATGTAGCTTTATCTAGTGGACCTGTACCAAGGGTGTCCAAATTATAGCCGAGGGTCAAATTTGACTTCGCTCCGGGGGGGTAACATGTTTTACATGGGCGGGCTTATATAGGAAAATCTTTCGCATCTAGCTATAAGGGCTAGAGCTATCAAATTTTGCATTTAGCTTTATCTAGGGGGTCTCTATCAAGGGTGCCCAAATTATAGCCCAGGGGGTCAAATGTAGCCCCACCCCAGGGGGTCACAAGTTCTACATGGTCTTATATAAGGAAACTTTAATAATCTACTTGTACATAGCCATATTTAGGCCTAGGGCTACCAAATTTTGCATGTAACTTTATATAATGGGCCTCTACCAAGAGGGCCCAAATTTTAACTTTGGGGGTCAAGTTTGACTCCACACCAGGGGTCACAAATTTTACATTGGCTTTTATAGTGAAAACTTGATAAACCTGTGTCATGGATCACATATTTTACAGGGCCTTTTATTCAGCAAACTTGTTTTACATGACTTTTTATTGGGCAAGATTAAAAAATCTTTTTGTTTATAACCACACATTCTAGTTTCATATTGTAGGTCTGGGGTCAAAATTGCCTTCATTCCAGGGATCGCAAGTTTAACATGGGCTTCAAAATATTGTCACTTCAATTTAAACATTAATCAAGGGAAATAACTCTTTTTATGAAAGATAAAGTTCGTTACTATTTACCTCCCTTGATTATCAAGCTGCAGTGATACATGATTGGTGCTAGACAAGTTTTTTAGCTCCACTGGCCGAAGGCCAGCAGGCTTATGTTATGGCCCGTTGTCCGTCCATCCGTATGTTAACTTTTTAGCTCACTTGAGCACAAGGGGAGCTTTTAGGATCACCTGGTGTCCGTCGTGTGTCGTCAACAATTCTTTAAACATCAACTCCTCCTAAACCACTGGGCGGATTTGGACCAAACTTGGCTGGAATGTTCCTTGGAAGGTCCTCTTTAAAAACTGTTCACAGAATTTGATTCCATCAAAAACTCTGGTTGCCATTGCAACCAAATGGAATTTTTTAGGGAATTCTTTAAAAATCTTCTCCTCTGAAACCACGGGTCAGATTTTGAAATAATTTCACAGATATGCTCCTTGGGTGACCCCTTTTAAAAATTGTTCGTAAAATTTTGATCCGTCAAAAAATGTGGCTCTGGTGAATGGGGGCTTCTTGCACCATATAGAAATGAAGGAATTCTTCAAAATTCTTCTTCTCTGAAACCGCTGGTCAGATTTCGAAATAATTTCACAGGATTGTTCCTTGGGTGACCCTTTTCAAAAACTGTTCGTAAAATTTTGATCCGTCAAAAAACGTGGCTCTGGTGAATGGGGGCTTCTTGCACTATACAGAAATGAAGGAATTCTTTAAAAATCTTCTCCTCTGAAACAGCAGGTCAGATTTTGAAATAATTTCACAGGATTGTTGCTTGGGTGACCTTTTTCAAACTTTGTTCCTAAAATTTTGATCCGTCAAAAAATGTGGCTCTGGTGAATGGGGGCTACTTGCACTATATGGAAATTTAGAAATTCTTAAAAATTCTTCTTCTCTGAAACGACTGGTCAGAATTTTACTTAATAGCCAGTGGAGCGATACAGGGCCATCATGGCCCTCTTGTTTTTCACATGGAATGCCTGTATGAAGCCTATATGCAGTTTTAAAGAGAGTTCTGTTGTTAAGTGCAGCTCTGGCTGTAAGAAAGTTTTGTCATGTCTGGTATTTATTGAATAACCAGCATTTTGTCCTTTTGCCACAGCATTTTTCATTCTTCCAAACAACAAATTTCAATTTTTGAGGTATGTTTATTTTTTCCTCAACAAATGCCATCATTTTTGACAAGTTTAAATTTTTGTCATTAAGTAAAGAGTCAACTCAGTAACCCATGTGCAGATATTTTTAATCTCTCAGCGAACCACTGTTGAAATCATTGTGGCAAAACGAATTGCTATACAAGGAGTTTCTTCGTTTTGCAACAGTGATTTTACAGTTAATTTGATTACCGATACTGGGCCTGGTTGGTATGTTTGTCAGAGAAGCAATCTTTCTGAAAAACGTTTTTACAATTCATGAGAAGCTGTCTTCTTATAATTTTGACCTTATTCAGTATTTCTACTACTACCGGATAAAGCACAACTTAAGCTGAACTTACATTGCATACAATGTACAGTCTGATGTGTGATCTACACCCTGGACTCCTTTGTAACATTTTTTGGTCAGATCAACTCTGAAATTAAGAAAAAAAATTTTTTTTTAGTATTTCAAGGCTCCCTATCAATGTGCTATAAAGAAATGACCCATGCTCTGTGAAAAGGGGGTTTAATGCGGGGGGGGGGGGGGGGGGGGGGGGGATTAACCCAGGTCAGCCTGCAAAGTGTGCAAAACTTTTTGCTGTTGTTAAATTTTCTGCATATCAAAGGACTATACTACCCTCAGATTCAGTCTGTTGTTGGGCAAAATGGATTTCATTTATCCATAATTAATGATTACTTGCTTGGTATGATGTATTACAGAGATCCTAAGTGCCACTAAAACTGTCCAAGAGTACAGAGTTGATTGTATTTGTGTACCACTTGTGTTCATACATACTTGACAAAACTTTACTGGCACAACATATAATGCCCGGGCATTAGACAACTGTTAACCCTTCACCAAATAATTCTGTGTTAGTGTGAAAAAGGTTTTTTCAAAAACTGTTGGAAAAGGAGAAAATGCTGGTGACTGGCATTATTTCCTTCCCAACAATATTTTCTACCTTTTAAAGGACAAATTTACTGATTTTAGCCACAGTTAGTCTCTTGTAAATGCTTTCAAGTTTCAAGAAGTGGTTTGCATGATAAATTGTGGTTAAAGTTTTGGTCAAGTAGAACATTTTCTAGATTTTTTTATCTGTAAGATAGCTGAATGAGAGAATGTGTATATGTGTAACATAATCCAAGCTATTTATTTTTTACCCTTTCAAATACTTCGCTGTAAATCCACAACTGTCTTGTATATATTTGTACTGACTCGGAAAATATTAATATTTCTCAATGGAATTGCATGTTTTGATGTGAGTGTGCTTTAACACTTTACTACACAATAGTGTTTTACCAACATACATGTTTGAATGACTTTGAGGCAGAAGCCTTTGAAAAACATTGTTGGAATAGGAGAAAATGCTTGTAACCACCATTGCTCCATTTACTACAATGTTTCCTATCTTTTAAAGGGCAAATCCCATCACTTGATCCTCACCAACTTTGCAATCTGTAGATGCTCAATCTAAAGATGATTTGGACAGATCTATATCTTAGTTTTTTTGTAGAGTAAACCTTTTACACAACTATGCTTTGTTGTTTTTTTTTGTAACAATCATGAGGATTGTTTGAAAGCAATGTGGGATGAGGAGAAAATGTTGGTTACCGATATTTTCTATGTATCACTTAATGTTATTTAAACTATCTAAGATAAATCCCATCATATGAACAACATTTGTCCAGAGCAAATGTTTACACACAAGTCTTAAACTTTGCTATGTGGTGAAGTGTTTAGGCAGTTTGTAAAACTGTTTGGTAGCCGCTACTGCAATTTCTCATACTGTCATGCTATTTTCCATGTGGACTGAAAAGGTAGTTTTTGTATCACTTGCAGTTGGCAGCTATGGCAAATATTTCGAGAAAAGGAACAATTTCTTTTAACTAGGAATTGTTCCTTTCCGACATTGTTTTCCATACCATTAATAATTAGTATTTTCTTTTGCTGTTTGTTTCTGGTATAGGTTGTAATAGTTTCTGGTACTTCAAAAAGGGCCTGTACAATGAAATATTATCATTTTGACTTTTTTGTTATTACACAGTTAATCCTTTACCAATCAATCATGTGTTTTTATAAACCTCAGGAAAAAGGATTTTGAAAACATTGAGGAAAAAGGAGAAATTGCTGGTAACCAGCATTTTCTCCTTTTCCCTGCAATGTTTTTACCCTTTCAGAAACAGTATCACCATTTGAGTCTCATTTAATTTTTCACCTATAAATATTGAATTTGAGTAATACTATAATGCTGTTGTTTGGTAAAGATTAAAAGTTGAACATTTAAACTGATGGTTTTACTCTATTATCAGTGTCTAAAATGGTAATGAACACATTAAAAACTGCAGATGACTTCTATATGTTTTAAAAAGATTTTTTTTAAAATGGATAGCTGCAGCTTTGTTTAGGTAGTGAATCAATAGGAAAAGTGAGTCCTACAGTCAAATTCTGACATCACAATCTCTCTAAACTGGTTTTTGACATATAAATTGGTTGATACAGTTTCTTTTCTCTATTTTTGTGTGTGATTAAGTTAGTTAGAGTGCAATAGATTTATTAGGAGGGCATAGTTCTCTGTTTGCACAATTCTTTTTTTAGTTAGGGTTTGTTGTTATAGCAGAACAATGATTTCAGTAATAATTTTCGAGAAAGAATTAAACGGTCATTATTTTTTATGGTCATTTGCTTCCTATTCTACAAATGGTCCTGAAACCAATCAAAAAATTTTTTTAGTTGTTTGAAGAAATAAGCGGCATAAGTTACTGTTTTCATTTCTAGCCATAGTGATATTGATTGGTAAACAAAGCCTGTCTTACTGTGGGATAAACCCATTCATTTGAGTCAATGTTTTTGTTTTGTTGTGTAGATGCAGATCAAACTGCATGGAAGGTGCAGTCTGCTCTTCATTTTTCTCCTAAAGCAAATTTGCAGGGGACAACTTTGCAGTCATCCATGTAAGATATTGACATTGAATATAGGAACTGAAAAATAATGAGCAATTTCTACTCAAAAATTCTTTTCAAAACATGATCTGCTGCAATACAAAAACATCATCTGAAGCTTGTAATTTTATTTATTAACTCTTTACCAGATGACAAAATTTAGACTTCTCCTAATTGAGAGCATTTTCAGATGACATATTAAATAGCTAAAAAAAATCAAGTTTGAGTCTGTAATGGTAGAAAAAATTGTGGAAAAAAGAGAAAATACTGGTTACCAGCATTTTCTTCTTTTCCCACCATGTTTTCAAAAAGCTTTTTGACCTAGTGTAGGGATTGTTTGGTAAACGGAGAAATTTTTGCAGACTATTTTTGCATAGGTAGTATCTTGGTCTTTCATTTGAAACAAAATGCCGATTTTATTCTTCTATCAAGTCTAGGGTTAAGCACATGTAGTTCTCTCAGTTTTTAAACAATTTTTCTCTTGTATAATCTGATGGTGACAGGAAAATTAAAAAATGAGAGTGTATGTTTGAGAGAAGGGTTTGATGAGATTAGAGCTGTATATTTGATAACAATCATATCTCTGTATACCATGACTGGAAAACACTGACAAGTACCACCATATTTGAGGGATTTTCCCCCACTTTTTCAGTATTTAACTTGTTACCACATAATCCTACCACATAATCTCAAGTTTTAACAACTGTGAACAAGAAAGCTTTTGAAAATATTGTCGGAAAAGGAGAAAATGCTGGTAACTAGTCCTTTTCCCATAATGTTTTCTACCCTTGGAAAGAAAGAAAAACCTACACTTTGGAAAAAAAACCTACACTTTGGACCACATTTAATTTGTTGTCTGCAAATGCTTTGCTGAACTAGGACAAGTCCAAACTTTTGTTGTTTGATAAAGAATTAACTCTTTACTAGATGGCTAATTTTAGACCCATTAATATTGAAACCATGTGTAGGGGACAAATTAAAATTAGGCTCAAACAATACAAACTTGATTTGAAAGGATAGAAAAAAACTGGGAAAAGGAGAAAATACTGGTTACCAGTTAGAAAAAAATAAAATGTATGAAATGGAGAAATAACTGGTAAACTGCATTTTATGCTTTTATCACATTGTTTTCAAAAGTCTTCCCCCTCGGGTTCGTTAAAACAGTTAATAAAGTGCATTTATCTTAGTGTTGTGATATGTGGAAGAGTCACTAAAATTGGCATTAAATGAATGTGTTACCTCCGATATCAGATTTGAAGCAGATGATTTTGAAAAAAAAAAAGAAAAAAATTGTTTCCAAAATTAGAATTATCAGCTTGAATTGAGTTTTTGTACAAGCATTTACTGCTTTTGCAAATCTTTCAAGTAGAATAGTCAATTGTAGTGGGTAGGGAAGTAAAAGGTTATATATAATCTTTGTTTTTCCAACTTTAAAAATTTCTTTCCCTGTGTTGAACTCTAATATTTTATGCTTTTTTTTTTTGTTTGCATCTGATAGCTTTAAATTACAATGTATTAGTCCAATGCTTACAATATACAACACAGTCAAATCTCAGTCATTTGTAGACAGGATGGACAAATAACAAATCTGTAATATCAGTGTATTTGAAGTATTCAAAAATTCACTCTATACATTGACTTTTTACCGAATGACAAAATTTTTGACTTGTCCAGTTTGAAATCTGTTGCAGCCAAATTTAATGTGGTTCAAATGACGAGTTGTTTTTAAAAGGGTAAAACACTGGGGGAAAAGGAGAAAATACTGGTTACCACCATTTTGTCCTTTTGTCACAATTTTTTCAAAAGGTTTCTTTCTCAGGGTCGCTAAAAATTGGGATTGTTTGGTACAGGGCTAAATCTGTACTAGACGATGGAATTTTAAATCATTCCAACTTGCAAGCATCAACAAACTGCGACTCAAATGAGGCAGTTTGCCTTACAGAGGGCAGGAAACATTGTGAATTAGGAGAAATTGCTAGTTACCAGCATTTTCTGTTTTACCCTTAATGTTTTCAAAGGCCTTCTTGCTTAGTATGGTGAAATCAGAGTATCAATTTGTAAAGTTTAAAGAAAAAAAATGCAAATATTCTACAGGTACTACTTCAAATTACAGGCATTGCATTGTCAAATGATCGAGATTTCACTGTATTTTTCATACAATTTTTTCATGATACATTATTACGTAAGGTTGATTAAGTTTTAATCCATTCCTTGAAATTGTTTTGAATCAATTTTACTAAGGACTTTGTCAGTTTACATTTCAGACCTACTTTCATTTTAGGTGGATGGTTTTGCAAAATACTTAAGAAATTCATTGTGTTTAAGCATAACCAGTCATGACAATTTTGGATATTTGCAGACCCAAAGAAAAAAACATCTTGTTAAGTAGGGTAAAAAAAGAATTATTTAAGGATCAAAACATTGACACAAAGGGAGAAATTGTTCATTACAAGAAATTTCTCCAGATGTTTCCACAGCTATTCTGCTACAAGACAGTACAAATTGTTTGTAGGTGGGAATTTGTTAGAGCAGAACCAGTTTAGTCCAATTGATCTTCGACAGTCACATTGTTCAAGAAAAGGATTAGGTAGCTTATTGACTACCTTCTGTGTTTTACTCATGAATTGTTATTTTCTTGTACATCAACATCATTCTACATTGGAGATCATCTTTATATAATTATTGTTGTTCATATTGTAGTATAGGTATTAATATCCTACAAAACAAAGGTTCTGAAATAGTAAATAAAACCAAACTTTGCATTTATGTGACTCGGTGTTTGTTTGATTTTGTTAAAAATTCCAACTGCCAACATACTGGTAGTAACCTCCCGTTAACTCTTTATCAAACGACAAAACTTTGGACATGTCCAAATTGAAAGCATTTGCTGACGAGAAATCAAGTGTGGCTCAAATGATAACGTTTGTCTCCAAAATGGTAGAAAACATTGTCGGAAAAGGAGAAACTGCTGTTTATCATACTATTAGTAACCTCCTTTTAACTCTATACCGGGATCTTGTATGGCTCGGTGGTAAAGTGTAGGACTCGTGACCTGGAGGCTCCTGGTTTGAGCCTCACTGGCTCCACCGCGCTTTCACAGGAGTGTCCTTGGGCAAGACACTTCAGAGCCCTAGCCTAATACCGGTGAAACCCAGAAAATACATGAATATGTGACATGTAGCCGTGATATGACTGAAATAATGTTGAAAGCGGCGTAAAACACCATTCAAACAACTTAACTCTTTACCAAACGGCAACATTTTTGACTTCTCTAAATTGGAAGCATTTGCTGACGACAATTCAAGTTGGGCTCAAATGATAAAATTTGTCTCGAAAATGATAGAAAATATTGTGGGAAAAGGAGAAAATGCTGGTTACCAGCATTTTCTCCTTTTCCCACAATGTTTTTAAAGGCCTTCTTCTACAGGGTTGTTAAAACTCGGGATTGTGTTGTAAAGGGTTAAGAAATGCTGATGAAATTAGATGTACTAGTCAGTACTGAGGTATCTGTGTTGCTTGTATCAAGCTTTACCCTTTCTCAAACAACACAACTTGGACTCTTCCAAAATCAAATCATCTGCAGACAATAAATTCCAAATTGGTACATGTGAATCGGGTCCCTATAAAGTAAGAAACGGAACCGAAACGCAACGGAGCGAAACGAAACGGAATAAAACGGGAACGAAACGACAGAGAACGAAACGGAATGGTACAAAATCAAGCAGAAGGAAAACTTACATTTTTGTAATTACCTTACTTTAGATCGCAGTAAGTGTAACAAAGTAAAAATTAAAATTTGATGGCGGCTGTGCGCACGATGATCATGCTACTATTGTGAATCTTGATAATTATAATGAAGACATTTTATTTTATTATTCTCTTGAATGAACTTCTATTGTTCACTTTGTTATGACATAAATCACCAATAAAATGTTCTTCATGTTTCCGGCAGCCATCAGTACAGCTAATACGTCGCAGCCCGGTATACTGATTGATTGATTGATTGATTGTATGGTGTTAAACGCCGTTTTCAACATTATTTCAGTTATATCGCGGCCTGCGGTGAAAGAGAAATGAATGCTGCTGCAATGACTATCATCAATCCTCGAAAAGAAGTTGGAATAGCAGGGAATCGAAACAGCGTCTGTTCTAAAATCCTGTACGCTACTGACTGAGTTACAGAGTCTCGACCTTTTGATAATACCTACTCCTGGTAATGAAACCAGTGTGGATTCTAATAAGATAGGTTAGAATAATCTGTTTTATGTCGTGCGAATTAAAATGCTTATTCGCCTGACAGTGGTCGGATTATTATTTAACATTTTTAAATGCGACCGGAATGATTAGTTTGGGAAAATCTTTTTAAGTCAGATTTCAGAGGTTCTTGCATTAAGTCTAAAACGTCTTTATTTATATTTTGTACATTTATGCAGATATCCTCTTTCTTCATGCATTGATTGTCTTTAAATCACTTTGATTTCTCTCCCCAAACAGAGGCCTCGAAGACCTTATGTCACTGACCATGGCTAATTACGAGGGGTGATCATAAAGATCGTGGACCACCTCGTTATTTTGAAAACTACTTCACGTACGAATACGAAAAATTGCACAGATGAGCATTAATTATCTGGTAACCGACTAAAGCTTCCAAATGTCGTCTTTTTCAAGTAGGTAAAGTGTGACGTCATTTTAATGACGTCATATACTGCATTAGTAGTCCAAAATGTTCGACGACGTTTTATTTGAGCCGAGAGTAATCACAAAGTTTTACTTCAAATTTGGAAAGTATTTATCAGAAATCAAAACAAATTTAGAAACAGATTAAGGGGACTCTGCACTCAATAAACCCGATATTCGTAAATGGATCGAACCGATTTAGACATAAGTGCGATACTGTTAAAGATTACCCTAAATCTGGCTGTCCATCAACATCATTCATAGATATTTTAATCATCATGGATGTAGAGCAGCATGTAAAACAAGATCGCCAAGATACTGTGAGGAAAATAGCTGACACATTTAGCACTTCATATAACGGTGCCAAGTAGATTTTGAGTGACAATCTTGGAATGTAGCGTGCGAAAGTTTGCACAAAATGGGTACCTCGACTATTGACGCCCGAGGCAATGGGGGTTAGGGTCGAAGGCTGTTAAGAAATTTCAGAACGCATTAGGGTAGAGAGGTGAAACTTTACTGATCGTATTGTAACATGCGATGAAACATAGGTACACTTTAATGAGACTGAAACTAAACAAAAAGCAGTGTAGAGAAACATTTAACACCGCCTTCCGCCTTTAAAGCCCAACTTTCTGATTCAGTCGGTAAAGTTATGTGCATCATATTCTTCTATTTTCCTTGTTTGTTCCAAATCATGTTGTATCTATACATACAACAGTCAATGCTGACTTTTATGCCCATATTATTCAAGGAAATTTCACAAACACCGTACGAAAAAGACAGCCAGAAGTCATGCGGAGTGACGTCACTTTACACCAAGATAACGCCCTAGTTCACAAAGCCACACTTTGACAGAAAACTCTGCAAAAACTAAACACAGAAACACTAGCCAACCCTCCCTACGATTCAGTCCTGACCCCTTGTGAACTTTGGCTAGTTCCTGTTTTAAAAGATTCTCTACGTGGCATGCACTGCGGGAGCAGAGAGGAACTAACCCATTGGGAATACCTCGGGTGATGGGAGCCATTAAATCCCTCGGCTGTATCAGGGATCTTATATATGTGTATATACGATCCCTGGCTGTATCTGGTGGATTGATATGCACCTAAACGGTACATTTCATTGCCGGAAATACACCGGTTTACCGTTCTGAAAATTGTAAGGCTCCTCTTAAAAAAGAAAACTTGAGTCTCAATTTTCTATCGAAAACTTTCTAACTATATTTCAGTTGACAAACAGTTCGTACAATCATTTTTTAACGTGGTTTATCAATTCCGATTGAAGTTTTCACCGACAGATAGATAGATAGATGTGAATAACTTCATCGAGGTTGTGTTTGTCGTTGCTAAACGACTTACAGTTGCGCCGCCATGTATAACGTCACGTGATCGGCAGTTCAAATGGAAACAACCATTATATGGACGAGGTTAGATGTAGGTACGGAATCGACCGAGTTGTGACGAGTGGAACTAACCCTCACTATGACCGAGTCCTCGAGAGTAATGTCACGTGACGCGCTCGCGCACGTGTTTCGCGCAGGGATTCAAGATAAAATAAGTGCATGGAATTCGAAGGAGGTTATTTTTAAAAAAAGTAGACATTCCAAGTTGTTTTTTGTAACAGTATTCCAATACAGCCACTGGTCCACGTTCTTTCTGATCACCCCTCGTACGTGTATTCAACGTCTTCTTCTTTTCGCGTAAAACAGATATACATAAAAAAATCTTGTGGACCGGGACAGCCGAAATAGAAAATGTGCTGATCTAATCAGCATTGAAAATATTTTTCCTAGATCTTATATCTAAAGGGGTCCAGGGGTATCATTTCTAATGTTGATATAACCGAGTATGTACTCTAGTCCACGGCAGTGCAGCTTGGATGATCGATCAGTAACCCTAGATACTTAGAACTTCTCTGTTGAAATATTCCTGTTACGTTTTAAAGCCAATAGAGACCAAAATTTAAAACAAAACGGATGTTGAAATGCATTTAGATTTAAACCATACCTTTGAAAATATGGAAAATATTGTGATAGATTGAATGTTGTTTTACGCCGCTTTCAACAATTTTTCAGTTATATCACGGCGACAGCTCACAAATTCTTGGGTTCCACCAGTACTGGGCTAGGGCTCTGAATTGTCTTGCCTAAGGACACTTCAACGAAAAAACCAGTGGATCCAGTGAGGCTCGAACCCAGGGCCTCCAGGTCACGAGTCCTACACTTTACCACTGAGCCACGCAGGACGCTGGAAAACATTGTGAAGAAGTCAATCTGTTATTGTGCAGCCGGTCCAAGTGTTAGTCGCTGGCAGCAAAATAAATTCTAAAGTCAGATAAAAAGTAAAAAAAAGAGAACGAGCGACCTGGTAACTTTTAACCTAGATTTGAAATTAATTTTTCTACTTGCGACTTAGAGCGATGGGAAGATCATTTCTTTCAGACGAGATTATTTCCCCGGCATGTGCACCAATTCCTTTTAAGGTTTCTGGGTACATCTTAAATTATGTGCCTTTTTACGTGGGAAGTAACCTTCTATGGCGTGATATTATACGTTGCAATATTGTATCTGGTAATATATATCTTCCATTATTAAAAATTTATATTCTATATTAAGATATTTATTATCCCCCGCCGAAGGCGAAGGGATATAGTTTTAGCGTTGTCCGTCCGTCCTTCCGTCCGTCCGTCTGTCCGTCCGTCCGGGAGAATATCTCTAATACCATTGAACCGAATTTCGTGAAACTTTATACATGTGTACAATAACCCATTACGCGAAATACTTTTTTTTTTATTCGATGCAAAATGGCCGACTGGGAGCGATTTTAAGTTACGCGGTCGAGTAAATTTTTGATGTTTTGAGTCTTATCTTGAAAACTATACATAGTTTTTACATCGAACTTGTCACATCTATCAACCACCATTTGGAAATGCAGGACAAAAAGTTTCACCCATATTGACCATGCAACACCAGAGTTATATACCCTTGTTTTTTGTAATGCTGTGTCATGGAAAAAGGGGGCTTTATGTATATTTTCATAATGGACCAATATCTCTTTAACTGCAGGACAAAATGTTATGAAACTTCATTTTTATATTGTTTATCACAAGCCACAGACAACAGTTCTATATTTTAATTTCATGAAATACCACGTCATGAAAAAAGGGGGCTAAATGTATAATTTCATCATGAACCAATGACCGTCTGTTCGTCCGTCTTTCCGGACAGATATCTTATAAAATCCTTGGCAAAAACTAATGGAAATTCATACACGTGTTCCTTGTGATGTCCGCCGATATTTATTTATTCATTTATTTATTTTTTTCTTTTGCTTTTTATCCCCCGCCGAAGGCGGAGGGATATAGTTTTAGCGCTGTCCGTCCTTCCTTCCGTCCGTCCGTCCTTCCGACCGTCCGTCTGTCCGTCCGTGTGTCCGTCCGGGAGAATATCTCAAATACGATTGGACGGAATTTCGTGAAACTTTATACATGTGTACAGTAACACTTGTTTTTTTTTTTATTCGATGAAAAATGGCCGACTGCGAGCGACTTTAAGTTACGCAGTCAAGTAAATTTTTCGGCGGGGGATATCATTTCAACGAAATTGCTTGTTTCATTTTCAATATGGTGTCATAGAAAAAGGGGGCTTCATGTATATTTCCATTAGGGATCAATATCTCTTTAACTCAAAATCCTTGACGAAAATTAATGAAACTTCATACGTGTGTTCCTTATGATAGTCCGCCAATATCATTATTTTAGCTTTTTTGTTTAAATGTCGTGTCACGGAAGAAGGGGAATTGGTGGTTTTTTTTTTTTTTTCCATTATGGACAATATCTTTAACTACTGGACAAAATGTTACAAAACGTCATATTTATATCGTTTATCACAAGCCACAAACAATAGACCTAGCTATTTGTTTTTAGTTCATGAAATGCGATGTCATGAAAAAAGGGGGCTAAATGTATAATTTCATTATGGACCAATACAGTCTGTTCGTCCATCCGTCCGCCCGAACAGATATCTTCTAAAGTCCTTGACGAAAATTGATGAAACTTTATGCATGTCTTCCTTTGGATAGTCCGTTAATACAATTTTCTTCTATATATAATGACGTGTCATGGAAAAAGGGGGCTTGATGCACATTTTCATTATTTGTTTTCATTTAATGAAATGCCATGTCATTGAAAAAGGGGACTTAATGTATAACCTCATTACGGACCTCTTATATATTTTTTATTTAATGAAATGCTGTGCCATGGAAAAAGGGGGCTTAATGTATAATTTCATCATGGACCAATAACAAAAAGGCCACATGTACATGCAAAACACAATACCTCTAATATGTTTGTATCAAAAAAGGTCTTTTTCGGCGGGGGATATCATTTCAACGAAATTGCTTGTTGTCTATAAAATGAATTTATTATGTATGAATGATGTATATGTATATTGTGTGTAAGATATATTAATTGTGTATATAAATATTTATCGAGTAAAAACTTATATATTGTGTATAAAATATATTTATTGTGTAAAAAAATTATTTATTGGGTTAAAAAGATATATATTGTGTATAAAAGATATTTATTGTGTATAAAAATATTTATTGGGTAAAAAAAAATATACCTTGTGTATAAAATAAATTTATTGTGTATAATATATATATATCGTGTATAAGTAACGAAAATATTTATGTGCGAAATTAAAATTCATTTGCCAGAAAAAAATATATATGGTATCAGAAGAACTCGTACCCTGGAGAACTCGTACCCTTAGCTTGAGGGTAATGAGTTTTCAAGCGTCTTCCGATCTCCTGTCAGTCATCTGACTCGGCCACAAGGCCTGCACTCTTAACATGAAAATTTGCAGTTCAGAAAGAATGCAATGCAATGCTTTGCTAGGATCAGGATTCACTAGTTATCATCAACAAAAACACACAAAAAAACCCTAAGGCAGAGCCTTGATTGATTGTGATATGGTGTTAAACACCGTTTTCAACAATATCTTAGTTACATCACGGCGGCCAGTGCACCTATCCGTGCTTGCCCTGGCGTTTCTTCTTATCAGTACTCCGCACAATGTTCCTTCCAAGCCACTGGCTGATTCCCCAAATAACCATCGTCGAAACATTGGTCAGCAGTGAGAGAGGAATGAATCTTGTTGCAATGACTATCATCAGTCCTTGGAAATAAGTTGGCTGAGCCGCAGATCCAACTTGCGACCTCCTGTTCTCAAGTCCTGTGCGCTACCGAGTACCGAGTGAGCCAGAGGGAGCAAGTCAGCACGCAACTTCAAAATACATTACGGCAAACAGATAAATTACCAAATAAGGGGAATTTCTATGTTTTGACACATTTTCTTAGAAGCCTTTTCGTGCTTTAACCCATTACCACACAATCCCTAGTTTTAACACCCCTGTTAGAGAAGGCTTTTGAAAACATTGTAGGAAATGGAGAAAATGCTGGTAACCAGCAGTAGTAATAGCGTCTCTTTGCTTGTAAACAAACGGGCGCCATCTTGGATGACCTAGTTACTATTTTTAGTAACTCATTTACATATAAGGATGTTTAGACCAGCGGCCATCTCAGATGACCTATTTTTTTTTTGGCAGAATTTGACGTGCTTTTTGGACAGCCATTTTGGATGACCTAATTTTTATTTTAGACCAGTAGCCATTTTGGATGACCTATTTTCTTTTTTAAACGACCATTTATTTAAATGTGCTTTTGGCACAATATTGATTTTTCTTTTGGGTATAAATTTGGAGAGAAATAGCTTTAAAAATGAGTCGTATAAGCGAGTACCCTAACAGTATACAGAGCTGACTTGTATACTCTATCTAGTAATGATCGCGGGCATTGAGGGTCAGGCCCTTTTACGAGACGGAGATTTTCCCGCTTAGACTCATCTTTAACGCCACACCAAGTCAAAGAGCCGATTCCTAACCTTACTACGACTCTCGGTCAAGTCTATAAGGTTAAGTCGGTCTAACGACACATCCATGCTCTTTGAAGTTTCTCACAAAGAATTACAAAAATTCGGTAGAAAAAAAAACGGTACCTTCGATGTTGTCTCTTCAACGTCCTGAACTCAAATGACAAAGGAGTATTTCCGATATGACTCGCGCGCATGCGTCAATCCACATACGTGTCTAAACACGTTTTATAAGCTATTGTTAATGTCGACACACTGTCTGATTTTTGTTTATTTAGGGACGGAAGTACGGACAATGGCCTATTGAGATTCACTTTCAGTATCTGTTTTACATGTTAAGGTAAGGCTTTAGACAAAATGCAGGTGAATATAACATGAAATATAATTTTTCATCTCAACTGGTCAATTAGTATGCAATTACGAATTTTATACATGATAAATAAGTACACTTTTAAATTTCAGATTTTTTACCTAATATCCTTCTTGTTCTGCATACATTCAAATGACAAAATCACAGCCTCTAAATTTTACGGAAATAATTAAATAATAAAAATATTTACCAAATCGATAACTTCCAAATCCAACCTGCAAAAAGACATTTAATTCCCCAATACACACTTCAATATAGAAATATAGTGCGCTAATTCCGGTAAATATGGTCTTGAAATCCATTTTGAGAAAAAATTTAAAATAGATCTGTTCTTGTCTGTAGCTAAAGCAAGAATGAACAAGTTTTATCAAGTGCTTACATGAAAAGGAGTCTTTCAGGGCTGTTGCGCCCTATACGTCAATATTGGTGGACTTGGATTAGGCTTAATTTCATTTTGAAAAGAACGTGGGACAATGTTTTTACAAGATCTTTAAAATATCGGAAAAATTCCCCTAAATTGCTGCAACTTATAGCTCGATGGTAGGTAGTATTTTGAGGGATCTACCGAAGTTTTAGTTCTCGTTTCTTTCGACGATTCCATCTCAGAAGTTGTCTGGGTCCAGTCTGGGTTCATCATCTGGGGATACACTGTATTCAGGCTACTTTTCTTAAATATTAAAGGCCTTTGAAAACCAAATAAAACTGTTAAACCACGCAATCGTTTTTAGCTTCTAGGACAACTGTTTACACTGCCACTTTTTTATAAACCACCTCAAACGTTAGAACAGATCCTCAGCTATCATTTGAACCCTAGGTTCACGGTTCGATTTTTAACCAGTGTGGAACTAGATCATTAGAGCTTTCCACTACCCATTGAACCACAATGACTTATACATAGTGAAAGATATTACTCTTAAGGTTTCCTACATCTAAATATAGGTATGACATAATTCTTCTAAATAAAGCGGACCAATAAGAACAGAGATCAGTGATGTAATGACTCTAAATATAGTTGATGATCACAGTGTAGATCAATATTTCGGTTATTGATGTCGAATTGAAAATTTAAGTGTAGATCAAGATCATACTACACAGAACACGATAAGGTAATATTATTTCCCCCTAAATCATAACTTTGAAACAGCAATATTTGGGTTATTGGAGGTTATTGATGTAAAGGATGTGAGCAGTACGTTTAATCTCGTTCAAACGTGTCCAGTCAAGTTTCTTTTTGTCGGTTATTTCATTATATAAATTTTACTACGATGTCTTTAAACAATTATTGACTTTCCGCCCCAAATTATTATTAACCCTTTTAATTGCCAAGCGCCACTCACTGACCTTTTGAGGACAGTGTAGATCAAGATCAGACTGCATAGAACACGCTAAGGAGATATTTTAATTCCCAAATCAAAACTTTGATGGAACAGCAATATTTCGGTTATTGATGTCGAATTGAAAATTAAAGAGTAGATCAAGATCATTTCGCAGGATGTGAACAGCACGTTTAATCTCGTTCAAACGTGTCCGGTCAAGTCTCTATTTGTTGTTTATTTGCGTTATATAAATATTGCTGCGATGTCTGTACACAATTACTGAGAGTATAACCTTTCGACATGACCTTATACTGTTTTCTTATAGAATCACTCGACTTAAAAGTATTCTTTCAAATATTAGTGAGTGGGAATTAATCGTCTTTCAGATACTTAAAGGTACTTGAAGACTGATTGAAGATGGTTCCAGGGGCTCTAGTACTATAAAGTGAATAAACAAATTTGAAATCGTAAAGGAGGTTAGTTTAAACATATTTATTTTACATCGATTGAGAAACAAGTTCTGACAACTTATACTAATCTCCCTCGATTCTGCTTCCTGGGAGGATAGTACGGAAAATGTCAAAACCCGCGGCCTTTCATCTATTATTAACCCTTTGGCTGTTAAACGTGACTACCTAACCGTTTATGGACAGTGTAGATCAAGATCAAACGGTGTAGAACATGTAGTTCGAAATCTTAAAGGAGATGAGATCGGAAAATTTCATATTTAGTTTTACGTTATGTTTATCAACACTTAAGGTGAAAGAGGCTTGATAAATGATGGACCAAAGTTACTTTTATTTGTTATTTAACACTGACTAATGAACTTATCCGGTGATAAGGGACGAGTCCGCGACTCCGTATAACCATTTAGCCATGCTACTGAGATTCGCTGTTGGCGCGATTTATATGTCACACACACACACACACACACACACACACACACACACACACACACTATGATGAAGTGAAACAAAACATTGCGAAAAAAAGAAAAGGCATTTATCAAACGAGAAATCTTTCATTAAAATGATTCACAAACTTTAAAAGATAAATTCTCTATTCACAACGTCTTCATTTATTTATTTATTTTTTTTTTTTTTTTTTCTTTTTTCGAGCGGTGTAAACTAATATCAAATTGCACATTTCACTTATTATATAATCCATTCTCACTAATCAGTTACACTATCAAATGAGTTTTGTGGTAGTAAGGACTTTATTGTATTTGAGTTTAACATCGCTTTAATAGCATAAGTCATATTACGGAGGTCAGTGTACCTATCCACGTATTCCTTACCTTTCTTACACCTGTACTAACACAACTCTCTTTCCAATTCACTGGCAACTTTCTCACATACATCAGAGGTGAGAGGCCTGAAACTCAACTAGGGATCCAACTCGCAACCTTTTGATCACGAGTCGGATATGCTACCAGTTGAGCTACCCCGCTCGGGTGTATAGTAATAAGTGTTTATGCATGTTTATCTTCAACCTTGTGAAGAACGTGCATGCGTGCGTACGTGTTGTGTCTGCGTGTTTAATATATTGTTTTTTTTTGTTGTTGTTGGCTTCCTAAGGAAAGCCTTTTATATTTTGAGTCAGAGAATGAAAACCGAGTCAGTTTGTTAGGTTTCCAACAGGAAAGGCTGTTACAACAGGGAAAAAATCTTGCTATTAAATACGCTCTGGTAAAGCAAACCCGTAAAAAGAGCATACGACTTTGCAGCAATAAATTGGTTCTTTATTAGTGCCTGTGCCAATGACATAGGGAGATTTTCTCTCAAAAATCATCCTATTTCCTGAATGTGTTACGACATTATATTGTTCGATGGTAGTTCTCACAATGTTTTACGTTAAGAAAATATACAATGACTCACAATATGTTTACATTTTACAATGACACGACTCGATTTCTTGTTCATTATTGTTTATATTTCACAATATCGCACCCCAATTCGTCGCTTATCCCTATTTAGACTTTACAATGTCACGCCCTTTCCCTTTAACCCGTTCTGGTAAATCAAACCCGTAAAAAAGAGCGTACGACTTTGCAGCAATAAACTGGTTCTTTATTACATGGTCACTTGTATCGCTCTTTCCAAAATATTTTTAGCAAAAAATTTCTCACTGTATCGGACAGAGTAGACTCAAGATCTGGTAGCTCGTTCTGTGCAGTCTCGCAGGCTCCTGGATCTTCACTGGGTGTAAAACCACATAAAGCCCCGCAAAGCAGCCTATGGATTAATGTCTAGTACCTATTTATATCATTGATTATGATGCAAATGACAAAAAAAATCAAGTCGTTTCCCTTTAAATTAAAAAAATTAAATTACTCAAATAAGATTGGACAAGACGCATCATCCTTTTAAAGTCCAGTACCCATTTATATGTCAATGTTTTTGACTTGAAATCGGATTAAGGTAACTTTTAAAGAGAGCCGGTTAATGTTTACATAAATATTATTAATAACCCTAGTAATGGATTAGATTTAGCAAAAATGTAAGATATTGGTCGAAAGTTATAGAAGTTGTTTCTTTCAGCAATGGAATGATTTTTTCTTGACAACCCAACCTTCTAGCAAGTGAATTCGTGTACTGATAAGTTTAATTCTAGGAAATGTAGGCAAAGGCACCACATTTTAGAAAAACAAAGCAAAGAAATCGGTATTCAACCCTTTCTTTCAATTTCTGGCAGTTTCTATTCATGAAATTTGAGAAAACCCTGACAAATGATACGTGACGCTTTACTCTTTCCTTTTGACCTGCGTATTTGTCGTTCAATTCCCAGCCGTTTTAGAGCCGATACTCCTTTTCCTAGAAAAATCGACTTTTTTATTTGCAGTCAGATCGAATCAATATAGGTATCATTGGAATGGCCTTGTCACACGGACTAAGAAAGTGTATAGTTTTGTGGGTGTCACTTAAATGACAACGGATATACAGGGGTTAAAGCTGTGGGTGATACGCGCTTTTGACATCCACTGACACTAAATGACTCCAATCTGTATTTACTGACCGACTTTTACGTTCTTGGTGTCTGTCCACGATAATTTTTCGCTTGGAATTCAAATTGGAAGTCAAAATTTACCTAAAGATCATAGTGAGATCGTAACGTTGCCTGAAAGATTTAAGATACGCTATTAATACAGTAACTTAAACAAAAAGTGGCTAAAAATCGTTTGTTATGAACCGAATTGCGTGATCTTTGTGTCCACTTGTATTAACTTTCGCTCAGAAATCCATTTATGGGGGGTAACGAATACATTCTGGTGAGATGGCGGTTAAAAATGACCTCATTTTCTATAAAAATTACCATAGAAGATCAGCACAAGACAAAAACAAAAACAAACCTTTGTATATGTTATTATACGCACTGGCATTAGCATTAAGAAAAAAAAAACAGGTAAAATCCTTTGAAATAACCCTCGTAGTTTATGAGAAGAAGTTGTTCGAAAATTGAGACAATGGGCGGACACAGGCATACACGCACGATAGACATAGGGCCATTACATAAGCTTGCTGACCTTTGGCCAGTGGAACTAAAACTTTCGTTGTGTAAATGATACGTAGGTTGAATATATTCTTCAAGATACTGGCATACCAGACTGTTACTGTAACCATTAGATGAAATAGATAAAACTTACCCATATAATGTTCACATTCCCCACTCCATATCAAAACTTTCCTTTTATTAGAAATATTCATAAACGTTAACACTGTTGGTCTCTAACCACGATAAGTCACTTTTGAACTCAGAATTCACCTAGAGATTAAAGTGATATCGTAATATTACCTGAAATATTTCAGATAGGCTATTAATGCAGTAACTCTAACAAAAAAATGCTAAAATCATTGTTCATGAATCGATATTCATGATCTTGGTACCTATTTGTATTAACTTTTGCTAAGAACTCCATTTACGAAGGTAAGGAATACATTTTTGAGGAGTCGGAGGCCGGAAATGACGCCATTTTCTATAAAGATTACTATAAAAGAACACCAAAAGGTAAAAGTAGCTTTATATATGTTATAACGCATACTGGTATTAGTGTATGGTTTAACACGTTTGCATTTGACTAAATTTAAATCGTCCTTGATTGGATAATAAAGTAGGCCGTCATTTATTAAGTTCATTAAGCCCTGCGGTGTTCCATTTACTTTATTATCGTTAAGAACTTCAGTATAAAACTTTCATTTCACATTTTCGACTTCTATCATCACAAAGCACTTTTAAACATGTAATTTAAGTGCCTTTGTAATTTTCAACAAACGAGTCATGCATAGTGTAATACAAAAGTGATTAAACCATACTGACACAGAGAAATGGTGTGGCAAACGCTTCAAAATGACCCAAACGTTCAATTATGATATCTGACATTGAGAATTTTATAAACCGAGTAACAAGCTGGAAATGATATTTACCAGGACAAGAAATGGCATCAGATTGTTTTAACTACTTATCCTGTTGTCTAGTTAATAAACTGACAAACATGATTGGACACGTTATCTATGTTTAGATCATGACGAAAATGACCTGTTAAGAAATCAGACAGTCGTTCTAAAATTAGACAACCAATTAACTGCAAAAGGAAGTGGACTAATCAGAAGAGATTCTGATACGTAAAATACATTGTAAAGAGTGTGTATGTCAAAAAAAGTTCCCATACTGAAACATTTCAACCATTAAGTGCTTAACCATTCATGAGTCTGATTGTTTTACAAGCAGTACTACATCATGCATGCATTAAATAAAGCAAGACCTTTCCTGCATTTCTACTGATGTAATATATATAAATACATATAATATATTTAATTACATGTAAGAAATGTAAATTTCAGTATGTTGGACAAACCCACCAGAAATGTGCCAATCGCATAAATAAACATAAATTTGACATTCTACATTTCCCTGATATGATTACAAATGTTTCAGAACATTTCAATTCCCCTGGACATATCATTCATGATTTTACATTTATGTCTATTGAGAAAGTTTCAAATAACAGGAAAAGACTATTGAAAGAAACATCTTGAATGCACATTCTTGGTACTATTACTCCACATGGAATGAATTCTAAAGTATTATTTGAATTCTTTAGTAAGGAGCTTACTATTCTATATATATATATATCTAACCTTTTACCGCACAATCCCTACTTCTAAAAACCCTACGAAAGAAGCCCTTTGAGAGCATAGTGGAAAAAGGGGAGAATGATGGTAAAAGGAGAAAATGCTTGTAACCAGCATTTTCTCCTTTTCCTACAACATTTTCTACTTTTCCCACAATGTTTTCTACTGTTCCCAAAACAAATTTCAATTTCTAAGTCACATTTGATTTGTCGTCTGCAAAGAAATAATACTTTCATTTCAGTCAAGTCCACGATTTTGTCGTCTGGTAAAGAGTTAAAGTAATTAGAAGTAGTTGTATTGAATATGTATCTCCGGTAGATATGGTCTGAGTGATAGAAATCATCTTTAAAGGGATTGGGACAGTGTGAGGAAAGCAGCATTTGCGGGCTACTGGATTTTCTCACAGTGTTTTCATATTCCCGTTTTTTCCAATAGGGATTTTTGAAACAGGGTTGTTTGGTAACAGTTTATTTATCATTGGTGTTAATTTGAATCGGAGACAAGATGACTGATGACTTCAATTTACATGTTACTCAGGTCAGCCTGCTCTACTGCATTGTCTGATCTTGCCTCAATGCACACTCTCTATTACGATTATTAGGTAGCTTTATAAGCTACAGTAACTTTTGCATTGCTGTTTTTTTTTTCCAACAGTTGTACGTAAAGAGCATGTGGGAGCATTGTGGGTGGGGGAGAAAATGCTGGTAACCAGCATTTTCTCCTTTTCTCACGATATTTTCGACTCCTTCAGAGATGGAGTCAATCATTTAAGCAAAAAAGCTAAATTGCTTTGAATATCTGAAAATTTTCCTAGTGGTAAAAAATTCAAAGTATTGGTGTCATACAGCTTTTATTTTCTTTTAACACGACAGTTTTTACATGCATTTTTCACATTAAGCTTTAAATTTGCATTTTTCCTATAATTTTTGCATCTTCTTAGATCATGTTTGTGTTAAATATACTAAAGCTGTGTTTCCCCCCCCCCCCCAAAAAAAGCTTAATTATAACGCGTTGGAGGAACCTGGTAAATCAAATAGAGAACGTTGACGATTTCTTGCTTGTTTCATTAACTCAAAACACAAAGGGAAATTCATTCTTAATATCTTTTTATTTACAAGCAATACAATCATGATACAATAAGATGAACAACAGATGAGTAACACTTTTAAGAAAATGAATGACATTCTTAAGAAAATGATAGACACTTTTTGAAAAATGAGTAACTCTTTTAAGAAAATGAATGACACTTTTTAGAAAATGAGTGTCACTTTTTGAAAAATGAGTGACACTTTTTTGAAACGGACCCTACGGGAATTACGTTTAAAAGTACAAAAACGTAGAAGGTAGTGACCTTTTTGAAAAATGAGTGACACTTTTTTGAAACGGACCCTACGGGAATTTACGTTTAAAAGTACAAAAACGTAGAGGGTAGTGACCTTTTTGAAAAATGAGTGATACTTTTAAGAAAATGAGTGATACTTTTTAATATTTGTGTGACAGTTTTTAGTATCTGTCTGACACATTTTTTTGAAAATTGAGTGACACTTTCTTTTTCTTTTTGAGAATTGAGTGACAATGAAGAAATATCTTACAGGTTTATATATAAATGTCGTAATATCGTTGAAAGCAAATTTGACAGTGGTCGACCATCAAAACCCGTATGGCTCTGTATCAAAGAGGTCTACTTTTCGTCTTTTTGTATAAACCATTTGATAACTTTTTTGTTCTTCTCTATTATACAATTTTCTTTTCTTTTTATCCCTACAAATTTTACTAGGATTGGTCACAGTGATATTTGAACTACTTTGAGGGTCTGTGACTATATCTTTCACGCTATGAAAATTAATGAGTTGACTGTTTTTATAATTTAGGGTAAATCCCCTCACTTTACAAGTTTCATTGTTTTCATTCGTTTTGTAAGCATAATTTTTTGGCCCCCCAGACACAAACTCCACAATGTACTCTCCATTCTGAAGCTCATTCGTCAGTTCACCCAAGTAATCACCTAGAGGTGGATCATACTCATTTGGACGACTCACGTATATCACACTGTCCGTATCGTAATACAAGACTCTTCTGTTTAATGCCTCAAGTACACTGTAAAGTTTAAGTCTGGCCCAGCACGTTGTAAATGTTGCCAAATATATATTGGTTTTGTTATCTTCGGGTTGACAATCGTCCTTATACTGCCATTCGACTTGTATCGTATCATTAGACAATATATGAAAATCGATGGGTTGCTTCAATGGATCGGAAAAAAGTTGAAAAAACATGTTGGCCTGACTTTCGTGAAAAAATTCCGTTTGTCGCATATTAAGTCTCTGACCAAACTTTCCCCAAAAGCTATTGAGACACAGTTTTGCCAAAGCTCTAAGTCCTGGGTTCTTTCGAATATTTTGTCGATCCAATGAGACCCCTTCTTTTTCCACATATTGTCCGATGTACTTATTCATATCATCGTAACATTTAATCCATTTGGGAGGGCCGCTTGCTTCTTGTTTAAATTTCAAAAATGTGTTAATATATTGAGCAAACAGTCCTCCTTCATGGGTTTTGGGGTCATATTGAGTGCTTTCTTCCCAGTGGTATACTTCATAAATTTTTGTGATTTTATACCCTAATCTGACAGCCGTTTCTATTTCGGGGGTGCACCACGTACCAGTCAACTCTCTTTGTTCATTTGTACATTCGCACGGGGTTTGACTTTCGGTATCCGCGCAGGTCCGACATAAAGAAAACTTTAGTTTGCCGTTGGACCTGTAAGGAAGGACTGGGTGATAGAGTCCCCTGGGAGGGATAATCTTCACCTTGGCAATACCAAAATAATCCTTGATGTCCCCGAAATCTTTGGTAATGACTGTGGGGTGACCTAAGGGATATCGACAATACTTGTTTACCCATGGATACAGACTCGTAAAATCCACATATTTCACTCGCTCGTTTTCTTTTACTTTGTAATAGAGCCGGCTCGCATTGGTGCGACCCCCAAAGAAACTTTCTCTCGGGTCTAGTCGATCCATGATATCTAGCTGAGAAATGAATTGCCGAAGTTCAGGGTTTTGGTTTTGTTGTTTTTTGAAGTCGTGATCCCAAATACAAATATATTTCATACCTGAATTTTCGAGGTGTGTTTTCTTTTTTAATGTCAATGCGTACAATTCGTCCAAAGACTGGTGTGTGAGTGGATGGTACGTTTCTTCACGATTGTCAGAGAAACACACGGGACAACCATGAAATATACAACCGTGATATTCATAGACCGTGTTGGTTTCTCTACAATATCCGTCCAATTTGTAGCGAGTGCCGGGGATCGTTTTCTCCCCTTCATTCAAAGCATGTTGGATGTGGACGTTATCGAGTTTCGCCCTCCACTCTAACCATTGAATTGACGCTTTACTGTACTGATCATTGTAACCACTGGGAGGAATTTTCGCTATGGGGGAACTCACGAATTCTTTCTCGCACACTTTCTCTCCATTCAATTCGGATTCTTGGACCCATTCGTTTCCGTTTTGTATATACAATTTTTCGTCGATGACTTTTGCGGGTACCCATTGATCATTGCCTTGCAGTTTTACGCGCCATGTTTCTTCCATTTCCGCTATGGGGGTACTTACAAATTCTTTCTTGCACACTTTCACTCCTTTCAATTTGGATTCGTTGACCCATTCGTTTCCTTTTTGTATGTACAATTTTTCGTCGATGACTTTTGCGGGTACCCATTGATTATTGCCTTGCAGTTTTACGCGCCATGTTTCTTCCAAAAATTTGGTTCTAAAAACATTCATGCAAACGGAAGCTATAGTGACTGAATCGAATGGATCCACGGCTCCAACCCATTTTTTCTCTTCCTTCCCTTTTTTGTTGACAACCACTATCTCTTCCCCCGTAGCACTCATTAATAAATGTCTAAATTTCATACAAGCTTGTCTTAAAATATCAACATCACTTCTACAATATTCTAACATTTCTTTTCTAAAATCAAATATTTCATTCTCTCTCTCACTCAGCCACGCTACTAACTCGCTTCTTTCTTTCTCACTCATAAAATCATAACCATAATCTTTAGCATCAGGGTAGGGTCCAACATAATTTTGATTCTCTCTAGTATTAAAATAATGCGGGAACCACCCTTTTTTCAATTCTTGCAAGTCAAATGCTTTCGGGAGTGCTGATAATTTCATGGGTAAAAAGCTGAGGCTGTCAATCACCTTTATATGTAAATTTTTCTCCACTGTCATATACATGATTTTTGAGCCGTTGTAAATAATTTTGGCAGGTCTTATGGATTGATCGATCAAATATTCCAGAATAAAATAGCCATCATACCCTTTCATGTTATGGGCAACAACCTTGAAATATTCGTGTTGATCCGTAAAGAGCCACTGTCCAAACTTTTCGGCCGTATCCGCGCCCTCGAATATGACTTCTCTGAATCCGCATTTACCGGGACAAGGACCTGGGTCCTCATTCTCGTGCAGATCAAAATTGTCACATTCCTTACAACGGGTACCACAACCCTTACATACGGAATCGGGAGTCAGTTCTTTTTCAATGCATTTAGGGCATACTGAATGAGCCACAACAAAGTTTGGACGGTGGGTCGCTTTACCGCACCATGCTGTTTTGCAATTCTGACATTTGGAGCAAGATTTACACATCTCTGGCAATTGACAGTCCTTACAATTTAATTTTGAATCGGGTACGTATCCTTCAACGCAGTAAATCATCTCATCCTGACTGCATTCAAAATCAAAAAATATAAATTTTGGAATGTAATATTCTTTGGCCGGTGTGGCTCTTAAATAACATTTATGATCATCCATGACATATTTGTGACAGGAGGAGCACTGGTATTCGCCACATCGATGCTCCTCCTTTTTGCGTTTGTCTGTTCTCAACACCTTGAAACATGTGGGACACTTCCACCATTTTTCGCATGGTGAAGGGCCACTGGGTTGTCCTTTTTTAGGCCCAAATTTGTATGTTGTAACTTTTTTGTGCTCAGCGTAACAAACTGCCGATCTGCAGGACATATTACAGTCGCTACATTTCACAGGTTCTACGTTAAGGCACGAGTCACTTTTACAGACAATACATTTTATTTCACATTGATGTCCTTCTCTGTCATTATAATGTTTGAGACATTTTGTACAGAAATAACTGCAACTGAAAAATCCCGTGATGCTGGTAATGGCGTGAAAGTGATCATCATCAACCAAATAAATATAAATGCATGGACACTTGTCATTGCTAGCCACGGTTATAAATTTGTTTCCTATGCGAGCACTCACCACCATTACACGAACACCAAGGAATTCTTCAAACATCCTAACATCATTTAAACTGAGGGGTTGCTCGGTGCTCACACCGGGTTGCTCGGTGCTCACACCGACGGCATGGCACAGTGCTTGGGCGAATTTCTTTTGTTCGTTTCTACTCTTATTGCGTAAATTTTTATAATAACTTTCGGGTACTTTTCTGTGTTCTAAAATCAAGTCTATATTACTTCTTTCCCCTCTGTTTTTCCTTATTTCTTTCCATTCATCTACAGTGAATCTGTTTAATTTTGCCCAACTGACCCCTATAGCCCTAGCCATACACAAATTGTCTTTATTTTCAATAGTTACAAGGGACCTTTTTAGATGTACCAAATTGTTCTTACCCTTTACTTTTGTCATTTGTCGTTTTGATGATCCTTTTGGCAAAATGATCAAACCAATAACAATAATAAAACTCTGATCAATTAACAGTTCTTGATGGCTATTTAGCACTTTCATAATGGCCTCTATAACTTTTGCCGCATTAAGTTGATCCCATCTCTGTAGTGGAACTATAATAGGGTTATCAAGTCCTTCGTGTTGAATAATTACCCGTCCCAAGTCATTACCAGCTACATTACCTCCGGTCTCATTTAATACATTTTCGAATAATTGCTCAAGTCCTCTTTGAATACCACTTATACTTTGACCGTAATGTCTTTCGTCGATTCTTATCTCATAGGTCCTGTCCACAGCCTTGTTTTTGGCATACGTTCTTTCAAACTTCTTTCGAATATTATACCGAATATCGTTCGAAGATCCTGGCTGAGGCTGATTTGGAGGGAGTACAGGATTCCATTCCCCATCTTCAACACAAACTCGAGCAGTTTCCTCCATTTCGTCGTCAAACAGAAGCGCTTTTATTGCCCCCTGTATCTCTTTTTCTATTCTTACCGATTCCAAATCTAAGTCACTACTGTCATTGGTTATAGCCACTGGACCTCCTAAATTATGAAATAACGAATCAATTTGTTCATTTATAAAATGATCACTGTACTCCGGATTTCGCAGTTGGAATAAACGGAACCTTACAATAGGGGAATCCTGAATACCCATGGTCGCAGAAAAATTCATCAACTCTTCAGCATCGGTATAAGATTGGACCATTGTCTCTAAAGCCATCTCGAAGGAATCCATTTTCACAGTAAGAGGTTCACTGATACAAAGTAAATGATTATGATAAAACTAGTACGCTATTGTGTTATAAATAGTTCCTCACGTTCTTGTGTCTTACAAACAAGATAAAACTTGTACGCCATTCGTAATGGCTATAAATAGTTCCTCACGTTCTTGTTTCCTATGAACAGGTTAGAACTTGTACTCTATTCGTAATGTCTATAAATAGTTCCTCACGTTCTTGTATCCTTTACTCATATTTATTTACTTTAGGAATAAATAGCACATGTATCAGCTGCTTTATGCCTGAAAGAAAAAAAAAAACAACACCATTTATAAATGAAAATAATTCTATATGATAATATAAGGAAAACAGTTTGAGAGGGATAAGAAATAGAAAAATCGAAAAAAAAAAAATTACTTTTCCACCATATTTTCTATTATGACATACACTATGTATAAACAAGTTTCATGGTCCTATCATTGCGAATATATCACTGTATTTTTTTTTTCCTCATTATGTTATCAATTTCTATCCAATTTTTAAATTGTTTGCATAATCGTTAATAAGAAAATAGAAAAATCTCTGTACACCGGTATAACGAATTATTGACTGTCTAATATATTAAGAATTAATATAAAAATAAAACTTACCACCTCAAAAGATCCTTTCAATCCAATTTTCACAGAACTTTGTATAATTAATGAGCAGTGATTTTAAAGCGTATCTTCATGTAAGAATGATAGAGGTTAAAATTACGAGCAACGAACGATTCGGGGAGAGGGGGGAGGGGGTGGGGGAGGGGGGGGGCGTGTCATTGTAAAGTCTAAATAGTGACGAGCAACGAATCGGGGTATGATGTTGTGGAATGCAACCAGTATTAAACATGAAAACGAGTCATGCCATTGTACAATGTAAGGGGATTGCGCTTCATGTTCCGTGTAGTCTGATCTTGATATACACTGTCGGCAACAAACATTAAAGTGTATGTTCTGTGCAATCTGATTTTGATCTACATCGTCCACAAAAGGTCAGTGAGTCGCGATTAGCAGCCAAAGGGCTAATAACAATTGGTGGGTCGCGCCGTCTAATCTTGATCTACACTGTCGGTAAAAAGTCCGCGAGTCGCGACCAGTCAAAGGGTTAAATAATAATTTGGGGCAAAAAGTTATGCTCTCAGTAATTGTTTAAAGACATCTCAGTAAAATTTATATAACACAATAACTAACAAAAAGAAATTTAACAATAATAATTGGACGGCTGCATGTTCTGTGCAGTCTGATCTTGATCTACACTGTCCTCAAAAGGTCAGTGAGTGGCGCTTGGCAATTAAAAGGGTTAATAATAATTTGGGGCGGAAAGTCAATAATTGTTTAAAGACATCGTAGTAAAATTTACATAATGAAATAACCGACAAAAAGAAACTTGACTGGACACGTTTGAACGAGATTAAACGTACTGCTCACATCCTTTACATCAATAACCTCCAATAACCGAAATATTGCTGTTTCAAAGTTATGATTTAGGGGGAAATAATATTACCTTATCGTGTTCTGTGTAGTATGATCTTGATCTACACTTAAATTTTCAATTCGACATCAATAACCGAAATATTGATCTACACTGTCCGCAACAAACATTAAAGCGCATGTTCTTCTGCAGTCAGACTTTGATCTACAGTGCCTGTAAAAGGTCAGTGAGTCGCGCGCAACAGCTAAAGGATTAATAATAATTGGACGGCTGCATGTTCTTTGTAGTCTGATCTTGATCTACACTGTCCGCAACAAACATTAAAGCGCATGTTCTTCTGCAGTCAGACTTTGATCTACAGTGCCCGTAAAAGGTCAGTGAGTCGCGCGCAACAGCTAAAGGGTTAATAATAATTGGGGGGCTCGCGCCGCATGTTCTGCGCAGTCTAATCTTGATCTACACTAGCCGCAACAAAGATCAAACTGAATGTTCTGTGCAGTCTGATCTTCATCTACACAAAGGGTTAATTATAATTAGAAGGTCGCTCAGCATGTTCTGTGTAGTCTGATCTTGATCTACACTGTCCTTAACAAAGATCAAACTGCATATCCTGTACAGTCTAAGCTCGATCTACATCGTCCATAAAAGGTCAGTTAGTCGCGCTTACCAGCCAATAGGTTTATAATAATTAAAAGGTGGTGGGTTTTATCTCAATACCTCGTCCAACCATCTTTTTTCCCCACAATGTTTTTACCATTTATCAGAGCTTCAAATTTCGTACCAATAAGGTTTTTCAAATAATGTATACATTGTCTTCACTTTAAAGACACAATCAAATTACATCTTTAATCAGTCTTCATATACCTCAAAGTATCTTTAGGCGGATTAAGTACCAATCACCAATATTTGAAAAGCACTTAAAGACGAGTGGCGCTATTGAAAAACAATTCAAATAGATGACATCATAATAACCCGTATACTACACAGTAGGTTAGTCTTCATGGTGAAACAAGTTTCAACATGTATGTTTCTATAACAACCTAGCATCTTTGTTTACAAGCAAAGAGACGCTATTACTACTACCAGCATTTTCTCCTTTTCCCACAATGTTTTCTACCAGATCCAAAACAAAAAACATCATTTCAGTCACATTTAATTTGTTGTCTGCAAATCCTTTCAATTTGGACCAGTCTAAAATTTTGTCGTTTGGTAAAGAGTTAATATTTTTTAGTTTCCATGGTAAATAATGCCAGTAGCTGAGACACCTGACGGAACAACTTTGGACTTGTCCAAATCTAAAGCATTTAAAGACTACATATCAAATATGGTTCAGATTGTGGAATATGTCTCTGGAATAGAAATCATTATTAGAAAACGCATTTTCTCGTTTTCTAATAATGATTGCTATTCCGGAGACGTATTCTACAATTTGACTTAGTAAATCATGAGTTTAGAATGCAAGGATCTTTTGCTTACATCTTACATCCTACATCGTCATCTATGAGCCACGCAGGATCCTGCAGAGATATAAACAATAAAGCTGAAGGACCAAAAATACTACATCATATTTATTTATCCATTAAATTACAACAAATAGATGCGATATATTCAACATACTTTATAACAACTCTTGAAATACACATACGATGATATGTTAATAAATGAGCCACGCTCTGACAAACAGGGCTAAATGCATCTCGGTGATACATGATGTCAAGCAAAGTCTTTTAATAATTATGGATATATAAAAATCCATTATGTCTTACAACCATGAGGTAGGATGGTCCTTGGACATGCAGAAAACTCTGCTAACAAAAATTTCTCCTTCTTCCACCCTTTCAAAGACAAATCTAACCTTCAGCTAATTTGGAGAAATCTATACTGACTTTCTGTTTCGTCGGTTTAATCTGTATTGCAGCGAAAGTGACAAACATGACCAAAGACAAATTATTAAACATTTCATTACCTTAAGAGCTTGTAGAAGTCGTTTATAACATGTAAATCTCGGAAAAAAACTGACGAAACCTATCGTGTGTGGCGGCCATTTTGTGTGTTTTCGGGAACGTAATTTACTCGAGTAGCAGATGAACTGTTTTTTTCCTATGGTCAGCGCTTAAATTGAAATATTTGTATTTCAAACGATGGATTATTGAATACAAAAGCAACAGGTATGTTCAAATCCTAGTTTTGTGCTCTATTTGTGAAATTATGAGAGTTCAAACTTACGCAAAAAATCTGTGCGGAGATTTCAACTGCTTTTGTCTTGATCGTCTCTGTACCCAGAGGCGACCAGTCAAAAAGTAACATCGCCTTTGGGGACAGTTATTTGTAGTAAAGTGTTGCTATGATTCTACTGAAATTGACATGATGGATGTATTATATAGATCTACATGTAAAACTTTCATGAAACCATTTCTTTTTTGCAAACAATATTCATTTCAGGCACATTATAAAAATAGTGGTCAGTACCCAATGAAAATATGGAAATAAAACTTACTTGCAAAAACAGAAAATTGCCTATTACAAGCATATGATCCTCTTATGCCAAAATAAGTATATAAGTGGTCTTCTACCTTGAGTGTTTGGCTTAGTAATGATTATCATGTACGAGGGCAATTCAAAAATAACGTAAACAGGCAATATTACCAAGCCGTTTAACGTGATCGTTTAATGACTATCTAATTCAGTGTAGCCAAACGTTTTTACAGCTTAGGTCTAAAATATCTCGGACATCGGTTGGCTGGTTGTCTAGATAGGCCTCCACTATGTTATGCTACATTACCATATTGGCCATGGCGCAGTACGTGTAAATTACGTCGCTTGAAATTATCAACATAACCTCAGAAGACTCAACCCTTCATCTTTTCCAAATTCTCACCTGTACACTCTAAACAAAGTTTGTACCTGTGAATCCATTTCTGGAAATGTGCAAGTACCAATTCTTTTCGACCCCTGCTAATGTGATTCGGATTTCGTACTTCAATTTTTCTGTTGTGTTCATTTCGTTGCTGATACTACTGATCAGCTTCTTGTCAATTTTTGCTTTCATCCTCTACTGATGTGTTTCGTTTGGAAAATGTCTAAGCCACTTGTAGACTAAGGCTGGGCAAACCTTTGGCTTTAGCTCTGCTTTTTCCAGCATCTCTCGCGTCTCAGCCGGTGTTTTTCCCAGTGCAACACAACTTTATCATCAGACATCGCTTGGTTCCTTTGGTCAATAAACAGTTTTCAAATAACCCTTGCAAGGTTGACGTTGAAATTTAAAACAAACAATGATGTAAGATCATGCTAAATGCATGCACAGTTTTACAACATTGTGCCACCGTGTATTAGTAGATATGAGCTCTATGGTGGCATATTTCTGCCACGAGATACAAGATAGCTATCATGATAATTTTAGAAAACTATCGCGATAAATTAAAGTTTCCTGGAAATTTTATCGAGATAGTGAAAAGTTTCCTGAAAAAAATATCACGATAAACTTAATATTATAACGCAAAATTTCTCAATCGTGCACGAAGCTGACATTCGAGAAAAAATTATCGTGATAATTTTGTCTGTTTCTCGGTATCTATAAATAGAAAATTTATCATTTGGATGAAGTCGGTAGTTTTTGACTTCACAAGATTGCAGTAAGCAAACATTCGAATCATTAACCATTGTAGCTTAATTGGTAAATTTTGACAAAACTCGAAATGAACAGAAGTCTGTAAAATCACAAAGACGACTCGATATGCCTCCTACGAACAACTTTAAAACCATTCAGAGAAAAGGAGAATTCATAAGGTTGTAGACGAAGATGTTCCGAAACCGTATCTAATTATAGATACCGTGAATGTCAGTTATGGGCACGAAAGCAAAAGAAATCATGATAAGAGTTAGAATTATTGCAGTATTTTTATCGTGAAAATTTTTATTATCTAGATATCATTTCCAGGAAACTTTGTTGTATCACGATAGTTCTCTTAGATTATCGCAATAGCTATCTCGTATCTCGCGGCAGAAATATGCCACCATAGAGTTCAGCCATGCGATGTTAAAGGTCTGATGTCGGAATTTTGTGGGTTGCGCCGTGTGTCTAAACTTCCGTTGCTATAACAGCCATGGTTTTGGGTAAATTGTATTGGTGTCATAACCACGTTAATTAATAAACTGGAATTAAGTTGCACCTTTAGCTATACCAATTTTTATTAAGTTCCATCGAGCCTTAGTGTAAATATCAGAAGTGTCTGCGTGATTTTTGAATGGCCCTATAATACTAGTAATCAGTGTCACCAGCTACACTTTGCAAAAATATGTGCTGCCCCTTGAAAAATGGAAAACTCATACATGTTTTAACCCTTCTCCACACAATCACAACTTTTAACGACCAGGAGAAAGAAAGCTATTGAAAACATTATGGGAAAAGGAGAAATGCTCTTCCCAAAACAAATTCCAACTTTTGAGTCATGTTTATTTTGTTGTCTGCAAACACTTTCAATATGGACTGGTTCTAAAATTTTATCGTTTGGTAAAGAGTTAAAAGTTCAATGATCACTTTTATATCACCCTTTTGAATTACCATTAATGTGGCATAGTCTGGTACAAAAACCTTTGTGAAATTCTGTTTGGAAAGATAGTCTATTGATTGAATGCCATGTGACTGTACACAGTTGTCCTAGATAAAGGCTTGGTCAGACCGGCTAACGGATATGTAAGGGGGGGAAGGGGGGGGGGGAGAAACGGACAAAAACATGCAGAATTTGGTTATCCGGTGACAAAATTCATCTCCTCTGCCGCTCGAGGCTCACGCGATCGGTGTGTGGAGCGAGGAAGCCACACAATGACCGTACGAGTACCGCACATGTAACGGAAAAAACGCACGTTTAACGGATATGTACAGGATAATAAAATAATAAACGGTCTATTAACGGATATCACCGTACGAGTAAGGGACTTGTACCGGATAAAACGGAAGTGCAACGCATAAGAACCGGACAAAACGTACGATGAACGGAAATGTACCGAACACCAACGTACGAGGAACGTACCGGTCACGTGACATGCCGAGGGTATAAATTGTCAGATGCATCCAAAGTCTATCATTTGCATGTCTCTGTCCGTTTTGTCCGATGGAAAGTTTTGAACATGCTCAAAACCTCCCACCGGACGGAACGGACATCGCCCGACATCGCCGGACAAGTAGCGGATTCACTGGATAAGGAACGGACATAAAACGGATACGAACGGACACGAACGGATAAAATGATTTTTAATCCGTTACTCGTCCGTTAGCTCGGTGTGACCAAGGCTTAAGGTTTTATTGACTATTACTCAGGATTAGGTTCAGCGTCAAATTAAAGGTGATGCAATATGACTCAAAGCATTTTATGTTCACACTGGAGAGACCTTACGTACTTGCTCCAGGTCAACGTTATACTGCTCCTGTCAATTCAACGTACCCGTTCCAGTAAAAAACATGGCTGCGCCCATAAGATTCCACAAGGTAAGCACAAAAACATAATTTTTAGCTCCACTGGCCGAAGGCCAGCAGGCTTATGTCATGACCCGTTGTTCGTCGTGCGTTCGTCCGTCCGTGCGTCCGTCCGTCCGTGCGTTAACTTTTGTTTTAAACATCTTCTTCTCTGGAACTACCCATCCAATTTTGATGAAACTTCACAGAAATGATCCTGCCATTGTCCTCTTCAGAATTTCTTGAAAGAATTTGATTCCTTCAAAAACTATGGTTTCCATGGCAACAAAACTTAAAAATATTGGAAGTCTTTGAAAATCTTCTTGTCTAAAACCATAAGACCTAGGGCTACCAAATTTGGCATGTAGCTTTGTCTAGTGGGTTTCTATCAGGTTTCTTCAAATTATAGCCCTAGGGTCAAATTTGACCACGCCCCGGGGGTTACAAGTTTTACATGGGCTTATATAGGGAAAACTTTAGAAATCTCCCTGTACCTAGCCATAAGGCCTAGGGCTACCAAATTTTCCATGTGGCTTTATCTAGTGGGCCTCTACCAAGAGTGCCCAAATTATAGCCCTTGGGTCAAATTTGACCCCACCCCGGGGGTCACAATTTTTACTTGGCTTATTTAGGGAAAACTTTAGAAATCTTCTTGTTACTGACCATAAGACCTAGGGCTACCAAATTTTGCATGTGGCTTTATCTAGTGGGCCTCTACCAAGAGTGCCCAAATTATAGCCATGGGGTCAAAATTGGCCCTTCCCCGGGGGTCACAAGTTTTACATGGGCTTATATAGAGAAAACTTAAGAAATCTCCCTGTACTTATTCATAAAGCGTAGGGATACCAAATTTCGCATGTAGCTATATCTAGAGGGCCTTCACCAAGAGTGCGTAAATTAAGCCCTAGGGTGGAATTTGATTCATCCCGAGGGGTCAGAAGTTTTACATGGGCTTATATAGTGAAATCTTTAGAAATCTTCTTGTTACTAACCATATGAACTAGGGCTACCAATTTTAGTCCTGTCTCAGGGGTCTTATGTTCAAAACCAATTGGCCAAATATTGTAATGTTTAGCATGTAGGGATTTTACGTATTAGCCAGTGGAGCGATACAGGGCCATCATGGCCCTCTTGTTTTTACATGTTATTGAATAGATATGCAGTTGCAGGTTGTCGCACGGAATGTCTGGGATGTCAGTGCACGTTAATCTGTAGTTCTTTTGGTGGTTAATCGTTTGTTGAAGACGTTTAATCCGACAAAGTTCCGTCGGCGACTATGATTTCTGGAAAAACATTACTTGGAGTCTCCAAAAACCTTTGTAAAACATATACACTCGATATTCTGAAGTGTGTGCCGTGTCAGATGACCAATATAATGATTATCCTCACAACTATAAACCGAAAAAAATCAGATTGCAGTTATTAAATGATATTTTGCCATTTTTGCATTACAACGTAACATGCTCCTAAATTCAATACAACGATCCAGCTCCTGAGCTGAAAATACGGTAAGCGTATGGTTTCTTGTTACAGTAAACAATTTTGTCATTTTGGTCAAGATTCTATATTAATTATCGTAGTCACAGTCATAGGTTCGTCATCGTTAATAATAGCAATTTAATCATCATTATGCACGACCGACTGTATGTTCAAATCAGCTGAACATCTATAGACATCAGTTTATGTAATTAGTTAGAGGCTAAATAGTAAATTCTACAGGAGTATAATACACCCAAAAGAACAAGTGCAGTGTCTGTTTTAACCCTGTACCAAATATTTCCTAATTTGAATAAACTGATGTAGAATGCTAAGCAAAACATTGGGCATGTTTTCCTTTTCTCACATTGTATTCTATCAATGAGATAAGTATCTTTCAGTTAAGTTAAACTGTTTTCTGCAACTAGATCCCTGTCGATATAGATCGGTTCAGATGTGTAGTTTGATAAATACTTGAATGGCGGTACAATTCTAAAACACGTTGAACCTTTTTTTTTTTCTATCAATAGGCCTAATCTTATTGGGCATGTATTCAGGCGATCTCGGGTTCTCTGTTTCTTTCCCCAGTTTTATTAAGCTGGCAGAATCAGACACTCATCGCGAAAAAATGGAGAGAGAGAGAGAGAGAGAGAGAGAGAGGAAGGAAGGAAGGGAGAGAAAGGGAGAGGGGGAGGGAGGAAGGAAGGAAGGGAGAGAGAGAGAGAGAGAGCGTGGGCAGATTTGTCTAATAGGCCTTGATGTCTTCTCAATTTGTTTCAGAAAGTAACGATATTAAGTTGTTTGTAACAATTTTATATACACAGTTGTGTATGAAAGTGGTCAATGCTGAATACATTCATTTCATACATTATTAACACTCACTTGAAAGTCGCATATACTTTACTTTAAAAAACATAGAAATACGAAAGCGAAAACGATTTCGGAAAATGATCACTTTGTTACGAAAGCCTACATACGAAAGCCTACAAGGGTCAAAATGAAGGTAAAATATTTTTATTAAAAACACGTAATAACGTGAATTCAAAACACCTTATAACGTAAAAAGAAAGTCGCACTAAGGCGAAAAATCTCGTAATAACGTGAATTCAAAATACGTAACAACGCAAAAAAAAGTCGCACTTACGTGAAAAAAATCTCGTAATAACGCGTTTAAAAGTCGTAGTTACGCGAATCGGAAATTCGCAGTAACGTTTTTTTTTTTTACTTTATCAATATTAGATGAGTACAGTTTACATGTATGTGCAATAAGTCTTTGACATGCATTCGAATTTCCCAATAAAGATTAAATTGTGTTGGTTGTGAGTTTTGTTTGTTTCAGCGTTATTTCAACCACATCACAGAAATCACTTTCTTATTAATGACCTTTCTAGAATTAGCTAGTATTAAGTCTACATCTTTACTTTGCCTTGCACCAATAACTCGCCAATAACTACCAATAATTCGCATAAATATATTTGAAAGCTACTGGCTGCTATCCTAGATCAACGTCTTCGAAAAATGACAAATGGTGAAAGAGGAATGAAACCTTCTGCAATGACGATTATCAATTTCCGAAAAGAATTTGGCTGAGCTGTTGAATCGAGCCATCGAACAAACCCCGCCTTGCATGTTTCAAGCCTTGTATGTGACTAACTGACCTACCAAGCTCAGCGAGATCTCGACCAGATGTTCATGGAGTCGATATTCTTTAAAGGAAAAATCATCATGAAATAATGCATTTTCAATGAATTAAGCACTGATGAAAACAGATTAAATTCGAAAGAAACAAACAAGACTCAGACATTATGGAAGTTGCACTGATTTTTTCATAATGTAGCTTTCATAGGATAATCTTCCGTGGTTAGGTGGTCAGGATTATTAACTTGTAATAAGAAATTCTGGTTCGATCACTTCTGCCGGCGCTAGTCATGCTAGTTACTTATGGATCCATAATAAACACCTTTTTTTAAAAAACCAACTCAATCCTGAGGTAGGCTGGTCCTTGAACACACAGAAAATTGACCTATAGCGAAAAGTCTCGGCCCAGGTCCGCCAGCGCGGACTGCCCAGGCTGACCTGGGCAGATACTTTTCGTAGATGCATTAAGTCCCCTTTTTACAGAGTATGGCTCATATTTAAATCATAGTATTAGATATAATTAGATACTTTTAGGTGTGCAGCTGACAAGGCATATGAATGGTTGTTCGTTGATGATCATTATTATTAATTTATATTAAGGAAGAGGAGTCTTGTGATGACGATATCGAAGATGATAGTTATAATAGTTATGGATCTTCTGCATGATAGTTATGATAGTTATCCACCCTTTGCATGATACTGTCTGTCATCAAGCTCTTCATGTATATAATGACATTTCATTTCAAAAGCATCAAAAGGACAATAAACCTGACGGACAGAAAAACCGGAAGACGGACAAATAGACAGTTATACATATTAATCAAAAAAGAAAGATTGTTTGATTAAACTCGTACACAATCGCATATAATATCGTTCTCTGTTTCAACTGAGAAGCTGGATCGTTTTATTGAGTTCTAGAGCGTGGAGCGTTGCCTACAAAAATTGACAGAAAGTTGCTCTTTAATGAATGTCGTATAGTTTTTGTTTAGAAGTGTGGTGAATAAAGCATATATGAATCACTTGGCAAAGCACAAACTTCAGATTATTGTGTTTGTATGTTTAACAAAGCTTTTTGCTGACTCCCGCGTGTTGATTATTCAGAAATCATAGTCGCTGACGGAAGTTTGTTGGATTAAACGTCTTTAACAAATAACCAACTACCAAAAGAACAATACACATCCAAGACATTCCGTGCGACATCCGTCTACTGCACATCTATTCATCTGATTGTTATAGAAGTATGTTTTGGTGCTTACCTAGCAAAATTCTTGGGCGCAGCCATGTTTTTTACTGGAGCGGGTACGTTGAGTTGACAGGAGCAGTAACGTTGACCTGGGGCAAGTACGTAAGGTCTCTCCAGTGTGATGTTGGTGCAAGTTAAAAGAGGCATGACAACTGCGTTCTCTGTCTGGCTTGTATGGCTTCTTCCTCTTGAAGGCCACTGTCAGTCAGTTAGAAATAAGTCAATTATTGATCATCTACTTCGATTTTAGGGAGTTGAATTGGAGGGAGGTGTAGCAAGCCTCCGATTTAATTCCTTAAAAATGAAATATGTGATCAATATATGATCAACAACTTACAGCTCTAAATATAAAATTCTGTTGTGTGATAAAGAGTTCTAGAAAGATGAAATCTATTCGATAAGATCTAAAAACAAGAGGGCCATGACGGCCCTGAAGTCGCTCACCTGAGCCTTTCACCCAGCGACCTAGATTTTGACCTGACATGACCCATTTTCAAACTCATCCAAGCTATCATCATGACAAACATTCTGACAAACTTTGAAGAGCACTGGACTGAAATTGTGGCCTCTGAAGTGTACACAAGGTTTTTCTAATATTTGACCTAGTGACCTAGTTTTTGACATGACATGGCCCATTTTCAAACTCTTCTGCGATATTATCAAGACAAACATTCTGACAAATTTTCAAGAGTATTGGAGAGTATTGGACAGAAAATGTGGCTTCTGGAGCGTACAAAAGGTTTTTTAAGATTTGACCTAGTGACCTACTTTTTGACCCGACATGGCCCATTTTCGAACTTGTCAGATATCATCAAGAATATTCTGACCAATTTTCAAGAGTATTGGACAGAAAATGTGGCCTCTAGAGCGTACACAAGATTTTTCTAAGATTTGACTTGGTGAACTAGTTTTTAATCCAACATTACCCATTTTCGAACTCTTCTGAGATATCATCAAGACAAACATTCTGACCAAATTTCAACAGTATTGGACTGAAAATGTGGCCTCTAGAGCATACACAAGGTTTTTCTAAGATTTTACCTGGTGACCTAGTTTTTGACCCAACATGACCCATTTTCGAACTCATCTGAGATATCATCAAGGCAAACATTCTGACCAACTTTCAGGAGTATTGGACAGAAAATGTGGCCTCTACAGCGTACACAAGATTTTTCTAAGATTTGACCTAGTGACCTAGTTTTTGACCCAACATGACCCATTTTCGAACTCGTCCGAGATATCATTGAGGCAAAGATTCTGACCAAGTTTCATGAGTATCGGACTGAAAATGTGGCCTCTAGAGCGTACACAAGGTAAAAAGTTGACGACGGACACAGCCCGATCACAATAGCTCACCATGAGCACTTCGTGCTCAGGTGAGCTAAAAAAAAGGTCCATTTTGTACAGATGGATGCAGAAATTGGACAAAGAAAACGAGAACTGAACCATTTTTATTAAACAACAGTACATTGTATACCCCACAAAAAAAATATCCAAGTAGATACAGATTCACTACCAGTCCTACAGTATCCCTCACTAACTCATAACCTCCTGCAGAGGAATGTTTGTATTTTGCCACAGACTATTTGAAAACATTGTGGCAAAAGAAGAAACTGCTCCTATTTCTACTTTTGCCACCATGTCTTCACATATACTCATGTATTAAGCCTTTACCAAACAATCCTGGGTTTTCACAGTCCCAATCAAGGTCTTTGGAAACATTGCAGGTAAGGGGAAAATGCTGAAAACCAGCATTTCCTCCCTTCCCACAATTTTTTCTATCTTTTCAAAGACATATCCTACCATCTGAGCCACATTCAATTTGACATCTGAAATTGTTTTCGAAATGGACAAGTCTTAAATGTCGTTTTCTGGTAAAGACTCAATAAAGAGTTGATTTTTCGTATGTAATAAAAATTTCATCAAAGTCATCTGCTGCAAGTTCTTTCAGAAGATCACGAGTTAAAGAAATAAAGGCCCTTGAGGGCCTGAATCACTCTACTGGCACAGATTTTGCTTATTTTCTGGCATACATCATAAATTTATGATGCAAAAAAAGGAAAAAGACAAACACACATATACAAAACAAGGAAGGGAAGTTGAAACCCACTAAAACAGCATAGTAAGTAAGTAGGCTTTAACAAATAGTAAAATAATTATTGAAGAGCAATTTCTAAAAACCAATAGTTTGGAATCCTGCCAATTTTTTGATACGGTTTCAGTATTCATTGTATAAAAAAAAAAAAACTCTGCAAGTTTCAAAGAAATGTGACCAATAATATAGACTGTGTTGAGTAAACAAGACTAAGTCATCAAATAGCTGCTTTTCCAAAACTGATTGCCGGATTTTCTTTATTTTGATAGGATCCAATCCCTTGATGATACAAGTGATCTGTGCAAGTTTCTACCGAATTGCATGAAAAATGCTGACTTGTTAACAAAATATGTGAGCCGTGCTCTGTGACAAGGGGGCTTAATGCATCTGCGAAAAGTTTCGACCCAGGTCAGCCTGCGCAGTCCACGCAGGCTGACCTGGGCCGAAACTTTTCGCTATTGGTATATTTTCTGCATGTAAAAGGATCAGTCTACCTCATGATTGAGTCGGTTGTTAAAAAAAGTGGCTATTATGGATCCATAAGTATGTGATGGCTTTCTTGGTATGATGGATTACGGAGATGCATTAAGCCCCCTTTTGCCAGAGCATGTTCATGTATATTTTCAATTTTCAATGGCATATTTTCCTATTCTAATAGTGAGATTTTTTCAAAATTGATAGGCTTCAAGCAATTAATGATATAAAGCAGCTGTGCAAGTTTCATAAAAATCCAATACAAAATGGGGTCGTAATCCCTTAAACAACACATGTAAATTTTCAACTTTAAATGGCTACTTTTCCCTTACTGATTTTGTTTCCAAATCAGTAAGATTCAAGCTATTGATGATATAAAGCAACTGTGCAAGTTTCATGAAAATCACACCACAAATGTGGACTTACAGTGTAAACAAGAAATGTAAATTGTTTAACTTGAAATGGCTGCTTTTCCCTGATTGTCAGATTTTTTTTCAAAATCAACAGGTCTCAAGCTATTATAAACAAACGGCAAAAGTTTCACGAAAATCTGATTACAAGTCCAGACTTTATCGTGTAAAAAAGAAAAAGACTAACAGACAGACTGACGACAGAAACCACACCATAGCATAAGCTCTGTTGGCTTTCAGCCAGTAGAGCATAAAATTCCCATCAAATAAACAACATAAACTGAAAATAACTTTTCACACTTTTCTTACATTTCAAATCTTAACTTTTCCAGATTCATGGAAACTGATTAGACATTTTCAATAAGTAAACAAGAGACAGATATTGCAATGTCATGGCTGTGTTGGCAACAATATCTGTGAAAGTTTCCAAAAAATTCTGTCAAAAGAAGCAAATGCAAGTAAATAAAGTGCATCAAGTTATAGCTCCTTTCCTTTAACCCTTTACCACACAATGACGACTTTTGACACCCCTGATAAAGAAGGCTTTTGAAAACATTGTGGGAAAAGGAGAAAATGCTGGTAACCAGCATTTTCTCCTTTTCCCACAATGTTTTCTACCTTATCAAAGAAAAATCATTTCATATGATCCACATTGAAACTGTCCTCTGCAAATGCTTTCAATTCAGACAGGTCTAAAATTGGTCGTGTGGTAAAGGGTTAAGTATTTATCAAAGGCTGTTTGCTCCAGGGATACAAAAAAATGTCACTGTGTGGCAATGGATCAATAATGAGAAAAAGCTGATATCTTTGGTATCTGTAATAAATGTAATGACAAGTACAGTCAAACTTGTACTGAAAGTTCATCCAAGCAACAGTGACCCTCTGACTCTTTAACAAAAAATCCCAAGTTTTATCAACCCTTAGAAACGAGGCTTTTAAAAATATGGTTGGAAAAGGAGAAAATGTTGGTAACTAGGATTTTCTCCTTTTTCCACAATGTTTCCTACACTTTCAGAGACAAATCCTTCCATTTGAGCCTCTTTTACTTTGTTGTCTTCAAATTTTTTCGAATGGAACAAATTTAAAACTTTGTTGTTGGTGATAAACAGTTAATTCTTTACCACACAATCCCAAGTTTTGACCACCTCAAAGGGTAAGGACTTTTGAAAACATTGTTGGAAAAGGAGAAAATGCTGTTAGCATTTTCTCCTTTTCCCACAATGTTTTCAACCCTTTCAAACAAAAATTTCCTAATTCATGCAACATTTTGTATGTCATCTGGAAATGTTTTCAATTTGGACCTGTCTAATATTTTGTAGTTTGGTAAAGAGTTAAGAGTCATTACAGTTTGCATGAGTATTTCCTGAACAAACAGTCTGTTGGCTTTGGAAGCATATTTTCATGTCTAAAGGTATGAATCATCAACATTTATCCTTTACCCCATGACAAAATTTAGGACTAGCCCAAACTGAAAGCATTTGCAGACAACAAATTCAATTTAGCTCGAACGATGATTTCTGTCTTTGAGGGAGTAGAAAACATTGAGGAGAAAGAAGAAAATGCTGCTTATGAGCATATTCTCCTTTTCCCACAATGTTTTAAAAAGCTTTCTCTTTTAAGGTCATTAAAACTCAGGATTGTGTGGTAAATTGTTAAACAAAAAGTTTGATACACAAATACAAGTGAAAACATTGTGGCACAAAGAAAAACTGTATATAGTATCTCTCCTTTTGCCACATTGTTTTCAATGTATGTTATTTTAAAGATGAAATAAGTTTTATATAAAGTAAATACGAAATAATTATAAACCCAAGAAATTAAACAGATGTAATACTGTAGGTTGGAGTAGGAAATTTTAAAGATCTGTTGTCAGTGTCTTAGATCAAACAGCAGTCTTTTACTCTTTACCATAAAATTTCAAATTTCAACGACCCCAGGCTCTTGAAAACATTGTGGGAAAAGGAGAAAATATTGGTAATCAGCATTTCTCCTTTTTCAACGATGTTTTCCATCCTTTGAAAGACAATGTCTTTCATTTGAGCCACATTTGATTTGTTGTCAACAAATGCTTTGGATTGTGATATGTCCATAACTTTGGTTGTTTTGTAAAGAGTCAAGTACAGGTGTCTGCTCTATGCAGGATGTCTTTAATACAAGTTTGACTTAATACAAGGTATGATTTACCACACAGTATAACCATGAAAGATGATGCTGAATATTTGTTGAAAATATGATATATAACATTAACATGACAAAAGAGAATAAAGAGAATTGACAACAAGAGTTTAGTGGCTGTTTTAGTGCCTGTTTCTCATTGTAAAAAAAACCTCTTCCATGGGGGTCAACTTCACAATAAATTGCAAATAAATCTAAATTTCAAGACAAGCAATTTGATTGGCTAATCTAATCAGATAGTCAGTCTTGGAATGTAGAATCAAATCAATGTTGGGAACTTTTGCTGAATACAGGTGCTGATGTCCAAATTTGACCTTTTACTAGCAGTTTTTCCTTTTTGTACCATGTTTTCAAAAACTTTGTTTCTTAGGAAAAATAACTGGTTTGTTTTGTAAATAAAAGGTTTCTTAATCAGTGCAGAAAAGCACAAGATGATGTTTGAGATAATGAGTACATGTAACAAAATTATCACATTTCTGGCAAACTAAGTATGATATGAAATTACTGGAATTCAAGATGACCTATTTCTTGCACACTTAATAAGACATAAAATCACTGGAGTTCAAGATAGTCTAATTCTGGCAAACTAAGTAAGACATAAAATTACTGGAATTCGAGATAACATATCTACATAGAGTAGATATTATTGCACAAAAAAGATAAAATTCTTTACATCTTTTTTTTATTTGTCCTTTAAATAAATGCTTAACTTTTAACAAAACAAACAAGACAAAAATGTAGAGATGTTCAAATCAAAAGCAATGACCAACGGCAAAAAAAATGCAACTCAAATGATGGAATTAGTTTGTGATATGTTAAAAAATACTGTAGGAAACTGAGAAAGCGCTGGTTTCCAGCGTTTTCTCCTTTTCCCACAATGTTTTGAAAAGCTTTATTCTTAAGGGTCATAAAAATTTTGGGATTGTGTAGTAAAGGGTTAACTCTATTTCTGACAATGAAAAATTTGTTTCGTTCATATTGAAAGAATTGCAGACAACAACATAAAAGTGGCTCAAATAATGGCATTCAAATTTGAAAAACCACAAAACATAGTGGAAACTTTGGAAAGACACTGGTTACCAGCATTTTAACATTTTCCTGCAGTGTTTTCTGAGGCTATCTCCGTCGTGTTGGTAAAAAAGATGGGATTGTTGGTGAAGACTATCAGGTTTCAATGTATTTTGGCTGAGTTGGAACTTTAAACTAAGTTTACTTCGTTTGTAGATGCTAACTCTCTAAACAGGAACCCATGCAATGCACGTATATGAGCCAGAAAATTTATGGATATATAATAATAATATTTGAACCATGCTCTGGCAAAAGAGGGCTTCATGCATCTCCGCCATGCATTAGACCAAGCAAGTCATCACATAATTATGGATCCATAAAATCCATTTTTTAAAACAACCGACTGAATCAAGAGGTAGAATGATCCTTTGACATGCAGAAAATTTAAAGATAGCGAAAAGTTTCGGCCCATGTCAGCCTGTGCGAACTGCGCAGGCTGACATGGGTCGATACTTTTCGCAAATGCATTAAGCCCCCTTTTCCCAGAGCATGGCTCATTTAAAAATAAATATGCATGTTTCTTCTTCTACATATAAAACAAAAAGAAAAAGCTTTCATTTAATAAGTAACTTCTAAGAGAGATAATCTGAAAATCTTTGGTCAAAATATAAATGCCAATGACCAAGAGGAAAGACACTTCCAAAAATGGTGTGAGGAAAAAAGGAAATGCTGGTAACCAGCATTTTCTTCTTTTTTCACAATGTTTGCTGCCCTTCTAAAACTTTTTGTTTGCTTTCATTACTTTCAATTTTGATGTGTCTATAGTTTGTTGTTTGCTAAAGAGTTAAAGTCTACATGTATCGGTAATTACAAACATTTCTATGTATTGATTATTTTTACACGAAAACATTAAAACTCAACAAACCAGATTGCATATTACTTTCATCTAAAGAAATAAATGTATTGTAGCTTTTGTCTTAAGCTCTTGATAAATGAAAAAGAACAGAAACAATAGGAATAATATAACTCAAAGTTTTAACAAAAACTCTTAATACCTCCCTTTAAGTTTTTCCAAACAACAAGTTTTACACTTTTCAAAAGTGAGTAATTGATTGATTGATTTAATGATGTTTTACACTGCTTTTAACATTATTTCAGTCATATCACAGCAACAGCTCACATAGTCATGTTATGTCCTGGGTTTCTCCAGTACTGGTCTAGGGCTCTGAAGTGCCTTACCCAAGGACAGTCCCACATATAACCCTGTACTTTTAGTGAGGCTTGAGCATGGGACCTCCAGGTTACAAGTCTTACACTTTTTCAAAACTGAACAGTGTCTGCTAGCCACAAGTTCAAATTTGTCATAAAGGACCAAAAGTTCTCTAACAAGCTGGAAAACGTTGTGCGAAAAGGAGAAAAATGCTGGTAACCAGCATTTTGTCCTAGTCCCGCACTGTTATCAAAAGCTTTCTTTCTCTGGGCTGTTAAAACTTGGGATTGTGTAGGAAAGGGTTAAGTATGAGAAAAATTCTTCCTGTACATAGTTTTGACATCATTTAGTAACAAACATTTAACCATAAATACAACATTCTCTCAAAAAGTATGGTAGATTTCAGTGCAGAACAAGCCATCCAGATAATTACATATGACTAGCTGATATTTACATACGACTAGTCTTAAAATCTGAATGAATTAATGAAATTCAATGAATTTTGTTCTCCTATGGTATTTTTACAAGTACGTATATTACAATTTCTCCTACATTCAGTTACAATAAATTTGCACCACAACAAACTGATAGGAGTTATGTTCTGTGAAAAGGGGGTTTAATGCATCTGCAAAAAGTACTGACCTAGGTCAGCCTGCAGTCAAAACTTTTTGCTGTTGGTAAATTTTCAAGTACCACTCTACCTCAGGAGTCAGTTGGTTGTTCAGACAAAATGGATTTTATGGACCCATATCATGTCATGACTTCCTTTGTATAAGCCCTGCAACATGCGAAAAGAGGTGTTTGGACATTTGCGTAAAGTGTCGTCTCGGATCAGCCTGCGCAGTCCGCGCAGGCTAATCCGAAACGACACTTTCCGTTTTTATGTAATTTTCTGTTCTGTGCAAGTCTACTGTTGGACAAAATCTAATGTAGTCGTAAAGTGCCATCTCGGATTAGCCTGCACGGACTGCGCAGGCTGATCCGAGACGACACTTTACGCAAATGTCTGAATGCCCCTTTTCGCGTGTTGCAGGCCATAATGCATCACAGAAATGCATAACACCCCCTTTTGCCATAGCATGATTCATATTTACAGCTTTACAATGACCCATATCACATGTTCCCTACTTGTTAGTTACATGTATCTCATTGTTTTACTCACATATTGAATATTCCTATACAGGGGGCAGAAACATTAACTATTTACCAGATGATTAAATAGTACACCTGTCACAATTGAAAGCATTTGCAAAGGTAAGACAACGTTGGTGGAAAGAGAAAATACTGGTGTCCAGCAGTTTTCTTCTTTTCTCACAATGTTTTCAAAACTTTCCTTCTCAGGGTCCAGATTGTGTGGTAACGGGTTAACTTTTAGGCTGCTAAGCGTGACACGCTGACCTTTTGCGGACAGCGTAGATCAAGATCAGACTGCACAGAACGTGCAGTCTGATTGTGAATCTACACTGTCAGATAAGGAAATATCTTTCCTCCAAAAATACCTTTCAAACAGCAATATATGGCTAGACAGTTTCTTTTATTTAGCGGGATAGGGGTTATTTCACAACCTCCCAAAACAAAACTTCCAGCAGGTAACTTTGAAATCATACTTGTAAAACATGGAAACTCAAATGAATTACAGTCTAAACATAAATTTCAAGAAAACAAAAAACATAGTAGCCTAAGGAGAAAGTTTCCTCCAAGTGAATTCTCCCTTTGCCACAATGTTTTCAAACATGGTGAGCTGCAAGACACAAACATGAGCACCATGATGGCCCTAATGTTGCTCACCTGAGCCTTTTTGATCCAAAATGACCCATTTCCAATCTCTTCTGACATATCAAAACAGACATTCTAACAAACTTTCATGAGTATTGGACTTAAAATGTGGCCTCTAGAGTGTACACAAGCTTTTTCTAGGATTCGTCTCTGTGATTTGCTTTTTGACTAATCTTCAAACTCATTCAATATTTAATCATCAAGGCAAACATTCTGACCAACTTTCATTAGTGTTGGACTGAAAATATTGCCTCTAGACTGTACACAATTTTTTTTACAGACTTGACCTGGTGACCTAGTTTTTGACCCAGCTTGACCCATTTTCAAACCCATTCAATATATTATCAAGAGAAATATTCTAACCACCTATCATGAGTATTGAACTAAAATGTGGACTCTAGAATGTGCACAAGGTTTTTCTACGATTTGACCTTATGACCTAGTTTTATAGCCCACACCACCCATTTACAAGCTGTTCGTAGACATCATCAATACAAATATTCTGATCAAGGCCTCTAGAGTGTTCATGAAGTTTTTCAAAGAACTGACCTGGTGACCTACTTTTGGTGACATGAACCATTTTCAGACAAACATTCTGATAAACTTTCATGAGTATTGGACTGAAAATGTGGCCTGTATAGTGTACATGATGTTTTTCAAAGATTTGAAACCGGTGACCTAGTTTTTGACCCACAATGACCCATTTTTGACCTCATCCGCAATATCATCAAACAAACATTCTGATCAACTTTCATTAGTACTGTACAGAAAATGTGGCCTCTAGAATATACATAAAGCTTTTCTATGATTTGACCTCGTAACCTAGTTTTTGACCTGATATGACCCATTTTTTGACTTGTCCAAATTTATCAAGACAAAAATTCTGACCATGTTCCATGACTTTAGACTGAAAATGTAATCTCTAGAGCATACGCAAGGTTTTTATCTGATTTGACCTGGTCTTTACCTGATTTGACCCATTTTCAATCATGTCTGTGATATTGTCAGGACAAAAATTCTGAACAAGTTTAATGAGTATTGGACTGAAAATGTAGCCTTTAGAGCATACACAAAGATGCCTAACACAGCACCATCACCAAAGCTCACCTTGAGCTTTTTATGCTCACATGAGCTAAAAAATGTCTGCTGGAGGTAATGTTTTAATCTGCACCAATCTGTGATACATTTGTCTCTGTGATACAAATTTTTCAACTGTATGAAGATTCCAGAACAACTTGCTAAACCGTCATATGTTCAGCAGCAAGTTACAGGTACTTTCTTCTGTCAGTAGTATATCACACTGTAGACATTCTCAAAACTGTTGAGTAAATAATGCCTGTTTGTTTGTATGAATTGAATTTCACACTATTTTCCACATTAGAAAACATGCATCATGTCAAGAGACTGTTCTACTACTCATCTGTACATATATATACATCAGATTTGACACATGTGTAAACTATCCCCTAACTATCCCCTATCCCCTATCTTAATACAATAGATATGAAACACAGATCATCACCTCCTGACACCATTTAGCAGACAACTTGAAGACATGGTCTTTAAATTAGGATGTTAAACTCGATGAAACAGTAATGATAAAATAAATTGCTCTGCTTCTATCACAGTACAAAAAAATGTCATGTTTCATTAATGAAATGTCTCATCTTCACTGTCCATTTTTCCGACACCATTTGGCCTCACTCTTGTTAGACCAATACTCTCTGAATCAGACCTAAAATGAGCAAAAGGAAGGAATAAAATTACATATAGACACTGGCCAAATGTTTCTGTCGTATGGACCACAATTGAAATAAATGTAGCCAGTAAGGGAAAAGAAAGTAGGCACAGGACATGCAAGTCCAATTGAAGTTACAATGAGCCCCCTTTTCACATCAGAAAAAATTTTGGCAAAAATAGAAGTTGCTTATATTGAATGTTTTCAAAAGTGGTCTGGAAGAAGCAATAAATTATCAATTTTTTGCTAAACAATGGTGCCCAGCATTTTCTCCTTTTTTTCTTACAAGGTTTTCTACCATTTCAAAAATAAATACCCTCATTTGCGCCACATTTGTCATCTGCTTTCAATTTGGACAAGTCAGTCTTGTCATGTGACGAAGAATTATGGAGGCAGTCAAGACAACGCTGAATTTTGAGTTGCTTTGTGTCTTTTCCAACTTTTCATATACCAGTAGATATAGTTACATGGTTGGATGATTCTGTTTATCAGTGACTTTCAGCATTATCCACAAGATAAATCTACCTACCCATAATGCACCTCTTCATCTGAATCATTCAGCATTGAAAGACCTGGATTGTCCTTAAAATGAGTTTCTGTAAAACAGAAATGTAGAGCTATTGTTTTTCATAAAAGAATACTTTCATATAGGCCGTTACAATATAATTAAATCAAAGTAATATAAAAATGGTCTGATCACTTGCTACTCTCACAATTATGAAGACATTTTTTATTGATAAAACATTTTTGAGATTACAGTGAAGCCTGTCTTACTTGCCACCTCTAATAAGCAAACAACCTCAATTAACCCTTCACCACACCACTTTAAAGACCCTGAAGAAAAAACATTTGAAAACATTGTGAGAGAAGGACAAAATGATGGTAACCAGCATTTTCTTCTTTTCCCACAATGTTTTCTACCTTTCCCAAAACAATGTTTAATGTTTGAGTCACATTCATTTTGTCGTCCGCAAATGTTTTGAATTTGGACCTGTTAAAAATTCTGTCATTTGGTAAAGAGTAAGCAAGCATGTGCTGTGTTCCTAGAGAAGGCATACGCACCAAATGGAGCTGTGCTTAGCAAGCCTCTGTCTTAAGCAAATACATTTGGAATGTCCCTTTAGGTGCTTGCTAAACACAGCTTGGACTGCAGTTTACTTTATACCAGCAAGTCATCATATAACTATGGATCCATAAAATCCATTTTGTCTCACAACTGACTGAATAACCAGGTAAAATGGTCCTTGGACATGCAGAAAATTTACAAATAGCAAAAAGTTTCCACCCATGTCAGCCTGCACGGACTGTGCAGGCTGACATGGGTCAATACTTTTTGTAGATACATTAAACTACCTTTTCTCAAAGCATAGCTTAATGTAATGGACATTTCAGACAACAACTTAAACCTAAACTATGTAAAATTTGGACAGTTTCTGTCAAAATATCTCTCAAACTATCCAACAGTGTAGACTTGAATTAAGATCACTTTCTTTGCAGTCTGATCTTGATCAACCTGTCCATACCAACACATGAAGTTGTGATAGTTATCCCCAGAATTTAAAATCAAAAATATGAAAGTTTTGGTGTCATCCAAATGATAGAAATTCTAAACAAATAGAACAAGAAAAAGGAAACAGAAAGAGACAGACAGACAGATAAACAGTCAGACAGAGTGTGAGTGGGTGAAAGCTAAGAAAAATCAAATTATTGGATCAAGAGTCTGGCACATGGCAAACAAAGCTAAAGATTTTCTACAAATGACTCACCAAATACTGCATTGTGAGATGGAGAATATACAAAAGCCATTGTGTACATGTAGATATTCAAAAGTCCATAAAAGGACACAAACTCTGTAGAGTTTTGATAATGAGTAGACAGTTCTGCCACAAAGTTGTCTTGCAACACAGCACGCCCGTATCGTAACACTGTTATAGTAATACTTATAGACAAAACAATCAGCATCAACAATGTCATGAACTTCAGCCGTAAATCTGAAACAGATAACAGAAAATCTATTGCAATACTTGTGCTTCTTTCTCTCCCTTTCCAAGATGACCTTATCACGAAACTAGTAAAATCTTGCCAAATCAAGCATGTGATACTTTGAAAATATCTTTTAACCCTTTACCAAACAATCCCAGATTTTAACGTCATATACTTGGGATTCATTTGAAAACATTTTGGGAAAGGAGAAAATGCTGGTAACCAGCATTTTCTCCTTTTCCCACAATGTTTTCTAACCATTCAAAGACAAATCCTATTATCTCGGCCACATCAAAGTTGTCATCAGCAAAAGCTTTCCATTTGGACAAGTCTAAAGATTTGTTGTTTGATAATTTGATAAAAAGTTTACTTCTTATGCTATTACAAAATATAGAAATTGCATTCAATATCTCAATCTGTATGTAAGCTGTCGATTAAACACTGCTTTCAACATTATTTCAGTCATATCATGGCAGTCAAGGCACATATATGTTCATTTCTTCACTTTCTCTTACCAACGATTCGCATAACAATCTTTCAGAGCCACTGGCTGCTTTCTCAGACAAACACAATCAAATAAATTTTTAGAAGTAATAAGAAAATCCTCTCACATTTACTCTCATCAATCCATGAATAGACTTTAGACAGGCTGAGATTTGAAATCACAACACCCCTAGATAACTAGCCATGTACAGTGTAATGAGCTTGGCAACAAAGAACCGTATTAAATTTATATATGCTCTATAGAACTCGTGGCTACAAATAGAAGTGACGTTCTACAATGACCAAAATTTTCCTGTTACTGAAACCTTTATCAAACATCACACTCTTTTTTACAAATCTTACTCTCTTCTAAGAGCTTGCTTTACAAAACATTGTGGGAAAGGAAACGAGCACTGCATGCATGTGCCAATGCTTGGCTGCAGTTGTTGTTAGTGAAAATTTTAAGTTGAAAAAGGGGCATAACTGTGTCAAAAATATTCTAATGGTTACCTACCCTCTTGTAAGGGTTTCTCTTTTAAGATTTAACAACTATTCCAAGTTTGAAGTAAATATCTTCAGTAATGACAGAGATATCATAAAATGTCAAAGTTTTTGCACAAAGACACAGACGACGATGACACAGACAATGCCAGGGCAATAACAATACCTAAACATTTTGTTCAAAAAACAGCAACTGATGAAAATGCTGATAATCAACAATTTCTCCTTCTTCTCTATTATTTTCCACCTTTTAGAAACAAATCGCATTTTCTGAGCCATAATCAATTTCTTGCCTGCAAATTCTTTGATTTTGGGCAGTTCTAAAATTTCATAACGAGTTAAGTACAAGTAAGATGAATACAAATACTCACCAAAGTATGGCATTGATCTCAATTCAGCATATGCTCTCACCAATAAATACATCAGGTATAACAGATAAATACCTCCAACAATGAAGAAGAATACTTTAAATCCCTGAAAGTAAAAAATCACCATAGATTCCTTCTTCTCGAAAGAAAAATTGCTCAATCTGAGCAGTTTTGAAATATATCATTTAGTCAAAATATATCTACAATCTTAGAATGGCAGAAGTATTTATGAGAAAGCAAAGATTTATTGTCTTACATTGAACAAATCAAATTTCAACACATGACTTTAAAACGTCTTGGTTCAACATGAATTAAAACGTGAACACAAGTTTGAATAGAGTGGAAATGAGTCTTAAACACAATCCCTTTTACATAAACATTTTTGACAGTTGTTTAACCTTTTACCACACAATCCCGACTTTTAACGAACCGAGATGAAAAACTTTTGAAAACTCTGAGGCAAAAGGAGAAAATGCTGGTAACCAGCATTTTCTCCTTTTCCCACAGTGTTTTCTAACCTATGAAAGACAAATGTTATGTTTTGAGAAACAATTAGTTTGTTGTCTGCAATTGCTTTGAATTTGGACAAGTCTACAACTTTGTTGTTTGGTAAAGAGTTAATATATCTGGCTGCTGTATGTCAGTGTTTGTGAACAAAGGTTCAAATGTATAGAGACAAAAAATTTACCATAAAATTACTGGTATCCAGTCTGTAATAGTATGTCGGATCCTGAAGTTCATTGTACTCCTGCCAGGATGCAAGGGTAACAGCTGATATCCATATCAAACCTACGATCAATATTTTTGGCAGATAAAACTTGAGGAATCTTCTATCCGTCTACAAATATAGTACATCCTCAAGTAACTGCTATACCAACTATTTTTATAATTACTAAAAACTGGTAAGAATAACACAAAAGACAACAAGTAAAGGAAAGTATACTCTACTGAACTTACAGAAAACATTGTGGGAAAAGTAACAATTGCTTCTTGCAAGCCATTGCTCTTTTTCACATCTTGTTTTCAAACTGTCAAGAATAAAGAGGTGTGAAATGTCAGAGTACATGTATGCACAGGAATGGATTTATCACGGTGCCAATCACGACTGTAGATATGTTTTGCAGATACTGTGTAACTATCGCTGAATGTACACTCTGATCCTGGATCTACACTGACTGAAATTTTGTGGGATGTTCTGACAAAACAAACTTTAAACTGCAGTATGTGGATTGACTGAAAATGTAAATTTCATTAATTTGTCACTCTATGGGTTGATATGCAGCATGTAACACTAGGTGTCTTTGTGGTCAGTGTAGATCTACGACCACACTTCACAAAAAAGTCCTGTCTGGACTAGTATCTACTTGTGCCGATGTGATGGGAGACACTCTAACCAGCTGAAAATGTCTGATTCAATGTGATCAAAAGTAGTCTGCTACAGGAAAATGTTGTCTGCAGGAATAAGAAAATCTAACACTTTGTTGTGAAAGTTTTATGTTTATGACTAATTACCTGTCTGACACCATGGTATAAACACAACCAGAACAGTAATAAGGCACAAAGGAATGAAGCCTGGAAACAGCCATCCAACATACCTGGTACCCAGCTGTCCACAAGAAATGTTAGTGGAAATATGGGATCTGGGAAAAAAAATGTTAAAACAGATATGTTATCTCTCGCTGTCAGTTTTTTTGGTCTTGCAGCAGACCACATTTTTGAAATACTGTTGAAAAAGGAATTACTGCTTGTAATAGGCCTTTTCTAGGGTACAGGTTGAATTTGGAGATAACAAAAATCTACAGCAACTATGAAGAAATCATGCATCACAAATGAATAAATGCTTTGATCAGGCTGAAAACAGTCAAAATCTTTCATAGGTTTCAATATGCATTACAATACAATGGAGCTTTGTTCCATTCCAAAACTCTCTGATACTGATAGCTCCAAAACTTTAACCATAAATAAATTTCAGAACATATTATTCGGAACATTTCGAACATTGTCAAAAGACTAATATCTTGGTTTTTCATTCTGTCAATCTGTTAGTCCCCCTTTTTTTTTTCTTTCCTCAGATTTCATTACACAAATACACTGGACAATACTGAGGGAATAGAAGAAATGCTTATTTACCCTTTAACACACACTGTTGACTTTTAAACACCCAGAGGAAAAGCATTTTGAAAACACTGTGAGAAAGGGAGAAAATGCCGGTAATCAGCATTTTCTCCTCTTCTCACAAAGTTTTCCACTCTATCAAAGAAAAAGTTTCATCATCTTAGCCACATTGAAACTGTAGTCTGCAAATACTTTCAATTTGGTCCAGTCTACATTTTTGTGGTAAAGCGTTAACTCTTTACCACACAATCCCGACTTTTAATGACCCTGAGAAAGAAGCATTTTGAAAACATTGTGGGAAAAGGAGAAAATGCTGGTAACGTTTTCTACCCTTCCCAAGACAAATTTCAATTTTTGAGCCATTTTTATTTTGTCGTCTGCAAGTGCTTTCAGTTTGGACAAGTCCACAATTTTTTCGTTTGGTAAAGAGTTAAAGCAGTCCCTTTACCATGATTACTCTTAATATCATTTTAAACAGGTATTTTCTTTTCCTTCAAATAATTATGCAGGAAATCCAATTTTGATGCTAATTGATAACATTTTGAGCGAGTTTACCATAAGAAAAGCACAACAGATCCTTGCAAGGAAGCAAAGAAATGAGCCAGCTGTTATGCTTTTATAACTAGTATACTGTTGACAGTGGGTTAACACTTTACCAAACAGCAAAACTTTAGACTGGATCAAGTTGAAAACAATTGCCAACAACAAATTACGTGCTGCTAAAATGATGATTTCTGTCTTTGAGAGGGTAGAAAACATTGTTGGAAAAGGAGAAAATGCTGTATCAAAAGCCTTCTTTGTTCAGGTCGTTAAAACTCGGGATTGTGTGGTAAAAAGTTAAGACATCGACCAAGCAAACAAATTCAAATCAAATAATTGCCCTGGTGTAGTTGATGAAAATGTAGAAATACTCTCACATCATTTACACTATTTACCTATATGATTTATAATCCTGTATGTTCATTGGTTAAGTTTCATTTCAACAATTAAGTAAACAGTGATGTTGTCACAATTTTATACTTACCGTTGTATAACAACAGTAGAGGGAGAAGAAGGGACATCCATTTTTGTTCTATTGACCAATCTCGTAAAGAGAATTTTCTCAAAGAATGTGCAAACCAACACTGCAAGAAAAAAAAACACATGTACATGAGTAAGAGAAGCTTTATACAATGGACATTGGGCAAAACAACTAAATACTGTATACGTGGATAAAAATGCATATCAAAAAATTTGCGAATTACCAATTATGGACATTCTCCGTGGGAAAATGTTTGCGAAATCAAGACACTCATTATTTGTTGGTATACTTGTTGTTGAATACGCAGACAGAAATGTTTTCAAATTCGTGGAATCCCAAAAATTTCCATGTCACAAAAATTTCCACTTATACAGTACCCCACACAGACAATTTTTTGAGTCTTGCATAGGTTGCTTCTTAAGCAGTTTGGTTTTAACAACCCTGAGGTAAATTGCTCTCAAGAATGTTTTTGGAAAAGAGGTAAATGTTGGTAACCAGTTTTTTCTCAGTTTTCTAAAATGTTTTCTACCCTTTCTAAGACTAAACTTATCATTAAGCCATGTTTGAGATATCATCTGCAAGTACGTTCAATTTGGACAAGTCTACAATTTTGTTTTCTTTACCACATAACAAAAATTAAGACTTTATCCAAATTAAAAACAGTTACAGACGACTAGTTCAATCTTGCTCAAATGATTATTTCTGTCTTTGAAATGGAAGGAAACCTTGTGGGAAAAGGAAACAAGAGGGCCAAGATGGCCCTGGATCGCTCACCTGAATTTTTGAGAGGACCATAGCCAAGTTTTTTTGAGGTATTGAAACTTTGGAAACAAAATCATTATTTTGCCAAGCAATTTTGAAAAGGTCACCTGTAAAAGTCATTTCAAAATCTGTCACCACCCCTATAATCATCACCACAGCAATGATTTTGATGAATCAGAATTCTGCAAATAAATTTTTGGATACATCACCCAAGAGCAATTTCTTGAAGAAGAGCACATGCCCAATAGTGACTAAAAACATAAGTCGAACAAGAGCACCACATGCAGGTGCAAACAATTGGCTGTTGTTTTTCAACAGATAAGAATTTCCCTAACAATTTTTGAAAAGGGTCACCCTAGGAACATTTCTGTGAAATTATTTCAAAATCTGACCAGCCTTTCCAGAGAAGAAAAATTAAGAAATTCCTCTTCATGTCCCTGTAGTGCAAATAGCCTCCACCATCAGAGCCATTTTTCTTGACAGATCACAATTTTGTGAACAATTTTTTAAAAGAGTCACCCAATGCACATTGCTGTGAAATTATTTCAAAATCTGACCAGCGGTTTCAGAGAAGAAGAATTCTTAAGAATTTCTTCATGTCCGTATGGTGTAAAATAGCCCACAGCCATCAGAGCCATGTTTCTTGATGGATCAAAATTCCTCGATCAGTTTGCAAAAAGGGTCACCCAAGAAACATTTTTGTGAAATTATTTCAAAATCTGACCTGCCGTTTCAGAGAAGAAGAACTTTTAAGAATTTCTTCATGTCCATATAGTGCAAGTGCCCCCCCCCCCCATCAGAGCCATGTTTCCTGACGAATCAGCATTTTGCGAACAATTTTTGAAAAGGGTCACCCAAGGAACATTTCTGTGAAATTATTTCAAAATCTGACAAGCGGTTTCAGAGAAGAAGAATTTTTAAGAATTTCTTCATTTCTGTATAGTGCAAGTAGCCCCCAGTCACCAGAGCCATGTTTCTTGACGGATCAAAATTTCGCGAATAATTTTTGAAAAGGGTCACCAAAGGAACATCTCTGTGAAATTATTTCAAAATCTGAAAAGCAGTTTCAGAGAAGAAGAATTTTTAAGAATTTCTTCATTTCTGTATACTGTAAGTAGCCCCCATTCACCAGAGCCATGTTTCTTGACGGATCAAAGTTTCGCGAACATTTTTTGAAAAGGGTCACCCAAGGAACATCTCTGTGACATTATTTTAAAATCTGACCAGCGGTTTCAGAGAAGAAGAATTTTTAAGAATTTCTTCATTTCTGTATAGTGCAAGTAGCCCCCAGTCACCAGAGCCATGTTTGTTGACGAATCAAAATTTCGCAAAGAACTTTTGAAAAGGGTCACCCAAGGGACATCTCTGTGAAATTATTTTAAAATCTGACCAGCGCTTTCAGAGGAGAAGATTTTTAAAGAATTTCTTAGAAAATTCCATTTGGTTGCCATGGCAACCAGAGTTTTTGATGGAATCAAATTCTGTTAACAATTTTAAAAGAGGACCTCCCAAGGAACATTCCAGCCAAGTTTGGTCCAAATTGGCCCAGCGGTTTAGGAGGAGTTGATGTTTAAAGAATTGTTGACGACGCACGGACGCACAACAGACGATGGACACCGGGTGATCCTAAAAGCTCCCCTTGAGCACGTTGTGCTCAGGTGAGCTAAAAACAGTTCTCAGGAAAGTTTATTTCAATGATGAATGATTTTGTTATTTTACCTGTATAATAGAAAAAAATAGTAGTTTCAGAGGAGAAGATTTTAAGAGAATTTCTTAGAAAATTCCATTCAGTTGCCATGGAAACCAGAGTTTTTGATGGAATCAAATTCTGTGAACAAATTTGAAAGAGGATCTCCAAATTGGCCCAGCGGTTTAGGAGGAGAAGATGTTTAAAGAATTGTTGACACCACTGGCCGCAAAGAGCCCCCCCCCCCAACTGCCAAGTTTTTCGACAGATCAAAATTTCGCGAACAACTTTTGAGAAGGGTCACCCAAGGAACATTTCTGTGAAATTATTTCAAAATCTGACAAGCGGTTTCAGAGGAGAAGATTTTTAAATAATTTCTTAAAAAATTCCATTTGGTTGCCATGGCAACCAGAGTTTTTGATGGAATCAAATTCTGTGAACAATTTTTAAAGAGAACCTCCCAAGGAACATTCCAGCAAAGTTTGGTCCAAATTGGTCCAGCAGTTTAGGAGGAGAAGATGTTTAAAGAACTGTTGACACCACTGGCCGCAAAGAGCCCCCCCCCCCCACTGCCACGGCCATGTTTTTCGACGAATCAAAATTTCGCGAACAGTTTTTGAGAAGGGTCACCCAAGGAACATTTCTGTGAAATTATTTCAAAATCTGACCAGCGCTTTCATCAGAGAAGATTTTTAAAAGAATTTCTTAGAAAATTCCATTTGGTTGCCATGGCAACCAGAGTTTTTGATGGAATCAAATTCTGTGAACAATTTTTAAAGAGGACCTCCCAAGGAACATTCCAGACAAGTTTGGTCCAAATCGGCCCAGTGGTTTAGGAGGAGAAGATGTTTAAAGAAATTGTTGACGACGGACGACGAACGACGCACGACGGACACAGGGTGATCCTTAAAGCTCCCCTTGAGCACGTTGTGCTCAGGTGAGCTAAAAATGCTAGTTACTAACATTTTCTCCTTTTCCCGCATATGTTTTCTAAAAATTCTTTTCTCTCAGGGCAAACTTTTTTGCTGTTTTTTTACAAATAGTGAAATTACATTATTTTAACAATGTGACAATAATAAAAAGCACACTTACAGTAACAAGAAAGGTAATGACCAGATATGAAAACCTCATCCATATTTCCAGCTTTGTGAATGATGTGTTGTAACTCTTGAACTGCAGAAAATATTGAGAAAAAAATCGAATTTCTTTTACCAGGCTTTTATAAAAATTAATAGCCAGCAATTATGCATTATTCCCATTGCCAATGTATCTACAGATAATCTTAATAAACTCTTTACCAAATGACAAAATTTTAGACCCTTCCAAGTTGAAAGCATTTACAGACAGCAAATTAAATGTCTTCTACCTGTGGAATTTGATTTTAAAAGGGTAGAAAACATTGTGGGAAGAAAATGCTGATTATCAGCAATCTTCTCCTTTTTCCACCATGTTGTCAAAGGTTTCTTTGTGCAAGTTGAACACACAGGATTGTTTGGTAAGGAGTTAAATTTCATTCTATGTCATACATTCTTTGCTTCAGAAATCCTCAATACGGAAGAGTCTCCTGAATGTGTATTCAGCCAAGGTTTAACATCTTTACTACACTTTCCAGACTTTTAACGACCCTAGTGAAGAAGGCTGGTAACCATCAAGATTGGAAACCCTTGCACATGACAATTAAATGTGGCTGAAAAATGTGATCTGTCTGTGAAAGGGTTGGAAACATTATGAGACAAGAATAAATGATTGCTAATTAAAGTTGATTTCCCATATTTTACGAGGAAATTTTCAAAGACACCACCAGCAAGTTCATTTTATGAGGTAATGACTTAAATTAACCATTTCTTTGTCACAAATGGTCAGTGTCTCAGTTAATCCTGTGAACGTTTCCCATCAATAATGAATATTGGTTGACAGCTGATTATTCCTGGACATAAATCAAGCAAATTAAGAGACCAGAATTGCTCTCTTGGGGATTTCTGAAATTACAGTCCTGTTCTACATGAGGCTGAGTAAAAATACTCCAGTATTTCAATTACAATTATATGTAGGGATTTTTTGTCTGTTTGTTTGTTTGTTTGATATGTATTGGTTTTCAATACCATACAGTTTTAACCCAAGTTGGCAGCAATTTGTATTAATCAGCCATCTGCATGAAGCAAACATCTCTGTGAGTTCCCAAGTCCTTGTGTTGAACATAAATGACTGTTTTAAACAGCCACCTGCCTTAGCCCTTTACTAAGCACTCCAATATTTTAACAACCCTGAGGATGAGGGCTTTTGAAAACATTGTGGGAATAGGAGAACATGCTGGTGACCAGCGTCCTCTGCATTTCATACAATGTTTCCTTGCCTTTTGAAGAGAAACCTCGTCATCTGATCCATACTAGATTCATTGTCTGGAAATGCTTTTGATATGGACGAGCCTCAAATTTTGTCATCTCATACAGAAAGTATCTTTGTTTCTTCCCTCGGATGGCTGCACAAGACATTTCGATTGTATCTATACAATTCCACATGAGTCCTTAAGAGCAGAAAGTCAGTTGCTTTCATAGGCATTACTGGTCAACATGTATCTGTTCAAAATAATATATACTTACATAAAACATGATATTTTTGATATCGAAATGTGTTTGCTTCTCCAGTCCATGGAATTGAATGTTGATGATGTAATATGTATAGTCTAGATACCCCAAATGTAGCAGAATTAGGTCTTCACATTCCTACAACATGTTTTAATACAGAAAAACTTATAATAATTTAACATCTCACTACACAATCCGAAGTTTTAATGACCCTGAGGAAGAGGCTTTTTTGAAATACTGTGGGAAAGGGGGGAAATGTGGTAATCAGCATTTTCTCCTTTTCCCACAACATTTTTCTCCATTTTCAATAGTAATTTAATCATTTTAGCACCATTCAATTCATGCTTTGCAAATGCTTTCAATTTGGACAAGTCTAAAATTTTGTCATCTGGTTAGGAGTTTTATCATAATCATTACAAATTATAGTATGATAACTTCAAAAACAAAAATCAGTACTTAGCAAAGAAAACACTATAATTCAATTTATGTTTTAGTGCAGATAACTTTTTGTTCTTGCAGCAGATCATATTTGAAAAGATTGTAAAAAAGGGTGAAACTTCTTGAACTAGGAACTTCTCTATTTTGTAACAATCTTTCCATGTTTATTTCATGCTTTTTTGTAATTCATCAGGAAATAATGGCGGATTATAAAATTTGATAACTCATGGTTACAACTAGTGAAATTTACCATGAATATTTTCATCTTTCTTAAAATTGAAGGTGAAAACAGTAGTTCCCCCACACTAATTACCTAGGTAAACAGTGCATGCCATTCAACCATACAGAAATATGAGGTTATTGATCTTGATCTACACTGTCAGCCCAAGCAATCAAATCAGGGTCAAGGGCAACAAGCTTCAACCCTTTACCACACAATCCTGAGTTTTAACGACCCTGAGGAAGATGCCTTCTGAAAACATTGTGGGAAAAGGAGAAAATGCTGGTAACCAGCATTTTCTCCTTTTCCCACAAAGTTTTCTGCTCTATCAAAGACAAAATCCATCATTTGAGCCACATTGCAATTGTTGTCTGCACATGCTTTCGATTTGGACAAGTCTACATTTTTGTTGTGTGGTAAAGAGTTACACCTTAAGCTGCTAAGCGCAACTCAAGGACTTTTAGCAGACAGTGTAGATCAAGATCAGACTGCACAGAGCATGCCGTTTGATCTCTGATCTACACTTTCTGATAAGGAGGTATTTTCCCTTTAAACGACTTTGAACTAGCAATATTTGGGTTTTTACTATTGGCTTGAAATGTTTCATTTATTTAGAAAGTAAAGGAGTAAATAATGTATATAATTAACAAGGATGCTTTAACAATTATCTGCTGTTACTTTGTTTTAAGAAATATTGATTTTACTGTAATTTTTCAATTTTTAAGGGCCCTTTTCGACAAGTACCTCTGCATGCTGTTTTGACACTTACAGGCTTACTTTCAAATCTTCAGCCTATATTTACCAAACTGCTTTTAAATGAATCATACATTTGAATCAAAATTAGAATGGTCAGAGGATTCTTATCATGAGAGTGGTGTAGATTCAATTTCAAGAGTTTTGATATTTTTGAAAAACCTCCAATAACCCTTAGGCTGCTAGGGACGACTCACTGGCCTATTGTGGAAAGTGAAGCTCAAGATCAGACTGCACAGAATGTGCAGTCTGATCTTGGATCTCTACTGTCCAATAAGGAGATATTATTCCCAAAAACATAACTTTGAAATTGAAATATTTGGGTTTTTATTACTGAATTGAAAATTTTATTTCAGTTATTTATCAGGATAAGTGTTAAAACAAGAGGGCCATGATGGCCCTGTATCGCTCCACTGGCTAATAAGTAAAACCACTACATGCCAAACTTTACAATAGTTGGCAAATTGGTTTTGAACATGAGACCCCTGAAACAGGACTAAAATCGGTACCCCTAAGTCTTATGGTCACTAAAAAGAAGATTTCTAAAGTTTTCACTATATAAGCCCATGTAAAACTTCTGACCCCTGGAGTGGGATCAAATTCGACCCTAGGGCTATAATTTGAGCACTCTAAGTAAAGACCCACTAGATAAAGCTACATGCAAAATTTGGTAACCCTAGTCTTTATGACCAAGTACTGGGAGATTTCTAACGTTTTCATCATATATGCCCATGTAAAACTTGTGACCCCCGGAGCGGGGCCAAATTTGACCCAAGGGCTATAATTTGGGCACTCTTGGTAGGGGCCCACTAGATAAAGCCACATGCAAAATTTGGTAGCCCTAGGCCTTATGGCTAGGTGCAGGGAGACTTCTAAAGTTTTCTCTATATAAGCCCATGTAAAACTTGTGACCCATGGGGCAGGGTCAAATTTGACCCTAGGGCTATAATTTGGGCACTCTTGGTAGAGGCCCACTAGATAAAGCCACATGCAAAATTTGGTAGCCCTAGGCCTCATGGCTAGGTGCAGAGAGACTTCTAAAGTTTTCTCTATATAAGCCCATGTAAAACTTGTGACCCCCTTGGCGGGGCCAATTTTGACCCCAGGGCTATAATTTGAAGAAACTTGATAGAGGTCTACTAGATAAAGCTACACACCAAATTTGGTAGCCCTAGGCCTTATGGTTTCAGACAAGAAGATTTTCAAAGATTTCCAATATTTTTAAGTTTTGTTGCCATGGCAACCAGAGTTTTTGAAGGAATCAAATTCTTTCAAGAAATCTGAAGAGGACCATGGCAGGATCATTTCTGTGAAGTTTCATCAAAATTGGATGAGTAGTTTCAGAGAAGAAGATGTTTGAAATAAAAGTTAACACACAGACGGACGCACTGACGGATGCACGGACAGACGCACAGATGCACGACGGACACCCAGCCATGACATAAGCCTGCTGGCCTTCGGCCAGTGGAGCTAAAATCCATAACATATCTTCAGGCATAGAACTTTTTGGTCTTTCAGCAGCCTGCTTTTGAAAACAATATGGTAAAAACAGAAATCCTTGTGATGAGCATTTCCCCTTTTAGCCAAAATTTTTTCATGTATATTCATGATAATAAAGCTTAATTCACGTTGAATATTTGTATTTCACAAAATCATTCGATGCACTTTTTTGAGATTATGGGCTAAGCAACTGATAGAATCACCCGCACCTGTTTACAAGAAAGAAGTCTTGTTCTATTATGGGTCTCTCCACTAAGTTTAGGATTATTTGTTTGAAGGATGCTCTCATCTTCTCCTTTTATTCCACCAATAAACACACTCACTGTAAAATACTGTTCTATTTTTGTACCTGAAATAAGATACTAAGCAATAAATGAATGGTGTTTTACACCACTTACAACATTATTTCAGTTTTATCACAGCCACACCTACTCATGTATGTCCTGGAATTCATCAGTACTTGGCTACAACTGATGTGTTTTGCCAAAGGACACTCCCATGAAAAACTTCGTCCTCCATTGAGCCTCAAACTGGGGGCCTCCAGGTTACAAGTCCTGCACTTGGTCCTCCACTGAATCACACAGGACCCATTTAGTAAGAAAACAGAAGAAACAAGAGCGTCCCACCACCAGTTGTCAAGGGAGTATAATAATCGTAAAGGGCAGGTAATGCAACAAACATGTTTACCAAGTCTCAAGTCAATTTGACTTGAGGTGACAAAGTTCCGTTCCAGCCAAGCAAGAAATACTGTAAAAATGAAGATCAAAGTGGAATTACTCGAAATCCGCACTAGGTAGAGTTATTGTTCTTGTGCACTGTACTCCGTAATATTACAACAAACATGCATACCAAGTTTCAAGTCAATCGGACTGGAGATGACAAAATTATGCTCCGGACAAGCAGAAAATGCTGTAAAAATGATGATCAAAGGGAAATAACTCAAAGATAGCACGAGGTAGAGTTATGGTTCTTTTGCACTGCAATCCGTATTATTGCAACTAACACACATGCCAAGTTTCAAGTCAATCGGACTGGAGATGACAAAGTTATGCTCCGGACAAGCAAAAAATGCTGTAAAAATGATGATCAAAGGGAAATAACTCAAAGACAGCACGAGGTAGAGTTATGGTTCTTTTGCACTGCACTCCGTATTATTGCAACAAACACAAATGCCAAGTTTCAAGTCAATCGGACTGGAGATGACAAAGTTACGCTCCGGACAAGCAGAAAATGCTGTAAAAATGACGATGAAAGGGAAATAACTCAAAGACAGCACGAGGTAGAGTTATGGTTCTTTTGCACTGCACTCCATATTATTGCAACAAACACACATGCCAAGTTTCAAGTCAATCGGACTGGAGATGACAAAGTTATGCTCCGGACAAGCAGAAAATGCTGTAAAAATGACGATGAAAGGGAAATAACTCAAAGACAGCACGAGGTAGAGTTATGGTTCTTTCGCACTGCACTCCCCCTTAATGAGATCTATCCACCCATGAAGTTTCATAACCGTAGCTAGCATACTTTTGGAGATATGCTTTGGACAAAATTTAAGTATGAATATAAACAAAGGGAAATAACTCAAAAATTAAGTAAGCAAGAGTTATGATTCCTGTGCACTGCACTCCCCCTTGATAAGATCTATCCACCCATGAAGTTTCATAACCTTAGCTAGTATAGTCTTGGAGATATGCTCCGGACAAAATTCAAGTATGAAAAACAACAAAGGGCAATAACTCAAAAATTAAGGAAGCAAGAGTTATGATTCCTGTGCACTGCACTCCCTCTTGATGAGATCTATCCACCCATGAAGTTTCATAACCGTAGCTAGTATAGTTTTGGAGATATGCTCCGGACAAAATTCAAGTATGAAAAACAACAAAGGGCAATAACTCAAAAATTAAGCATGTGAAAGTTATGATTCCTGTGCACTGCACTCCGCCTTGATGAGATCTATCCTCCCATGAAATTTCATAACCGTAGCTAGCATAGTTTTGGAGATATGCTCTGGACAAAGAATGGGGACGCCGCCAGCGCGTCCGCCCGCCCGCCCGCCACGGGTGATCCCATAATACGTCCCGTCTTCGACGGGCGTATAAAAATTGTTTTTCTTCCAAACATTCCCCTATTTTAATGACTGAGAAAAGACACTTTTGAAAACATTGTGGAAAATGGTGAAAATGCAGGTGACCACATTGTTTCCATCCTTTCAAAGACATATTTCATATTTTGAGGCAGATCTAATATGTCATTTGTAAATGCTTTTAAATTGGACAAATCCAAAATGTTGTTGTCTGGTAAAGATTTAACTCTTTAGTAAATGACAAAATTTTCCATTTGTCCAAATCTAAAGCATTTGCAGGCAACAGATTAAATGTGGCTCAAATGGGGAAAATTGTCTTTGAAAAGATAGAAAACTTTGTGATGGAAAAACAGAAAATGCCAGTTACCAGTATCCTACACTTGTATACAATTAATGAAAGGTAAAAATAAATTTACAACACTATCAGAGACTACTATATGAAAACATTGTCGAATAAGGAGTAATTACTTGCAAAAAAAAATGTGCTGCTTTACCAAACAATCCCTGGTTTTTACGACCTTGAGATAGAAGCCTTTTGAAAACATTGTAGGAAAAGGAGAAAATGCTGGTTACCAGCATTTTCTCCTTTTCCCACAATGTTTCTACCCTGCTGGAAACAATTTTCAATTTTTTTGAGTTACGTTTATTTTGTCATCTGCAAGTGCTTTCAATTTGGACCAGTCTAAAATTTTGTCGTTTGGTAAAGAATTAATGAAACAAGAGCACCACATGCTGGTGCCAATACTCTGCTGTAATTGCTTTCAGAAATAGATTGACTTCCGGTGAAAATTTTAAGTTGAAAAAGGGGCATAACTTTGTCAAATATATTTTGATGGCTACCTGTCCCTGTTGAATGGGTTCCCCTCTTGATAATTAACAACTAGTCTGAGTGTGAAGTAAATGTGTCCGTAATCACAGAGATATTTTATAATGTCAAAGTTTTTGCACCACGATGACAACAACGACACAGATGACAACACAGACAAGCCCTGGCTATGACAATGCTTAAGGTTTTCTTTGAAAACAGTCGAGCTAAAAAGTTACTCTTCTTTTCATCAAATGTTTCCTCTCTATATCATATGTAATGATGCTTGATAATTCTAAAAAAAAACCTGTGTCAGGGATTCACCCACAATGAAAAAAAAAACATACCTTGGGTATTGTCTGTTATAATCTTGGCAATCAGCCAAAACTGCTGATGGAAAGTTGAGAGTGGAGGAGATTTCAGAGGAAATGGGCCAGTCTGAAATTGAATGAAGTAAATCAGCCATGCTCTGGCAAAAGGGGGCTTAATGTATCTTTGTAATGTATTGTACCAAGCAAGTCATCACATGATTAAGGATCCATAAAATCCATTTTGACTAACAAATGACTCAATCAAGAGATAGACTGATCCTTTGACATGCAGAAAATTGGCCTATAGCAAAATGTATCAACCCAGGTCAGCCTGCACGGACTGTGCAGGCTGACCTGTGTTGATACTTTTTGCAGATGCACTAAGCTCCCTTTCCACAGAGCATGGCACATAATATATGATAACTCATAACTATCCCTGTTTAATACATAACATTACGAGGGTTGTTCGATATGTAATGTGTATTGTACGATATCTCAAAAGCATTCGACTCAAATAGTGAAATGAACATTACATCCCTTCAAAGTATTCTCCGCGGTTTGAAATACATAATTTCAGTCTGAATCCATTTCTGAAATGCGTCACGGTATGCTGATTTAGGCAGACCTCTGAGGCACTGACTGATGGCTGAGGCAAGGGCTTGTCGGGACTTGTAACGACGACCAGATAAGAACTTTTTTAAGTTTTGGAAAAAGGAAAAAGTCACATGGGGCTAGATCTGGAGAGTACAGTGGGTGTGGCAAGATGGTAACCTTCTCCAACTTCAAAAATTGCTGCACAAGCTCAGATGTATGTGATGGAGCATTATCACGAAGTAGACGAACATGCCTAAATCCTGACACAGGGCGTCGTTTAAGATAATATTTCTTGAGCTTTTTTAGTATAACATCTCGGTAATACTGACCTGTAACACTTTTGCCCTTCGGCACCGGAATTTGTACGGCTATACCATCACATGAGAAGAAAATGCAATACAGAACCTTCTTTGTACTTATGCTTCTTTTGGCAACTACCGGCCTTCTACCATGTTTAGTTAGCCATATTTTGTTTCCAATTTTTCTTATTGGTTCGAAATAGTGAACCCATGTTTCGTCACCAGTAACAATGTTTGCAATTGTCTTTGATTGAATTAGGGAAACATTTTGAGCAATTGCTTAGCGGTTTGTACTCGTACCCGTCTTTGGTCATCTGTCAATATATGCGATATCCATCTTGCAGAAATCTTTCATACTTTCAAAATACGCTTCAAAATGAAATGCACCCGCCATAGCGATATGCCAACAGCATTGGCAATATCATGAATCGTGTATCTGCCATCACTTTCAATTATTTCCCTGATTTTTGAGACATTTGCCTTGCCTGTTACAGTCACAAGTCGGCCAGATTTTGCTGCATCTTTGACGGACTCTGTGCCAGTCAGAAATTTCTTTCTCCACCTACGAACTGTCTCATAAGATACCTTATCAGACCCATAAACTTCCCCCAATTCAGCAAAAATCTGCATTACCGAATGACCGAGTTTTGTGCGAACTTTTATATAAGCTCTAATTTCTTTAATATTCTTAATCCGTTTCCCAACCATTTTTACAACAGTGGTCAACCACTAGCTCTATTGAAATGACTATAAGTTTAAAACTATGTGGAGCTGAAGGCTCATGTTTATACCGTTGGAAAGGTATTGAATAGAGCTATTCAAGCGTATCATCATCCATGAAATCGTGCATAGCGTTATCGTGCTGTGGTACAATACACATTACATATCGAACAGCCCTCGTATGCTAATTTTAATGATTCCAAACCATGATATGATATTCATAATCAGAGTCATTAAATGTTTACCTCATAAACCTAAGTTTTAATGACCCTGGAGAGACTTTTGGAAAAATTCTGGGAAAAGGAAAAAGTGGTGGCCTTTTCCCACAATGTTTTCTATCCTACCAAAGGCAGAAACCATCATTTGAGCAATATTTGTCATCACAAATGCTTCCAATTTGATCAAGTCCAAAGTTTTGTCATTTGGTACAGCTAGGCAAAATGAAGACTTCTCCAAATTGACAGCACGGCAGATGACAAATCAAATGTTGCTCAAATGATAGAATTTGCCTTTGATAGGGTAGAAAACATTGTGGGAAAAGGAGAAAATGCTGGCAACCAGCATTTCCTCCATTTCCCACAAGGGTTTTCGAAAGGCTTCATCCTCTGGGCCATTAAAGACTTGGGATTGTGTGGTTTGGAGTTAATATCTTAAGTTACTCTGGACATTTGTTATTGATCATGTTGTAGATATGTCATAATCAATATAAGAAACTAGCACTAGCTATACTATGTCTTCCAGCATCTCATTTTTCCTTTTACTACTACATAGCCTGCAACACGCGAAAAGGGATATTTGGACATTTGCGTAAAGTGTCGTCTCGGATCAGCCTGCGCAGTCCGCGCAGGCTAATCCGAGACGGCACTTTACAACTACATCTGAATTTGGCATACAGTAGACTTTCACAAAACAGAAAATTACATAAAAATGGAAAGTGTCGTTTCGGATTAGCCTGCCCGGACTGCGCAGGCTGATCCGAGACAACACTTTACGCAAATGTCCTAATGTCCCTTTTCGCCTGTTGATGGCCATATAAGGTTTTCCATATCATCCTTAAAAGTAACTCTTCTTCCCTTCAGCCGTTCTTTCTCTGTGTCACAGATTCTAGTCTGTATTGTGCATAAAAATAGCCTTATACTAATGGGTTGTTTATATGTTTAACCCTTTCTTCAACAAAAACATTTTAGACTGGTCCAAACTGAAAGCATTTGCAGACGACAAATTAAAGGTGGCCCAAATTACAAAGCTTGTCCTTGATAGGATAGAAAACAGTGTGGAAAAAGAAGAAAAAAAAAAAGGTTACCAGTATTTTCTGCTCTGCCCAAATTGTTTTCAAGAGGCTTTGCCCACAGGGTTGTGACAACAAGGGACAGTGTTGTAAAGGATTAACCCTTCACAACACAATCCCGAGTTTTAACGACCTATATCGAAGGCTTTTGAAAACATGGTGGGAAGAGGAGAAAATGCTGGTAACCAGCATTTTCTTCTTTTCCCACATTGCTTTCTACCATATCAAAGACAGAAATAATCATTTGAACTAAATTTATTTTGTCATCTGCAAATGCTTTCATTTTGGTCGAGCCCAAAATTTTGTTGTTTGGTAAAGAGTTAAACTTTATGTTTTTCTAAACATCACAGAATCAATATCTAACTAGGATATCCAAGTCAGTTATAACCTCTGAGCTAGCCTTAAAATTGACAGATAAAAACAAATGTCTGTAGTAAAAATCTCATTGAATAATTAACTCCTTACCAAACAATCCCAACTTTTAATGACCCTGAGGAAGAGGCCTTTTAAAAACATTGTGGGAAAAGGAGAAAATGCTGGTAACCAGCATTTTCTCCTTTTCCCACAATGTTTTCTAATCTATGAAAAACAGTAAAAAACTCACTGAATAACTAACTCTTTAACCTATTCCCAAACCTGTGTTTTTATGTGTCTGCAGAACAAGTCTTTCGTAAACACTGTGGGAAAAGGAGAAATTGCTCGTAACGAGCAATTTCTCCTTTTCCTACAATGTTTTCTACCATACTGGAGATCTTTCTGCCATTTTTATCAAATTTAACATTGTCGTCTGCAAACTCTTTGAGTTTGGAAGAGTCTAAAATTTGTCATTTGGGAAAGGGTTAACACACAACGTATGAAACTATAGACCTCTGTATTTGAAAGCATTTGCAGACAACTTAACAGTGGTTCAAATGATGGCACTTGTCATCGAAAGGACATAAAACAAGATAGGAAAAGAAGAATGTACTAATCACTAGCATTTCCTCCTTCTCCAACAGTGCTATGAAAAAGCCTGCTTTTCAAGATCATCAAAACACTGTTGTTTGGTGAAGAGTTAAGAAAGAGTACCTTCTTATCAATATTGCTGCCCTGTTGGGCCATTGCTGATAAATTCTGAGTGACTGTATCTATGATCGGTGGACCTGAAAGACATTGAAATTCTACTTAACACATAATGAGACAAAAAAGAATTCAACCAGTCCATGTTAAAAGCATTCGCAGACAACGAATTTAATGTGACAAAGATGATGGGATTTGAATTGAGGATAGAAAATATTTTGAAAACAACAGAAAAATGCGGGCAACTTGTGTTTTCTACTTTTCCCACGATGTTTTCAAAAGTCTACATTAAAAGGGTTGTTGAAACATTTAATTGTTTGTTAAAGGGTTAAATCTAAAAGAAAAGCAAACACCAATATAAAAACATTTTGGGAATACGAACCATTACTTGTAGGTCCTCTAAGCAAATGCTCCTTTTCCTCTGTTGGTTTTAAAAATGAAGTGGTGTAAAAAGTTGTATGCAGTAGTTGGATAATCAAATATCTAATGACTGAATAGGGAATCATTTTACAGGAAATCCTATATATAACCTAATACTGTATTAATATTTTAATATTAACCTATTTATCTTTAACCTGTTACTCTACTTAGCAATGTTTGATCAGTCAACAGATCTGGGCTCAACAGAAACATACTGGGATTTAACTCTTTACCAAACCACAAAATTTTACACAGGTCCAAATTCAAAGTATTTGCAGACGACAAATAAAATGATACTCAATGATGGGATTTGTATCCGAAAGGGTAGAAAACATTGTGGGAAAAGGAGAAAATGCTGGTTACCAGCATTTTCTCCCTTTCCCACATGTTTTCAAATGCCTCTTACCTTAAGATCATTAAAACTTGGGACTGTGTGATAAAGGGATAGAGTCATTTACAACTAGATTTGGTTTGGCAAGTTATAAATTTTATTTGAAGGACTGATAAATCTTTCTTAATAAAAAAAAAAAACAGTACTTTCTCACCATGTTTTCTACTCTTTCAGATACAAATCCCAGTATACTGACAGAAACTTCGTTTAGAAAACATGACATATGTTCAGATTAACATGTAATAAAGACATTTCAAATATATCAGATTATCAAATAGCTGAGTAGTTCAGTCAACATGATGTTGTCCCATAAATTAACAGATTCATGCTGAGTGAGAATGAGCTTTCAATGGTATGCCTTTAATTTATTTCAAAATACCAGTAATGCGCTTCTTTTTTTTAACAAGAATTTTCCCTGGACATTCTCATGTGAAGGTCATTTGACCCTCTTTAACCCATTACCATACAATCCCGAGTTTTAACGACCCTGAAGAAGAAAGCTTTTGAAAACATTGTGGGAAAAGAAGAAAATGCTGGTAACCAGCATTTTCTTCTTTTCCCACAAAGTTTTCTACTATTCCCAAACCAAATTTCGATTCTTGAATCAAATTTATTTTGTCGTCTGCAAATGCTTTCAAATTGGACTGGTCTAAAATGTGTCATTTGGTAAAGAGTTAACACTTAAACCCTTTATGTACCACACAATCGCGACTTTTAACAACCCTTAGAAAGAAGCCTAATGAACGCATTGAGGGAAGAGAAGAAAAAGCTGGTAACCAGCATTTTCTCCTTTTCCCACAATGTTTTCTAGCCTTACCAAAACAAGTCCCAAAATTTGAGTCGTTGTTATTTTGTTGTCTGCAAATGCTGTCAATTTGGATAAGGGCAAAATTTTGATGTATAGTAAAGTATTAACTCAACAAAATTTTGGATGTGACTTATTCATAAGCATTTGCAGACTGCTCATTAAATCTGGCTCAAAGGATGAAAACTGTCTATGAAATATTAGAAAATATTGTGGGGAAAAAGAGAAAATGCCGGTTACCAGCCTTTTCTCCTTTTCCCAAAATGTTTTCAAAAGCCTTCATCTTCAGGGTCTTTTAAACTTGGGATTGTGTGATGAATGGTTAAATGATTAATAGAAGGCAAACATTTAAGATCACTAAAAAAAGCTGAAAATCTTTTAAAAGTAATGCAAAAGATAAATATTTGACGGTAAGAAATGTTTTCTTTTTTAACTGTACAAAAAATACTGCTGGAAAAGGAGTAATTGCTAACTAATAGTAGTAAGCAACAGATAAAGATGGGGGTAAGCTTAATTTTGCACAGAAATACACTCAAAGAATATTACTTCATCAAACACCAATTTTCTTAAATGATATTTTGGTAAAAATTCAGTCAAACAGCAAACACTGCCAGAACAGACAAGATTATCTGGCAGCTAAAAGCTTTTGATTTCCTTTTGAAAACTTCTTTTATGCTTCAATGTCTACTAAAAATAAGATTTAAAAAACAGTGTATGAGGTGACAGATTAGGTATAACATTTTCTCACCTGCCACTCCAACCAAAATGGTGATTCCGTAACATATGAAGAACAAGAGGAAGACTAGAACAAATTGTCTTTTGTTGAGGGCATACAGCCGCATCTGTACTGACCTGCAATATTTGTAGGGACAAAAAGTAAAGTGCTACAGTCTGTTGAAATAACAATGTCTTTTCATGAACTCTTTACCAACAATACTGTGTTTTCACGGCCATGAGGTAGAAGACTTTTGAAAACATTGTGGGAAAAGAACATGCTGGTTCAACACTAATATTACTCCTTTTCACCCCATCAAAACCCATCAATTGAGCCACATTTGTCATTTCCAAATGTTTTCAATTCAGGAAAGTCATCTCATAACTAGTTAAAGCAGATGTTAATTTTATCCACTACAACAATCTTCACAAATAAGGAAATACATTACAATACTACTTTGGATATCTCACAAGCCCTAATACAGATAAGCAGACTGAAACAAAACTCTATACATTTCAAGATACATGTATACAAATATGTAAATATCAGGGTCTACAATCAACTCTTACCATGTAGGTGTCATAAATGAGCCATGGTCTGTGAAATGGGGGCTTAATGCACCTGCAAAAAGTACTGACCCAGGTCAGCCTGTGCAGTACACACAGGCTGACTCGGCCAATACTTTTTGCTACTGGTCAAATTTTATGTAAGTCAAAGGACCAGTCCACCACATGATTCTGTTGGTTGTCAGACAAAATGGATTTTATAGATCCGTAAGTATATAATGGCTTGCTTGGTATAATGTATCAAAAGCCTCTTTTTGCCAGAGCATGGCTCATATGTATTTGGTTTTGAATAATCTGATGCATAACTATGTGTGCCCTAAATTTTAAAATGAATTTACCTTTAAGTCCATGCAAGACTACAAAAGTTTATACCTGTCCACATTGAAACCATTTGCAGAAGAAAATCAAAAGTGGCAACAATGATAGGATAGGTTTTAGAAAGGGTAGAAAACTTTGTGGAAAAAAGGGACAAAATACTAGCAGTTTTGCCTTTTCCCATTATGTTTTCAAAAGCTTCCTGGTTCATTAAGTAATATGCCAAGGTTTGCTTACACGGCTTGAACCTAAATTTTAGGATAGGTATCCCCAAACCATTATTTGATAAGATCAGGGATGCCTTCACGCTAAAATTTTAGTGCACTTGAAATTTCAGGACACTGTTAGTCTTGAGCCATGGTTTGACTTAATAAAAGTAAGATGGTAATTGGTAAATAAGTTATTTTTTCTCTGTAAGACAGAGAAAGATTTATAAGACACAAGTTCAACACTTATCACTGTATTTAGCTATTGTTTTGCACGATTCAGTGCTTAGGCCTAGTACAGATAACTGTCCTCAAAGGCGATGTTACTTTTTGATTGGTCGCCTCTGGGTACAGAGACGATCAAAACAAAATCAGTTGAAATTTCCACAGAGTTTGTGCGCAAGTTTGAACTTTCATAAATTCACAAGTAGAGCACAAAATTAGGATTTGAACATACATGTTGCTTGTGTATTCAATAATCCTTCAATTGAAATACAAGTATTTTCAATTTAAACGCTGAACGTAAGAAAAAACAGTTCATTTCAACTGTTACTCAAGTAACATACGCTCCCGAAAACACACAAAATGGCCACCACACACGATAAATTTCGTCAGTCTTTTTCCAAGATTTACGTTATAAACAACTTCTACAAGGTTTAAAGGTTTAATAATTTGTCTTTGGTCATTTTTGTTACTGAAAGTTAATTGCATTTTGCTGCAGTACAGAGTAAATCGACGAAACAGAGTCAGTATAGCGCTCTATCTTCACTACTGGAAAATTTACGATGGACTTGAGACGGTACGGTGCACAATAAATGTCCAAATATGAAAAAAATCACCGTAGCGTCCCATTATTCAGACTATGCTTAGGCCAAGCCAGTTCTCAAGCTATTAGCATTTGTTGCAAATGTCGTTATATATTCTCCATTAACTAGAGGCATTAACAAAAATAAAACGAAAGCAAGCGACATGGTTTAAATTTTCCAACTATAAGTTAGTGTAATCAGGCCTGCTAAGTGCTTAGCCAAGAACATCTTCTGCCACTATATTGTATAGCGTGGCATAACTCAGTGCGTATTTTTGGCGTGAATCATCTCACTGATAAATAGTCAAATAGATAAGTAAGAGGAGATGTAAATTAAAAATGACATGGTCGTAAATTACATACTGTTCCATTTCCATTGCCATGTTGACAATCGATATTGGATGTCATATTTGTTTGTTTACGACGAAATCCGATGACGTTTAAGGCAGACTTGTTCATGACTTTTTGCGTTAATAGGTGTCGCAAAAAGATTGATTGGCGATATCCAGTCTAACCGGTGTCTTGCTGAAAACCTTTCCGGCATATTTATCCGTCTGAAGCGTTTGTCATTTGATGAGGGAGTGACACTCGTCACAACTCGGCCGATTCCGTACCTACATCTAAGGTGTCACACCACTGGTTTTTGGCCATATTGAAAATAGAGTGAAATTGGCCATCTTTGAAGCTTCGCAGATCGCTTAATGGCAAACCTTTTGCTTTTCCGTCTCTTGTTGTCTAAAGTACGTCCTTAGTCCTTCAAAAAAATGCATTAAAATCAACATGTCAACCGATTGCGTTTTTCGCTAAATCCCAACAATTACGGGCACCCTAGAATTTTCCCTCTCAAAAACACCGGTTCACCCCCATGACCCCAATTTTTTGTTCCTCCAGTGACACAAAATAGTCCACTCAATATACAATAAAAACACATCTAAGTGGTCCCCCACTGCCTAAATTTGAAGCAAATCTAAATTATATACCACTAAGCCCTCTTAGCTCCATAGAACAGTGCAACAAAAGCGCTACTGCAAATTTTCACATGGGACTACTTTTGATACTACGAACCGGAAGCAGTCTCGCAGTGGTGCGACACCCTAATGATTTGATGGCTCCCATCACCCGAGGTATGCCGAATGGAGGGAGTGAGTTGATTATAACAGGTGAAATTGGCATAAAACCCTATTCAATAAAACAGAAGCAATTAAAGTCCAATTTTTACTTGCCGGCGACGTAGATCAAGATCAGACTACACAGAACGTGCATTCATTTGTGGATACAGGTCTACAAGTCAACTAAAAGCCGAAAAGGTCGACCATTTTCTATTTTAGCTGCATTTTACGGCGAAAAAAGTAACTCCTCCACATAGGCGGACGACTTTGTTTTCCGTATTGGAGCAGATCACATGTGAATATATTTTGGCAACGATTAATATTTCGTGTAACAATATTGCTAGATCTAGGTCCAGTCTAGTTCTACTCTTGTTTTCTCAAAGATATAGGTCACCTTACTCAGAATGAGATTTTGGAGCGAAAACCCAAAATATTGCCATTTTTTTTTTAATTTCCTTTAGTTGGCAAATATTTTGGCGTACCTATCAGTGTAGATCAAAGATCAGACTGCTCGTTCTGTTCTGGTCTTGATCTACACTGTCCCGCAAACGTGCACTGAGTCGAGCATAAACGCTTTTAAATACATGAATGATTAATTCAGGTGGCTTATTTGTATTCTAAACCTTAAAGCGCCTTTCACAACTCTAATTGCCTTTGCGACCATTGTATATCAAGATCAGACGTGCAAAACGTGCAGTCTGATCTTTGATCTAGACTATCCGCTTTGCAGAAACACTATAGACCAAAGCCTTCCGCAAAGGCACCCTCTAAATTCGCTATTATCTGGGACGTATTCTAGAATGAAAAATGTCCGTTTGGTTTATTTGACGCTTTAAGGAATGCTTTTGAAAACATTGTTGGAAAAGGAGAAAATGCTGGTAACCAGCATTTTCTCCTTTTCCCACAAGTTTTCTACCTTTCAGAGACAGAAACCATCATTTATACCAAACTTAATTTGTCCTCTACATACGCTTTCAACTTGTCTAGTCCGAACTTTTGTTGTTCGGTACAGGATTTAGGCTAAAAAGATGTGTTTTTCAACAAAGCCGTCTGCTGCAAGTCTCGTTCAGACCGTAACGAGAAAATCAGCAGGTACACAATGATGGGAGGGACGGTGAGGGTTTTGAAAGTTGGTCTCTTGCGTATATTCATGGGCTAACTTTTGCGACAACATATAATAAAACTAACCCTTATCCCTCTGCCGGTTGCGAGTTCGATACCCGGTTGAAACAAACTTTCTTTCCGGCGGTTTTTCGCCTCTCACCTGTGATGCATGTGAGAAAAGAAGTCAGTGGCTTGGACAGAAGGATGTGTCAGCACTGGTGTGTTGAATGGTGTTTTACGCCGCTTTCAACATTATTTCTGACATATCACGGCGACAGCTCACATATTCACGTCTTTCCTCTTTTTTTTTTTACCAATACTAGGCTGGGGCTCTGAGATGTCACTGCCACGAAAAGCCCGATGGATCCAGTGCGGCTCGAACCCGGGGCCTCCAGCTTACGCGTCCCACACTCAACTGTTGAGCCACGAAGAACCCAAGCACTGGTGTGAGATAGCCAGGAAACATATGCGTAGGTATACTGACCGCCGTGATATGACCTAAGCTGTTAAAACTGCGTTAAACTAAAATACAAACAAACAAATTATCCTGCCGCCGACACCGGTAGTTAAGTCGGTTACGTGCATTTATCGGGGGTGGGGGTCGTGAATTCAAATTTTATGCTCGACCTAGACCTGGAACTGCAGACTGTCATTGCGACAGTGGGATTTTTTTCTGGTGAACACCGTTTAAGAAGCTTTTGGACGATGTTTATGTGAGGAAGGCAACCAGCGGCTTTGAAAGAGAAAGAACTCGCTGTTCAACCGCAACACTCACCTTCGTATCGCCCGATTTAATGTTCCCTGAAGTTCAACTAGATGTCCCCTGAATATTTTTCTTTTCACAACACAGTGTTGTGATTCAGGAGATAAGACATTTTTGACATTTTATACTGACATTTTTTTTGACGTATACAAGTTGTACATTGTCACAGCATATATACATATAATGAATTTAGTCACGTGAATAAAAATAAACCTGAAATACACAAAGGGAAAAAAAATAGAAAAAAACAGAAAACACACACACATGCACGCAATCTATACGAAGATGCGAGTGGCAATAACAGATGTACATGTTAGTAAAGTTTCAGATCTGTTTCGTAATTGGATCATTTGACAGGTATATCAAAAATCGAGAGAGGATGAACAAGAATAATGATAAAGTAATAGTTACAGGATAATATTTAAGATACTATTTCTAAGAGATAATGCTTCCTTAATGAATTTACAATGATTGATGAGTTCCACTTTATCTCTTGAGCATAAAAGACTATGATATTTGAACACAGATGGATGCAAGTAATAGCTAGATTTGATATACTTTTTTCTCAATGCAATAAAACGTTAACAAACACAAACAAAATGATATTCATCTTATATATCATTTTCCACACAACATTGGCAGTCATAAGAAGTCGTGAAAGTGTTCTTCACAAAGAAAACTGTCTTGCATATTAGGCAATTTGTTCACTGTTTCAACACAGAAAATATGTTTCCGAACTATCTCGACGGCTAAAAATACAATCCGCTGAAAATCAGAAAGAATTTTATCTTGTAGGCTTGACAAATGTTCAGTCTAAACAAGCCGACCAGGTACAACGTGCAGTCTGATCTTGGATCTATGTCGGCCACGAAAACCCCACATTTTCACATGTAGCACTGAAAGTGTTAAACCATTACCACACAATCCCTACTTTTGACGCCCCTGAGAAAGAAGCCTTTGGAAAACATTGTGGGAAAAGGAGAAAATGCTGGTAACCAGCATTTTCTCCTTTTCCCACAGTGTTTTCTACTCTTCCCAAACCAAAGTTTAATTTTTCAGTCACCTTTATTTTGTCGTCTGCAAATGCTTTCAATTTGGACCAGTCTAAAATTTTCTCGTGTAGTAAAGAGTTAAACCAAAGTTATACTATACCTACCTCTCACATCTGTCATGCTTGTAAGTCGGAGCAATGTATTTTCCGAATGCACTGAATATATCCGAAAATTGGGATAGAAATGCGCGAGCATTGTTTCCAAGTGATGGACCAGAAAATGAGTAGGTAACGTCCATATTGGCTCAATTTCCCCGCGACAATTTATCTCAAAATGTAAACCCAAAATCTAATGCAAATGTAAAACAACTTTTGATAGTCGCATCACCATTTACGCAATATCACATTACACATTTCAATAAGTCATCTCTTTAATAGAAGAAGAAAGAAACCCACACACATTTTAAGATTGGACACTTCCTCGTAATTTCCAACTCAATAGATCTAGAAACATCAACATCCAAAATCTACGTTCTTACTTCTTGCCAAACCATACGCAAAAACGTAAAACAGGTATGTACAGTGTTACAGACGGGAAATACATAATTAGTGAACATATGCAAAGCTTCTGCATCGGTTTTATTACTAGGATTCGTAATTCTCTAGCAGGAAAACACACCGGCACCATTTCTCACAGATTGGCGAGAGGAAACAATCGATACTATGACGATATATTGATCGATGGCTGCACTGTTCCATTGTTAGTGGTTACCCTTCGTGATCACAATATCCTCGATTTTCTTTGAGAATAAAGCGGACGAGTCGACTTTGCAGTGCCAGAATTTAGTGAAGTTTGTTTCGCGCAAAATGTATGAGAGCGTTCTGGCAAAAGGGGGCTTAATGCATCTCCGTGAATCATTATACCAAGCAAGCCATCAAATACTTACTGACCCATAAAAACCACTTTTTTAAACAACTGACTTAAGCATGAGGTGGACTGTTCTGTGGACATACAGAAAATTAAACAATATCGAAAAGTGTCGGACCAGGTCAGCCTGCGCGAATTGCGCAGGCTGACCTGGATCGATACTTTTCGCAGATGCATTAAGCCCCCTTTTCACAGAGCATTGCTCAAATGAACTGGACCTCCTACGACAGTTACAAATTCAGTTCACAGAAACCCGGAAAGATTTTTTATCTTGTAAGCTTGACTAAACAAGCGGACGGTATAGATACAAGATCAGACTGCTCTGTGTGTTGTGTGATCTTGATCTATACCATCCTCTAAAGCCCGTTTTGAAAGGGTAAAAATTAGAACTGATGAGAACATCGAACATAGTCAGCCGGCAGGCTCGAACGTTCTGATCTTGATCTGCCCTCTTCACATGCCAAGATGCCTTAAAAGCCGACAAAGTGGAGCCAAGATCAGAACACACTTTTTGTGTAATATATTCTTAGTTTGCACCTTCCAAACTAATTGACTGAATGCTGTTCTTTGCCACTTTCAGCATCATTTTAGTCATATATCACGGCTGCAGCTCAACTATTAATGTGTGTCCTTGGTTTTACTAGTCCTAGGATAGAGCTCTGAATATATATCTTACCTAAGGACTCTCTCAAGAAAAACCCTGCAGCTCGAAGGAGGGTCGTACCCGTGTTCTTCAGCTTTCGAATTTTAGATCTACCTCTTCACGGCTGATCAAAGCAATGGTCTCCGACATTAACAGAAAAAAAAACTAGGGTCTTACAGACGACTTTGGCTTTGATTGAGTGCTAAGAAGTCACCGCCAGTGTCGCACGGTACCATTTCTTTTATAACATAATTGGCCTGCAACAGGCGAAAAGGGGCATTCGGACATTTGCGTAAAGTGTCGTGGCGGATCAGCCTGCGCAGACTGATCCGAGACGACACTTTACGACTACATTCGATTTTGTACCACAGTAGAATTGTGCGAAAGAGAAAACTGCACAAGAACGGAAAGTGTCGTCTCGGATTAGCCTGCGCGGACTGCGCAGGCTGATCCGGGATGACACTTTACGCAAACGTCCGATTGCCCCTTTTCGCGTGTTGCAGGCCATATAATTACCATTTCAAGGCTTTTCAGAAAATATTGGTTCCTGAGACAGAGTACTCGTACTTTGCGTGGGAAACTACGTCATGCCTGTCAATGGTTAGACTGCGTATAAAATGGCCGAGTTTCTCTTAGGTCTTTTTTCACATTTATTATTTATTCACGGACTTTTGGAACCATTCAGAAAATATTGGTTTTTAGTGCAAGCGATATTACTTCACCTCTTCATGGTAACTTTTTATTAAAAAAATACGTCATCACGGCACCTTATCTCCTGAATCAAAACAATGTGTTGTGAAAAAAATATTCAAGGGACATTCGGTTGAACTTAGAGGACAGTAACTCGGGCGATACGAAGGTGAGTGTGACGACTGAACCGGAATTTTCTCTGTTCTAGGGTCAAATATCAAAAATCGGAGAATGTCATGCAACCCTTTATTAATTTTCCTATAAATTTGAGGTTTATTCGAAGCCAGATCCCCATTGATACAGCAGAAATACATTTTTCACGGAGCAAGGATGATTGAAAGTATGTTAATTCGATAGTATGCAAACAATTCGGATCTCGTTTGTGACGAGTGCAAATGTTTCCATCCATCATCGTGCATTTAAAGATCCCTCAGATTATTGTTATTTACGACCAAAGCTAAATTGCGTTACTGTCCTCCTTCCAAGAAAATTAGTTTTTTTAAGTGCAATTTGTGATTGAGGGGGTCGGTGGTGATTAAATGGATAGATTGCGATTTAGGAATCGAAGTAGTACAGCACTCGTAATCCCTCTTTATTTCAGATAATTTAAACCAATAAACATCGTAAATCGCATTAAAACACTTGTTTTTTATGCGATTTCAATATATTGGCTGAAAGTCATAACAGCTAGGCCATTAATATTTTTTACGACTTCAGTAAGGAGAACCTATCGATAACAGTGTTCAGTGAAGACGTTGAGTCAGAAATGATAAATCATGGATGCACAAATGAGGCCAATATATGTAATGTGCAAAGAGAGGCATTATTTGTAGCAGATGACCATCCTGGAATATCTTCAAAAGACAGATGTTTGAAACGACTTTCACTGATTAAGTAGTTGGTAACTGATATGGACTTCGGCACGTCTTTCCCACCCACTCCCTATAAAATATACATGTACGTATTTCAGGGCTTTCGCATGTTTCGTACGAAAGCCTAATGACAAGTCCAGAATCAAAGCTTTATCTGTTTACCATTGCCAAAGGCAGCTCATACTGTGTCCGATCTCCAAGTACGCTATGTTGAGAATCTTCCTTACGCAGTATGCAAGAATATGACCTATGGGGACAAAGAATGTTAACATCTTCGGGTGTGGAAAAGCCCCCCCCCCCCCCCAGCACAACCCCGTGGTGTCGTGAACAGAAATATCTTGAGGGGATATCCGGTTGCACTGCAGAGGATCAGAATTCGTGATGGACATGTAGAGGAATCATCACTTGTCTCGGGTTTGATGCAGTCACAGCGTCTGCAAGAGAACCGCATGTGGGTGCCAACGCTCTACTGCAGTTGCCTTATATTGTGAAATGTGAAAGTTTTGAAAATTCCAAGTCGAAAAAGGGGCATAACTGTGTAAATATATTTTGATGGGCATCTGTACCTGTTGTATGGATACCGCTTTGATAATAAACAGCTAGTCCAACTAGAGTGAAGCGGCCGTGGTCATACGTAACAAGGACTCGACTGAGTGTAATATATCCGTTGTTTGCGCATGTCATACACTGTATTTATTTGAACAAGCAATTTCGTTGAAATGATATCGCCCGCCGAAAAAGACTTTTTCAAAAAATTACGCAACAGCGTACCTCAAAATCCCTCCCAGTCGGCCATTTTGCATCGTACCAAAAAAAGAAAAAAAGTATATCGGCGGAATAGGTTATTGTACACATTATCAAAGTTTCACGAAGTTCCGTCCAATGGTATTGGAGATATTGTCCCGGACGGACACACTGACGGACGGATTACACTAAAACTATATCCCTCCGCCTTCGGCGGGAGGTAAAAATTCCACCTAGCGGAAGCTAATGGTAATAAATACTGCCCCAGGTGAATGTTAAACCATAAAGCGCCTTGCCCCCCCCCCCCCCCCAGCAGATCAAGATCAGACTGCCGTGACAATACGTACAGTCTGATCTTTGTCCGCTTTGACGCGAAATTATCAAGGTTTTATTCTAGACTGGAAATGTGAATTAGGTTATTTGGCGCTTTTCGGATTGTGACTAGATTTGGGGTTATGATTTTGAGACGAAGGTTCTGACCGCCTGCAAAAAAAAGATCGCGACGCGAACTCAGAGGGCTATTAATTTTCAGCCGATCAGTTTTAAAATCAAGATCTGAAGCAGAGTTCAAAATTGTTCGCCAACACAGTCGTATTCATTAAACTGTCACCATTCCATCGTTTAATTCAACATTGGTAGTCCAAATTCACCGACGTTCACGGCTAGTAATCACAGCAAGGAATTAAAATTTTGTATCGAGGCTCGGCCAAAACTTCAAGTCTTGGGACTGGTAAAAGTCAACGCGCCAGGATCCATTCCATTCAAACTGCTAAACGCAGAACGTTACTTCGTAAATATGTAAGCAGCCAGAGGGGGCGGCACGAAAGTCCCAAATCTACCAGAATTTTTCATGTATCTACCCAAATCTTAAAAAGAAAAGATTTGTGAAGATTCTGGAATTTCGTGCTGCCCCCGTGGGCAGCACGAAATTCCCAAATCTACCCGTATCTTCTCCAAATTTCCCCTAAAGTAACCAATACCATTACAAAATGGACTAAAGTGAACAAATTTCGAGCTTCTATCTGGTTCAAAGGTGTATAGTGATTTATTTTTCTGTTTCTTAGAATCTTCTAACTTTTAGAAATTTTAACATCATTTTCAAATGGTGCATATAAATAGAGATTATTCACAAATTTCCCGATTCATGTTAAATAAAGCGGTCGATCAAAGCTTAATATTCTAAGTTTGTTAAAAAATTGTGAGAAGTTTGGTGGTGTCCATGGGATAGATTTGGGTCATCTTGGGAAATTTTTGGGTAGATCTGGGAAGATCTGGGAAGATAAGGGAATTTCGTGCCGCCGGCAAAAGGCTTAAAAAAGGTGATTGTGCCAAGTACTGGTGTCAGGCTAGCGTGGAAAGGTGCACTGGACGCCGCAATGTAACTGTTGAAAACAGTGTTAAGCACTAGACAAACAAACAAATCACTGCTTAACACTTTTTTGGGTTTGTTAGTTTGAAAAGCAGCCAAAGTTGTGTGCAAGTAATGATAAATAAAATATATGAACGCACGATATATACACAGGGCATGACGTATGTAATATAATTTATGTTTGAGTTAAAATGTATAATTCTATATAATTATAATGTAAAAAAAAAAAAGTTAAGTAAAAGTTACATGCATACTGTCGTTTGTGTACAGATGTATATACTGTTAGTGTATATTTCATTCAGTGATTTTTTTTTTCAGAATCTATATTCTACGTACAATAATTAAGTCTAACTTAAAACAGAAAACATTCTTAAATAATAGATCCTGGTCTCACGTTTAAAGTTCGTTTTTTTTATGTTTATAGGCTTCAAGCCTTTGTTGATATACGTGTTCTTGCGAGTTTCAAAAGAATCGGATAAAAATACAGTTTATAACATAGGAAATGAGGAAGACAGTAGAGTAGGGACAAAGCGTTAGGGTCTATTATCTGAGGTTCTGGTTTCGAATCACGTGACGAGCAAGTGCAGTCTTTGAATCTACCAACACCTTGGCGCGTCTACAGATTAGGTTTCCAGGAATCAGTCATCATGAGTAGATCTAGATGATACAGACTGGCTGTAGTAAGACTTGAATATTTCATAATCTATGTGAAGTAAATAGCTTAATCCTCAGGCTGCTTAGCGCGACTGACGTTTTGCGGACAATGTAGATCAAGATCAGACTGCACAAAACGTGCAGTCTGATCTTGGATCTACACTGTCCGAGGAGATATTATTCCTAAAACATAACTTTGAAATAGCAATATTTGGGTTTTTACTATCGAAATGAAATTTTCATTCTAGTTATTTAGCAGGTTAAGAGTTAAACTAAATGAGAGAAAGTTTATTGACAGACTGAAACAAAGATATTTTAGAACTTAAATGTAGATCTAGTCTCTGGTTACAAAGTTAAAAGCTAAGCACAATTTTTATTTCGTCGATGTAGAATGTTATACATGTATGCAGAGAGGATAGTTGTAAGCAATGACACCATTCAACAAAATACCTTACAAACATAACAAACAATAGCAATAATGCTGACCAGCAGTCCACCTGATATGGCAACAAGACCTATTATGACACTTCTAGCTTCTGTAGTCGGTATTTCCATACCAGTAAGAAAAGGTTTAACTTCATCTGGCACCCCGTCCGGTATGGAAAACACTGAAACACTGATATCTCTCAAAAGGGCCGGAATCAAAATCAACCAGAACGAGGTGTGTGGTTCACCTGGTAAATCGTTGACAGACGATGACGTCATATTTGTTGAGAACGTCAAATACGTGCGTCGCTCATCGTAAGGAGACCATGTTACAGGTTCTTTAGCAAAGGGCCTTTTGGACCAAGTTTTTGCACTTGTATTCCAGGCGGGAGTGGTAGTGTTGCCAAGCAGTGCTGACGGTTTGTTTGGATTCCTGAAATATGTCAACAAAAGCACCGTTATCAATTACAGATCTATATAAGCTAGTTTTTTTTTTAACCAGTCTTTCGCTATTGAAAGAGATATGAACCTGCCGGTAGACATTAGATCTATACTTTTATTCTGTCGCTAAAGATTACGTTCACTTTAGAATGCCAGAATAGGAACCAGAGCTAGATAAAAGATTTCCTCCTTATTTTAAGGCTAGATCTTAGTGTGTATGAAAGAAACCTGAATTTGCACTCGCCAGCAAATTAGCGATGCTTTGTGAACAGGGGGCTTACTGTATCTGCAAAAAATATCGACCCCAGGCTGATCAGAATCGAAACTTTTTCCCAGTGGTCATTTTTTTTTATTATCAAAGGACCTGTTTACCTCATGATTCAGTTGGCTGTTATCCAAAATGAATTTTATAGATCCATACTTATGTGATTACTTGCTTTGCTTTGTAGGATATGCATCACGTAGGTGCATTAAATCTTCTTTTGCCAGAGCATGGCTCAAATCGACTGTTCTATTTCTGAATTCAAAGACTAGCCATGTTTGGCTGATAGTACGTAATGTCTTGAAGTCGGTCTGGAGGATGGTCTTGGATTTTACAAATAATTATATCTAAAGAATTGTTGGTGATTGGCCCTGATCACACACACACGCACAAAATAAACACATTAACAAAATGCAAACGAGCAGATAAGAAAACGATAGTGCCACAGATAATTTTACACAATTTCTTAATAATAAGCCATACCCTGTTTTAGCGAAATTGGAGATCCATTTCATCATGTTTTCGGCAAGTTGAATGTCCGCTTCTGTTATATCTTTTCTCATTAGTCTTAACTCTTGCGTCATTTGATTGGGCAGTCCAAACAAGAATACAGTTTCCAGGCCAATCCCTAATCTAGAGAACCATGGTGAATACCTCACGTCGAATGTTGGGCTGTAACTGAACTGAAATAAATATGTCGATGCATTCATATTTGTCGTGGAGTGAGAGTCAGCCATATTTAAACATGGAATAAAAAAGTTCAGTTCTCTGGAAATTTGCTGCAAATTTCTTTTCAGAACTTCACTTGAATCCGGATCTGTCCAGTTAGTATACTGAAAAGCCACTACTTCTTCAACGTGTCGTGCAGATATAAAGGAAACGTCTCCGTCAAAAATTGCTTTGTGGGCTTCATAAAGAGGCTGTAATAACTTTCGAATAAATATGTACTCAAACTGGCTCCGTTTTATTTCGACATCTTTCAAACTTGTCTGATTGAACTTGGAGACCAGTAGGTCCCTCAACAAGACGTCGCCATTATTTTCGTTGAAGCCAACGACGATATCTAAAGAGCGGAAAAACTTATAGGCATCAGACACATTGTGCATCATAGGTGTTAAAAGTTTGGCTGGGTGATCTGTTAAAAACTCTCCGTCAACTGTCGGACCAATCATATCTAACTGTACACCAACTTTAAGCAATATGTGGCTTGGTTTGTCCTTGATGCAGTCAACCGTTGAAACATTATCGATAACACGCTTATCAATGTATTTAACACAGTCCAGTTTCCTTCCAATTAGCTTGGCATTGGATGGATTTATCGCCCACGGACTTAGACTGTTTCCATTTATTGCTATGATTCTCTGAAAAAGTCCACGATTTCCCGGATATAGCCCTTGGTACAAGGCGCTTGCCGCTCCGGCCGTCTGACCTAACAATGTTATATTGCCCACGTCACCACCGAATGAGGCAATGTTATACCTCACCCACTTTATTGCAAAATGCTGGTCCCACAGAGCAAAGTTACCCCTTGCAACCTTATCACCCGTCGCTAAAAACCCAAATATGCCCAATCTGTAATTGATTGTGACAACAACCAAGTTCCCATAGGTTGAAAGCACTTCTGGTGATACATCATTTGCTGATCCCACTTTGAAATCTCCGCCATGGAAATAGATTAGCACTGGAAAGGTCTTGACTGGATTAATCGTGCTTTCTGCTGGTGCATATATATTTAGAAACAGACAATTTTCCGATGTTTTCTGACCTGTTCTACCATAACCGACTTGTAAACATGAAGGTCGTATGTAGGTCGCGTTGTATGGTTTATCAAACCGTTTGGGTACGCGCGGTTTGCGGAAGCGCCAAAAATCAAATGATTCCTCCGCGTATGGAATTCCTAGGTAAGACACATATTGATATGTTTTGTTTTTGAAGTGCGTTCTTTCAACTTTGCCGATTATTGCCCCCATATCTGTCGATGCGGTGTGGAATAGTCCGCCATATGATGTTACGACGAATACACTTAAAAATATAAAACTTGTAACCACTTTAAATCTATCCATCCTTACGTTTATTCTTCCGTTAAATTACAAACACTATACTAAAAATATATAAACCCTGAAATTCCAGGATGGTTTCATAAACATACATGATCGATAATCTTGGAAAATTTAAAATCATTATCGCATTGACATCGTAATTAAATTACGCACAATTTATGAATATATAATGTGATTAGTAATGCAAAGTGAATGATAAAGTCATTGGTCACGTGTCATCCATCCATCCATTGCAGTATAATAAGGTAACTGAAGGCCTAGGGGGACATTTATGATACATTGGTTCAAGAATTTCAACAAGATCTATACAAATTAGGGTTGAAAGACCAGTGACACGTTTATATTTAGAAAAAATGGAAATAGAACAGAAAAGTGGTACTAGCAAATCGAAATTACTACTTTTCTGATTATAATACACTCCTTTTTTCACACAAACCCCGGGATGCCAAAACCACTTGTAACTGCTTTACCCCTGTCACATCTTCTTACAACTTGTTCCGAACGACGATGTATACTTGGATCATACTTTACATAACCTGTGATCAGATCTACGCTGTCTTTCGAGAAATTCTAAAAAAAGAAAAAATCACCGAAATTGCAACATTTTTTTTCCCTACCTATTCCAGGGTACATTTCATCATTTGAGCCCCAGTTATTTTGCTGTCTGCAAATGCTTTCAATTTGGACAAGGCTAAAATGTCATCGTCCAGTAGAGGGTTAATAAATGTGTCATCTACATCTGTTTCGTTATTTCTCAATCTGCACAATTATTCATTACCACTTTCATACAGCGAGAAATATCACTACTTTTTCGCAAATTGCTTTTTTTTTTTTACTAAGAACAGGGATCATATATACCATCCCTGCAAAGATGCTAAGAAGAAAGAAAATTATCAAATAAAGCACAGGACAGCTTCCTCCGAATTATCTCCCTTTTAAATGATATACATGCACATTCAACCCCGTCTTCTTTTTGCTTTGCAGCAAAACAAGCGTTTTTTTCTTTTTTTTGTCAACTCGGATATCACATATACTAAATATGAGGGGTGAAGAAGACTTTTGGAAACATTGTGGGAAAAGGAGGAAAAGCTGGTTACTTGCATTTTGTCCTTTCCCCACAATTTTTCAACTCTTTCAATGCAAATGTTCATCACTTGATCCACTTTTCTTTTGTCATCTGCAAATTCTTTCAATTTTGACTAATCTAAAATTTTGTCATGCGGTAAGGGGTTAAATTCATTAGGATCAGGAACACAAGGGAACTTGTCGAAGACTACTGGCTGTAAAGAAATACAAGAAAGCATACTTTTAGACTTGTCAAAATTGAAAGCACTTAAAAATATAAAATAAATTGTTAAATTTGTGTATTTGCATGATGTTATATATCTTTTTCAACAATAATACTATGGCAAAAGCTCATTTAACCCTTTACCACACAATCCTGAGTTTCAACAACCCTGTGATAAAAGGCTTTTTAAAACATTGAGGAAAAAGAAGAAAATGCTGGTAACGAGCATTTTCCCTATTTCTCACAATGTTTTCTACTCTTTCAAAGGCAAATCTCAACATATTAGCTGCACTTGCTCTCACATCTCGGATACTTTCAATTTGGACAAGTTTAAAGCTTTGTTGTTTGGTAAAGGATTAAACAAGGTCCTCTTTGGGTCAAGAAATATAAGGAAGGGGCTTGCAGTGCTTTGCCTTGATCATGCTCTTGTAGATAATGCTGTCAGCTGCTAGCTGGGATTAACCCTTTACCAAATGACAAAATTTCAGACTGGTCCAAATTGAAAGCACTTGCAGACCATAATATATACGTAACTCAAAAATTGAAATTTGTTTCCAGCAGGGTAGAAAACATTGTGGGAAAAGGAGAAAATGCTGGTTACCAGCATTTTCTCCTTTTCCCACAATGTGTTCAAAAGGCCTCTATCTCAGGGTCGTAAAAACCAGGGATTGTTTGGTAAAGGGTTAAGCCAGGGTTTCCTTGTTACAGCTTTATCACTGAGCCAAAGAGGATCTCTAAAGTCCTGGTAAGCCTAAGTAGTGAAGATGGAATGAGAAAAGAAGGAGAATATTTATGTTATAAAAAATGGTCAGGTGTATTACTTATAAGATCTGTATGAGCAGTCAAGCCATGGGACAAAAGCAAAGAAATAAAACATCTCCAGTTCAAAATGAAAAATTTATCAACAAAAGCCCTTAAACAAACCTTATAAATACATTTCCACATAAAGCACTAGTACATGAATTTCGCCACTGCAGTGAAGTTGTCTGAAGAACTTCATATAAACTGTATTCTGAATTACCTCTTTACCAGGTGCCAAAATTATAAACTTTGCCTATTTGAGGGCAATTTCCGGATGACAATCCAAATGTCACTCAAAACATGAAACAGATCTTTCAAAGGATAGAAATCATTGTTTGAAAAGAAGAAAATGCTAGTTAAATGTTGTCTTTAAAATGGTAGAAAACATTATGGGAAAAGGAGAAATTGCTGATTACCACTATTTTCTCCTTTTTCAACCATGTTTTCAAAAGCCTTCTCCTTTAGGGTTGTTAAAACTCAGGATTATGTGGTAATGGAATAATCCTTTCCAAAACAATCCCGTGTTTTAACAACCCTAGGGAGAAAGGATTTTGACAACTTTGCAGGTTAAGGGGAAAATGCAGGTAACTTGCATTTTCTCTTTATCCCACATTGTTGTCTTCTGTTTCAGAAAATCAAAACCAATAATTTGAGTCACATTTGTCACCTGCATATGCATATGGACCAAAATTGTCTTTTAACTCTTTACCACACAATCCCGACTTTTAACGACCCTGAGAAAGAAAGCTTTTGAAAACATTGTAGAAAAAGGAGAAAATGCTGGTTACCAGCATTTTCTCCTTTTCCCACAATGTTTTCTACCCTTCCTAAATCAAATTTCAATTTTTGAGTCACATTCATCTTGTCGTCTGCAAACGCTTCCAATTTGGACTAGTCCAAAATTTTGTCGTTTGGTAAAGAGTTAAGCGAAGGCATCTTTACACAAAGTATACCTTTCATGCCTTTGCAGTTAACTAATTGCGAAAAATGGAAAAAAAGAGTACTTGTAGTGTGTAATTCTTTTGTGCAAATCCTAAAAATTGTCTATAGTGTAACAGGTTAAAGCTTGAAAGTCACATATGACATTTTCAGTCCCATAATATGGGCATTTAAATGCTCTTCAGGCATTAGAGGTCATAGATCAGACAGCACATCTATGTGATCCATGATACCATAACTAATTGCGAAAAATGGAAAAAAAGAGTACTTGTAGTGTGCAATTCTTTTGTGCAAATCCTAAAAATTGTCTATAGTGTAACAGGTTAAAGCTTGAAAGTCACATTTGACATTTTCAGTCCCATAATATGGGCATTTAAATGCTCTTCTGGCATTAGAGGTCATAGATCAGACAGCACATCTATGTGATCCATGATACCAAGCAAGCCATCACATAAGTATGGATCCATAAAATTCATTTTGTCAAACAACCAACTGATTCATAAGAAAGACTGGTCCTTTGACATACAGAGAATTGGCTGATAGCGAAAAGTTTTGGCCAAGGTCAGACTGCACGGACTGCGCAGGCTGGCCTGGGTCGATACTTTTTGCAGATTCTTTAAGCCCCCTTTTCACAGAGCATGGCTCTTTCATATCACAAGTATATTTTCAAAGCTACCTGCTTCAAGTTCGTTTCAACAGGTATTGACAATTATTTCGTATGTTTTAGCACTTCTTGCTGTTTCATATGACAAACTCGCTTCAGCTCTGTTTTCCTCAGATTTCCTCCTTATATCATTGAATCTCTACATAACAACATAATTTAGATATCCAAGTCTGCAAGCTCATTTTTTAACTCTGTGTTGACTTGAGCTTCAAGGCTCTGTTCTATAACATCAAAATAAAGATCATACTGCTGATCTAAGCCTAGATATGAATCACTCATCAGGTACACAGTGTAAATCACTCGACCTATAGTCTCTGGCATGTACAAGGACATCTGAACACTTGATTTACCTGCAAATAGAAATATATGCCCTTGAATGTTGTTATATGCCCTTCAATCAACAGTTGTCATTCTATAGTCAAAGCTTACTTATTCATGTCTGTAAAGAATTCACTAGAGCCACTCTGGTGCTTTGTATTGTTTTGCCATAGGCCAATCTCATGTGTGCCTCCAACAGGATCCACAGAATTTCATGGTTACAAAAACAAATCCGATACATGGTAGGTACACTGAGCCACAGAGAAACAAGTAGAAATGTCTTTGTCAAGCAGCCATTTGAGCAATGTAAATAATTCTCCTGTTTCTCTTACTAAACTTTTTACTACACAACAGAATTTTAGACTTGTACTAATATGAAGGATTTGCAGACGACAAATTATAGGTAGCTTAACTCTTTACCAAACGACAAATTTTTGGACTGGACCACATTCAAAACATCTGTAGACAACAAATCAAATCTTGGTAATATGATGATTTCCTACTTTGATAGGGTAGAAAACATTGTGGGAAAAGGAGAAAATGCTGGTTACCAGCATTTTCTCTTTTTCCCCACAATGTTTTCTATGGGCTTCTTTTTCAGGGTCGTTAAAAGTAGGGATTGTGTGGTAAAGAGTTAAATGATAGAATTTATCTTTGGTTGAGTAGAAAACATTGCAAGATAAGGAGAAAATGCCTGTAACCAGCATTTGCTCTTTTTGCACAATATTTTCAAAGGATTTCTTACATAGGGTTGTTAAAACTCAGGATCTTGTGGTAAAGGGTTTAGCTCTTTCTGCATAAATACTACTGTTGTATCTAAGTGTTTGTGAAGTAGACCGCTTCTGAAAACACTGTGAAATACAGAAATTGCTAGTTCCATGCAATTCCATTCCTTGGACATAATCCTTTGAAAATAATGCAACTTGGGTAAGTCTCTGTCTTATGGCAAACAATTGCCCGTCATTAAAAGCCAAAAGAAACCAACCAGAAAGATATGACACCAGGGCCTTTATTCACCGACCCTTTTTAAGAATATTCTTTGTCTTATTTTATATGTAAAAAGTAATGTAAGATCTAATTGGCTAAACCAAGTGGTTTAGCCAATCAGAACCTGCTTTACCTTCAAATTTAGAAAATTCTTGACAATAAAACTAAGAATACTTTTCAGAATGGTTGGTGAAAACCAACCCAGAGCCTTGGGCATTGGTATTTTTATTACATGGCCAGTAACATGAATGACTCCTTATCAAATTACAATTAACTCTTTACCAAAAGACAAAGTTTTAGACTTGTCCAAATTGAAAGCATTTGCAGACGATAAAATAAACGTGACTCAAAAATTGAAACTTGACTTTAGAAGAGTAGAAAACATTGTGGGAAAAGGAGAAAATGCTGGTTACCAGCATTTTCTCCTTTTCTCACAATGTTTTCAGAAGGCTTCTTTCTCTGGGCCGTAAAAACCAGGGATTGTTTGGTAAAGGGTCAAGACTCAACCAAATTGAAAGCATGTGTAGACAACAAATTAGATGCAGCTCAAAGTATGTTTCTGTCTTTAAAATGATAGGAAAAAAATGTGGGAAAAGGAGAAAATGATAGTTACCAGCATTTCCTCCTTTACCCACAATGTTTTTGAACACATTCTTCTTTAGCGTCATTAAAACACAGGATTGGGTGGTAAAAGATTAATTCTTCACTGGATGACAAAATTCAAGACTTGTCTGGGACAGGCCATATTAAACATGGATCAATTGATAGGCCTTGATAAAGAAAGGGTAAAAAACAGTGTGGAATAAATGATGGTCTATCGATGTTTTCTACCCTTCAGCCCTTTGCAATACAATCAACCTTGAGAAGGAAGACTTGAAAACATTGCAGGAAAAGGAGAAAATGCTGGTAACCAACACTTTCTCATTTTCCAATGATGTTTTCTACCCATTCAAAGACAACTTCCACAATATGAGCCACATATAATTTGTCCTCTGCAAAAGCTTAGAGATAGGACAAGTCAACAATTTTGTTGTGTGGTAAAGGGTTAAAAACAAATCCTCTCATTTAACCCCTTATAAAAAAAATCTGTGTTTTAACTAACCTGATTAAGAGAGCTTTTACAAACACTGTGAGAAAAGAAAAAAAAAATGGTAACCAGCATTTTCTCCTTTTCCTATGTTTCCCAAACATGAATTTTTTAATCACACCCATTGTGTTGTCTGCAAACATATGATTGCTTTCAATTTGGGCAATTCCAACTTTTCTTCTTCAGTAAGGAGTTAAATAATTTGATTTGTCTTCAAAATACTAAAAAAATGGTTTTATAGTGTACTAAGTTTGACCTGTACCTCTTATGTATGGTACCCGCTTTAGAGCAACTAATTCCTTGTTTTCAATATCACCAATAATAAGGAACCAGCCCTCATCTTTTGGCTTAGGAAACTTGGGTGAATGAGCCTTACTGTCATTTTTCTGAAGAGAGAAAAGAAACAGATTGTATTTTACAAGTGCGGGTAATGTTATTGAGAAATATTTGCCAAATGCTGTAAGTCTATGAAAGAGTTAACGGCCTGAAATATCCTGAAATATTTGCTAGATAAGGGAAATGTCTGCAAGACAAACTATTTTCTTTTATCCTTTCCCAAACAATCCAAAGTTTGGAGAACCCCAAGGAATAGAGATTTTGAAAATATTGTGGCAAAAAGAGAAAATGCTGGTAACCAGCATTTTCTCCTTTTCCCACAATAATTTCTACTATTGCAAAGACATTCTATCATTTGAGCAATATTTAAACTGTCATCTGCAATTTCTTTCATTTTGGAGCAATCTAAAATTTTTCTGTTTGGTAAGGTATTAATTGTTCTATTTCCAAGAAAATAATCTTAAGACACTGAATCCACATCTGTAGAAAAATTATGAGCCACATTTATGCTTAAATTACACGTGTATTTTGTTCTATTTCATCAAGAGGCACTGACCTAAGAAATCATATTATATCAGTGGTAGCTTAGCACTGACTACTGTTATCCTGTTTGAAAAAAATTTGTGGCCACCATTATGAGTAGTATAGATAACTGTCCCCAAAGGCGATGTTAATTTTTGATTGGTCGCCTCTCGGGTACAGAGACGATCAAGACAAAAATAGTTGGAATCTCCGCACAGATTTTGTGCCCAAGTTTGAACTCTCATAATTTCACAAATAGAGCTCAAAACTCAGATATGAACATACCTGTTGCTTGCGTATTCAATAATCCTTCGTTTGAAATACAAATATTTTCAATTTAAACCCTGAACATAAGAAAAAAAAGTTAATTTCATCTGTTACTTGAGTAATTTACTTTCCCGAAAACAAACAAAATGGCTGCCACACATGATAGATTTTGTCAGTTTTTTTCCGAGATTTACATGTTATAAACAACTTCTACAAGCTCTTAAGGTAATGAAAGGTTTGACAATTTGTCTTTGGTCATGTTTGTTACTAAAAGTTAATTGCATTTTGCTGCAATACAGATTAAACCGATGAAACAGAAAGTCAGCATAGCGCTCTATCTTTGCTACCAGAAAATTTACAATGGACTTGAGATGGTACGGTGCACAATAAATGTCCAAATATGAAAAAAATCACCGTAGCTTCTCATTTTTGAGACTACCATTATGAGTTACTCTCTCTACCTCATCCATGCTAACCCTTTGCCAAACAATCCTGACTTTCAACAACCCTGAAACAGAAAGCTATTGGAAACATTGTGGAAAAAGGAGAAAATGCTGGTAACAAGCTTTTTCTCCTTTTCCCAAAATGTTTTCTGTTGTATCAAAGACAAATTAATTGTTTTCCGCCACCTTCAATATGTCATCTGCAAATGCTTTCAATGTAAGCAAGTCTAAAATCTAGTTGTTTAGTGAAAAGAGAAGTTCTGAAATTGCTACAGTTTTTCCATAGGGGTATTCAGGTGCACAAAGTAAATTAGGAGCATAACTCAAAATGTACCTTCATTTTGTTGAGCCTGGACAGACTGACTTGTAACACATACTCCTGGTCAGCATGGACAGATAGCCACTGGTCATCAGGAATAACACCACCTGTTATGTAACATATTATGAGAAAAGAAAAATCTTAACTCTTTACCACACAGTCCCGACTTTTAACAACCCTGAGAGAGAAAGCTTTTGAAAACATTATGGGAAATGAAGAAAATGCTGGTAACCAGCATTTTCTCCTTTTCCCATTATGTTTTCTACCCTTCCCAAATCTAATTTAAATTTTTGATTCACATTTGATTTGTCATCTGCAAATGCTTCCAAACTGGACCAGTTTAAAATTTTGCCGTTTGGTAAAGAGTTAAATCGTGGATTGTGCTTATACCTTTGGCATATTCATTCTAAAACAGCCTGTATAGAAATAAGTTATGCATGTATCAACTTGAACAGTAATTAACTCTTTACCAAACAATCACTTAACAATCTTGTGGGAGAAGGCTTATAAAAACATTCTGGGAAATGGAGAAAATGCTGGTATCCTGTTCCCAAAATTTTTTCTTCCCTTCAAAAAAAAAAAATAAAATTTCAGTTTTACTGACTTTCAGAGTCATGTTAACTTTGCTGTCTGCAAATGTTTTCAATTTGGTCAATTCCAAAATTTTGTTGCCTTGTTAACAGGTAAACATAGCTTGATACCATGCCATGTGTTTTGATAGAGAGATGGGTTAATAAATCCTTTACTAAATGACACCATTTCAGACTTGTCCACTTTACAAGCATTTACAAATAACTAATTCAATCCAACTCAAAGGTTGAGATTTGTCTTAAGGCAAAAAGAATTGAAAAATGCTGTGGGTTACCAGCATTTCCTCTTTTTCACTATGTCTTTAATTTTGTAGTTTCTTACAAAGTTATGAAGCACTCTTTCTCAGCTTTAAAAAAACTTGAAATATCTGGAGAAAAAGGTTTACTCTATACCATCCAGCATCATTTTAAATTCGTTCCTGTTCACATCATTTTAAGGCAATAGACTGATTGCTTCTCAAAAAATGCAACTTGTTTTTAAAAGGTTGGAAAACACAGTGGTAATCAGGATTTTTTTCCTTTTCCCACTTTGTTTTCAGTAGCCTTTTTGCTCAGGGCTGTTAAAACTCAGGACTAAGTGCTAAAGGGTTAGGCATGTTACCTTGCAGGTTAGTGCTGAGTTGTCTTTCTTCCTGTGTGCCTGTCCCATGTTCCCACCAGCCTTTCAGGCTGAAACTGACCCCTATCTGGGGTAACTTACATAGCACTTGGTAGATCTGAAATAGTCAATGATTTCTTTACCATACAATGACAAGTTTTAACGACCCCACGGAAAAAGCCTATTGAAAACCTTGTGGGAAAAGAAGAAATCGCTGGTAACCAGCATTTTCTCCTTTTACCACAAGGTTTTCTGCACTTTCACATATAATCAGTGTTATTTCAGTTAACTCTTCACTAAATGACAAAATTTTTGAAAGCATTTGCAGATGATAATTTAAATGTGGCTTAAATAATGGAATTCATCTTTGATAGGGTAAAAAACTTTGTGGAAGAATATTTTCGGAAGTCTTATCTTTCAAGGTTGTAAAATCTGGGGATTATGTGGTAAAGGGTTAAGCAAGCACCTAAAGGAAAGCCACAATATGTTTGCGTAAGACAAGTGGTTGCATTGTCCAGGCAATTTTTAACATATTTGTATTCTCTGAGAACTCGGTATATGCTTGCATAGTACAGGTTTCTTGCTTAACTCTTTACCACATGACAATATTTTAGACAAATCCAAACTGGAAGAATTTCCAAAGGCCATAGTAAATGTGGCACAAGTAATGGGATTTGTCTGTAAAAGATAAGAAAATACTGTGGGAAAAGAAGAAAATGCTGGTTACCAGCATTTTCTCCTTTTCCCACAATGTATCAAAAGCTTTCTTTCACTGGGTCGTTAAAACTTGGGGTTGTGTGGTAAAGGGTTAATAAAGGTGACCACTTTCACAGATTTTACTATATAAAGCTGAAGGCTGCAAAGCACCTCTTTCATCCTTCATTACCAATTAACCCTTTACCACACAATGACGACTTTTGACACCCCTGATAGAGAAGGCTTTTGAAAACATTGTGGGAAAAGGAGAAAATGCTGGTAACCAGCATTTTCAACTTTTCCCACAATGTTTTCTACCCTATCAAAGAAAAATCATTTCATATGATCCACATTGAAACTGTCCTCTGCAAATGCTTTCAATTCGGACAGGTCTAAAATTGGTCGTGTGGTAAAGGGTTAAAACATACTGGGTTTAGAAGCATTATTCTTTTTTTCCGATACTGTTTACAAAAGTCTTTTTTATAAGACAAAAACAGGTAGACAGATGGACAAGTAGACAGACAACGCAAAAACTACATCTCTCCCCCCTTTGGTAGGGGATAATAACTCTCTGCCTTCAAAGGGGATAATAAATAGAGGTTATTACACGGCTGATGAGGGCCGGAGAGTGATATTGGCCCGCCAACTTGATATCTGCCCCGAGGGCTTTAGCCAGAGGGCAGATTTCGAGGTGGAGCGCCGATATCACTCTCCGGCCCTCATCAGCCGTGTAATAACCTGTTTATTACATTCATTAATCATTTGCTCGATGTTTTTGTTTTCTAACATGTTTAAACACTTAAAACAGAGAAATTCTTGTCTTCGTTCGACACAACTTTTTTCCACGGGTAAACGTCACGTTCATGACGTAATCATGCATCATTCATCTTCACTATCACAGTTGCATATACAGTTCTGCATCTTTATCCATAGTTAAAAATATGTCGATATATTGCTTTTTATTTCGAGCCAAATATTCAATTTGGTATGAAATGGATTATAAATGGGAAACAGGATAAACAGAAAAGATGGTTGGTGCTTTGGATTGGGAAACTTAATCAGGCTCGGTTCTCCCGGCTCAACAGATAAAATTCGTAGAACTACTAGTCTATAGACACTACGCCTTGCCTGATAAACTTTCCCAATCCAAGACAACAACAATTTATTCTCTACTTATCATGCCGTTGCTGGTTTTACGATTCAATCATTGTCTGTAGTTCTGAAGACTTGTCCGCTAGCAAATGACGGACTGATTCAGCCATTTTTTTTTTTCAAACTGGATGTTTTGAGAACATAAGTTTACGAGCGAGAGTTCTGTTGCTATTGATTTAGAACAAATATCTTGTCAACGAGCAGGATATCAGATATCAGCCTGTTGCCCCGCCATATCTGCCCTCGCGTGACACTGATATTACACCATTTTCGGTGGAAAATGTTACTATTATTAGTTACAGAATGTAATACCAACAAGAAATACATCAAAATGTCAATGTTTTATGTTTGCAGTATGGACTACATAGTTTGACTTGCATATAAAACTTGAAATTACTATATACAAAATGTACCTGATCTATATGCTGCCTCTGCATCTCTTCCTCCAACATAGACATAAGTACGTCATATCTGTCTTCACACAGTACCATCAACTCTGGCAGGGTGTCTATGGGACCTTTATGGCCAGGGTCATATTTTCTGGGGCTCTTCTTGGGTCTGTTAATGAAATTGGAAAACTGATTGTAGTTAGTTCAATTAGTTTAAATGTATTTATTTTACATCGATTGAGAAACAAGTTCTTACAACTTATACTAATCTCTCTTGATTCTGCTTCTTGGGAACTACTCCAGTACACACGCTGAATGTGTGGGCCAATGAACAACTCCAAAGGTGACACCCGCTCCTGGGTATCAAACTTGGGACCTTATGGTTACGAGGCTGACGCTCTACCTCACAACCAAGGATACCACAAGACTGTAGCTGAATAGGTGATTGTTTCTTTCCTTACAGTACACTACTTTACTATTTTTTACAAAGGTCCTTTTCCCATTATGTTTTAATCCCTAACTACACAATCATGACTTTTAACAACTATATGAAAGAAGCCTTTTAAAAACACTGTGAGAAAAGGAGAAAATGCTGGTAACCGACATTTTCTTCTTTTCCACAGTGTTATTTACCCTTCCAAAACAAATTTCAATTTCACAATCACATTTATTTTGTAGTTTGCAAATGCTTTCAATTTGGACTAATCTGATATTTTGTCGTTTGGTAAAGACTTAAATACCTACAAAAGCAGTAGTTTTCATTCCTTTATTTGTTTGTCCTTTGAGTCACTTGTAATCCATTTAGTTTCTGGTAGTCTAAAATTAGACTGAGTAGTCTAAAATTAGTCTGAACAGTAATCATTTACTCAATTACTCAAAATCCCCTGGAATGCAATTCAAAATCACAGTTCCTTTTCAAAACAGGTGTCAGTGGTTGTGATGTAGAGCGTTGGCCTGGTAACCATAAGGTCCTGAGTTCAATACCCGGGACTGGGTGTCAACTTTAGGATCTTTCATTGGCCCACACATTTGGTGAGAGTACTGGTGTAGTTCCCAGGAAGCAGAATAGAAAGAGATTAGTTTAAATTGTGAGAACTTGTTTTTCAACTGATGTAAAATAAATATGTTTAAACAAAACTAACGTAAAACAGGAAGCTCATGGCTATATCAAAATTACTAAACAAGATCATCATTATACATGTGATTACTAAAGTGTTCTCAGCTGAGGTAAACAAAACATAAACTAAATACAGCTTTGCTGCCAAAATCTCCTTTGTTATTTGTGACATATCATTTCACCCCATATTGCTACAAAAGAATTTCAACATACGTGTATATGGACAAGTCTGAAGACTTTACCCCACAATCCAAAGTTTTAATGACCCTGAAGAAGAAGCCTTTTGAAAACATTGTTGGAAAAGAAGAAAATGCTGGTAACCAGCATTTTCTCCTTTTCCCACAATGTTTTCTACCCTATTAAAGACAAATTCCATCATTTGAGCCAAACTTAAATTGACGTCTGCAAATGCTTTCAATTTGGACTTGTCCAAATTTATCTCGTGTGGTAAAGAGTTAAGACTTTGTTATCTGTTAGCTGTTCAGCACAAAATCCCAAGTTTTAAAGATCCTTCAGTTGAAGACTTGATAATATTGTTGGAAAAGGAGCATAGTAACCAGTATTTTCTCCTTTTCCCACCACGTTTTCTTCTGCCAATTCACAGGTGTATCTTACTGTTTGAACCACATTGAATTTGTCATCTGCAAATGTGTTCAATATAGATAAATCTACAATTTTGTAATGTGGTAAAAAGTTAACATTTAAAAATCATTTTAAAATTAAAGATTTGCTCAAATTTAAAGCGATTGCAGATGGCAAATCCAGTGTGGCTCAAATGATGGGATTTATCTATGAAAGGATAGAAAACACTGTAGGAAAAGGAGATAATGCTGGTTATCAGCATTTTTTCCTTTTTCCACAAATTTTCCAAAAGGCTTTGTCCTAAGGGTCCTTAAAACTTGGGACTGTGTGGTAAAGGATTAAAGTTAACAAGGCAACACTACAGTTACCTGAAGCAGTACACATGGTAGGGTGTCACATGGGGTAAGGTCAGTAGGGTCGAGTCATGCCACCATCTTGCTTGTATAATCATCTGTATCAACTGGGTGATATGTAGAGAAGTCACCAACCAGCCTTGATCAGCAGACACATCTAACATGGCCTGTACAGGGATAGAAAATAAACCATATTTTATATTACCTTGCTCGTAAATATCAGTTATACTGATTGGGTGGTATAAAGAGCTTTCTTGTACAATCATCTGTATTAATTGGGTGATATGTAGAGAAGTCACCAACCAGCCCTGATCACCAGATAAATTTAACATGGCCTGTATAGGGTTACAAAATAGACTATATTTTATATAGTTTATTTTGCATGTAAATATCAGTCATACTGATTGGGTGACAGATTTTTTTGTATTTTTCAAAAGAAAATTTACAATATATTTTATTTTCTTTTTTATCACACAAAAAAAAGTAAAAAATGCAAACATATGTACCTCCAGGATAAAAAAACTTTACATCAGAAACAAGAGTTATGCAAAGTGATGCATAAAAGCCCATAGAGGATTGTTCATTTCATATCCAAGGGCAAATAACTAATGAATGCACCAGCTAACAGATAAATTAGAAAAAAAAAATTGAGGAAACTGTATGAAGAGATACATTCAATGTCACAATATTTTACAAAACAAAAAATTTAGAATATGTAAACAATTTACACTTTGCATCATAATTATAAGCTGTCAATAACAGCTACTACACTCCGCCTGTGGGCATCGTCATGACTTTTCATTTGAACTTTTATGTTAGTAAATTAACTCAATACCTCCCTGTGGTTGACTGCTTTAGAAAACATTGTGGCAAAAGGATATAAAAGCTTGTAGAGAAAACACATTAGGGAGCTGTCTCCATGATTATGACTGAATTATGATTGGAGTGCCACTGTAATAAAACACTATCTTTTCTTTTTCTATCAAGATACTCTCATTCTTTCTTCCACCATCTCTAAAACAGCCTTAAATATCAATTGAATAACCCTGAACCTCACCATCACAAGGATTAACAACAATGATGGAGATGGCTTCTGAAAACATTGTGGGAAAAGTAGAAAATTATGGTAACCATCATTTTCTCCTTGTCCCACAATGTTTAACTCTTTACCACACGACAAAACTTTAGACAGATCCAAATTGTAAGTATTTCCAAAGGACAAAGTAAATGTGGCACAAGTAATGGGATTTGTCTGTAAAAGATAAGATACGAAAACATTGTGGGAAAAGAAGAAAATGCTGGTTACCAGCATTTTCTCCTTTTCCCACAATGTCTTCAAAAGCATTCTTCCCCAGGGTCTTAAAAACTCGGAATTGTGTTGTAAAGGGTTCACTGACAAATACAATCAATTGAACCAAATTAAGTTTGTGGTCTGTAAACGTTTTCTATATGAGGAAGTCTGAAATTTTGTTGCCTTGGAAAGAGTTATATCAATTCACCTGACAAATCCTTATAGCCTGGTCAAGGACCGACTTAAGGTCAGTGTTGTAGTCACTGGATGGTAACTGGACCTGTCCAAAATGTGCTTGCAACAGTAGATTTGTCTTTGTATGAGGGGAGTCCATTGTATGGGGGTTGACATCTAGTGGGAGTTGTTTGGCTAACTCACTGAAACATCAAGGAAGAAAAGCCTTTTGCTGGAATCATGAACCAAACATTCTGAATGTACATGATCCATGTTCTGTAAAAAGGGGGATTAATGCATCTGCAAAAGGTATTGACCCATGTCAGTCGGTGCAGTCCGCTCATGCTGACATGGTTCGAAACTTTTTGCTATAGGTCAATTTTCTGCATGTCAAAGGACCAGTCTAACTCAAGATTCAGACAATTGTATGACAAGAAGGATTTGATGGATCTATAATTATTTGATGACTTGCTTTAACTCTTTACCACACAATCCCGACTTTTAACGACCCTGAGGAAGAACCCTTTTGAAAACATTGTGGGGAAAGGAGAAAATGCTGGTTACCAGCATTTTCTCCTTTTCCCCACAATGTTTTTTACTCTATCAATGATAAATTCCATCATTTGAGCCACATTTAAATTGTCGTCTGCAAATGCTTTCAATTTGGACAGGTCTAAAATTTTGTCATTTGGTAGAGTTAAGTACTATGGATCATGGAGGTACATTAATCCCCCTTTTGCCAGAGCATGGCTCACATGTAGTAGTTTTCTTGGAAGTCCCTCATCAACTGTCTTTAACTTTTACCAAACAACAAATTTTATTATACTGCAAAGAAATTTCTCGTAATCTGATTGGATAATTTGCCCCGAACATATATATCATGTCCACTGGCAAAACAAACGTAAAAGCATTTTCCTTTTTGGGAGCCCCGTATACGTGACTACACTTTCAACACGACATCCAAAATGGCGGAGTCGATCAAGATTAACATCAAGATTATGCACCAAACTGCACATTTTTCCAAGGTTTCAGTGACGTCAGTTCCCAGTGACGTCATTTTTCATTGAATTGGGGCACTCAGAAGGGAAATTCTCCATCAGTGTACTCAATTTTTTAAAACAACAAAAAAAAAACAGGTAAATTTCGCTTAACACACATTGGAATGGTAAAACTTTGCAGTATAATAAATTTGTTGTACGGTCAGGTGGCAGGGGACTTGGAAACTTGTTCACGGCTGTGGAGAATAATGTCGCCCCAAGCCGAAGGAAGCTCGGGGCGACATTATTCTCCACAGCCGTGAACAAGTTTCCACATCCCCTGCCACCTGACCGTACAGCTAATATTAGACTCTTCTAAGAATCTGCAGACAACAAATTTGAAAGTGATACAGACGAACTTAATGTTTTTTCACAGGGTTGAAAACTGTGGGAAAAGGAGAAAACTGGTTACAAGCTTTTTCTCCTTTTCTCACTATGTTTTCAAAGGGCCTCTTTTCCAAGGTTATGAAAACAAGGCACTGTGTATTTCTCTAAAACTAAATTCCAGCATAGCCGTCCAATTGGCCAAAACATTCTGATGGCTAGTCGTGCCACTCAGATCAAATAAGGCTAATGGCAAATCACTGGTCTTGGAATAATACACATTTAGAAATTTATTATCTCTTTACCAATACATTTAGACTGGTCCAAATTAAAAGCATGTGCAGATGACAAATTGAATGTGCTAAAATGATGATTCCTGTCATTGATAGGGTACAAAACATTGTGGGAAAAAGAATAAAATGCTGGTTACCAGCATTTCCTCTCTTTCGACAATGTTTTCAAAAGGCTTCTTCCTCAGAGATTGTGTTGTAGAGGATTTAAACCCCAACAGCCTTGGACCAAGCTTAGATTGTGTTTGTGGACAGTGAGTTACAATCAGTCCAGACCATAAAGCCTATTATTTCATGCTTTCCGGAAGTTTATTGAGAAAGAATGGTGAAATATCTTTCGATATTTCATGGTTACGACCATTGAAAAATACCGATTTTATTTTCTAACTCTTCAATTGAAGGTAGAAATGTAGTTCCCACACACTAGTTACTTGGTAAAATGCGTGTGCCGCTCAACCAGATGGAAATATGACATAATTTACTCTACATTTCTCCTGCTTTACGTAATATTGTAATGCGTTGTTATGGAGTGCAAGTATGCCACAGGAAATTACCGAAAAGAACTGTACTTGATTTTGATGTAAGTCCCCCCAAAAAGGGTTAGAAGCATGAAATAAATAGAATATTTGGTTTTTTCGGTGAAATATTGAAATTTATTTCATTGGGTGAACATCATCAGTAATATTTTCAAGAGTGGCTGTGCCACTCGTGAAAATATTACTGATGATGTTCACTCAATGAAACGAATTTCTATCTTTCACCGAAAAAAATATCCTTCATATCTTGGATATACACTGTTCTCTACTTTGCTACATACAGTATTCCAGTAAAACAAAACCATAACATGGTAAAACATGTATCTCAACTGTTTTTCCTAATTGAAACAAGAGGGCCAAGATGGCCCTGGAATGCTCATCTGAATTTTTGAGAGGAACATAATCAATTTTTTGGGGGGTATTGAAACTTTGGAAACAAAATCATTATTTTGCCAAGCAATTTTGAAAAGGTCACCTGTAAAAGTCATTTCAAAATCTGTCACCACTCCTATAATCATCACCACAGCAATGAATTTGATGAATCAGAATTCTGCAAATAAATTTTTGGATAGATCACCCAAGGACAATTTCCTGAAGAAGAGCACATGCTCAATAGTGACTAAAAACATGAGTTGAACAAGAGCACCACATGCAGGTGCCAACAATTGGCTGTTGTTTTTTGACGGATAAAAATTTCCCTAACAAATTTTGGAAAGGGTCACCCTAGGAACATTTCTGTGAAATTATTTCAAAATCTGACCAGCCGTTCCAGAGAAGAAGAATTAAGAAATTCCTCTTCATGTCCCTGTAGTGCAAATAGCCCCCACCATCAGAGCCATGTTTCTTGACAGATCACAATTTTGTGAACAAGTTTTGAAAAAAAACACCCAAGGAACATTGCTGTGAAATTATTTCAAAATCTGACCAGCGGTTTCAGAGAAGAAGAATTTTTAAGAATTTTATCATTTCTGTATAGTGCAAGTAGCCCCCATTCACCAGAGCCATGTTTCTTGACGGATCAAAATTTCGCCACCACTTTTTGAAAAGGGTTACCAAAGGAACATCTCTGTGAAATTACTTCAAAATCTGACCAGCCGTTCCAGAGAAGAAGATTTTTTAAGAATTTCTTCATTTCTGTATAGTGCAAGTAGCCCCCATTCACCAGAGCCATGTTTCTTGACAGATCAAAATTTTGCGAACAATTTTTGAAAAGGGTCACCAAAGGAACATCTCTGTGAAATTATTTCAATATCTGACCAGTGGTTTCAGAGAAGAAGAATTTTTAAGAATTTCTTCATTTCTGTATAGTGCAAGTAGCTCCCATTCACCAGAGCCATGTTTCTTGACGGATCAAAATTTCGCAAACATTTTCGAAAAGGGTCACCCAAGGAACATCTCTGTGAAATTATTTCAAAATCTGACCTGCAGTTTCTGAGGAGAAGATTTTTAAAGAATTTCTTAGAAAATTCCATTTGGTTGCCATGGCAACCAGAGTTTTTGATGGAATCAAATTCTGTGAACAATTTTTAAAGAGGACCTCCCAAGGAACATTCCAGCTAAGTTTGGTCCAAATTGGCCCAGCGGTTTAGGAGGAGTTGATGTTTAAAGAATTGTTGACGATGCACGACGGACACCAGGTGATCTTAAAAGCTCCCCTTGAGCACGTTGTGCTCAGGTGAGCTAAAAAAAATAAACACCTAATTAATCATACTATGTATTAAAGCAATCTACAGGCTCACCCTTTGACTCTTTACCAAATAGCAAAATATTAGCCTTGTCCAAACTGAAAGCATTAAATTTTGCAGACAAAATATTAAATGTAACTCAAAACATGCAGTTTGTCTTTCATAGAGAAGAAAACATTGTGGAAGAAGTGAAAATGCTGGTTACCTTTCCTGCAATGTTTTAAAAGGCTTCTCCTAAGGGTCGTTAAAAGTCGGGTTTGTGCAGTACAAGGTTAAGAAACAATCCTGTGATTGAACAAAAGAAAGTGCCTCTGAAAAACATTGAGTAAAAAGGAAAAATAATGATAGAAACCAGCATTTTCTTTCTTTATCCACTACAATTTCTACCCTTCTGAAGTTAAATCTCATTACATTAGTTGCACATAATTTGTCTGGAATGATAATTTTTTCTAATAAAAAGGAAGGAACATATTTGATGCAGATGAAGTGCAATGAAGATTGAATGAAAGTAATTACCTGTTGGTTCCATCTTCATTATGTCGTACAGGTAACTCTGCATACTCCGAGGCATTCTGAAACAAACAATAAAACGAAATGTGTGGTGCTCTTGCAAAAGGTGGGTTACAGCATCTTCACGATGTATTATACCAAGCAAGTCATCACAACTTGACAACTGACTAAATCATGAGTTGGACTGGTCCTTTAACATGCTAAAAATTGACCAATCGCAAAAAGTTTTGATCCAGGTCAGCCTGCGCAGATTGCACAGGCTGACCTGGGTCAATACTTTTTGTAGAGGCATAAAGCCCCCTTTTCACAGAGAATGGCTGAATTACATGTATTTACCCATCACCAAACTAATATTTTTTACACAACTTCATTAACTCTTTACCAAACAACAAATTTTTGGACTGGACCAAATTCAAAGCATCTGCAGACAACAAAATAAATCTTGTTTATATGATGATTTCTGACTTGGATTGGGTAGAAAATATTGTGGGAAAAGGAGAAAATGCTGGTTACCAGCATTTTCTCCTTTTCCCACCATGTTTTCTATAGGCTTCTTTCTCAGGGTCGTTAAAAGTCAGGATTGTGTTGTAAAGAGTTAAGACTTCTTTTGCAAAAAATCTGGGGAATGGACAGTTGCTTTAATCCAGTAACTGATTACATCTGCAATGTTTTTAATTAACATTACACCAGTGTTTCATATTGAAGGAGTGTGTAGATAAAAGATCAGACTGCAAGTATCTGCATGTTAAGTGCAGTTTAGTATTAATCTACACTACCTACAACGGCAAGTTAATCGGTTCATTCTTGTTAAGTGCATTCTATATAGAAAACAAGTTCTTTTATCTGCGACTGTTGAACCTTTCACTTTAGACAGTAATCTTGTTTAGTGTGAATTTTGACAGGTCATCATTAATTGATTGTATGGTGTTAAATGCCGTTTTCAACATTATTTCCGTCATATCACAGCGGCTAGTGCACCTATCCATGCTCTCCTGGAGTTTCTTTTACCAGTATTCCGCACAATATTCTTTCCAAGCCACTGGCTGCTTTCCCACATGGTCGAAACAATGTTCAGCAGTGAGAGAGGAATGAATCCTGTCGTAATCACTATCATCAATCCTCTGAAAGAAATTAGCTGAGCAGGGGATCAAACCAGCAACCCCTGTTCTTGAGTCCTGTAGGCTACCAACTGCACTACCGGGGCTCCACAACAGGTCATAATTATAATTTCTCCTTTGCCCACTACATTTTCAAAAGAAATCTGCACCAAGACAAAAAAGAGAAATTTACAGAGGGTAATTTACAAAGCCAAATTAGAAGTCAGAATATTTGGAAGTGAAGTGTTGATCAGATGTTTCTGTGCAGACAAACTGATTTGGATGACTTTCAAATACTTCTTCACAGTTAACCCTTTACCACAAAATCCCTTGATTTAACAACCCTGAGAACGAAGGCTTTTGAAAACATTTAAGGAAAAGAAGAAAATGCTGGTAACCAGCATTTTCTTCTTTTCCTAAAATATTTTCTACTCTTTCAAAGATGATACCCATTATTTGAGCCGTATTTCATTATTTATCTTCTGCAACTGCTTTTGACATGAATATTATATTTTTTTTTTCTTTTGGCAAAGGGTGAAAGCTCCTTTCACTTCCTTTGTTGCCTTTCCAGTCAGTGCAGATCAATATCTGACTGCACAAAACATGCAGTCCTATCTTTGATCTACACCATCCATTTGCTGCAACATTCTAGATAAAAGCAAGCTTGAAATTTCACTTATTAGTGTTTTTAATTAGAATGAAAGTGTTTGATAGGTTTATTTCCCAATCTATGGGTTAAGATTTTATCTTAAGTTTCAGACTTATTTCTCCTACAGTAATGATAAGGTAAATATTCCGCGACAAATGTAGGTCAACACAAAAACTCCTACAGACAAATTTTAACCCTTTACCCAATAATACTGTGTTTTAACGACCCTTTTCTGAGAAGGCTTTTGAAAACATGGTGGGAAAAGGAGAAAATGCTGGTGATTAGCATTTTCTCCTTTTCCCACAATGTTTTCTACCCTTTCTGATACAAATGCCATCCATTAGCACATAATTTGATGTCCGCAAAATTGATGCTTTCAACTTAGACCAGTCTAAAATTTTGTCATTTGGTAAAGAGTTAAGTTCTGAAAGTATTATGGAAAAAGAAGAATTTGCATTTCCAATGAAGACAACTATATCTATTTTCTTTGCAATAACATAGAAACTGTATGGTTACAGTAAAATGGTGTAATTTTGGATATTTAATTACATCACAGGATTGTTGTTTTGCAACAGGTAATTCTATCTATTTTTATAACATTTTTATTACATTAGATTATGACATCATCATACTGACTTGCATACAAATTCTTGTAATTGTTGAGATAATGTGATATTCCCTGAAGTCTGTGCGAAAGTCTGGCATGAAAGCTAAGAATACCTTATGGTCTACGGCCCCTAACTCTCATATTAAAAGACGGAAGCTGCTGTGATTGGCCAAACAGCCTTTACGAAAACGTCGATGTTACACGATATTTACCAAGAAGTTAGTGAGTCTACGGCCTCTAACTCTCATATTAAAAGGCGGTAGCTGCCAAGATTGGCCGAATAGCCTTTCCGAAAACGTTGATGTTACACAATATTTGTTGATGAGTTAGGGGTTGTATTCCTTTGAAGGTTACGTAGCTCACTGAGAAAAAAAGTCTTTCCCTTTATTCAGTCTTTCTGCCTTACTGATGATTTGTCTGCTATTGCCTTACTTAAATCAGTGATAAATCATTTTTTGAAGTCTAGCGAGATTACAAAAATCTGAGTAGCTCCCTTTAAACTGTGACTAATCCATATTTTGTAAGGATGCTCTAAAAATTGCCTGCAGTAAAGTTGCTTCTGAAGGAGGGGGGTGATATAGCCACATGGAGCTGTTACATAGCAACATGGGCTTTTATATAGCAACGTGGGGCTGCCATGACCTAAATGAAACACTGTTACAAAGAAAAACTCACCAAACAAATAACATGTAACCTTTGTAACAAAAGTGGAAAGTTATGTCTAAATTGAGTATTTCTTCAAATTCTTAATGACAACAACTGAAAAAAAAAATTTTAACCGTAACCATGTACTTTCCCTTCCATGGACTATTGAGAGTCTCCCATGACTTAACCCTCGGAGCTAGAAAAAAGGCCCAACAAACATTTTCGGTCTATAAATAAGACCAAAATAGTTGAACATAAGTTTGGTAACATGTGATGCATAGATCTATTGATAAAACTATGCACAAAGACACAAAAAGGCATTTACCTTACTATTTTGTCGAAATTCCACCATTAATCTGTGCAGTACATCAAAACAAAACCCATCTGGTTTCAACCAATGTAATATTGCAATACATTATCAAGGTTTCTCTTGCTTAGAATATCTAAGCAGCACCTTTTTCCTGTGTGTAACAGTCAAATTTCTTTACATTTGCAGAGAAAAGTATATTGTATAGCATTTATCACAGTTTGACAAACATTTAATTCGCAGCAAAAAATATCTAGAAAGGCCCCTTTTAAGTACCAGTAAACAAAATTTTCCATCAGACAGAAATATGATTAACCCTTTACAACACAATCCCAGCTCTTAACAACACCGAGGAAGAAGCCTTTTGAAAAACATTGTGGGAAAAGGAGAAAATGCTAGTTACCAGCATTTTCTCCTTTTCCCACAATGTTTTCTTTCCTATCAAGGACAAATTTCATCATGTGGTTCACATTTAAATTGTTGGCTGCCAACACTTTGAATTTGGTTGATTGATTGATTGAATGGTGTTTTACGCCACTTTCAACATTATTTCAGTCATATCACGGCGACAGCTCACATATTCATGTTTTCCTGGGTTTTACCAATACTAAGCTAGGGCTCTGAAGTGTTTTGCCCAAGGACACTCCCACAAAAAGCCCAGTGGATCCAGTGCAGCTTGAACCCGGGGCCTCCAGGTTGCGACTTTGAATTTGGACTAGTCTACATTTTTCTCGTGTGGTACAGAGTTAAGGTGAAAAAAAAATTAAAGAATACTTACAGAAAGAACCTCTATCAGCTCTGGTATTGTGTTTTCTGGTTTTAGTTCACTCTGGAACATTCTCATTGTGACATGAGTCAAATAATAATAGGAGGCTATCCTGCCAAAGGTCAATGGGGTCACTGCATAGTTGTCCTAAAAGTTGAAAATAAGAAATATTTCGTGAAAACAGGAGGACCGTCATAGTAGGTACTGGAATACGAATATTTAAACTCGTTCCTGGTTCAATATCACAAGAAGTAATGGAAAGTAATTGCCCTGTTTTCCTCACTGTTTTTCGTAATTGTTGAACAGTAATTTTTCAATTAGATGTATTTTTAAAGGAGCAGTTGCTGCTAAAAATGATGTATCTGAAAATACATGTAGACTGTTCGGTAATTGGTTATTGGGTAACACATAAAAAATATTAAATTACCAATTAGTACAAGAAAAGGATTATTCCATGTCATATCCATTTGTTAAGGTGTGTATACTTGCTTTACTGTATCAATTAACAGTAGCAACCCTTGAATATTGGTGTCACAAATTTCAAATTAAAACACAAAATGGATTGTCCCCTATCATATCTATTTGTTGAGATGTGAATAATCATCATGGGGTGTTGGTTAATAACAGCAACCCTTGTATAATAGTGTCATAAATGAGCCTGCAAACAGGCCAACAGAATAAACATGTCCACATTTTTTACCAGTCACAAATTACAATCTGTTAATTGTAAACTACTATCAGGAAGTAGGTCTAAAGCAAACTTATACAGCTATGCAGAGAAAAAAAAGGTTGAAAGTCTTATTTTAATATGTTATCTTTCTTTTAAAAGAAACTTGAACTGTCACAAAAGGACAAATACCCCCAACCAGCACCTTGTCACTGAGGCAGCACATGATGTTCAAAACCTTTGATCCATGTGACCCAAAAACAATAGGACGCTTCCTTTAGTCATGAGCAACACTTGTATAAAGTTTCAGGGTCCTAGGTCAAACGGCTTTTGAATTATAGAATGGAAATGAAAACAAGACAGATGGATAGACAGATACACAGATGGATGGACAGGTGGACGGGCGGTGGGACAGACAGATAGATAGACATGGTGAAACCAATTTATCCCCCTTTACTTTGTTGGTGGGGGTACAATTATATGTTTGTCTTAAAGGCTATTCTAATAGTGCTATGGTTATATGTTTTCTGTCCTTTAGAAGAAAGTGTATGCTTGTCTTAAAGGCTATTCTAAGAGGTAAAGAACAGCTGCTTGAAACTGTAGGTGAAAATTGGCAAGAAATAGGTAAGTTCTTCAAGTGCCAGGTAAATGCAACCGACATAGCGCTGCTAAAAGTCAGATGTCAGAAAATTGTATCTTGTACATTGTCAAATAATAAAATGTATACAGTGACAGTAGAATAGAGGGAGAACTGCACCAAAAAATGTTTGTATTTGTTGCAATTTAACCCTTTACCACACAGTATCAAGTTTTAACGACCCTGGTTACCAGCATTTTCTCCTTTTCCCATAATGTTTTTTTTTAACCCTTTTAAAGACAAGTTCCATCATTTGAGTCCTATATTAATTGTCATCTGGAAATGCTTTCAATTGGGACAAGTCTACTATTTTGTCGTGTGGGAAAGGGTTAAGGGTGCTCAAACTTCCAGCAAATTATCTCTGAAAATATCTGACATTGGAGATCCAAAATCAGACTCCTAGGAAATCATTAATTTAGAATCAATGCTGACTGTAGCCAAAGGGATACAGAAACAAGAGGGCCAAGTTAGCCCTGTATTGCTCAACTCCCATACAACTGAATGTGTCATACATAAAACTGACATTGACTGTTTATAAACTGTAAGAAATCTATGTCCAATAGTAATAAAATTTCATTGACAAAAAAAAACAGACTAGCCCCAAAGAAATCATCTGCCAGGGTGATGTCAATGAATAAAAGCAGGTACAATAAAATATTATTCATACCAAATATCAGTGAACTCGGAAAAACTGTTTTGGCAGTATGATAATGACAAGAGATAAATGGTAACAAATTATGAAATAAGAAAGCATAAGTTAGTTCTCTTGGTCAGTATGGGCTTAACTATAACTTGTTATGAACTATAGTTAAGCCAAACACACTGCAGCAATGCTCTTTGCTAGATGAAAATTGTCATGAATCCAAAAGAGGTTCAGCAAAGGATCATTTATGTTAATTTGTAGAGATTTCAAACCTTCTTTTTGAAAGAATAAAATTTGCAACATTTTTCAGTTTTATTGCCATGGCAACCATAGTTTTGAAACATATCACTCATTGAAGAAATTCTGAAGAGGACCATGGCAGGATCATTTCTGTAAAGTTTGGTAAAAGTTGTATTGGTAGTTTCATCAGAGATGATGTTTAGCGAAAAAGGAAACAGACTGACACACAGATACACAAACGGACACAAAAAAAAGAAACTTTTGGCCAGTGGACCTGAAACACGCTAACTATATTTACCTCTCCAATTTCTAGACAGTATGAACTTTCAAGCTCAAACAAGGCTTTCTCCACCAGGGATGAAAGAAACTTGTTGATGGACTCATGGTCTGTGTCATCCAGGTTGTAGTAACTGAAAATAAACAACAAAGGAAAACTTACTCTAACAGCAACTTTCGGAACAAAAGTTGCTTTTTGCTGCCAGTGTAGTTTTCTACCCTTTCCAAGTCAAATACCACCATACATCTAATAAGTTATCTGCAAATGCTTTCAATATGGACAAGTCTAGATTTTGCCATCTGGTAGGCAATTCACTCTTTGTAAACCATATGAAAAAAATATTATACCAATCCAAATTGAAAGCGTTTGCAGACAACATATCTTATCTTGCCAGAAATCAATGAATTTGTATTAGAAAGCATAGAAAAGATTGTGGGCAAAGGAGAAAATGCAGGTCACCCCCATTTTCTGCTTTTCCCATGTTTTCAAATGTGTTTTTCCTCCGGGTCATTAAAGGTGTTTCAACGAGTTATTTCTAGCGCAGAGAATTTTGTGAAATTTGACACAGAGACACTTCAAAGTATATTCTTTCAGTATATGAAGAGATAGTCAGACCTAACCAGATGAACAAAAAAGTTCTGAGCCTATGAAGAACATAACCTTTCTTTCAAATTACACAAAAACCCAGTTATTGCAGCAAACATCAGAATTCTGTGAGTAAAGTCTATCATTTCAGCCAAATCATGTTCTGTGTGTTTTAAATTCGTAAGAAATCGATTGATCCTCTCAACTTGATGAGAAATTAATATTTGTTTCAAATTAATGACCCGCTATCGATGTTTCAATAACATCCATAACCGCCAAAAAGATCATTTTATTATAGAAAGTGAAGACATTATTTGACTTCCAAAAAAATCTAGCACAGAGATTTTTCTTATTTTTCGCAGATATACACATGGGTATATCCTTTATCAAAAAAATGCAAAAAAAAATGATAGGTCGCCTAGCTACTTTTCCCATTTTAGGACTCGATTACCTCCCTTGGAACAACGAAAAAGACACAAATCACCCAAGATTCAAATTAATAAGTAAGATTAATTATTTTCAACACAAATTAATGTCCTTTTCACAATAAAGATAATATTGCCTTTCCCTGATATATACTCGATTGAACAATGGAATGGGACGGCTTTGGAAAACATTTTGGTAAAAAGAGTAATTGCTCATAACAAGCAATTTTGCCTTTCCCCACAATATTTTTACACAAGCGGCATTTCGACTTGCATTAATACCTTTTTTAAATTTGTCATCTGCAGCTTCTTTCAATTTATAAGTTCCCATTCAATTCATTTAGGAAAGGGTTAATGCGAAATAGTACATTTTTATGGATGGAAAAACAATAAAAGTAGAACAGTCCAGGAATTACTCGAAGGCATAAATTACAGATGAATCTTATAGTAAAATGAACCAAGCGATCCCGATTTATATCAATATCCAGGAAAGAGACTTTGAAAACACTGAAAAGGAGAATTGCATGTAGTTTTCTCTTTTTTCTCACACTAAACTTACTATCCTGATAAGTGATGTCCGAAAAAATGTACCCGTTCCGTGTCCGCTGTTTCGGAACGGTTTACACTTTCATACATTGATCTTTAAAAAAAACTTGTATCTAACACTACTTCCTCCACATCTTGCAGCTGAAATCGGCAGTCCGATAATAGTACTACATGTGAGAAAAATTACGCGCAAGGAAAAAAAGAAAGCAGAGACATGTGCGGAAATGTTGCGCAATGACAATCCAACGAAATCTCTTTAAAACACAGGATCCTGTGGTAGATTTGATTATTTGTAATAAAACCTGAATAAAGCTCCCAGTGTAAAGACTAGAAATTCAAAAGTTTAGGTCCTGCTGATGTAGAAAAAAAAAATACAATGCTCATTAAAAATCTAGACATGAAGCCAAAGCAAGAAAGAAACTAATTATGGAACTTTGTGGATTTGCTGAATAAATGCTCATCGCACCTTGTTAGCTAATTATTCCCCTCTCGGGAGGTGCAGGCTACGTGCAGGTTACTAGTGATGTTTTCATGAAACTTTACCCTTTAGGTAATTCAGATTTTGATCGTTACTTGCCTAACTGCTATAGGTTCCCCTTAAAACAGTTAACACCTACTGTAAGTTTGAAGTAAATATCTTCATTAATGATAGAAACAACATCAGTTTTTGCACCAGGATGACACAGACAACGAAAGGACTTTGACGATACCTTTTCTTCAAAAACAGTTAAGCTAATAATGAGATGGTTGTCTTGCAATAAGTAACTCTCTATTTTTATTACATCAGATATGATGTCATTATATTAATTTGATTATGTATCCAATTGGTCATATGACATTCCTAGAAGTATTTGTGAAACTCCCTAAAATACCGTATGAGGCTACGAACCCTATTAAGAAACACTGTTGAAAAATATGTTTTTTTGTTGCTTTTGCCTATTTTAATGTTTTCTACTCAGCTTTCACCGTATCTTAATTCAGCAAATAATCGTTTTTTAAGTTTTTTGATAAGATTATAGAAATATGATCAGATCCCTTTAAAATAAGTGATAGTTTGGTAAATGGTTCAGAGCACATTTTACATCAATTGAGAAACAAATTTTTACAAGTTATACTCTTTTGATTCTAAGCACATACATGTATTCTGAGCTCCATACCGTCATAATATTGGCCAAGGTATAAATGAATGAATAACTTTTTAACAATATTTACCAGTCATTTAAATATTATTCCTAAATTTCTGAGACTTGGCTACTGTTTGGCTGAGACAGGTGGTTTATTAACACATCTCTTTATTTTCTTCATTTTGACTTATTACCTCCTTAGCCCTTTACCCAATAATCCAAATTTTATCGACCCTCAAGAAGAAACCTTTTTCAAAACATCATGGGAAAAGGAAAAAAAAAATGTTTGTTACCAGAACTTTCTCCTTTTCTGATAATGTTATCCACCCTTTTAAAGACAATCTTCACAATTTGAGCCACATTTTAAATTTACCATGTCACCTGCAAATGCTTTCAATATGGACTGGTCTAAATTTCTTTCATCTTGTAGAGGGTTAAGCAAAAATGCAGCAGGTGACTTTGAAAACATCCATGTAAAATGCATAAGCAAAAGGAATTTATCATATCATTACATACAAAAATATTATGCCAAAAGGAGAAATTCCTAAAAGTAATTCAATGTCAAATTTCTTGTTTTACTTTCATAATCCATGTCAAAAACTGTTTCTTGTCAAATGTTTTGTATAACTTTCATAAACCGTGTCAAAGATTCTTTATCGATTTCTTAGAACAGTCTTGTAAATGGTGTACACACCACCAAACAGAATACTTTGTCTCTAACACTTTACAAAGTGACAAAATTTTTAACATGTCCATACTGAAAGAGTTTGTAAATGACAAAGTAGATGTGTCTTAAATGATAAATGATTGGATTTGTCCTTGGAAGGATAGAAAACATTGTGGGCAAAGGAGAAAATGCTGGTCACCAGCATTTTCTCCTTTTCCCACAGTGTTTTCTAAAGCCCTTTTCCTCAGGGTTGTTATAACGAGGAATTGTTATAGGTAATAGGTTAAAATCTGTATTAATTTTGAATTAAGCCTAGACCATTGGCTGGTGAATATTGTCAAGGCACTATAATAGCCCATATTTAAGCAAAGTGTTGTTGAAGTCCAAGACTTGAATATGTCAGCTGTCATTTTGATGTGATGGAAATAATGTTGAAAGCGACGTAAAACAACATTCAGTCAATCGATATGAAAGTTGAATAAAGAACTTGCAGCAGAGAAAATAGCTTCCAATAAGTAATGACTGATATCAATGCTGATTATTCAGATAACTGGAAAGAAAGACAGACAACTTTTACAACACCAGTCATCCAGTGCGTTTCTTAGCCCTTTACCAAACCAATCCCAAGTTTCAATGACCCTGGGAAAGATGTTTTTGAAAACAGTGTTGGAAAGAGAGAAAATGCTTGTAAACAGGATTTAATTCTTCCCACATTGTTTTTTGCCCTTCTGAGGACAATTTGTAGTTTTTGAGCCACAATTAATTTGTTGAGCCACAATTAATTTGTTGTATGCAAATGCATCCAGTTTGGATCAGCCTTGCATTTTTTGGTCTGATACAAACCTAAATTGAATGTAGATTACAGTACAATGGTGCTCAATTGTGTAATGAGGCAGGAAGAATTTTGAATGTGAAAATGTCAACAGAGATCGAATGATCATGGCAGAATTATATAGTTAAGTCAATAAGATAAATCCAACAAGTAACAACGTTTCTGCAAGGAGTTCATTTACCTGAATGAAAGAATTTTTGGTGGCTATTACCATACCAAATGTAATTTATGAACCATATCCTGCTTTCATATCAGCCATTAAGTAGATCTAAGCACCTATCTACCCACCATTTTACCTTCCATGAATCCAATTTTCTAACAGGCTAAAAATGTTAGTACTGCCCATCAACAGACTATTTTCTGATCAATATTTAGACTAGAACAAACTGAATTAGCCCTTGTTTTAACTCTTTACCATACAACAAAATTTTAGACTGGTCCATATTAAAAGCATTTGCAGATGACAAATTAAATGTGGCTCAAGTGATGGAATTTTTGACTGAAAGAGTAGAAAACATTGTGGGAAAAGGAGAAAATGCTGGTAACCAGCATTTTCTCCTTTTCCCACAATGTTTTCTACTCTTGTTGTATGGTAAAGAGTTAAAACAAGGGCTAATTCAGTTTGTTCTAGTCTAAATATTGATCAGAAAATAGTCTGTTGATGGGCAGTACTAACATTTTTAGCCTGTTAGAAAATTGGATTCATGGAAGGTAAAATGGTGGGTAGATAGGTGCTTAGATCTACTTAATGGCTGATATGAAAGCAGGATATGGTTCATAAATTACATTTGGTATGGTAATAGCCACCAAAAATTCTTTCATTCAGGTAAATGAACTCCTTGCAGAAACGTTGTTACTTGTTGGATTTATCTTATTGACTTAACTATATAATTCTGCCATGATCATTCGATCTCTGTTGACATTTTCACATTCAAAATTCTTCCTGCCTCATTACACAATTGAGCACCATTGTACTGTAATCTACATTCAATTTAGGTTTGTATCAGACCAAAAAATGCAAGGCTGATCCAAACTGGATGCATTTGCATACAACAAATTAATTGTGGCTCAAAAACTACAAATTGTCCTCAGAAGGGCAAAAAACAATGTGGGAAGAATTAAATCCTGGTTACAAGCATTTTCTCTCTTTCCAACACTGTTTTCAAAAACATCTTTCCCAGGGTCATTGAAACTTGGGATTGGTTTGGTAAAGGGCTAAGAAACGCACTGGATGACTGGTGTTGTAAAAGTTGTCTGTCTTTCTTTCCAGTTATCTGAACAATCAGCATTGATATCAATCATTACTTATCGGAAGCTATTTTCTCTGCTGCAAGTTTTTTTTTTTAAACTTTATTAGCCACGTATATTGGATAGGGGAGGTCGTGGCCATCCTCCCTCTATCCTTACAATTTTCATCAATCATCTTGTTTCATCTTATCTTGCTAACTAAAAGTCTAAAACAGTCTATTTTCTCTATTTGAAGTTTTTTTTTTTAATGCGAATAAAAGTGTACTATATCGAAATTTGTGACTTTGCGAACAGTGCAGATCAAGATTCGAGTGTACTGATGTGTAGACTAATTTTGGATTTCACTGTTAGCTATGATGACAATTTACAGGATAAAAGTTAATCAAATACATGAACTACTCAGAGATCCAGATAAGGTTATGTGGTTCAATCTTATGTGCAGCCCTAGGTTTCATATCGATTGACTGAATGTTGTTTTACGTCGCTTTCAACATTATTTCCATCACATCAAAATGACAGCTGACATATTCAAGTCTTGGACTTCAACAACACTTTGCTTAAATATGGGCAATAGTGCCTTGACAATATTCACCAGCCAATGGTCTAGGCTTAATTCAAAATTAATACAGATTTTAACCTATTACCTATAACAATTCCTCGTTATAACAACCCTGAGGAAAAGTGCTTTAGAAAACACTGTGGGAAAAGGAGAAAATGCTGGTAACCAGCATTTTCTCCTTTGCCCACAGTGTTTTCTATCCTTCCAAGGACAAATCCAATCATTTATCATTTAAGACACATCTACTTTGTCATTTACAAACCCTTTCAGTATGGACATGTTTTAAAATTTTGTCACTTTGTACACACATAAAGGTTCACGAAATTCTGTCTAATGGTATTGGAGATATTCTCCCAGACGGACACACGGACGGACGGAAGGAAGGACGGCCGGTAGGACGGACGGACGGACGGACGGATGGAGATAATGCTAAAACTATATCCCCCCGCCTATGGCGGGGGATAATAATAATATTATATGATAAGTCAGTTGTTATGAAGAGATGTGTTATATAAGTTAATCCTCTTCAAAGGAGCATTACAGGTGAATACAGACCAAGCCACCAAAATAAATAATATTGTATGATAAGTCAATTGTTATGAAGATAAGTGTTATATAAGTAAATCCTCTTCAAAGGGACATTACAGGAGAATTTACTCTTAATCTGCAATTTCTCTTTTTTCTACAATGTGCTCATGTAATAAACTTTCATCAATCAGGGGTGTGAAATTTCTCAATTTTCCCACTTGTCCACAGACAAGTTGGACTGACTTTTCTACTTGTCCACAGTTAAAGTTTACTTGTCCAAATAGAGTAAATCAGTGGTGTATTGTAAATTTGTGTTGATGAATCTCACTCTGCAGTCATCTGCTCTTAAAAACAATAGGGGTAAAAAAAGAATTTAAGTTGCTTGTAACTTTCTCTTACTAACGGGACCAGGTTCAGAGTGACAGCTTCCAGCGTGATGGCCAGAAGAATTACCATTTCACTGTCAGTTTCACACACTTATTAGCTTTCACTTTTTGTTTTACATAGATATTTTTGTAAATGAACCGTTTAAAGTCATTATCAAAGCAAAAAAAACCACCAGTTTGAAATGCCTTTGATTGGACGATATCAAACCGACCTTTACTGTGTCATGGGTTTCTGTGTTTTTTGTAGCGATCTGTGTTTCATGCCAGTTAATTTTTGGGAGTGGTATTTCTGCATGATTTGACTTAAATTTGTCAATTAGGGTTGCATTTAATTTTAATTTTATAATATTACACTAGACTGTGCAGATTAATATCACTAATAACTTTACATAAACAACATACCACCTTGATTAGGTGTGAGAAAGAGCGACTTGTGCATCCTTCAGTCTTAATACTTATTGTGTATGTCATAATTTTGATCTTTCAAATACAATGTATAGACATGACTTGTTGCCTGTAGATTTTCTAGTGCTTAAGTTTTGGAAACATTTCTAATTTGTGCCAATTGGCACCACTGGCGATCGACAATGGGAGCCTCGAAACCTGTGCGTGCCTGTCCATTTCACTTCATATTTCTGTGCATGATTATTCAATTGAATGCGTGAATTACGCACATATGTACGTAACTTGGAACCCCGAGTCTGAGATTTTCCCAAGAACAGAGCTAAGGTTGTATCCGCAGACTACAGAACCATTCTACAAACATGACAGTAGTGTATTAGAACCATCGTCCTGTCGGCGCCAATAAAAGGCAGCAAATCAGCTATCCTTAAACACGTGTTTGCATTATGCATCATATTATCTGTCTCCCTGCCCTTTAGATTTATGCTTTTCAGGATCTTTGAACCACCAGATCTAAGGGCGAATTTGTCCGTTAAGTACAATAAAAACCACTTCGCAACTGTTTTACCAGGCATCATATTACTACAACACCGCATATTTGCCTTGATACGGCCAATAGATAGCTTGTTTTTCTATTGAAACTAAAACAGTAATGTAAGAGTGCCTATTTCTACAAAGTACAGACGTGGATTATACAAAAGTTTGAATAAAGAGGGCGTCTGAGGATCGTCCTTGATATGAAACAGCATTTTCTTATTATGTATGGCTCCGAAATTCACTTGCCTGCAGACAAGTGCTCTGGAAAAATCTACTTGTCCGCCGGCAAAAAGTCCCGAGTCGGACAAGTCGGGCATAGGAATTCCCCATCCCTGTCAATAACGATTATCCGTACTTTATGAGGATCATTTTTCATTGTCATTGCCATTAAATTGATTGAATGGTGTTTTACACTGCTTTCAACATGATTTCAGTTATGTCACCACCACAGCTCACATATCAATTAGGTCCTGGGTTTAACCAGTACAAGGCTTAGGCTCTGAGGTGTCTTACCCAAGGACACTCCCACAAAAAGCCAAGTGCTTCAAGTGAGGCTTGAACCTTGAGCCTTCAGGTTACGAGTCCTACACTTTACTCCTGAGCCACACATGACCCCTTGCTGTCATCTGTGAATTCGTTTCATGAGGTAACACATTGAAAGAAAGATAAGCATTATAAAAACCTGACAACTACTATAAATAAATTAGAAAATTTATTAGCATATCATTGCATAGTATCATCTGTCATGCACAGACATCTGACATGAAGCAAATGGTGCCATAATACCTGCCAAGATGGTGGCAGCTAAAAGTGCTCTCCATATTTTTGACAAATGTCCAAAATCTTTGTCAAATGGTTTGAACGGTTGGAACAAATTTAACTCTTTACCAAACGACAAAATTTTGGACTCAAACAAATTGAAAGCCTTTGCAGACCACAATATAAATATCATTCAAATAATGATTTCTGTCTTTGATTGGGCATAAAACTATTTCGGAAAAGGAGAAAATGCTGGTTACCACCATTTTCTCCTTTTCCCACAATGTTTTCAAATCTTCCTCTTTATCCATGACACAGCTATAAAACCTTGACAATATGTGCTAGGTCACATGATGAGAAACATTCTGTGAAAATTTTATCCAAATCCGTCAAGGAATGTGGGGGGAGTTGCGTTCACAAGAAATGGATGTACGTACAGACGGACAGACGGATGGACGGACGCAGTTTAAATTTGACATGAAGCCCACTTTTTGAATGACATAATAATAAATCCCAAAACCCTGACAATATGCGCTAGGTCACATGATCTGTAAAAATCTCATCCAAATCTGTTGAGATATGTCCAGTAATTAAAGAGATATTGGTGAAAAACGAAATATAACATGAAGCCCCCTTTTTCCATGACACAGGTATGAATCGCAAAACCTTGACAATATGCGCTAGGTCGCATGATGAGAAACATTCTGTGAAAATTTTATCCAAATCCGTCACGAAATGTGGGAGGAGTTTTGTTCACAAGAAATGGAAAGAAATATATCATGAAGCCCCCTTTTTCCATGACACAGCTATGAATCGCAAAACCTTGACAATATGCGATAGGTCACATGATGAGAAACATTCTGTGAAAATTTTATCCAAATCCGTCAAGAAATGTGGGAGGAGTTGCGTTCACAAGAAATGGAATGAAATATATCATGAAGCCCCCTTTTTCCATGACACAGCTATGAATCGCAAAACCTTGACAATATACGATAGGTCACATGATGAGAAACATTCTGTGAAAATTTTATCCAAATCCGTCAAGAAATGTGGGAGGATTTGCCTTCACAAGAAATGAAATGAAATATAACATGAAGCCCCCTTTATCTATGATGCAGCTGCGAATCGCAAAACCTTGACAATATGCGATAGGTCAAATGATGAGAAACATTCTGTGAAAATTCTAACTGAATCTGTCAAGAAATGTGGGAGGAGTTGCGTTTACAAGAAATGGATGTACGTACCGACTGACGAAGGGACGGATGGCCGTACGGACAGACGGAGAAGATGACGCCAAAATACGCCGCCTCCGGCGGTATATAAAAACTGAAAATGAAAAACTAATAACTGGCAATCATCTATACTATTCGTGGTACAAATTCTGGTCTGGTTCTCCTACAGTCCTTTGGTGAACAGGGGACAAATGAAATTTCATTGATACATTTCATACTAAGTTCTTTCTTAACACTTCTATCACCATGCATCAGCTTAACTTATTTGCACACGGGCTATGTTCTACAGGAGGCAAAAATATAGACCATATTGCTCCCTCTTCAAACTGGTCATAAATTTTTTGACAATACAAAGTCAAGGTTTGGAGGTAAATGTTTCAAAGTTAATCCATCGGTGGAACTAAATGGCTATAACAGGTATTCTGGATGAGCTTTCTTCTTACAACTATAGGCCCCATACAAAATGTAAATCTTGAATCAAACTGGTAACCACAATAGATTACCTGTCTAAAGCACTTATGCCTTTGATGAACTAATCATCCTACATTTCAGGAAAAGACATTCAATCTTAGCTCTAACCTACATCGCAACATTTTAACACTACATCAACTGAATCTAAATTATTTGCATATAGTTAACTATTCATAAAGGAAGGTAATATTGTGCACGGTTACACCTGATTTAAACAAGAGGGCCTGATGGCCCTTGACACTCACCCGAGTCAATAGGCAAAATTTCACTCCAGGGTCATGATTGAAACTCTGACCAATTGTCAGGTCAATTGAGCTTAAAATGTGGCCTCTATAGAGCCCTCAAGGAATTTCCATAAGTTGACCTAGTGACCTAGTTTATGACCCCTAGTCCAAGATTTTATCAAGACAAACATGCTGACCAATTTTCAAGTCAATTGAGCAAGATTTTTTGCCTCTAGAGCCCATACGGAATTTCTGTAAGTTGACCTAGTGACCTAGTTTATGACTCTAGGTAACCCAATTTTGAACTCATCCTAGATTTTATCAAGACAAACATTCTCAGCAATTTTCAAGTCAATTGAGTAATAAATGTGGCCTCCAGAGTGCTCACAAGATTATTCTTTAATTTGACCAAGTGACCTAGTTTATGAACCCACATGACCCAATTTAGAACTCATCATAAAGTCTATCAAGACAAACATTCTGAACAATTGAGCAATAGATGTGGCCTCTAGAGTGCCCAAATAAATTTCTTTAATTTGACCTACTGACCTAGTTTATAACTCAATTTCAACCTCATTCGATATTTCATCAAGACAAACATTCTGACCAATTTTCATGTCAATTGAGCATGAAATGTGGCCTCCAGAGTGCCCGCAAGGTATTTCTTTAATTTGACCTTGTGACCTATATCATGACTCCAGGTGACCCAATTCTAAACTCATCCTAGATTTCATCAAGACAAACATTTCAACCAATGTTCAAACCAATTGAGCAATAAATGTGGCCTCTAGAGTGCCCACACAGCATTTCTTTAATTTGACCTTGTGACCTAGTTTATGACCCAAGGTGACCTAAGTTCAGACTCATGTGAAATTTTATCAGGACAAACATTCTGAATAACTTTAAAGTCAATTGAGCAACGAATGTGGCCTTTAGAGTGCCAACAATATATTTCCTTAAGATGACCTAGTGACCTAGTTTATGACCCCAGGTGACCCAAATTCAAACTCATCCAAGATTTCATGAGACAAACATTCTGACCAATTTTCAAGTCAATTGAGTTGAAAAATATCGCCTCTAGAGTGCCCACAAGGTATTTCTTTTATTTGACCTAGTGACCTTGATTAAGACCCAAAGTGACCCAAATTCAAAGTCATCACAGATTTCATCAAGAAAACCATTCTGACCACATTTCAGGTCAAATGAGCAAGAAATCTGGCCTCTAGAGTGCCCACAAGGTATTTCTTGAATTTGACCTAGTGACCTAGTTTATGACCACAGGTGACCCATTTTCGAAACTCATTGAACATGTTGTGCTCCGGTGGGCTAACAAACTTAGTACAAGTCCACTAGGAGATAATACATACCAAATATCAAAGCTCTACACCTTCCAGTTTTAAAGAAGAAGAATTTTAAAGTTTTCCTTCTTTGTCCCTATGTTCGAAATTGTGATGCCCGGGGTAGGGCCAGTTTTCACCCCAGCAGGTTTATTTGAACAGACTTGGTAGAAGTCTACTAGGAGATACTACATGCCAAATATCAAAGCTCTACACCTTCCAGTTTCAGAGAAGAAGAATTTTAAAGTTTTCCTTCTTTGTTCCTGTGTTCGAACCTGTGACCCCCGAGGCGGGGCCAGTTTTGTTTCCAGGGGCATCATATGAACAAACTTGGTAGAGGTCCATTAGGAGACACTACATACCAAATATCAAAGCTCTACGCCTTCCAGTTTCAGAGAAGAAGGATTGTAAAGTTTTCCGTCTTTGTTCCTATGTTTGAACTTGTGACCCCCAGGGCTGGGCTAGTTTTGATCCCATGGGCATCATATGAACAAACTTGGTAAAGGTTTATGAGGAGATACTACATACCAAATATCAAAGCTTTATGCCTACCAGTTTCAGAGAAGAAGAATTTTAAAGTTTTCCGTCTTTGTTCCTATGTTCAAACTTGTGACCCCCGGGATGGGGCTAGTTTTGACCCCAGGGGCATCATATGAACAAACTTGGTAGAGGTCCATGTGGAGATACTACATACCAAATATCAAAGGTCTACACCTTCCATTTTCAGGCAAGAATTTTAAAGTTTACTTCTTTGCTCCTACGTTTGAACTTGTGACCCCCAGGGCGGGGCCAGTTTTGACCCCAGCGGGTTTATTTGAACAAACTTGGTAGAGGTCCACTAGGAGATGCTACATACCAAATATCAAAGCTCTACGCCTTCCAGTTTCAGAGAAGAAGAATTTTAAAATTTTCCTTCTTTGTTCCTATGTTTGAACTTGTGACCCCCAGGGCTGGGCTAGTTTTGACCCCAGGGGCATCATATGAACAAACTTGGTAAAGGTCTATGAGGAGATACTACATACCAAATATCAGGGCTCTACGCCTTCCAGTTTCAGAGAAGAAGAATTTTAAAGTTTCCTTCTTTGCTCCTATGTTCAAACTTGTGACCCCCAGGGCGGGGCCAGTTTTGACCCCAGCGGGTTTATTAGAACAAACTAGGTAGAGGTCCACTAGGAGATGCTACATACCAAATATCAAATCTCTATGCCTTCTAATTTCAGAGGAGAAGATTTTCAAAGATTTTGTATTTTTTTCCTTTTTGTTGCCATGGCAACCAGAGTTAAGGGTGGAATTTAATTCTTTGAACAACTTTGGTAGAGCTTCACCCAAGGAACATCCCTGCCAAGTTTCATCAAGATTGGCCCAGTGGTTTAGAAGAAGAAGATGTTTAAAGAAATTGTTGACAGACGACAGATGCCGGACGCCGGACATAGGGCGATAACAATAGCTCACCTTGAGCACGTTGTGCTTAGGTGAGCTAAAAACAGATACAGATGATGTGAACAACTGTATTATCAAGTTATATTGTTGAATTATTTCACCAAGAACTATTGCTCTGAGCAGAGCTTTTGTTGCATTTGTAGGTGGTGTAGATGATGATGAGGTTGCATAGAACATGTGTTGCCTTCAGTCTCCACCAATACTTTATTAATGAAGAAGAAGGCCATAATGGCCCTTTATTGCTCCACTGGCTAATACATACAAACCGTAGAAACCAAACATTACAATTCTAGGCCAAACTGTTTTGAACAAGAAGACTTATAAAGTTTTCTCTGTAAAAGCCCATGTGAAAGTTGTGACCCCAGGGCTAGGCCAGTTTTTGACCATATAGCTAAAATTACTTGAATCCTGGTAGAGGTCCACAGGATACAGCCACATACCAAACAAAACAGGTTCAGGCTGCATGATTATAAAAAAGAAGATTTACAAAATTTCCTCAATATAACACCCCTGTAAAACATGACAGGCCAGGTTTATTTCAATTCAAGGGCTAAATTTTGAAAAAATTCAGAAGTGATCCACTAGATGAAAATTTTAAACAAATTCAGAAGTGATCCACTAGATGAAGATATGTGCCAAATATGGTAGCCCTAAGCCTGTGGGGCCAATTTTGGTATCAAATGAAGCTACATGCCACTTAATTTAATAGCCCTAGGCCATATGGTTTAGAACCACAACTTTTAAAGTTTTCACTATATAAGCCTATGTAAAACTTGTGATCCCTAGGGCAGGGCCAATTTTGACCCCAGGGCCCGTTTTCACGAAAATACTTAAGTCTGTTATTTTACTCAAATCCAACAAAGGTCCCAGGTTCTGACTTAAGTTGAGTTCATTATTTGAGATGCATTTCAGAAACATTAATAGACTGTAGTAACGTTATCAAATCCGGAGTTGACACAATGTTTCAGACTTAGCTCAGCAAAATAATGGACTTAAGTCATTTTAACAGACGTAAGTCCATTATTTTGCAGGGCTGAGTGAGAAATGTTGTGTCAACTCAAGATTTGAGAATGTTTCTTAAGTCTGTAAATATTAGTAAAATGGGTCTCAAATAACAAAATCAACTTAAGTTGGAAATGGGGTCCATCAGCAGACTTGAGTAAAATAAGAGACTTAAGTTTTTTTGTGAAACCAGGCCCAGGTCTATAATTTGAATAAATTTGGTAAACATGCCAAATTTGGTAGCCCTACACCTTATAGTTTCAGAAAAGATTTTCAAAGACTTTCAATATTTTTCAGTTTTGTTGCAAAGGCAATCTGAGTTTTTACTGGAATCAAATTCTTTCAAAAAATTCTGAAGAGGACCATGGCAGGATCATTTCTATGAAGTTTGGTCAAAATTGGAAGGGTAGTTTCAGTGAATAAGATGTTTAAAATATAATTTACCGGTAAACCACAGAGGCATGGATGGATGGACGGATGCACAATAGAAACAGAGTAATGACATATGCTTGCTGGTTTTCAGCCTGTGGAGCTAAATATGCTGGCCAAAGTAGCCTGAAAATGTTCAATTTCCAGGCTTTTTCAGACTAAAAATGTCCACGTCTTTTTTCTAAAGGTTTTTAAGGATAAACAGTGGAACTTTTGTTGCCACTTATTTCTTGCTATCTAATTCTTTACCACAGTCCAAAGTTTAATAGACCCACAGAGAAAAAGGCTTTTAGAATTTTGTTGGAAAAGGAAAAAGTGCTGTTAAACCAGCATTTTCTATTTTTCCCAATATGTTTCATTTCCAAGACAATTTCAAAGACAATTCCCTTCATGAAATACACAAGAGAGTAAGTGACCTATTTTTGATCCCACATTGCCCAATTTCCAACTTGTCCAAAATATCATCAAGACAATATTCTGACAAAGTTTCATGAATATTAGGTTGAAAATAGAGCTTCTATGAAGCATACAAAGTTTTTCTAAGAGTTGGCACAGTAAACTACTTTCTGACCTGACATAACACAAAGTCCTCTCCAAGATATCATCAAGAAAACATTCTGACCAAGTTTTATAAGTAACTGGCTAAAAAATTTACTCAACATGATGCAATTTCAAACTTGTTTGAGATATCATCAAGATAAACACTCTGACCTAGTTTCATAAGTATCAGGCTAATAATGTGGCCTCTAGAGTGCCCACAAGGTTTTTCTAAGATTTGGCCCAGTGACCTACATTTTGACCTGACATGACCCAATTTCAAACTTGCTGAAGATTTTATCAAGACAAACCAAATTTCAAGAATACCTGACTGAAAATGTTTTGGCTATTCAAAATGATTAAGCCAATCAGAAATGGGTTAGCTGATCAGAAATTAAGTTACTTTCTAGATTTAGAAAATTCTTGAGAAATAGAATAAAAATTTTCTTAAAAATGATTTGTGAAAAAAGGCCCGGAGTATTTCAAGGCACTCTAGTTTGGAAATACAAAAGTCGAATATATCCTCGAGTCATTTTTTTTTTTGAGCACTACAGATATCCAACCATTAAATTAGACAAACACAGGTTATAAATATTATCTGAAATTAGCTTCCAATATCTCCTTGTTGAACTCGACTTTGATATTCTCATACCAATTATCCATTATCAAGTAGGTACAGAGGAAATACATGTATCTGTTTTGCCAAATTACCTATATGTTTAAATAGGTCACTGATCTTTTTTTTTTGTTTTAATCACGGGTCATGACCTAACTGTTCCAGGAAATTCTAGTAGCAGACTTCAATGGAAGTATTACTTGGAAACAAATAAAAACAAATGGTTATGAACAGCAAATTTTGGTCCTTTTTTTTTTTTTAAGATTTTAGTTGCAGAATATTACCTTAGCCTTAAAGAAATAAATGTTTTAGCACCATTTGATTATTTTCATTATCTTTCAGATAAAGTTTTGTGAACCTAGCTAGTGTACCACGGTAACATGGTAATAGTGGAGCAATTCCAAATGTCTACTTGTTTCTATTTTTCATTAGCAGTGACCTTGACCTTAGCTTTAAGGTCAAGGCCCCTCTCATATTAAAAAACGGAAGCTGCCGAGATTGGCCGAATAGCCTGTACGAAAATGTCAATGTTACACGATATTTACCGATGAGTTAGCAAGTCTACAGGCCCTAACTCTCATATTAAAAAACGGAAGCTGCCGAGATTGGGCGAATAGCCTGTATGACAGTGTCAATGTTACACATTATTTAACGATGAGTTAGTGAGTCTACAGGCCCTAACTTTCATATTAAAAATGGAAGCTGCCAAGATTGGCCGAATAGCCTTTGCGATAGCGTCGATGATACACGATATTTACCGATGAGTTAGGGGTCATAGACTTTACAATGAATATAAGTGCATAACTGTATATCAAGATTTATCCTAATAGGAAAGTCCATAACTACAACCCACTAAATTGTAATGATATAGCAGATTTGTATCATATTTCAATGCCAGTAATCGAGACCTTGACATTTGCTTAAAAGAAAAATGCAGTAGTCCATCTGCTAAATGTCATCTTTCCCAGAGTAAATACTTATGAAGATTGTGGACATTGTGGATTTTGTCTTACTACAGAATCAAGTTTTGAAACAGATAAATAGAGAATAGATGGTTGGTATCTTGGATGGGTTAAGTTTATCGGGCAAGGGGGAGGAATTTATCTGGTGAGCCGAAGGCGAACCGTATAAATTTCAGAGCCAAGCCCAATAAACTTAACCCATCCAAGACACCAACCATCTATTCTATTTATCCTGTCACCCACTGTAACGGAACAAAACAAAACAAACAAACGGAAAAAAAAACATTGATAAAGACCATACCTTTAATAAATTTCCAAAGCCAAGCCTGATCGACTTTCCCAATCAAAGACACCAACCGTCTATTTTATTTATCCGTTTTCTCAATTATAATCCAAAATTTGACTAAATTGCACATTTCGCTCGAAATAAGGCACATGTTGACATCTTTCTCACTGGATCTATGAGAAACCTTAAAAAATGAAGAACCGTGTTTACAAAACCCTCTGGATATGCAGCTGCAATAATGATGTCATGAATGATATTGGCTACGTTATTAAACGTACCGTATATCCGCAGAAAAGTATTGTGGCGAAGAAGACAATGTGTTTTAACACAACAGACTATTAATTAAACGAGCAAAAGTTTTCGCTAGTGATTGATTAATTCATTAAGGCAGTAAGACGCTCGTTTGAAAATAGTCCCAGTTAGCAGGTGAGCACTTGGCAGTCACATTACCAACTGACGGATAACAAAAAAAATATACAGCACCCTGTTATCGGGTCGAAACTGTAGAAGGTGACAGGATAAAAAACAAAAGATGGATGGAAGGATGGATAGACTTCAGGGCAGACAACAGCAAATTTTTTAACACTATATGAGGACTAAAAATGTTACAAATTATTTGAAATGGTGTTTTGCTTCTGTTATGTATGTTTACCTAACCTAAAACTTTACAAATCAATCCACTGATCTCTGTTTACTGCCTATAAGAAAAAGCCTGAACTATACAGGTAAGTGTATATATTTGATTTGGAGAAATTTTGGCATCCAAACATTCTAGAAGCTGAAATAATGGTTAGTATTTGTGTTGATGTATTTTTACCTGGAAGTTACGCATGCAACAATTCATAACAAATATCAGCTGAGAGAGTGAGTGAATCAAGCGTACTACTGGGTGAACATTCCCAGAATTTGTTTACAAATAAACTCTTCCGTGTGACAGTCAAAAAAGTTCAAGGACATTCATACACCCAATTTGTGATAACTTAAAGGGTCAAGGACATTCTTAGAAACTTTGAAACTGACAAAGTTCAAGGTCATGGACATAATGGATAAAGCAAGGTGTCAGTCAGATTTTGTTTGCAGACAATAAGAAAGGTAAGAAGATTGACATATTACTCAATGCACTTGTGATACTTATGCATGAATTAAAATTTAATACAACAATAGATATGGAGACATTGTGGCAATGGGAGAAATTTCTATGACTAATTTCCCTGTGAGCATTTTAGAAGGTTGTCAGCTGTTTAACCTGTACAAAATCAAGCATAAGATTAAATGACCCCCATGGAGCAAGAAGGGTGTGCTGTGCTTTTCCTAGCTGAAGGTTTTTGCATGTCTTGGTAACAAAAGTTAGGGGTACGCTGACAAAAGTTATATGGGGGTTCAAATCTTAACAGGATTACACTTTAATATCAATTTCAATGACAGCCTGCTAAATTGCTAATTAATTAAATTGTTTGCATGCAATACACAATTGCAAGTTTTCACAGATGTACAGTTTTGAGCTTTTGTAAACACTTTAGAAAAAGGAAAAAAATGCTTGCAATGATCACTTTCTAATTCCTTTTCTCAATGTCCAATTCCATAGCAGGTTTGTTGATTATTGCAAAGAACGAAGGCATTATACATTTTTTTGCACCATTACTAAAAAAACACTTTGGCCATTCACAACATTTTGCATACAAAGCACCTGCAAGGGAAATGATTCTGAAAGTTTCTGTTTAGCAAACTGGTACCCCTTGTATCTTGCATAACTGTCTGATATTTGTTACACAGATGGACAACAGGCTGCCTTTTACAAGTACAGCTTCTTTTTTTGGATAAAGAAAATGGTTAACATTTGGCTGCAGCAGGAAATTTCTGAAATTGAAATTTTTCATTTTTTGTTTGCGCAACCTTTGTGCATTCCAGTATGTATTACAGGAACTAAATGTATGTGTTATTTTATTTCAAAGGAGAATCTAGCTGTCTGCAAAAATGCAGTTGCATACACTTAACAAAAGAAAAAAAAAAACAAATTTGCAAAAAAAACACCAAAAAATGTCACGAAAGGCCACCAAAGTATACTCAGCAAAAACGAAAACTTTACATGGACTTTGAATCTGCATATTTTTACTTTTGTAAAATGCACCATAAAAATAATGACACCATGTTTTATCTTGATCAAATATCTGTAAGTTTTGTAAATTTCATTAATTTTCTCTTAAAGATTGACTTTAAATGTGAAGTCAAATAATGTAGGGGTCAATTTCAAAAATATCGAAAGTGGTAAAAATTGGACTCTGCGTAAATTTTGGTACTGAATGTCAGATTAAACAGACAATGTTGACGGGAGCTTCTCAGAAGCGTGTATGGCCACCATTTCTTCTGATGCAAGCCAGTAGTCTCCTCCTCATGGAGTTGTTGTAACATCTAATGACGTCATTTGGAATTGCCTGCCATTCTAACAGCAAAGCCTGTCTCAGGTCATCGATATTGTTTATTTGGTGATTTGTTCGTTCCCTGCGCCCGAGTTTGTCCCAGATGTGCTCAATGGGGTTAAGATCCGGGGAGACTGCAGGCCAGGGTAAGACGTTCACATTATTGTTTGCAAAGAAATTATTGGTTACTCGGGCAGTATGGGGTGTAGCATTATCATGTTGAAAGATTGCCTGAGGGCCATGGTTCTGCATAAATGGGAGCAAATGATTGCGCAGAATATTGATATAACCTTTGGCATTGAGATTTCCTTCAACAATCACAAGTTCTGTCTTTTGGTTGCCCTTGATTCCTCCCCAGACCATGACACTGCCACCACCGAACCTGTCCAGTTCCCTGATGCAACATTGGGCAAATCTTTCATTTTTGCGGCGGTAAATTCTCACCCTACCATCTGCAAAGCTGACCCTGAAGCGTGACTCGTCTAAGAAAATGACATTGTTCCATTGGTTTCACCTCCAAAGGCAGTGACGTCTTGACCATGCCAATCTTGCAGCCCTATGACGTGCCGTTAGAATCGGTCCAGTGTAAGGTCTGCGAGCACGAAGTGGAAAATTTAATCTCCTCAGATGGTTTCGGATTGTCTGAGCAGTGACCCCTAGCTGCCGAGCAGTTACTGTGGCTGGCATAAAACGATTATGTAAGTGAGCTAACGTAATAGCGCGGTCATCTCTACGTGACATTGCACGCTCTCTACCTGGTCTTTGGCGGTCGCGGACGGAACCAGTAGCTGTAAAGCGAGTTACAAGGTTGTGAATGGTTTGGCGAGAGCACCCAAATTGCCATGCAACATCATTTACCCTAGCACCAGCATTTAGCATGCCAATAGCCTGATTTCTCTGATTTTCAGAGAGCCGTGGCATCGCTAAGAACTATTGAAATACTGAAAATATTTTTTCTTGTTTGTGATCAACACTTAGTGTTTCTCTGTAAGTGATCTTACTTGAAACAGACAGCGATGTTTCAGCACGTGGGTAGTGTTGAAAACCGGAAATCGAGGATCGAGCAAAGCATGCGCGGTACGCCTGAGCGGGATTATCAATATTGGGAGTGTATTGACAGGCCAGTCGATAAGTGTAGTGAAGGTTAATCAATGAGAACAACAGCCTGTTCAAAATGGGGTATTTAGTATGTAAAGTTTTCATTTTTGCCGAGTATACATAGCTTCTACAATTCAAAATTTTTTGGGGTGGAGGGGGGTTGAATATCCCCCCCACCATTCTGGGTTACAATCCCTTCTCCTCTCTCGGCACCCTCTGCCATAGGTAAACGCTTAGATATTACTTTAGCGTACACCTTATTTGGGCTAGCTATGCCCCTGATGTACATTTAAACAAGATTGCAAACACTTAGGAGGCTTTTGAAAATGTGGTAAGAGAAGAAAATACTGGTAACCAGAATTTTCTTCTTTTCCCACAACGTATTCTAGCCTTTCACAGAAAATCTCAACTATTCAACATTCAATTGTCTTTAACTCTTTACCAAACGACAAAAATTTAGACTGGTCTAAATTGAAAGCATTTGCAGACAACAAATTAAGCATGGCTTTAAAACAGAAATTTGACTTTGGAAGGCAAGAAAACATTGTGGAAAAAGAAGAAAATGCTGGTTACCAGCATTTTCTTCTTTTCCCACAATGTTTTTAAAAGGCCTCTTTTCCACAGGGTTGTGAAAACCCAGAATTTTTTGGTAAAGGGTTAAATGCTTTGGATTGGGACAAATCCAAAATTTTTGTCTGCTAAAGAGTTAATTGGTTTAAAAAATCATAAGCGTGTAGAAGGTAAAAAACATGTATAAATATGGTGTAATTTTCAATAGATCACTTCCTAAATCTCTTTCCTTCTGGTAATTGTATTGGCTTAATGTTAATCATACTACATGGCAAGAGCAAGGTAACCTGTACTGGAATCGTGCAATGTTAAATAAGTACACTTTCAATCTAACCACAAGCCTTGCTTATTTCTTCAGCTAGATATTGGTGCCAAGTAAGTTTTATGGACTATTGCCATTCAACGCTTCCTCCTTGGTAAAAAACAGTGTTTATCCCTAAAAAAAATACACGGCAATTTGCTATAGAGCATTTATTTATCCACAATATTACTCATACTTTATACTTTAAATCTGTTCCAGATGATAAAATTTTAGACTTATTCAAATTGAAAGTACATGTACATGTATTTGCAGACAAGATACCAAATGTGGCTCACATGATGAATTTTGCCTTTGAAAGACAGAAAATATATATTCCATAAAACCTTAAATTACTCTTAAAGATAATACATTACTTGCCTTAATTTACATGTACAATAATTCTGAATTCATAACTGTTCTGTGTTGTTTTGGATTTCTATATGTAATTACATGTGACACAATACACAGGGATTTGTTTATTTATATATAATTGAGCCATGCTCTGGCAAAAGGGAGCTTAATGCATCTCCATAATGCATTATGAAGCAAGACATTATGTAAGTTATGGATCCTTAAAATCCAGTTTGTTTAACAAACAACTGAATCCTGTGGTAGAATAGTCCATGAACATGCAGAAAATTAACAAATAGAAAATTGACAAAAAGCAAAAAGTTCTGGCCCAGGTTAGCCTGCACGTTCAGCACAGGCTGACCTGAGTCTATACTTTTAGCAAATACTATTCACAGAGCATGGTACACATACAAGTGACGCAATATCAATGTTGAGGTATACACTAAGAGCGCAAAATGCACTCCAATTCATGTTTCAGGATTGGCTCTGGAAAGATACTCTCTTGGCATAATTGTTCTCTGAATACATTGTACTAAAGATCATCAGAATTTCACATAATATACAAATCTTGAGGTACATTTCCTTTGAAAATATATTTACAATGGATGCCTTTCCAAATGAAGGTACGCTTAACAATTCTAGCTTATCTCTAAACTTGTTGAAGTTGGTTAGAAAAATAACACCTTGAAAACTGCAATGAGCAATTTCTACATTAATTACGATCTTTAAACCAGAAACTGTCAATATTATGCTCTTTCTGTCCTACTACTATCTGTTTTTCCATTGGCCAATGTCGTGGCGTTAGTGACAATATCAACATTTAGAGGTCCTATCACAGCATCACATGCAGTAACACAATTTTACATTAAAAAGGAAAGTAAGCCACAGAGCTGGTTATGCTTCTATACCAAGTTCATTGAAACTGATAAGTTTCTTTAACTTTTAACCAGACAACAAAGTTCAGACTTGTCTATAATGGAAACTTTTGTAAAAGAAAAGCCATGGCAAGAGTAGCAAACATTTTGGGAAAAGGTAAAAGTATTTTTTTCCATTTCCCAAATTGTTTTCAAATGGTTAATTCCTCTGTGTCCCTAAAACATGAGATTTTGGTTGAAGATTTAATGCAAGCCCAATTGGCATGCTAAAAAGATGCACCTTAAAGGAAAGGTTCAATCCCTTGTGAAAAAGCATTCAAAGAATTGTTTCTAAAGTTATTTCTCCAAAGATTTGTGTTGCACCTTTCTTTGAAAAGTTAGATTAGTAGCAGAAATAAGTGAATGGCAAAGTAATCAGTTTACCCTTATTATGCCATGGACAGTTAATGTTTTGTTTGTCTGTTGGTTTGTATGGTGTTTAATGCTGCTTTCAACACTGTTTCAGTTTGTTGTGGCAGCCAGTGCATCTATCCATGTTTTCCTGTAGTTTCTTTAACCAGTACTTCCCACAGTATTTTCCCAACATAACCATCATCAAAACAATGATCAGCCATGGGAGAGGAATGAAAATCCTATTGCAATTACTACCATCAATCCTTGGAAAGAAATCAGCAGATCTGGTGATTTGAACCACCGACCCCCTGACCTCAAGTCCTGCAGTTAACTCATTACCAGACGACAAAATTATGGACTTGTCAAATTTGAAAACATTTGCAGACAACAATATTAAACATACTACAAATCATATGATTTTCATTCTAAAGGGAAGAAAACATTGTAGGAAAAGGAGAAAATGCTGGTTACTAGCATTTTCTTCTTTTCCAACAATGCTTTTAAAAGCCTTTTTCCCTCAGGGTTGTTAAAACTGAGGGTTGATCGGTGAGGGGTTAAGGTATGTTTGGTTGGTGTTTAACTCTACCAAACAACAAATTTTTGGACTGGACCAAATTCAAAGCATCTGCAGACATCAAATTAAATCTTGTTAATATGATGATTTCTGACTTTGATAGGGTAGAAAATATTGTTGGAAAAGGAGAAAATGCTGGTTACCAGCATTTTCTCCTTTTCCCACAATGTTTTCTACAGGCTTCTTTCTAAGGGTTGTTAAAAGTCGGAATTGTGTGGTAAAGAGTTAACTGTTTGCCACACAATCCTGAGTTTTAGCGACCCTGAGAAAGATGCCTTTTGAAAACGTTGTGGGAAAAGGGAGAAAATGCTGGTAACCAGCATTTTCTCCTTTTCCTACAATATTTTCTACCCTATGAAGAAGAAATTTTATATTATGAGTAAAATTTGATTTGTCGTCTGCAAATGCTTTCAATTTGGACGAGGCTAAAAGTTTGTCGTTTGGTAAAGAGTTAAGGGGGGCTATTTAGTCTTTATTCTGTAAATCAAAATTTCTTTTAAAACACTGATAAATTCAGCTATTTACATTTTCTTTGAAGACAAATACTCATCAACTGTTATTGATCATTTGACATCCCCCCAAGTCTGTAAGAAATCCTAAAATACCTGCAGAAGCCATATAGCCCATTACGGAAGTTCTAATATAAAACATTTCTTTTCTTAGATCTGTTTTTCTTCTTTACTAATGATTTGCTAGCTGTAGCCTTGCTTAACTCATAACCAAACAATCCCGAGTTTTTACAACCCTACGGAAAATACTTTTTAAAAACATTGTGGGAAAATGCTGGTAACCAGCATTTTCTCCTTTTCCCACAATGTTTTCTACCTTAACAGATACAAATCCCACCATACGAGCCGTATCTATTTTGTCGTCTGCAAATGCTCCCAATTTGGAGGTGTCCAACATTTTGTCGTTTGGTAATGAGTTAATTCTGAGATAAACCTTTTTTTCTAAGTGTGGTGAGATTAAGAAAGTCAGAATAGCTCCCTTTCATGCCATCTTCAAAATCATTTCAGTCGTGCTGTAATAGCTAGGACAACTATTTATGCATGACTATAGCTTCTTTGACCAGTAATTTATACATGTACAACACTCTTTCTGAGCCACAGGCTGCTTTCCTAAATAAACACTGTTGAAAAAGGGTCCAGTGTCACAAGGAATGAATTCTACTGCAATGAAAAAGCAATTCCTGAAAAGAGCTAGGCCAGGCCACAGGATGAATCTATGCAGCAGGATCTATAGGGTCTACAAACATTTGAGAAAAGTGTTTAGCTTCCTTTATATTGACACTTTACCAAACAACAAAATTTTGGGTTTGTCCAAATGAAAGCATTTGCAGATGACAAATTAAATCTGGAAATAATGATGAGGTATGTCCTTGAAAGCGTGAAAAAACAATGTGGAAAGGTTTTAGCATTATTATCATACGCTAACTGCATGCAATTAAGATTATTACGATATGCTGATTTTGCTGAAACACCACTGACAACACATCCATTCATTGTTTTCTTAAAGAAGTCTCCTGCACATTCTATGCACTTTTGGTGACATTTCTCCCATAGTCTATATGTGTCCGCATTTGAAACCAGCAATAACAGCCTGGGGTGCTCAAGAAAGCTTGAAAAAATCTATGTATTTTCAGCTCTTGAGTTCATTCTTAAATATGGGAAATAATGCACAAGAAAGTCCATGGGTACAAGATCCAAGCTATAGGGGGCTTGTTCCACAGTCTCAAATTCAACAAGATCCATTTCTAGTTGTGTACTAGCGGCCCAGTGACTAAGCACATTGTTTTAGAGCAAAAAAACCTTTTCAAGGTTGATGTTTGGTCACATCTGCAATCATTCTGCACAATGCCAATCACTGTTTTGATCAATGTGGTGCTGATTGACAGATTGCTTGCTTCCTTTCCTAACATTACCTTTTACTTCATCAAGACCATTTTGAAGCTTTTATGCCATTTACAAATTAGTGCAGCAGTTCTTGTGACACATTTGATTTCATACTAACTGCATCCAGTATTTTCTTAGTCTGCGTTGGAGTCTTCTCAAGCTAAACCCAGAACAGTATTACTGTGAGACTTTTTATGCAATCTTCAGACATAATTTTCACATCAACCCTCTTGTAACAACTGTAGATTCATAACTAGATGGATAAATAAGATAACAATGACATCACAATTCCGCCAAAACAATTAAGTGACATCACTCTACTTGTTGATGTATTCTCGTAAAATTCACTAAAATAAAAATGAAGTTATACACAATTGTTTCTTGAAAGATGATTCTGACTTTTGCCGTGCACTGCGAATGCATTGAAGTGTTCCTTTGGCAATACCTAAGTTTTTGTGTGGCTTTAATTTTGAAATTATAGTCTCATAAACCTGTTATCATGTAATGGCAGTTTAATTAGGGAAAATTTCATCCAAATCGAACAAGAGATGACATTTCAAGAGCAAAAGTCTACATATTTCTGGATCGTTCCTCGTACACTGTCTGATTTGCTGAAACACTGTTGACAAAAGTAGCCATGAGATTGCAATCAATTTATTTGGTTCTTATTACTGGTCTGATATTGTGTGATGGGTTAATTGGGCCCTACAAGGTGCATAAACATTTTTTTTTGAGTGAGCTGCATGGAAAATTGACATTTCTGGGTGATACAGATTTGTGATTTCAAGGTTGTTTGCCATTAGCTATTTACAAAACATTTTAGACTGGTCAAAATTGAAAGCTTTTACAGATGGCAAAAAAAGTGTTTCTCAAAAACTGATGTTTTTGAAAGGGTAGAAAACATTGTGGGAAAAGGAGAAAATGCTGGTTACCAGCATTTTCTCCTTTTCCCCCAACATTTTCAAAGGTATTCTTCTTTAGGGTTGTTAAAACTCGGGATAGTCTGGTAAAGGATTAATATCTCACGTGATATGAACAGTGTAGATCCAAGATAAGACTTCTTGTTTTGTGCATGCGGAACTTGGATTTATAAAGCAACTGCAGTGTATCTTGGCAAGCAAGCTCTGGCTTAATTCTTCTAAATAACATTTTCTGTAACACGTTTTCTTTTTATCTGTAACAAGTAGACGGGATGCCAATATCTGAGATAGATATTTCACCCTGTAGTACGTATTTTGTAGTTAAAATGGAACAGCTTTTCCTTTGAATTTTATATTACCTAAGGGTAAGATCAAAATCTCTGGATAAAAGTTAGAATCTCCCATAAAATATGGGAGGAATGGTCAATAAATTATGTCAGAATGAAGGCTTTTTTCAGCTTATCAATGAATGAAAACACCTTTGTGTGTTTTATACAATATAAATATTGTAATCTTGAGAGCCTTTTTGGCTTTTACTCTTTTCCAAAGTTTAATGACCATGGGTTTTAATGGTCTTCAAAAAAGAAAACTCTTGAAAATGTTGTGAGCAAGGGAAAATGCTGGTAACCACCATTTTGTCCTTTTAAAACAATGTTTTCAAGTTTTGAAAGACATAATCCAATCTTTAGAATCACATTTTTACTCTTAAAAGTATACACTGTACAGTGTATGTGACTTGGGATTCTGTACAAGGATGGCCTGTGACTTGGGTGCTAAAAATTGTGTTCACACGGTAAGTCAAACTGGTGCTTTTTTTCATTTATTTCGATAGTTACTTTAAAATAGTCATACGCAGTTACTTGTTTGTTATGTACAGACCATATCAGGAACATGTCTGTGTGCTGTGAACCTTTCTTGGAACAATGGGAATGCCTTGATTAGTTGACCATGCTAAAAGTACAGATGATTTTTTACCAAAACAATGCCATTTTTTCCATTACTCAGCATTAAAAACCTGTTTTCTCAACAGTATATACAAAAATTTGGCAAAATGGGAAACTGCAGGTTTGTTTTTAAATTAAGTCTGTCAAGTTCTATGCACTTTTGATTAAAAAATACCTGGTCATATCAAAGAGCATTGTACTCGATAGGCTCTTACCTGATGGAAAACATAATTTAGATAAAAATTTATAGACCTTTTTTTAAGAAAAATATGAGAGAACATAAACTGTGCATTGTAATTACACGGGAAAAAACTAGAGGTAAACATTGCATGTGCATTGTACTAGATAACTAACAATAATTAGGTCACCATGATCAGGTTGTTTTGGTGTAGATGAGGATGTATTTTGGCAGGTGATATTTTGGCACAGTTCGCTCTGGGAATCTGGAGGCTTCATTGTAAACAGTGTGTATAATTATATCTGGATCAGTGGGAATAGTTCTCCTAATCTGTTTTCTCACATACCAATTTAGATTATTTCAACCCTTAAAGCTTGAAACTAAACTTTCAATATCATTTCGACATAGTGGCACATCTACCTTGGACAGGCTTTAGAAACATTGTAGCAACCAAAACAAGAGCATTGCTTGCAGGTGCCAATACCTGGCTGCAGATGCTTTTTCAGTGAAAATCCTCAGCTAAAAAGAGGGCATAACTGCTTCAAAAATATTTTGGTGGTTACCTGTTAATTTGGTACATGTTCCTATTTTATTGAACTTAAGGCCGAGTTTGAGGTACATATCTTCAGTCCTGACATGGGTATCACAAAATTTCATATTTTTGCACAACAACTGCACAATAGGTGACTGTGAGGGCTATAACACTACTTTCATGTTTTCTTCAAAATCAGCAGAGAAAAGTATTGCTCACAACAATAGTTTACTCTCAAAATCAAACAAGGGGGCCATGATGGCTCTGTATCATTGCTCCACAGCTTTTTTTTAAAAATGTATTATGAACTAAAGTGGTATTAATGGCGACATAAATACTAAGAAGTCTGTATAGCAATAAACTTTCATAGAAAAAATAAAAAACCGAGTCCCTCCCCCCTTTGAATGCATTGACAAGAAGATTTTCAAATCTTAAGATGCAGAAAACATGCTTTCAGTGGTAAAGTTCTGAAACAAAAAAGAAAGAAATTATTGAAACCCTACTTTATACCAAATAATCATCTCATCTGAGAATATCTATTAACATCAAAATAAATCACTCTCACTGAATAATGAACATTTTCTTTCCTAATAATTTGAATACCCAACACCATACATATGATAGTGCAGTTTGGTAATGAAGAGAAGTAAACCATAACAAACTATATATGTGCACTAACAGAAGTTATTCCCTTCATCAGTACTATAAGCTTATGCAATAAAGACTTAATATACTAATAGAAGATTTTTCAAGTTTTCACTATTTCAGCCTTTGTGAAACGAGTTAAACCCACCGCTATAGTTTTAAAAATCTTGATATGGGTCCACTAGATGAAGCTACATGCCAAATTTGGTAGCCCTATGCTTTATGGTTTGGAACAAGAAGACTTTCAAATTTTCACTATATGGGCCCATGTAAAATTTGTGAACCCTGGGGCAGGGCCAATTTGACCCCAGGGGTATAATTTGAAGAATGATGTTAGAGGTCTATTGGATAAAGCTACATGCCAAATTTGGTAACCTAAGGCCCTATTGTCTCAGACAAGAACATTTTAAAAGATTTTCAATATTTTTCTGTTTTTTTTTGCAACCCAAATTTTTATTGGAATCAAATTCTTTAAAAAACCAAATTAGAGTTAATATATCAACAATCTTTTCCATCACTTTAGAATCAAGGATTATACTTTGATATTTCAACACACAAAGAAAGTTATTTGTCCTACAGGGTGTCCTGTGTAGCTCTGTGGTAAGGTGCAGGAGTCATAACCAGGAGGCCAAGTTATGTTGATTGATTGATTGAATTTGCGTTTATTTATCGTCGATTCTGACAAAGTTTGCCTTTTATAACTTATATGTACCCCAGAGTATCTAAGTGTATTACCTGCCTTACATGATCCCCTATCATTTGTATATTCATACATTTCTAATTTGGATGGAAAAGGTTGTGAATTTTATTGTGTTCTATAGTGAATTATCTTCAGTTTGGTAAACAGAGTAGTACAGATGGATAATTATACGGGAATAACTAAGTTGGAAATTTTGGGTGTGGACAATTTTTTATTTCCCACTACCAGATGTATTCAAGCCTTGTCTGAATTCAAAGTATTTGCAGACGACAATTTTAATGTGGCTCAAATAGTGCAATTTTTCTTTGATAGGGTAGCAAACATAGTGGCATTTTCTCCTTTTCCCACAATGTTATCAAAAGGCGGCTTTCCCATTGTGCGGTAAAGGGTTAATACCTCAGTGAATATACTGAACAAATCTGAGTGACTGATGAAACATGAATTCACATGTATCACCTTTGAAATAATGTCATGATGCTCAAAATAATTTTGACCAATCAGATTTGTCTAATATGGCATACTGAAGGAATCTGATTGATCAAAACTATTTTTAGCATCACACCTTTATTTCAAAGCTGATACTTACATTTCATCTACCAATCTGAGTTATTCAATCTTTTCACTACAGTATTAAAGTTTTCATCTCACGTTGGGGAGAGAAATTTTTCTGCTTCCACACGTTTGACCTTGATTACTCTGTTAACTCTTTACCACACAATCCCAACTTTAACGACCCTGAGAAAGAAGCCTATAGAAAACATTGTGGGAAAAGGAGAAATGCTGGTCACCAGCATTTTCTCCTTTTTCCACAATATTTTCTACCCTATCAGGGTCAGAAATCATCATATTAACAAGATTTAATTTGTTGTCTGCAGATGCTTTGAATTTGGTCCAGTCCAAAAATTTGTCGTTTGGTAAAGACATTTATTCCATTTGTTCCGATCTATGTACCAGATTGAAGACAAACTATTGCAGAACATTATTAAACTAATGACTTTGTCATTTAAGTTTAGAAATACAATTGACTGTGGGAAGTGTTCGGCAGGTAATACAGTTGGACACCTTGTCTTATATAGTAGGTTATAGAGGATGAAGTTTGTCAAAATTCAAGCGCCTAAGTCAGGTGGCCCTGGGTTAGATTCTCACTCAAACCTGTTGGTTTTTGAGGAAGTGTCTTTGGGCAAGACACTTTTGAAACCCCCCCCCCCCCCCCCCATTACTGGTGAAACCCAGGACATACAATAACATCAATAACTGAGCTGTCTTGGTAACAGACTGAAATTGTGTTGAAAGCAGCGTAAAATGCCATTCAATCACCTATTACATGAATCATTTTGTCACAATCCTTATTCCCTATTCTTTATTTTCACAACCCTCAAAAAGAAGACTTAAAAAAAGCATTGTGGGAAATGGAGAAAATACCTAAAAATTTGAGCCACAGTTTGTCATTCTTAAATAGTTTCAGTTTTGACAAGTCCAAAACTCTGTCATTTGGTAAAGGACAAAGCTGAAAGAATTTCTTTATTGTATCCTTAACCCTTTACCACACAATGACGACTTTTGACACCCCTGATAGAGAAGGCTTTTGAAAACATTGTGGGAAAAGGAGAAAATGCTGGTAACCAGCATTTTCTCCTTTTCCCACAATGTTTTCTACCCTATCAAAGAAAATTCATTTCATATGATCCACATTGAAACTGTCCTCTGCAAATGCTTTCAATTCGGACAGGTCTAAAATTGGTCGTGTGGTAAAGGGTTAAATAGTTTAATGAGATTCCTTTTCTAACAACAGTCGCCGGTCACACACACTAACATAACCTTAGCTGTCAATATGCCTCAAAAAGCAAGAGCACCACTTGTTTGCAAAAAGGCTTGGATGCGGTCTCTTTCAAAGTTATTCTAAGTGAAAAATTGTAAGTCAAAAAAGGGGCATAACTATGTCAAAAATATAGGTTAGTTAATGATTTGGCTACATTATGAGCACCATGTAGGTTCTGATAATATCTCACAAGAATTATTCAATTTCTTACCATAAAAGCACAAGTGTGCTCGAAGAATGCTAATTCTATCAGACTGTCAATAATATGCATTGGATGATATTAATATAAGAAGCTGCTATTAACGTGAAAAATACCACAGGGAGCCTGATAGTTACAAAATAGCTCTTTGCTACGGAGTAAATTCTAGGACAGTATTGTAGAATGTTTTCATCTCATCTACAATAGCTGTGTTTATTTTATTATATTCTTCCTCAGAATAAGTCAAGAATAGAAAAAGCAAAAATTACAGCAGTTCTACAGTAAAGCAAGAACTACAAAGATGTTTTTGGAAGCTGGTAACTCTATCTACTTCTTGATCTCAGACAGGATGGTATTTTTGTTTTCATACTGAAAAAAACAAGCAATAGTTACACCATCCACTTTAAAAAGCAGAAGAAATGAGAGACTGCTCATATAGTACTCACAAATCAAACATCATCAGTTTATAATGAATTTTGTTTGTCATACGGGATGATTTAACCCTTAGGCTGCTAACCGTGACTCCGTGTGCTTTTGCAGACAGTTTAGATCAAGATCAGACTGCACAAAACATGCAGTCTGATCTTTGATCTACCCTGTCCGATATATGGTATTTTCTTGCTAGTGAAATTTACTTTGAAACTGTAATATTTTCGTTTTTAGTATTGTGTGGAAATTTTTGTTTCATTTATTTAGCAGTTTAAGAGTTAAAAGTCACCAGCTGCAAATTTGTTTAACTCTTAACAGAATGGCAAAACTATAGACTGTTTCTGACTGAAATCATAATATGCAGATGATAAATATTCCAATGATGGATTTTTTTTTGAACAGGTAGAATACATTATGAACAAGATGTCTGTTTGTAAAACAGTCATGCCCCCCTACTGCCACATTGATACAGGAAGTGGCACAGTTCATAAACTGATATCAAAAGAATTGATTGGGAAATATCGATGTCATCTTTTTGATTTATAGCCCACTTCAACTGTTAAACGTAATAATCTGTCAACAGTTCGCATAATTATACACACCGACGTGTGTATACATACAAGATTGTAAACAGTCGCCAATACACAGACTGGGTTATCAATTTTCTTTTCGGCACGCGCATTTGACTCCCGCTTTTTTCCAGTTGACTTCGATGCTTACTACGTCCCCAATAATACGCGAATAAAATGTTGGAGCCACAAGGTGAGCCACATATCATAATTTTTGAGACACTTTAATTTTTTTTGAGCAAATGGCTCAAGTGGCGAACGGCAGCGTGGGCCATGAATCATCTGGTGGTCACTGTGACCTTGAACTTCACAGATTAACCTTAAAATCTATAGGGATCATTTACACTCCAAGATGAATATCTGTACAGAATTTGAAGGACCTAGGTCAATTCTGTGTGTAGTTATCATCTGGACAAGGTTTGGTCTATATATCATTAAGTTGAAGGCCACTGTGACCTTGACCTTTGATGGATTAATCTCAAAATCGATACGGATCATTTACACTCCGAGATGAATATCTGTACATAATTTGAAGAACCTATGTCAATTCTGTGTCTAGTTATCATCTGGACAAGGTTTGGTCTATATATCATTAAGTTGAAGGCCACAGTGACCTTGACCTTTGATGGATTAATCTCAAAATCAATAGGGATCATCTGCACTCCAAGACGAATGTCTGTGCCAAATATGACAAATCTAGGTCAATTCTGTGTCTAGTTATCATCGGGACAAGGTTTGGTCTATATATCAACATGTTGACGGTCACTGTGACCTTGACCTTTGACCGATTGACCTCAAAATCAATAGGGATCATCTGCACTCCGAGACGCATGTCTGTGCCAAATTTGACGAACCTAAGTCAATTCTGTGTCTAGTTATCATCCAGACAAGGTTTGGTCTATATATCAACATGTTGATGGTCACTGTGACCTTGACCTTTGACCGATTGACCTCAAAATCAAAAGGGATCATCTACACTCCGAGACGCATGTCTGTGCCAAATTTGACAAACCTACGTCAATTCTGTGTCTAGTTATCATCCGGACAAGGTTTGGTCTATATATCAACATGTTGACGGTCACTGTGACCTTGACCTTTGACCGATTGACCTCAAAATCAATAGGAATCATCTGCACTCTGAGACGCATGTCTGTGCCAAATTTGACGAACCTAGGTCAATTCTGTGTCTAGTTATCATCCGGACAAGGTTTGGTCTATATATCAACATGTTGACGGTCACTAAGACCTTGACCTTTGACCGATTGACCTCAAAATCAATAGGGATCATCTGCACTCCGAGACGCATGTCTGTGCCAAATTTGACGAACCTAGGTCAATTCTGTGTCTAGTTATCATCCGGACAAGGTTTGGTCTATATATCAACATGTTGACAGTCACCGTGACCTTGACCTTTGACCGATTGACCTCAAAATCAATAGGGCTTATCTACACTCCGAGACGCATGTCTGTGCCAAATTTGACGAACCTAAGTCAATTCTGTGTCTAGTCATCATCCGGACAAGGTTTGGTCTATATATCAACATGTTGACAGCCACTGTGACCTTGACCTTTGACCGATTGACCTCAAAATCAAAAGGGATCATCTACACTCCGAGACGCATGTCTGTGCCAAATTTGACGAACCTAGGTCAATTCTGTGTCTAGTTATCATCGGGACAAGGTTTGGTCTATATATCAACATGTTGACGGTCACTTAGATCTTGACCTTTGACCGATTGACCTCAAAATCGCTAGTGATCATCTGCACTCCGAGACGCATGTCTGTGCCAAATTTGACGAACCTAGGTCAATTCTGTGTCTAGTTATCATCCGGACAAGGTTTGGTCTATATATCAACATGTTGATGGTCACTGTGACCTTGACCTTTGACCGATTGACCTCAAAATCAATAGGGATCATCTACACTCCGAGACAAATGTCTTTGCCAAATTTGACGAACCTAGGTCAATTCTGTGTCTAGTTACCATCCGGACAAGGTAAGGTCTACCAACCGACGGACCGACCGACTGACCATCCGACATGTGCAAAGCAATATACCCCCACTTTGTTGAAAGAGGGCATAATAAAGCAGATATAGGTGGCTATAAGCAATTCTACTTTTCCCACATTTTCAAAAGCATTTTTCTCTGGGTAGTTACAACATGGTTTAGTCTGGTAAAGCATTAAAGAGGTAATGACTTAAAGCCCAAATAGCAGCCAAAAGAAAACAATGTCGGTCTTAAAAGTCATTTAGATAAAAATCATGCCATTTTAAAGTATGGAAATTATTGTGAAGATGACATTCTGTTGTTGTATGGTTAGTCCAAGCGATAGTTGCTTGCAGAAAATTGAAAGCTGGTCAAAAAATGCCAGGTCAGATGATCTTTTGTTCACTTTTCACCTGGTTTAAAAATTCATTTTTCTGCAAGCAACTAAAACTTGGACCTACTGTACAGTAACAGATTGTCATCTTAACAATAATTTCCATACTTTTAAGCAATATGATTCAGGGTTTTCCCTTGGCAACAAAAATAGGGGGTCACTGTGACCCCCTAGTAAAAAATAATGGGGGTCATTTTGGAATTTGTAGGGGTCACACCAAAATGTAATTAGCTTAGACAAAAGCTACTATTTGTGAAACTATGTGTGTTTTTTGTGTTTTCTTTGTACTCAAAATCTTTGTATACCCTATATATGTATTATTACATGGTGATAGATACATAATAACACCAGAGATTCTCTATATAAAGGGAGCTTACAGCCTAGATGGCACCTTTTTCATAAAGAGTATCTGCAGTATGCTTTATTTACGCCTGTTTTTAACAAGCAAATATGCTCTAACTGCAGACAAGCTGTCATATCTCTGAGTAATTGTAATCTTTGAAGGGTATCATCATGAACACTAGTGTTTTGATGATGCACAATGGTTGAATTTCGAAGTTTATGCAGCCTCTGTCTATGGAAAAAGGTTGTTTTGCTTTTATCTCAGGAATCTACCCTTAAATTGGTGAAAATAGCTTGTTGTCACCCGGCTTGGGAAGTCTCTATTGTTTTGCTTGATAGAGAATATCCATTTTGGCAGAAAATAAACTATAATTTTCACCAATTAAATGGCCGATTCCTGTGTTTCGACACACAGGTTGATTCATGCCGCTGTTTTCAACAAATAACGAAGTGTATCTCTTTAGCTACATTGTAATTTACAGTAAACCCTTGAGTCCTTGAAATGTGTTTCTGTGTGCTCTTACCAGGCGTTGTGTAATCTTTGTTTAGGGGCATTAATTGTTCCTTGCAGACAGCAAGAATGACGTTGATCTTGACAGAGCCATATTGTTTTCATTAGAGATCGACTGGTTTAGCTTCAACCCATTTAAAGAAGGACTGTATTCTAGTAAAATCGATACACAGTCCAGTGATACGACCCATTTTCTCTTCGTACTCCAGATTTTTTATCTACTCGCGACGTAACAGTGTCGGTAGTATATATGATCGTTAGTAACTCTTCTCGTATTTGTGCGTCCACAATGACACATTGTTGAAAAACTTGCGGGTCATTTTCCTTAAAAATGCGTCAAAACGCACAAAATCATGCGTCAAGGAAAACCCTGTGATTTAAATTCAAATACAATTAAACATCCTAATCATTCAACTTTGGCCACTACTGAGGCAGTCTGATGTAGAACTACAGTCTGAAATTCTATGGTCAGAGAAGTGTAAGAAAAATAGAAAAAGAAAATCCTGTGCAATCTGACCTTCGTAATCCTTCAGACAACTTGAGTTGTTTTGCCACCAATTTGCATCAAGATCAGAATACATGCAATATGCACCTTATCTTAGATTTATTGTTTACCAGATGGCAAAATCTTTTTAAGCACAAATGTAGACAATAAATTAAATACCAGTCAAACACTAAAATTTATCTTTGACTGGCTCAACAAGAAGTGTCACTGAGAAGTAACTGATGCCCCCGAAAATAGTACCCTTTTCCTATGAGCTGTTCACATGAATATAATGCCTATTGACACAACACTAACAAACACTTCTGACCTTGCCTTGAGCTTGACCTACAGATAACTTGTGTATTACACATCATTTACATGTGGTTGACAACTCTGCAAAGTTACACTGAAATTCATTCATTATTTAAAACTTACAGGCCAGAGACAAACACTACCCCCCAAAAAATACATTTGAACTGGTGTGACCTTGACCTTTAACATACAGACATGATTCCTGCACATGACAAATCAATTTTGTGTGGTTAAAGATGCCCATCTACAGCCGGTAAGCAAAAACGCTGTTAAATTTCAAACAATTTAGAATGGTACAGAAATCAGTCCTTTGTGTAAACATGGATAAATTACTGACATGTATGGTGTAATTGAAAAAAAAGAAACACGGAGATTTGTATTAGAAACCGAACATTGGTCAGAAGAAAACTGGCTGTAAACAATGGCGGTGCGTCACGGAAATTTATCGTTGGTTTCTGCCTAGAGTCGGATACGGTGTAATTTCCATATAGGTCGCGACCTCCGTCTGAAAATCGAGGCTGCAACAGAGAAGCCTCCATTTTCCTTTGTTTACCTCATAATACGAAGGGCGAAGGTCAAATATAGTCACGTGACAGAATGCATGATCATCATACGAATCTACCCGAGTGTATAACGGATATATCGAAATCTTCGATTCAAAAACCGGAAACAACGAGTCTGTTTACATGGAAGGCCGCAACTCAGCAAAATGCATTTTCTATCGACCGTAATCTAAGCAACCTTGCAACCGTCAGGCACAATATTTGGCATGAAGGTATACGAATGACTATAGTTTGATAAAATAAAGACAAAATGAGTTAAAACTGGCTGAAAATGAGTATAAGGGCCTCTTTAACATTTATGCAAAAGCATTGCGAAATTCAGAAATAGGGAAAGAAGTTAAGGCATGGACACAAAATAGACATTTGACCTTGCTTTGACCTTTGGACACAATTCTTGGGTGTGAGACATTTTCTTTATATGGTTGATAATTCTACATAGTTGTATCAAAATTAATTCATAATTTCAAAAAAGTTACAAGCCGGACAGGAACATAACCGCATAAAATTTCTCTCTTTACGAGGGGTGATCAGAAAGAACATGGACCAGTGCCGGTATCTGAATATCGTTTAAAAAAACAACTTGGAGTGTTTACTGTCTTTGAAAGTAACCTCCTTTGAGTTCTATGCACTTATTCATTCTTGATTTCCATGCGTGAAACATGTGTGCGAGCGTATCACATGACATTACTATCAAGGACCCGGTCATAGCGAGGGTTAGCTCCTCTCTGCTCTCGTAGTGTATGCCACATAGAGAATCTTTCAAAACAGGAACTAGTGAGAGGTCACACAGAGTCAGGACTAAATTATAAGGAGCGTTGGCTAGTGTTTCTATATTTAGTTTTTGCAAAATTTCCAGTACAAGTGTGGCTTTGTGAGCTAGGGTGTTATCTTGGTGTAAAATGACGTCATTCCGCAGGACTTCTGGCTGTTTTTTTCGTATGGTGTTTGTGAAATTTATTTGAATAATGTGGGCATAAAAATCAGTATTGACTGTAGTATGTATAGATACAACATGATTTAGAAGAAAAAAACAGAACAGAAATAATTGATGCAGATAACTTCACCAAGTGACTTAGAAAGGTTGGCTTTACCAGCAAACAGCCATGTTGGATGTTTCCATACACTGCTTTGTTGTTTAGATTCAGTCTCGTTAAAGTGTGCCTATGTTTCATCGCATGTTACAATACAATCAGTAAACTTTGACCCTCTACCCTGATGCGTTCTGAAGTTTCTTAACAGATTTCGACCCTAACCCCAATTTTCTCGGGCATCAGGTGCCGAGGTACCCACCTTGTGCAAACACGCGACATTCCAAGATTCTCAGTCAAAATCTCCTGGGCACTTCTATATGAAATGGTAAATGTGTCAGCTATTTTCCTGACAGTATCTTGGTGATCTTGTTTTACATACTGCTCTACATCCGTTATGGTTTTGTCTGTGACTGACGTTGATGGACGTCCAGATTTAGGGTCATCTTTAACAGTATCATACCCTTGTCTAAGCTGGTCCGATCCATGTACAAACATCAGATTTCTTGAGTGCAGAGTCCCCTTAAACTGTTTCTAAATTGGTTTTGATTTCCAATAAACAATTTCCTAGTTTGAGGTAAAACTTTATGATTACTCTCGGCTCAAATAAAATGCCGTCCAACATTTTGGACCACTAATGCAGTATATGACGTCATGAAAATGACATCATACTTTACATATTAGAAGAGGACAACATTTGAAAGCTTGAGTCAGTTACCAGATACTTAATGCTCATCTATGCAAATTTTTGTAATCCTACGTGTAGTAGTTTTCAAAATAATGAGGTGGTCCACGATCTTTCTGATCACCCCTCATACATGTATTTTACCCAACTGTGATCTTGACCTGCTGACATAGTTGTTTTGTGCAACACATCGTCTTTATGTGCTTAACAATTCTGCCAATTTGAAATTGAGTCATAGGGAAAAAAAGCTATAAGCCGGACTAAAAAAAAAAAACCCCCCCACACACACACACATTTGACCTTGCTGTGACCTTGACCTTTAACCTACAGACATGACTCTTGCCCATGACTCATCGTCTTGATGTTATTAACATTTGTGCAAAGTTATTTTGAAATTGATTCATGAAAGAAAAGTTATGGCCCAGACACAAAAACGAACGGACAGACTGACAGACAAAACAAAAACTATGCCCCATCATTTTTTGGGGAGCTGGGCGTAAAAATCATTATTGCAAAATGAGTAAAATGCTGGTTACCAGCAAATCCTCCTTTTCTTTCATTGTTTTCAAAAGGCTTTTCATCAGGGTTGCAAAATCATGGGACTAATTGCTACAGAGTTGGTCAACAAACCACAACCAGTTTTTGACCTGCTTATTTTAAGGGATTTCTTCATTTGTCTAAATCTTTTTGAGTGTCCTTTCCTTACAATGTTAAATGTCCTCTGTCTACTTGTAATACTTTCTGTTTGACTAAATCTACCTGTATAGTTAAAGACGGAATATCTTTAGCCCCAACCAACAACAAACAACATCAGCCTGTGCCAAATCAATGCACTATTTTTACATAGGTAGTTGGCAGGCAGCACATATTGCTTTTGGCACCTCTTTGCAACTGTCATCAAATGCAGTGAACAAACCCCTTTACCTATGTTTTTATGACCTAGAGGATGATTCTTGAAAGCAGGGTAAGAAGAGGAAAAAATGTTGGTAACCAGAATTTTCTTCTTTTACCACAATATTTTGTACCCTTTCAATAACTACTTTTATGTACAATATCTTGAGGGCAACAAGACTTAGTGTTAATTTGGGCACCTATTTGCAACTGTCATCAAATGAACCAAACCCTCTTTGAAACCATCCTGGTTTTTTATTAAACCCAGATTAAGGTATTGGAAGACTTTGTGAGTATAGGAGAAAATGATGGTAGCCAATATTTTCCTCTTTTCCTGTAATGTTTTACCCTTTCCTAGACAAAACCAATTATCTGATCCAATGCAAATGCTGCAAACTTGTAGAAGTAAAAACTTTTGTTGGCTATTAACCCTATACCACACAATCCCAAAATTTAATGACCCTGAAAGAAAAGGCTTTTGAAAATATTGTGGTTAATAGAGAAAATGCTGGTAAATGTTCACAATATAAGTCCAAGGAAAACTTGTGACCTAGGGACAGGGCAGATTTAGACCTTGGGGCTCAAATTTGAACAGTCTTGGTAGAGGTTCACAGGATGAAGATGCATGTTAAATTTGGTAGTGTAAGGCCTTATAGTTTCTGACGAGTTTTTTTTTTTTAAACATTTACTTATTTTTCCCCTTTTTTGTTGCCATGGCAACCAGAGTTCTGCATGGAATAAAATTTTAAATTCAAGCTTTTTCAACAGAGTTTGACCTGAGGAACATATTTTGTGAAGTTTCTTAGCAATTACCCATGTAGATAGGGAGATATTTAAAAGAATTCCTGGGACATGACACATGTGGCAGGAAGATGGACAACAAACATTGTCTGGTCAAAATAACTTGGCCTGAGCACTTCACTTCAAGCTCAGGCGAGACAAATTGATTGATTGTATTGGAGTTTAACACCACTTTAACAGCTTAGGTCATATCTTTCTTTCTTTCTTTCTTTCCAAGTCTCTGACTACTTTTCTCACATGCATCTGAGGTGAGAGGTGAAAAATCGCCAGAAAGAAAGTTTGTCTCAACCAGGTATAGAACTCACAACCACCAGGTCATTAGTCGGATACACTAAACACTGAGCTACCTGACCGGGCACTCAGGCCAGCCAAAAAGTGTTGAACAGCATAGATCTAAAGATCATCAAAATGGCAGCACTCACAACAGCCTGATCTTAACATATTAGCATACTCTGCATTTCAATAAAACAAGCCTGATCAAAGATCTAGTACAAAACATAGACATCAAAGTTTCTCTCTAATTAATGTTATAGCCTTTTTATTATGAATAGAAATAACTATAATTTAGGATTTTCAACCCTTTAAGATCCTTTCACAACTACTGCTGCTTTTGGGGCCAGTTTAGCTCAAGATTGGACTGCACAAAAAATGCAGTGTGATCTACAATCAGCACTGTCGGCTTTGATGTGACATTCTGAACAAATTACGCTTATCTGGAACTTAATTCTAGACTGAAAATGTCCTTCGGATTTATTTGGCACTGTAAGGGTCATGGATATTATACCTGTATCACTAATAGTTTATAATGCTGATAGATTGCACAGTACCCAATGCTGTTTAACTCTTTACCAAACAAAAAAGTTTTTGATTGGTCTAAATTGAAAGCTTCTGCAGACGACAGAATTAATGTGACTCAAAAATTGAAAGATCTAGTGGCAAGGGTAAAAAAAATTGTGGGAAAAGGAGAAAATGCTGGTTACCAGCATTTTCTCCTTTTTCCACAATGTTTTCAAAAGGCTTCTTTCTCAGGGCCGTAAAAACACACTTTTGTTTGGTAAAGGGTTAAGACATAAGTTTGTATTCATAATCAGTTCTAAATATTGTTTCAACACTTTCCCAAATGACCAATTTAGAACTCTTCTAAACTGAAAGCATCTGCAGAAAACCAATTTCGAAATTACTACAAATGACCTAAAATTCTTTGATACAGTAGAAAACATCGTGGGAAATGAAAAAAATGCTTGTAACAAGCAATTTTTCCTTTTCGCACAATCATTTCAAAAGCTTAAACCTATTCAGGGTCATTAAAAACATGCGATTGTTTAGTAAAGTATAACTTCCTGCTCCAAGACCAGCCATTTGTTTGGCTGAGACCTTCTGTGGAATCTAATATGAAAGTCTTGTAATTTACATTAAAGTGTACCAAACAATCCCTGGATTTCACGACCCTGAGAAAGAAGCCTTTTGAAAACATTGTTGGAAAAGGGGAAAATGCTGGTAACCAGCATTTTCTCCTTTTCCGACAATGTTTTCTACCCTTCTCTAAACAAATTTCATTTTTTGAATCACGTTAATTTTGTAGTCTGCAAATGCTTTAAATTTGGGTGAGTCTAAAATTTTGTCATTTGGTAAAGAGTTAAGATTTATGATCATTGTAGACTGATCCACTGGCTGAGATAGCACTTAACAGTCCAAGAACAAACAAGTTTGTTTACAACAGTGAAGGTCCACTTTAAATCCATGTGATTTCTTGGTTTCATCAGTCCTGTTCTAAAACTGCTTGAAAAGAATACACAGGGAACAATCACATGGCTTTGTTATGATACACTGCATGGAAAAATGGTGGAATTTCACAAAATGCCAAGGCTTGGTAAAGTTCACGGTATTAGGCAACCTTGGGCTCCAATGCTTTGACAAATCATGCTGCCATATGCAACCAGCACCAATGGCTGGGAATGCACCCAGAACCTCTGAATTGTTGATTTAATAACTGGGCCCTGTATTTAAATCATTAAACCTTAACAATGTTAATTCATGCTCATAATCCAATTTCACAAGAATGTTTCCAAAGGTATGTGCTGCAACTTTATCTCAGCAGGCAATGAATTAACTCTTTACCATACAATAAAATTTTAGACTCGGGGAAATTGGAAGCTTTTGTGGACAATAAATTAAGTACAGCTCGAATGATGATTTTTGTCTTTGATTGGGTAGAAAATGTGGGAAAAGGAGATAATGCAGGTTACCATTATGTTCTCCTTTTCTACAATGTTTTTAAAAGCCCTCTCCTCTGGGTTGCAAAAAATCAGGATTGTATTGTACAGGGTTAACAAAGATCAAAAGACCCAATTCACCCTCCATCGTGTAAATCTCGGTCAGAATTTCTATAGGAAATATTAGGCAGTTGAGATCAAAAATCAGAATTTCACAATTCATGCGATCTGATCTTGAATTAACACTATCTGAACAGCATTTAAATGTTACTGTTGTTTGTATACAGTATACACATACTAGTCTATACACATTTGATTATAAGCACAAACAATCCTGTTTGCAGCAGCCACCAATGGGAACAGACAAAACTAGCCTATTTAAGACAGGTGGTTGTTCAGTACCTCCTCCTCCCTCTTGATAAAAACACATTGATTTAGGAACTTTAATTGGCAGTTGCTTTAACCCTTTACCAGATGACAAAATTTTAGGCTTGTCCAAATTGAGAGCATTTGCAGCCGACAGTTTCAATGTGGCTGAAATGGTGCAATTTTTGTTAGATAGGGTAGAAAACATTGTGGGAAAAGGAGAAAATGCTGGTTACCAGCATTTTCTCCTTTTTCCACAATGTTTTCAAAAGGCTTCTCCCCAACAGTCGTTAAAAGTTGGCATTGTGCTGTAAAGGGTTAATTATTCACAAGACACAAAAGTTTAAGATGTCTAAATTTAAACCATTTGCATGCGACAAATCAAAATTTGGCTCAGACAAGGAAATATATGCATCATCATACTTCTGATATACAGGGTAGAAAATGTTGCAGGAAAAGAAGAAAATGCTGGTGACCAGCTTTTTCTTCTCTTCCCACAATGTTTTCAATATGCTTTATTTTCAGGGTTGTTAAAACATAGAGCTGTTTGGCAAATGGCCAAAACAGGTGACCGTCAAACACAAGTGTACTCTAGCAAAGGTTTGGCTTGACTCTTTCCATACCATAGACAACACCGAAAGCTTTCGTGGACAGTGTAGATCAAGATCAGACTGCACAGAACGAGCAGTCTGATCTCTGATCTACACTGTCCAGTGCTAATTTCTAGATTATGACCGAACTCAGTCTCTTGATCTTGCAGAGATTTTTTATTTTTTATGTATTTTTAGCCTTTGAGAAATTGCAATTTATCTTTTCAGTCGTTAAAGAAGTGAGTTGCTTGCAACAGACCAAAGATATTTGTGATTGTAAAGTACAGCGTTTACCTCTGGGTTGTGACTGTATTGTATGACGTTGATTGAAACTATTCCAAAAAGCAAAAACATTTATACCTGTAATTTTGCAATGTACGAGGAAAATTCCATAGTAGGCAGGTTGCCAGGTATTTGGGATCCATTGCATAAAAATACAACCTGTTTAGTAATTGGTGTTTAGTGTTCCAGGCAACAGCTGTTGTATGATTTTTTGTTATGTCACATTTTTTTTTCTGTTTGTTTTTTCTCTCCTCCTACCATTCTAAGTCCTTACGTTTCATTGTTAATCCAAGTGCTGTTGTCTCTAAAAACAGTACAATACATTTTATGACAATTTTTTTGGCTCATCAGCAGTTGTCTTTTACGTTGTTCAATTCGCAAATGAACCTGCTGCCACTAAAGATAATAAAAATCGTGCGTTTTCACAACCCTGAAAAAGAAGGCTGGAAAACTGTTAGAATAGGAGAAAATGCTGGTAACCAGCATATTTTCCCTTTCCAACAATGCTTTCAACTCTTTCAAAGAAAAAATTCCACTATTTGAGACACACATAATAACCTCTACAAATGCTCTCAATTTAGAGGAGTCTAAAATTGTGCCATTGGGTGAGAGCACTTGTAATGGCTTCTCCATCACTGACATATCCTATATTCCTTTCACTCTTTCAGTACAGTAGAAATGAATTGCATTTTCTCAACAGCTAAAAATTTATTTCCTTTGCAAGATCAAGAGACATTTCGGTCATAATCTAGAATATAGCAGTGGACAGTGTAGATCAGAGATCAGACTGCATGTTCTGTGCAGTCTGATCTTGATCTACACTGTCTGCAAAAGTTTTTGGTGTCGTCTATAGTATGGAAAGAGTGTAACTATACCAGAAGATTTGACAAGCTTATCATAATTCAAACCGACAGACAAAAGAGTTTTACAGCAACATCCTAAAACACACAAAGCATCAAAATAAATCTACAAGTTCAACAAGAGCACAGTGATGATTCTATATTGTTCTACTGAGTCAGAAATGCCTGTTTTTGGAACCAGGGGTTAACAACTTTGTTTATGGATACTCAGTAAGTGCTGAAAAACAAAATTTCAAAGCTATAGTTTGATTCCAACTTGAGGCGAGGGTCCATTGTTATAAAACATGTGAATCTAAAAAACCCTTTGAGCCAAGCCACCTTTGACCCCTGAAGAGACATTCCTCTATGAATTTTGGTAAAAGATAATGGTACATACAAAGTACAAAGTTATTGCTGTCAAGAAATCTTTGACTTGCCTGTCTTCTTTACTGATGGTTTGCCAGCTACTCCCTTCCTTAAATCAGCATTGACTCATTTTTGAAGTTTAAAAGATTATAAAACTCTGAATAGCCACCTATAATCCCTTACCAAACAATCCAGTATATCAACAACCCTGGAGAAGAAAGATTTTTGAAAACATTGTGGGAAAAGGAGAAAAGGCTTGTGAACAGAAATGTCTCCTTTACTAATAAAGTTTTCTACCCTTTAAGAGAACTTAGGCACATTTGTATCAATTTCAAATTTGTAGTCTGCAGGTGTTTATAATTTTGTAGCATTTGATATTTGTCATTTGGGAAAGATTTAGGACTACAAATCATGCAATATACTTATACAATATACTAATATTTGTGTACCTAGTGTCTAAGTATTACCATAGCAGTAACTTTGAGCAGTTGGAGTTTTCAATACAAATATTTATCCAACAAGTAAAGTTAAAAGCAAACTCATTACTGCTGAACTAAATGGTCCTAGAAGAGGTTCAAAATTAAACCTTTAACGACGTATATGACAAATGACAAATGTTCACGCACATCCTACAATGTATGTATTTTTGTTGTGGATATTGAATCAAAAGTGCACCTATGTATTTTTTGCACATAATGGTAATACTACTGGTGCACAGAAACAAGTAGCACTTTCTTCGGGTAGTATTGGTGAACAGAAAAAATAGATCTTTGAACTGTCAATTTGAAATAATAAAAATGCTGCCGATACGGCGTTACACACCAAACAAGGAAATAAAGGCAGCAAATTAAAAGCTGTAGAAGTGTAGCTGTTTCCATTTTGAAAATCATTGTTGGAAAAGGAGAAATCGATCCTATTGAGTAATTTCTCCTTTTCCCACTATGTCTGCTTAGCTTTTATCCTATTTTTTCCTTGAAAAAATAACTTCCACAGTGACCTTCATCCTTGTTTTCTGACGAAATAAGTACAGATAGGTGCCATTTTTATTTTTTCTTATTGTTTAGAATTATAAAAACTATAAGTGTGGAAATTTTAAGAAAAATCTGTCCGTTAGAAAGTATGTATTTTTTAAGATTAACTTTTAATTCAGTGAAATTATCTCCCTTTTTAACTCAATGGTCTATATATAACATGCATATTTGTACATTTACCATGCTCAAGACCAGGCTTTTATACATTTTTTGTGCAAAAATTTATGAATTTTCATTAAAATGATGTATATTTGTATATTTTTCCTGTTATTTCCCTGTTTAACTGACTATTAAAGAAAGACGCTTTAAATCCAACATCAGCTGAAATTTGGAACTATATATACCTTTTACAAAGGCAAATTTCTCAGAAACGAGCACGGTGACCCACATCTTTTTTTTACTGTAATCTCCTAGACACATGATGAGCTTTGTATGTGCAAAGTTTTAAAAAAATCTGTCCGTTGGAAAAATTTGTCATATACGTTGTTAAAGCTCCTTTCAAAACCATAGTTGCTTTAACAACCAGTGTAGATCAAGATCAGACTGCAATGTCCATCTTGCTGAGACAATCTGTATAAGAGCAACCTTGAAATTTTAATCATTTGGCTCTTATTTCTAGACTGAAAGTGGCTATTTAATTCATTTGGCGCTCGAAGAGTTAAGCCTTTGCACGCACATCCACTCTTTGCCATGAGTAAAGTGACAAACGGGCAGGGCCATCTCATTCCATAATTATAAACAATCTTACCATAAAGTACCACAAGTTGATTTTGCACTCAAAATTTCAAGACTGTAAGCCTTGTTGTGTGACAGACAGAAAGATTTCTAGAATCCCCACATAAATCTAGGTAAGAAATATTTATCCCAGGTTTGTCAAAACGTGTTTCTCCTTGGCTGTGGCCATCTTTGAATCATGGGACACAATTTGAAGGACTTAAAAGAAAATAAGAGCACTGCATGTGGTTGCAAACACGTGGCTGCCGTTGCTTGATTTTTGGTGTAAATTCTAATTTAAAAAAGGGGCATAACTATGTCAAAAATATTTAGATAGTTATTTGCCCTTGTTTTATAGGTTCCCCTTTTGATAGTTAACAACTTGTCCAAGTTTGAAGTAAATATCTTCAGTAATAACAGAGATATTATACAATGTCAAAGTTTTTGAAAGACCACCCAGACAACACCAGGGCTATGACAATAACTGTTTTCTTCAAAAAAAGCCAAGCTAATAAAATCATCTGACAAAAGCGACTACATGTTCAAGCAAAATATCTAAACAAGGCGTTGTGGTTCCAAAAAAAGGAGATTTTTAAACTTTTTTGTAAAGAAATCTGTTGAGTACAGTTGCTCGACAGTTTCACCCATCTGGTCTGATCATTTTGAATAATCTTTGTTCTGAAAGCAGTTAGTGATGACAAGTTAACCCATTACCACACAATCCCTACTTTTGACGACCCTGAGAAAGAAGCCTTTAGAAAACATTGTGGGAAAAGGAGAAAATGCTGGTAACCAGCATTTTCTCCTTTTCACACAATGTTTTCTACCCTTCACAAAACAAATTTCAAATTTTCAGTCACTTTTATTTTGTCGTCTGCAAATGCTTTCAATTTGGACAAACCCAAAATATTGTCGTTTGGTAATGAGTTAAATGTGCCTCAAATGATGGCATTCACCTCTTACACAATTAAAAACTGGAATGATGGTATTTACCACTTAAATAGTAGAAACATTGTGGGAAATAGAGAAAATGCCGGTTACAGGCATTTTTCTCCATTTCATGCAATGTTCTCAAAACCTTCTTTGACACGGTCATCAAAACTTGATTGTTTGGTACTGTTAAAGATTCCTTTTTCGCTACATCCTTGAAAAACTGCATATAAAATTTCAGCCTGATTAGCAAAAGAGTTTCTGAGATCTTGGATAATGTGATCTAACAGACACCAAGATAGTGAACAACGAAGCAATTACAATCATTTAGCTCAAACACTATATGCCACAGTATCGTTGATTGATTGATTGACTGTATGGTGTTTATGCCGTTTTCAACATTATTTCAGTTATATTGTGGCGGCCAGTGCATCTATCTACGCTTTCCTGGAGTTTCTTTTACCAGTACTCTGCACAATATTCTTTCCAAGCCATTGGCTGCTTTCCCACATAACCATCATTGAAACAATGATCAGCCAATTGAGAGAGGAATGAATCCTATCACAATGACTATCATCAATCCTTAGAAAGAAATTGGCTGAGCCGGGGATAAAACCAGCCACCCCCTGTCCTCAAGTCCTTCACACTACAGACTGAGCTACCAGGACTCGGTCTGCAGCATGGTAAAAGTAAAATAGGTAAAAAGAAATATAATCAAAACAAGTTTTTTTAACCCTTTTTTAAATAATATCCTTAGATATAATTACCTTGAGGAGGTATGGTTTTGAAAACATTGTGGAAAAAGGGGAAAATGCTCGTAACCAGCATTTTCTCCTGCTCCCACATTGTTTTCTAACCTTTCAAAAACAAATCCCATCATTTAAGCCACAATGAGTTTGTTGCCTGCAACTGCTTTCAATTTGGGCCAATCAAAAAATTTGTTGTTTGGTAAAGGGGTAAGCATCAAGATACCAGTGATAGGCAACATGAGAGAGCCAAGATAGAATTATCTCAGATGGAAATACTCCAAGTTTTCTGGGCAAATATTGAAAGTTTTGACAAAATACAGCTTGGAAATAAAAAATTTTAATGCGTAGATTCTAGAGTCTTTAATTCATCGAAAGGATGCCAAAAATAACTTCAGGTGTTTTTTTTTTGTAACCAGAGAATGCAGACATAGCTTGGAGACAACCATCTATAATAATTAATGCCAAAGCAAACAAACATTTTATAAACCTCTAATATACATAAAATTATACCGATCTTATTTACTCATAAGTATGACAATTTCTATTGGCTACATGTATTCAGTTTGGTCAACAGTTTTGAAAATATCCATCTAAAACAAAGATAAACAGCATAAATTCAGGTAGTATAGTCATTTTTTGCCACCGTGTTTTGAAAACCATGCCACAGTTGTCTGAAGGTGGTAATTTGTGAAAGCCATTGATGAAGACAAACTTACAGATCACACGGAAAAAATCATTTTGCGAGAGGTTTGGAGAAATACCTTTTCTGTCTGTATCATCATAAAGGAAAATTAATGTTTATATACTTGACAATTTCAAACATAAGCATTTGTTTCACAAGACTCAAGACTTCCTTGTGAGAAAACAAAACAAGAGCACCTCATGCAAGTGTCAATGCTTGGCTGCAAGTGCTTGATTTTCAGTGAAAATTGTAAATCAAAAAGGGGCATAATTGTGTAAAAAATACTCTCATGGTTACCTGCCACTGTTGTATGAATTTCCCTTTTGACATTTAAAAACTTGTCCAAGTTTGAAGCAAATATCTTCAGTAATAAGAGATAATAAAAAATGTCAAAGTTTTTGCATGATGACAGTTCAGATGACGGAGAATCAAGAGAGATTAGTGTAAGTTGTAACAACTTGTTTCTCAATCCATGTAAAATAAATATGTTTAAACTAAACTAGTGCAGATGTCAATACAAGGAAGTAACTTGTTGTGTTCTTTGAAAACAGCCGAGCTGAAAATCTTTGAATGAAAAAGACAGTTAGGTCTTTGTCTTTCTAAAATGCTTCACATTGGTGCTGTCCTTGAGCATGGCATTCCAGAGCACCAGCCTAGCACTGGTGAACTCAAGCCAAAGAGGAATGAGTGAGCTGCTGCTATAATATATAAATTAAATACAGTTGCAATGAAATAAAACATCATTCAAATAAAATTAATAGTTTTCAAATATTTTACCTTATCATAAAATGGCCTGGATTGAAAGGGAAACAGAAAAATGAATTCTGAGGCAAACTCTGTATCCCATTTCAATGAAATAGGACAACTTCTATTGAGCAAAGATTCAAAATGTGGACATTTCGATGTTGTTTGTTGTCAAAATACATGTATCTCAGTTCACTGAACTCTGAGTACCTTGTACAGACTGATCTTGATCAGCATTATCTGGAAAACATCTATACTGTGCCTATCCTTTAACCTCTACAGCACCAAACACTTGAAATGAATACTCCAGTTGAATAAAAAAAATGTCAAAAACATTGCATCACCAGAGATTTAGAAATTAGAGGAGCAGAGTATCTCAGTATAGTGGGCAGAGTGTAGATCCATGGTTAAACTACATGTTTAGTGGAGTCAACATGCATTCTGAATTTTATCTACATATGAAGCAAAAACAAATACCAATGAGAATAGGGGCTTTAACTCTTTACCAGACAACATAATTTTGAACAACTTGCAGATGACAATATAACTGGCCAAAATAACAAGATTTGTCTTATTAAAAGGACACTAAAAGTTGTGGAAATGGAGAAAACCCTGGTAAATTAGCACTTTTTCTATTTCTCAAACTGTTTTCAAAAGCATTCTTCCTCAGAGTCATTAAAACTTTGGACTGTGTGGTAAAAGGTTAAGGGTTACTGCACTTGTATGAAGCAGACAGCCAAATTTCTGTGGCTCCAAGCTTCTAAGATCAATAAAGTTTCATTTTATGTGATTTTAAAATCAGGACTGGCTTCATTAATTACTGAGTATCATCTGCTATGTTTTCCGTATCTAAGCACTTGGTTTTTGAGTGACAAGAAATGATATTCAAATGGTTACAAAATGAAAATATTTTCTGACTTGTCTGTATTAAAAGCATTTACAGACAACAAAGTGAATGGGATATGTCTAACTGATACAGTAAAAACTTTGTGGGAAAATGTCCCAAAACAGTTTCTATTTTTTTCCATGAGGATCATAAAACCACAGGGTTGTTTGGTAAAAGATCAAATTAGCTGAGAGTGGAATTAGCACTGCCAGAACCATATGACAGCTGCAGTGAATTTGTATATATTGTACAGTGATTTCTGATTTCCTCATGCCACTAATCAGTTATTTTCTTGACAAAAGCAGATTTATATCTGTCTAAAAATCTAGCATCTGAATTTATGCATTTTGCTTATTATGGGACCAGAAACAAATAATTTTTAAAAATTTATATTTTCTAACTTGAAGCAAATAGTCCTGCACTTTCTGTGTCTCTTATTAACTTTTTATTTAACAATCTCAAGCTTTTACGACCCTGCAGAAAGATACTTAGGTAAACACTGTAAGAAAAGAGAGAAAGCCGGTCATAAACAATTTTTCCTTGTTCGACAATTTTTTATCAATTTAAAGACAAATTCTCAGCAAGATATAATTTGTAATCTGTAAATGTGTCCGTAATGGACGAGTCTGAAACTTTGTTTTCTGGTAAATTAACTATCTCTGGTTACCAGTATTTTCTCTTCCCATAATAATTTCAAAAGACTCAGGTATATTATAACACAGTACTGGTAAAGGGCTAAAGAAGTGAGGCTTCAAGTTTGTTAAATTGACATTGAAAGAATCAGCTGGTATCCCATTTTAGAAACTGAGTTTAATGGCACTTAGTGTCAAACCCAACCATTTCAAATGCCATTTACGGCAAAAACTGCTCTCCATAAAAAGAAAATGCAATCCCGACTTTTAACGAACCTGAGAAAAAAGCCTTTTGAAAATATTGTGGGAAAAAGAGAAAATGCTGGTAACCAGCATTTTCTCTTTTTCCCACAATATTTTCTGCCCTTTCTAAAACAAATTTCAATTTTTCAGTCACATTTAATCTGTTGTCTGCAAATGCTTTCAATTTTTACTTGTTGAAATTTTTGTCGTTTGGTAAAGAATTAATATGCTACAAATACCCATCTTGATGTAGGAGAGAGCAAAAACTGAAGACTAGATGATTCAATGCTACAATATTATATTTAGCATGTTATCATGTAATATACCTTATTTCATAATGATTGCTGGTATAATTTCACATCAATTTCTTAGGTTGTCTTTCCTTGTTAGTTTGTTTTCCGAGGTAATCGGTATGATACACAAAGGAGCACTCACAGGTGCTCTGATTACTGTTACATAACTGAAACACTTGAATGTTGTTGTAGGCTGTAGACATCTAAGCAGGACTGAAAAATAGTGATAAAAGAAGCTGGGTCCAGGACCTTTTGGCCCTTATAACAGGAGGGTCCGAAGTACACTTAGGCAGCTCCATACTTTTTTTCAGTCATTGTACAGAGTAGTGTGGTATCTCAAGAGATGACCACAAAACAAACCATATCATTTCAATTTGCTGTTACTCTGGTAGCTTCAATGGAAGAAAAATGTTCAAACAAATGGAGCAAATCAGTTGAATGCTTGCATCATGGAACGAAACCCTGAACCAACTTTCATTTCAAAGTTGTTAGAAGATCCCAACCCACTCTTTGTTCTCATAATTTTTTCTGTGTCTCCCCAATTTTGCAAGTTCTAGATCTGTTTTATTTTCTTACAGCATTTTCCGTTTAATATTTGAAAAAACCCAAATTTGAATAAACTCTTTATTATAAACTTTTAAAGCGAAAAGCATAGACCAATCACTCATAGATTTAACCAGTTTCACCACATGTACCCGTTTATTGGTTGTAAGCAAACTGGGAACCAGGGAAAACTGTAGATATACCGATGACTTACATAAGTGTATGTGATAGCGCCTTGGGCCCAGCGTACGGAAAATTTTCGAAGTAGTTCACTTTAACATGAAGATTGTCTTAAACAAGCAGAACCGAATTATCAGTTGAACAATTATTCTAAATGTAAGTCATTCTGAATTTATTTTCCAGCATCGGACCTTTTACTTAGAAGACTGAACGGGTCCAACCTCCATTTTGACAGGTCCGTTGAAGCCTCACCTTGTTTTTCCCCGCGGGTCCGATCTCCATTTCAGCAGGTCCCGGACCTCGGACCGGCACTGTTTTTCAGCCCTGCTTAGACACAAAGACCAGACAGAATTTGAAAATAGTAAATAACTTCTGTTGACTCTATACCTGTGTTCTTTTATGATGATCTAAGAGAAAGCTTTTAAAAGCATTGTGTGAAAAGAAGAAAATACTATTAACCAGCATTTTCTCGTTTTCCTTGAATGTTTTTCTACCCTTCAAAGACCAAAATCTTTATGTGAGATATATTAAATTTTGCATCTATCGTCAGTTGAAAAACAGTGGTGTAAGGGTCGAGAATAGCTCTCACCATAGGCCTCTGAAACTCCATTGGTCTGTCAAGGGATAACGAAATTTTCATTATGGGACACTGTTACTATAAATAGCACATTGGAGATTCCCTCTGTATCATATATAGTAAGATAAGGTGTGCAACGAAATCGAAGAAAATTTTACCCCCGTCCCCTTTCAGAGATAATATTTAAACAAAAACAGATAAATGAACCTAGTTACCGTTGCAGATGGGTTCATTAATGATTTTTCTTCTGTACCCTGACCTTAGAAGGTTCCAAACGGCTCTTGCCATCAAGCAATAGCTCTCATCTCAAAAAAATTAGAAAGCTTCTATATTTTCCGGATCGCCATGCGCTGACATCACACGATTTGTAATCCTGCAGCGAATAAGAATTAACTTCTTTTTTTCAAACACAGATCGAAATTTCTTTTGTTGGTGTATTGATGAAATTATTAAATTAACATTTCATCTGATATAATTTATCTTTTTTAATCTAATCCAGTTTCACGATTTTCATCTCCCATTTTGCATATTTTCAGATGCGTTTTTACCGTTCATTGGTCAAAAGCTTTGGCGCGTCTTTTGATAGCAAATTCACGCGAGTTATAATTCGCTGCGTCATAACAAATTGTGTGACGTCAGCACATGGCGATCCGGAAAATGTGGAAGCTTTTTAATTTTTTTGAGATGAGAGCTATAATTGCTTGATGGCAAGAGCCGTTTGGAACTTTCAAGGGTCAGGGTACAGTAGAAAAATCATTTGTGAACCCATTTGCACCAGTAACTAGGTTTATTTTTCCATTTTCTGTTAAATATTATCTCTGAAAGGGGACAGGGGTCAATTTTTTTTTTTTTGATTTTGTTGCACACCTTGTCTTACTATATACGATATAGAGGGAGTCGCCAGTGTGCTATTTATAGAAACAGTGTTAATGAAAATTTGAATATATATTCCGTGATATACAGGTGATGCACCAATGTGCTATAAGTGTTCAATGATCGACCAAGGACAATTTTAGTGTTCCGTGATAGACCAATTGAGCTGAAAAGGCCTGTGCTCTCACACAGCAAAGGTTCCAGGCTTGAATCTCACAATGGGTGGGGTTATTCTTTGAAAGTATTATACCACATCATGGCAAAATGGTTGTTATGGTTTCAAGCGAGAGAGCAACCTTTGAAAAAAAAATCTATATAAGTTGTAGAACTTGTTTCACAAGCAATATCACAGAAAACATTGAAAGTGACAGTTAACTCTTTACCAAACAACTAAATTTTAGACTAGTCTAAATTGAAAGCATTTGCAGACAACTCAAAAATTGAAATTTGTTCTGGGAGGGTAGAAAATATTGTGGGGTAAGGAGAATATGCTGGTTACCAGCATTTTCTCCTTTTCACACAATGTTTTCAAAAGGCTTCTTTTTCAGGGTTGTGAAAACCAGAGATTGTTTGGGAAAGGGTTAAGTAAGACAAGAGGGCCATGATGGCCCTCAAGTCGCTCACCTGAGCCTTTTGATCAAACATGACCCATTTCCAATCTCTTCCGAGATATTAAGACAAACATTCTGACAAACACTCATTAGTACTGGACTTACAAACATAGCCTCTAGAGTGTACAAAAGCTTTTTCTAGAATGTTTGTCTCTGTGGCCTACTTTTAGGCTCAATATTACCTATTTTCAAACATGTAGAAATTATCCAGACAAACATTCTGACCACCTTTCATGAGTATTTGAGAGAAAATGTGGCCTGTAGGGTGTACAGAAGGTTTTTTCCGAGATTTGACCTAGTGACCTAGTTTTTATCCAACATGACCCATTTTCATAATAGACGTTATCAAGACAAACATTCTGACCAAATTTCAAGATTATTGGACTGTACATGTGGCCTCTAGCGCGTACGCAAGGCTTTCCAAACATTAAACCTGGTGACCTAGTTTTTGAACCCATGTGACCCATTTTCAAACTCATGCAAGATAACATCAACACAAACATTCTGACCAAGTTTCAAGAGTATTGGACTGAAAATAATTATAACCTCTAGTGCGTACACAAGGTTTCTCTAAGATTTGACCCAGTGACCTAGTTTTTGACCTAACATGACCCATTTTCAAACTCGTCCTAGATATCATCAAGACAAATATTCTGACAAACTTTCAAGAGTATTGGACTGAAAATGTGGCCTGTAGAGCGTACACAAGGTTTCTCTAAGATTTGACCCAGTGACCTAGTTTTTGACCCAACCTGAATCATTTTCAAACTCATCCGAGATATCATCAAGGCAAACATTCTGACAAACTTTCAAGAGTATTGGACTGAAAATGTGGCCTTTAGAGCATACACAAGGTTTTTCTAAGATTTGACCTGGTGACCTAGTTTTTGACCCGACCTGACTCATTTTCGAACTCGTCCCAGATATTATCAGGACAAACATTCTGATTAATTTTCAAGAGCATTGGACTGAAAATGTGGCCTTTAGAGCGTACACAAGGTTTTTCTAAGATCTGACCCAGTGACCTAGTTTTTGACCCAACCTGACCCATTTTCGAACTCATCCGATATATATTATCAGGACAAACATTCTGACAAACTTTCAAGAGCACTGGACTGAAAATATGGCCTCTAGAGTGTACACAAGGTTTTTCTAAGATTTGACCTAGTGACCTAGTTTTTGACTCGACCTGACCCATTTTCAAACTCGTCCAAGATATTATGAAGACAAACATTTTGACCAAGTTTCATGAGTATCGGACTGAAAATGTGGTCTCTAGAGCGTATACAAGGTAAAAGTTGACGATGGATGACGAACGACGCACAACGAACAACGGACGCCGGACACAGCACGATCACAAAAGCTCACCATGAGCACTTTGTGCTCAGCTGAGCTAATAATCAACATCAATTCAGGCTTCACTTTTTCCATACCATAGACGGCACCAGAACCTTTAGTGAACAGTGTGGGTCAGGATCAGTCTGCACAAAATGTGCAGCCTGATCTCTGATCTACACTATCCACTACTTTATTCTGGATTATGACCAAATTGTCTCTTGATCTTGCCACAGAACTGTATTTGTAGCCTTTGAGAAAATGAAATTTATCTATTTAGTAGTGAAAGAGTTAATGCAGGACTACATCTGACAACATTGTGGCAATAGAAACAATCATTTATAACAAGAAATTTCTTCTTTTACCACCTATTTTCACACTAATTCATGTTCGATCTAATTTACATTGAATATACAAATTTTATCCATTTACCACACAACAAAATTTTAGACATGTCCAAGTAGAAAGCATTTTGTACAGGACAAATTCAATGTGAGTCATATGATTTGATTTTGTCTGGACAGAGTAGAAAAAGTTGTGTAAAAAGGAAAAAATGCTGGTCACCAGCATTTTTTCCTTTTCCCACAATGTTTTCACAAGCATTCTTTTTCAGGGTCGTTAAAACTAGGGAATGTGTGGTAAAGGGTTGATAGAATACTGTTGAAGTTGTTTGCTGCAAATGTGTTTTACTTATTTTAAGACCCATGTCCACTGCTTCAGTTTTTCAGAAGGTTAATCCTTCACCAGACAACACTATTATAGACTTGTCCAAACTGAAAGCATTAACAGAGGAAATATTCAATTTTAATGTTGCACAAATTATAAACTTGGTCTTAGCAAGGGTAGGAAACATTGTGGTAATAGGAGAAAATGCATGTTACCGGCATTTTCTCCTTTTCCCACAATGTTTCAAAAGTCCTATCACTTGGGGTTGTTAAAACCAGGATTTTCGTGGCAATGGGTTAAACTTAAACGATAAATCCCAAAAATATCAGTGTGATTGGCATAGAAAAGCTATCAAAGAATAACTCAGCTCTGCAATAGACATGAAAATGTTGTAGAAACTATAAATAACTTTTTTATGGAACATCTGACACATCTATATTAACTGTTTACCTCGTATTCTCATCTTTTCATGACCTTGAGAAAGAAACTTTTGAAAACGTTGTTGGGAAAAAAGAGAAATTGCTGGTCACCAGCATTTTCTCTTTATTTCCCACAATGTTTTCTACCCTTTCAAACACACTGTCAATCATCTGAGCCACATTTAGTTTAACCCTTTACCACACAACAAATTTTAGACCTGTCTGAATTGAAAGCATTTGCAGAGGACAGTTTCAATGTGGATCATATGAAATGATTTTTCTTTGATAGGGTAGAAAACATTGTGGGAAAAGGAGAAAATGCTGGTTACCAGCATTTTCTCCTTTTCCCACAATGTTTTCAAAAGCCTTCTCTATCAGCGGTGTCAAAAGTCGTCATTGTGTGGTAAAGGGTTAAACATATATATTTTACATCGATTGAGAAACAAGTTCTTACAACTTATACTAATCTCTCTCGATTCTGCTTCCTGGGAACTACACCAGTACTCGCACTGAATTTGTGGGCCTATGAAAAATCCCAAAGTTGACACCCGCTCCCGAGTCTTGAACTCAGGACCTTTTTGGTTACGAGGCAGACACTCTACCTCATGACCATGGACACCACCGTGAGCCACATTTGAGGTTTTTTGTCCATAAAAACTTTAGTTATGGACAAGTTTTCATCTGGTAAAGGATTAACCCTTTACCAAACAATCCTGTGTTTTAATGACCCTCAAGAAGAAGGCTTTGGAAAACAATGTGGGAAAATGAGAAAATGCTGGTAACCAGCATTTTCTCACTTTTCCCACAATGTTTTCTAACTTTTCAAGGAAAGTTTTAATCAGTTGAGTAGCATCTAATTTGTCTGCAAATGCTTTCAATTTGGACAACTCTGAAATGTTGTCATCTGGTAAAGAATTAATTTGCACTGTAAGCCAGAGTGGGATAAAACCAGCCTGTACACAAAGTAAAATTAAGAAATCAAGGTTGAAATATATTTTTGGAAATTTTTAGTTTATACCACTAAAAATCACTCAAAGAGAATTGCTCTCCTAGGCCCCCTCCCCACATGCCTGGCAGTAGTAAAGGTATAGGATATAAAACCTGTAAGCCCAGGTTCAATCCTCACATGAAGCACAAGATTTTTTGTTGATGTGTCCTATAGGGCAAGACAGTTCAGAGCCCAAGCCTAGTACTGGTGCAACCCAGGACTTGCATGAATACTGGTTTGTGAGATGTGGCAGTTATACGGCTGAAATAATGTTGAAAGCCATCTTAAACATCAGTTAATCAATCAATACTTTCTGTTACGGGAGACCACTCGTTCATGCATGGCTTCGTCCTGATTTAAATACAATACCTAACAACTGCGTTAGGGAGATGTCTCTTTAGCTCAGTGGTTATAGTATTGGCCTTTTGTCCGGGCGGTCTCGGGTTCGAATCCTGCCCGGTCCCTTTATTTCTGCCATGCATTTGTTGATTTGTTTCTTTGTTACGGACTTTGTTCATAAGATTTCCTTGGTCAGTTTTGTCTTTGTTCAAACTCTACTGACTACCATGATCACAGTGTGAATAAGTGAGCTGTTGCTGTGATACGACTAAAACAATATGTAGACAGACGGACAGACTATTAGACAGTCGGTCAGTCAGTTAATGCTCCCCTTGGTCAGACTCTTCTTTATTAAAACTTTTCTGACAAATATAATGGGTGTTTTCCTGCAAAACTCAAATAATAATGTATCTCTAACTATTCCTTTACCAAACAATCCTGAGACCCTATAAAAGAAGGCTATAGAAAACACTGTGAGAAAAGGAGAAAATGCTGGTAACCAGCATTTTCTCCTTTTCTGACAATGTCTTCTAACCTTGCAAAGACAAATACAATTATCTGAGTGACACTGAATTTGTTGTCAGCAAATGCTCCAAGTCTGTAATTTCTAAAAATTTGTTGTTTGGTAAAGAGTTAAAAGGTTGAAGAAAAGACTGTTCACTGACTCTTTAACAGACAAGCCTGACCTGAGAAAGAAGACGTTTGAAAACATTGTGGAAAAGGAGAAAATGCTGGGACCAGCATTTTCTCCTTTTCCACAATATTTTTTACCCTGTGAAAACCAAATCCCATCTTAATTTGCAGTCCAACGAAGTTTTCAGTTTAGACAAGTCTAAACTATCTTATCTGGTACAGAGCTATCTCATTACCAAACAATCCGAAGTTTTAACAACCCTATAGAAGAAAACTTTCGAAAATACTGTGACAAAAAAGAAAAGGATTGGTAAGCAGCACTTTCTCAAAATGTTTTCTACCCTACCAAAGACAGTTTTCAATCTAAGAGTCACTGTTATTTTGCCGTCTGCAAAAGCTTTGAATTTGGACAAGTCTAAAATTTTTCTCATCAGGTAAAGAGACAAGTATTCACAGGTGGTTGGGATATTCCAACACAAAGGTAATCTCTGGTAATGTATTTAAAGAAATCTAATTAGATCACTCTATCCAATAAACATATGCTGTATTTATTGGGAGTTCGGATTAACTTCAAAGGCAACTACTTTAACTAAAGTACTGGTTGTCTCCCTTCTATTAGTTTTAACTACATCATGTGGTATGGTTTTGGATATTTCTTTGCTAAATTAATTATGGTAGTTTGTACTGAGCAAGTTTTTCCCTGGTACAATTTTTTTGTGTTTATGTATAAAACTTTTATTTAATTGATTACACCATTTACAAGGATGTTTTCAAAGCTGAAAGTTTTTTAACTTTACTTTTAGACTAGTTCAAATAGAATTGATTGATTACATGGTGTTTAACAGTTTTTAACATTATTTCAGTTATATCACAGCAGCCACTGCACCTATCCATGCCTTCCTGGAGTTTCTGTTATCAGTATTTTGCACGATATTCTTCCCAAGCTACTGGCTGCTTTCCTACATGGTCAATGTCGAAACAATGATCAGCGGTGAGAGAGAAATGAAAGTTCAAATTAAAAACATTTGCAGATGACAAAATAAACCTGCCTTAAAAATTAAGATTTGTTTTGGGAAGGATAGGAAGCATTAAGGAAAAAGGAGAACATGCTGATTACAAGTATTTTCTTTTCCCAAAATGTTTTCTAAAGGGTCCTTTAAAAGTGGGATTGAGCAGTAAAGGCATATTACAAAGGAACTTCTTACCAGACTATAAAATTGCAGACTTGTCAATATAGGGAGTATTTGCAGATGACAAATTACATGCAACTAAAATGATTGAGTTTTGAGTTTCTCTATGAAAGAGCTGAAAACATTGTGGAAAAAAAAAGCTGGTTGCCAACATATTCTGATTTTTCCATAATATTTTCAAAGAACTATTTACCTGGGGTCCAAAAACCATGGTTTTGTTTCGCTAGAGATTTAAAAAAAAACTGACAAATGTTTGACCTCATCAACCATCATTTTGACACTTCTGAAGCAGACACAATTCAAAAATATAGCAACAGAAGCAAAAGTTTGTTCATAATTAGCCATTTCTGCTTTTATTCTAATACTGTTTTAAATCACATACTTTTATACCTGACCTGAGATATCACATACTGTGGATATTCTGTCTGTGAATCATTTCAGTCTGTAGAAGACAACTGACAATTGATGAGACGTCTTTAAAAGGGTTGAAAACATTGTGGTGTAAGGATTAAATGCTGGTTACCATCATTTTCTCATTTCTCCACTTTTTTTTTTATCAGTATTCTTCCTCAGCATCATTAAAATTTGGGGTGGTTGGGTAAAGGGTTGAAATGAAACTACATATGTGGATTATTTTTCTAAACTTTGAGTTAGACACGACAGCTGCTTGGCGCAAGCAATTTCTCCTATTTCAAAAATGTTTGCCACATGTTTAAAAGAAGTCATTCCACTTTGCCTTCAAATACAATGCCTTTACATCTTTTGTTTCAGTTAAAGGAAATTTCTCTTAGCTCTTTAGCACACAGTGCCAAGTTTATATGACACTGAGAAATGAGGCTCTTGAAAATATTATGAGAAAAGGAGAAAATGCTGCTAACCTCTCTCACCAGGTACCAGCTCTATTACAAATCCCTTCATTTGATTTAAATAGAATTTTCGTCTTTAAATAATTTGAATTTGGACCAATCTAAAATCTTGACGTTTGGTAAAAGGGTTAAATGGTCTTCGTGGTTACTGTTCAACTTTTCATCCAACAAAAATTGTTTTAGACTCATCCATATTAAAAGCATTTTGCTGATGACAAAATTAATGGCACTTACAGATTAGAATTTATTTCATAAATGACTGAAACACCATTCACCAGCATTTTCTCTTTTTCCAACAGTGCTTTCAAAAGCCTTATTCCTCAGGATTTTTAAAACTTGGCCTTGTTTAGCAAAGGGTTAATAGATGGTACGATAAGCCATTCAAGCTTTTAGTTTTGCTATCTGACTCACTGTTGCGATAAAAAGATTCACTTTAACTCCAAAATCTGATATAATAGAACAAAATTCATATCTACTATACTGCGCGTCTCAAATGTCCCCAGTAAAAATCAATTAAGCTTAAATTTCTGGGTGTTTCTTTTATGTGTTTTTGTTTACAGGTTCCATGGCATGAGAGAATAATGTTCTATTTTGTTGTTTGAAATTATTCAAGTTATTCTCTCACAATTGCAAGTATCTCCTAGGCACAAACTTTTTAAATACAAATGAGGCATGCTCTGTGAAAAGGGGGCTTAATGCATCTGTGAAAAGTACCGACCCAGGTCAACCTGCGCACTCCACGCAGGCTGACCTGGGCATGGGTAGGAAACTTTATATTCAACGGTCAACCCACGCCACAAATGATTCAGACAACATCGTACACTTGTTACAACTTTCCATAGTGTAGAAAACACACTGAAAGACCAGAGCATTGCATGACATTCTCCTTTTTTGGAATTTCAAAGACATAAGAACACATGATTACAAATAATGACACGCTTACCTGTTTTTTGGTTGTTTTTCAGCCGACATTTTCAGAAACTGACGACCAACACAACATTTTCTCGTCGAAGCCATTGGCTCCGAATATGAAGTTTCCTACCCATGTGGGCTTAAACTTTTAGCTACTGATCAGTTTTCTGTATGTCAAAGGACCAGTCCTCCTCATGATTCAGTCGGTTGTTAGACAAACTTGATTTTTATGGATCCATAATTATGTGTTGTCTTTGATGGTATAATGCATAACAGAGATGCATTAAGCCCCCTTTTGCCAGAGCATGGCTCTAATACAAAATGCATCTTCATTCATATTATTTTAGATTCAAAAACAAGCAATGTGACGGGTTAGTATTGTCTTTCAAAATGCAGCAAAAAATATGGGTGTTTTCTTTTAAAAATTAGCAAACACTGAGAATTGGACAAAAATGCTGGTCACCGTCATTTTCTTCTTCTTTCACTATATTTTCAGAAGCCATCTTCCTTGGAGTTTTAAAACATGGAACTGTTTTGAAAAGAGTATAAAAAGTTGCGTCTCCCCCACTTGGCTTACGAACATTTCAATAGATCTGTCATCAGGTATGTTTTTGAACCAAAAGCAAGCATGGTTTCTTTTTCTTGTGAACCAAGTGTTAACCCTTGGGCTGCTAAGCGTGACTCACCGACCTTTTGCAGACAGTGAAATCAAGATAAGACTGCACAAAACGTGCAGTCTGATCTTGGATCTACACTGTCTGATAAGGAGATGTTATTCCCCAATACATAACTTTGAAATAACAATATTTGGGTTTTTACTATCAAATTGAAAGTTTTATTTAAGTTGTTTTGCAGGATAAGTGTTAACTTAGAGATAGGCATCTTCCCTTGTTTAGGACGACAATAGAAAATAGGAAGCCTAAATTGAATTCAATAGTCTGTGAAACTTGCAAGGTATTTTGACCTTATTTGGTTCACCGCTGTTGGCTTTCAGAGATAGCATGTGGTGGTATTTGTACCGACGTTAATCCTTTACCAAAACAACTGTATCATGTACTTTACTTGACCAACTCTGAGGAATATGACTTTTAAAAAACATTGTGTGAATGGGAGAAAATGCTGGTAACCAGCATTTTCTCCTATTCATAAATTTTTTTTTTCTGTTCAAAAGACAAACCCCTTTATTTATGTGATTTCTAGATGGTTTTCAATATAGCCATATTTAGTTGATTTTCTATATAGACAAAACTTTGTTGAATGGGAAAAAAAAATGAACTAAGTATCCCATTTACGAGTTTTTGGACTTCTTCAACATGAGAGATAACTTCAGATAAACGCTGAATTAATACAAGCAAACTCTGGATGCAGAGGTAAGAAAAAACATTGTGCCAGATGGCAAATTGCTCATTTTGCATTTCAATACTGCTATATGGCCATTCCATTCAAAAGCCTTACAATAAGAGACATCAGAAAGTGGCTCACACAGCAGAATAAATTCAGAAAGGAATATCTTTAATCCAATAGCTCAGAGCATACAAAGACATTCAAGTAACATGTGGAAAAGGCATATAGAAGCCTGCCAGTTGATCAAAATGTTGTAGTAAAAGAAGCAGTTGCATGAACAGAGCATAAACGTTGATATCTTCCTTCCCTGCTGAGCTAGTTAGCTTGCTTGGTTAGATACATGTACATGGCTTAAAACCAGGCGGTTACTGTTTCGATCTATTCCAAGTTCAGCTACACTCTTTCTGGTACTGATGATAGTGATTGCAACAGGATTTGCTATTTCACTAATAAGCATTGAGCCAGTGGCTTTTTGAAGAATGGTGATTATTGGTCAAAGTAACTCCAGTAATGCATCGGCAGATACACTTGCCTCAGCAATGTAACCTGCCGTAAGTTATGTTGAATATGGTGTAACAAACACTGGAGGATCGATCAAACAATTTAACAAGTTCCTGCCCCCCACTCCCTCACTTTTACGCTTAACCCTTTACCAAACAATCCCTGGTTTTGACGACCCCTAGGAAGAAGCCTTCTGAAAACACTGTGGGAAAAGGAGAAAATGCTGGTAACCAGCATTTTCTCCTTTTCCCACAATGTTTTCTACTCTTCCAAAGTCAAGTTTTAATTTTTGAATCACTTTTTTTTTGTCGTCTGCAAATGCTTTCAATTTGGACCAGTCTAAAATTTTGTCGTTTGGTAAAGAGTTAACATAGGAGACGTAACTGGAAAACTTGAAAAAGAAAACAGATTCTCTCTCTCAAATCTGCTTTAGAGCATAAAGATTAATTTTATTGCAAATTCTACAACTTAACAAAATTTTCTAAGTTATAAATGATAAGAATGTGTAGCAAATAATTCAAACCTTTACAGAACGATCCCCCAACCCAGAGAAGTTTACCTTCTAATAACCAGCATTTTCACTAATTTCCACATTGTTTCCCATCCTCTCAAAGGCACATTTCATCATTTCAGCCACAATTAATTGTCTGCAAATGCTTTACATGTGGACATGCCTAAAATTCTCCCTTCAGCACAAGGTCATGTGATGAGCCCCTGTGAGATGCATGTTGTGTCCAGGAGGTCAATTGCAGGTTAGTTCCAGAATGGTCAAGACGTGTAACCATTTCCCGTATTGAGAATACGTGTGACAATTAAGGAAAGTTCTTCTTTAATGTTCTTTCTGTCTAATGCACAGTTGGATTGAAATCTAGTGTTTGATATTATTACTAGTGTTTAGTTAAATTCAATTTATAATACTCCTTATTAATGTGTATTATTTGAAAAGTGATTTAGACTCTTTTCCAATTTTATCACTTAGTATAGAGTTCCTAGAGTCCTAAGTAAATGGAAAAGATAATTTTAGTCCAATAAAAAAGAAATACCATAATTGTATTCAAATTTTAGGGATGATTTGGCAAAACTATCTCTAAAATATTGACAAGAGCTCTGCAAAGTGGGTCAATATAAACCTGAAGGAAACTATCAAGAATATGTGACCCCCTGTAGTAATCTTGACCTTGGAACCTGGAATCTGAAATCTCTGCTTGGCACTGTGTGTCATCAAGTTGCACATGTGTGAAATTGTTAAAAATCAGACAAGCGGTTCAAGAGATATAGAGCAGACATTTTTAGGAGTATGTGACCTTTGATCCCCTGCTGTGACCTTGACCTTGGAGACTCTCTCTGATGTTTTGAAATCTCCACACTGCACATCCTCTCCTCGAGGTGCATGCATGTATTAAATTCTTCCTAAATCAGAAAGCGAGTTAAAAAGATATAGAAAAGAAATCATTTTCTGACGATGCGTTCAAGAGCTATAGAGAGGACACAAAATTGCTAATGGACCTATAGACAGGTGGATGGATGATAAGGGACATAACAAAATAAGTCCCTTCAAGTATATCAGAAGTGTAGATCTTGGATCAGATTCATATTCTGTGAAATCTGATCTTAATTTAGATGATTAACAAAAGCAACCAATCTTCTACATAGCATTTAAGCCTATGGTTCTTAAATTGACATCCAAAAAGAAAGTCACAGCAAATGATTAAAAAAAACAAAATTGTAAAATAGCGGTATATAAACATAAGGTTTAATAAAGGAATAACATAAGTGAAAGATTGTGGAAAGAGGAAAAGTTGTACATAAACAACCGTTTTTCCTTTCCCTCATTGTTTCCAAAAATAACCTGCTTCAAGGCACAAAAAGTGATTGCAGGCAGTAATGCTATAGAAATAGGGAATTCATTTCACATTCAGTGAAAGAGCCACATTAACTCTTTATCAAACAGCAAACTTTTAGACAGGCCCAAATCTAAAGCATTTATAGAAGACAAATTGAATGAGGCTCATACTATATGATCTGCCCTTGAAGTGTAGAAAACATTATTGAAAAAGGAAGTAAACCATCATTTTCTTCTTTTCCCACAATGACCATCTCCATCATGGCCATTAAAACTGTAGAAAACTGGTAAAGGGCTGAACATCCTTTACCTCACTGTAATCGCCTCAAGTGATCAGTGAAAATTATCGGCAAATCGCTGTTTCGTTTTAAACCAGTCAAGTATGTCTTCTGCTTTCATCAGATGAATTCATTTTATGAGTTAAGAATAACACTTTAAAGCAGATTATGATTATTATCAGCTTTTTTGTGAACTGTCTGCTAAGCCTGTCCCCTCATATAGTCCTTTTGCCAAACAACAAAATTTTAGACTAACCAAAATTAAAAGCATACAATAGAAAAATGTGACCCAGAAATTGTACCTAGGTGTTTGGAAGAGTAAAAAGCATTGATGGAAAAGGATGAAAATGCTGGTTAAGCCTTTACCAGATTGAAAAATTTTAGACTCATCAATACTGAAGGAATTTACAGACAAAAAGTGTTTTTCAAATTATACTATTCATTCTTAAATATGTACAAAACATTGTGGGAAAGGAAGAAAATGCTGGTTACCAGCATTTTCTTCTTTTCCCACAATGTTTTCAAAACACATATTTCAGGGTCGTTAAAACTCGGGATTGTGTGGAAAAGGGTTAACAGCATTATCTCCTTTTCGCTCGATGTTTTCACCCATATCAGAGAGCTTAAGCTCATAAGCACTGATTTTAAATTTGTCTGCAGCTGGTTTCAGTTTGGAAGAATCTAAAATTTGTCATTTGATGTTGGGTCAATAAGTGATAATGAGGTTCTGGGTTTGATCTCTGCTGGACAGGCCAGTCCCCTGCAAGTGTTACTAAACCTATCAAATATAAATTACTCCAAGAAACCATGCACTGTGCAGCTTGTTTGCATGATGCAGCTGTTATGTAGATTTTTAACTCTTTACCAAATTACAAAATTTTGGACGCGACCAAATAAAGAGCATTTGTGGACAAGAAATTATATATAGCCCAAGTGATACTTTCTGTTTTTGATTCGAAAACATTTTGGAAAAATGATAAAATTCTGGTAACCAGCATTATCTTATTTTCTAACAATTTTTTTTCAAAAACTTCTTCTTCAGAGTCGTTAAAACTCTGGATTCTGTGGTAAAGGGTCAAATGCAACTGATCTCTTCTTAAAAAGGAAAAAAATGTGTTACTCTTTATAAGAGGAAAAAACTTTAGACTTGTCTAAACTGGGAGCACTTGTGATAGAGATTTTCCTGTGAATGGGTTGAAAACTTTGCAAGATACGGAGGAAATGCTGGTTACTAGCATTCTCTCCTTTTTCCACAGTGTTTTCAAAAGTATTTTCCCTTCAGATCATGAAAACACAGGATTGTGTGGTGAAGGTTTAAAGTACAGAGAAATCGGTCACACTGATGTCACATTGTATGATTTACACCAGGAGCTCACATTTGTAACATATCTTAACAACTAATGGGAGATAACTCATATTGGAAAGAATTTTTGGCAGCAACTTTTCAAAAGTGGTCTTCTTCAACCCTTTATCACACATTCTCGTGTTTTAACAACCCTGAAAACTTTTAAAAACATTATGGTAACCTGCATTTTCTTCTTTTCCCACAATGTTTTTAAAAGCTTTCTCTCTTATGGTCGTTGAAAGTCATGGTTGTGTGGTGAAAGCCTAAGAATATTTTTTGTCTAGTTCTAGATTTAGAAAGTAACACAACATCTGATTGGCTTAACCATTTCTGTTAGCCTATCGGTAAGTGTTACTTTCAAATTTACCTCTTTACCAAACGACCAAATTTTAGACGTGTCCAAATTGAAAGCATTTGCAAAATAAACGTGACTCAAAAATTGAAACTTAACTTTAGAAGAGTAGAAAACATTGTGGAAAAAGGAGAAAATGCTGGTTACCAGCATTTTCTCCTTTTCCCACAATGTTTTCGGAAGGCTTCTTCCTCTGGGTCATAAAAACCAGGGATTGTTTGGTAAAGGGTTAAAAAACTCTTAAGAATAAGACTAAGAATGTTCTTCAGAATAGTTCATGAATACAGACGCAGATCTAAGAGCCCCATGGTGAGAATATCTGTCATCTACTGACCAATACTTTGTTACATATTCCGATCATTTTATAATGGAGACTTACGCTAGTCTAACAGCTTTCATCATTACAACATCATAGAGGGTTGGTCAAGTTAGCAATAAAATGGGAACTTGATTATCATAGAAGCGCAGGCTTTTTTTTTACGGTGTATAAATAAAATCTGGACTTTTGACGCATAATTTGTTTCTGTAAATTTTTTCTATGGCAAGCTAGAATCTCCATATAATTTAGATGAAAGCTTAACAAATTTGGGGGAAAAATTATGGTAGAAGCATGCAAATTGAATGGCTGCAAAAAGCAATGCAAGTTGGAAATTACATGATTCACCCTTAGGAACTGTGACCAAAAAGGTGCGGTAAATATTCCAGTTTGACAAATTAGATCTTAGGGGTTTTTCAATGGTTATTTCTTTACTAACTGAATTCCAACTTAAAGTTGCTTCCTATTAGATGCAGAAAAGAAATTGTTGAGGGTCTTGGTTCCCTATTTCTGTGTATGAGATGCAGAAAATAAATAAAATTTATTAGTTAAAACGCTGAATCAATCCTGCATTATAATGGCCCTGAAAAAGTCTTTTGAAAACATTGTGTTCGGGGGAAAGAGGCATTTTCTCCTTTTCCCACAATGGTTTTAAGGACAATCTCATGAGCCTTTTGCAGTGCTATAAATATGGACAAGTCTAGTATTATGGTCTCTTCTGTACACTTAAAACTAGAAGCCTTAGGCAGACAACAAAATTTTAGACTGGTACATATTGAGAGCATTGGCAGCCGACAAATTAAATATAGCTCAAATCACGGGATTTGCTTTATATTGGGAGAAAACATTGTGGGGAAAGGAGGAAATTCTGGTTACCAGTATTTTTTCAATTCCCACAATGTTTTTTGAAGTTCTCTGTCAAAGAGTCCCCAACGCATGGGACTCACTGGTTAAGGAATGACACTGGAGAACAACGATAATTTTTGATTTCCATATTTCTCATGATACAAGTAAATATTGTATTGATTTTACATCCCCCACATTGTTGCTGCCTTGTAGGCTGTATTCAATATTTTGGTGTTAAAGTTGTGTTCTGCGTGAACAAATATCCCGTTTCTGGATTTTAGAATTTTGGAATTGTGTAAGAAAAATCCAAGTTTTAGAAACTTTTCTCACGTGTGTTTGTGATTGGAGGAAGACAAGTTACACTGGCTACTGTTTTGGAATTATGAAGAGGTAATATCTCGCACAGGCAGTTTTTTTTTAGCAATTTTCGACTCTGTAATCTACAATGTATGGACCATGCTCTGGCAAAAGGGGGCTTAACTCTTTACCAAACGACAAATTTTAGACCCTTCCAAACCGAAAGAGTTTGCAGACAACAACGTTAAATTTGATAAATGTGGCAGAAAGTTGTCTAATCGGGTAGAAAACGTGGGAAAAGGAAAAATTGCTTGTTACGAGCAATTTCTCCTTTTCCCACAGTGTTTTCAAAAGACATGTACTGCAGACACGTAAAAATGCGGGTTTGTTTGGGAGAAGGTTAATGCATCTCTGTAATGTATTATACCATGCAAGTCATCACGTAATTATGGATCTATTATATCCATTGTGTCTGACAAATGACAGAATCCTGAGGTAGACTGGTCCTTTGACATGTAGAAAATTGACCAAAATCAAAAAAGTATCGAGCCAGGTCAGCATTTCGTGCAGGCTGACCTTGGTCGATATTTTTTGCAGATGCATTAACTCTTTACCACACAATCCCGACTTTTAACGACCCCGAGAAAGAGGCCTTTTGAAAACATTATTGGAAAAGGAGAAAATGCTGGTAACCAGCATTTTCTCCTTTTCCCACAATGTTTTCTACCCTTCCCAATACAAATTTCAATTTTCAAGTCACATATACTTTGTCGTCTGCAAATGCTTTCAATTTGGACAAGTCTAAAATTTTGTCTTTGGGAAAGAGTTAAGCCTTCTTTTCACAGAGCATGCTCATAAGTATATGACTAAGTGTCCAGCTATATTACCCTGTGAACAAGACCTCATTATTAATTTTGTTGCTTTCTTTTCATAATTCTTTGAACTTTGAATGGAAAAAGTCATTATATTTAACATTTCTGTGGTAATTTATCTTCACCAGAAAATTTAACAAATGTGATTGGTTGATACTACTTTAATTTAGCAGCTTTTAGCAGCTTGTTGTTTTTTGGAAAAAAAAAACCCACTACTAAGTTTTATTGACCAGTTTAATTTGTTCAATATACATGTATTCAATACACAGTGGTAATAAGATTTCTGTTCCACCCAGGAGAACTTGGGTGATCTTTAAGAAGTAAAAAAAACATGACATTGTGAGCCATGTTCTGGCAAATGGGGGCATAATGCACCTCCCTGATGCATTATACCAATCAAGCCATCACATAATTATCCATAATAGCCACTTTTTTCAAAAACTGACTTAGCCAAACTGGGTAGCCCAGTGGTTAGCACATCTTACTTGTGGTGGTTGCAAGTTCGATACCCAATTGAGGCAAACTTTCTTGATGGCGATTTTTTTCCTCCTCTTACCTCAGATGCATGTGAGAAAAGTAGTCAGTGCCTTCAAAAGAAAGTTGTGTTAGTAATAGAGTGAGAAAGCCAGTGTATAGGTGCACTGACCACCATGATATGACTTAAGCTGTTAAAATGGTGTTAAACCCCAATACAAAATACAGCTAAAACCCCAATACAAAATACAGCTAAAAAGCAACTCAATCATGAGGTAGACTGGTCCTTGGACATACAGAAAATTTACCAATAGTGAAAAGTTTCGGCCCAGGTCAGCCTACGCAGACTGACTAGAGTCGATACTTTTTGCAGATGCATTAAGCCGCCTTTTGCCAGAGCATGGCTCATAAGCCTATGATATGTCCATAGTGTCCTGCCAAGTAGGAGCTACTGGGACATTGTTCCAATGAATCATAAAAATGTCCTATCACAAGGCACACAGATGGGACATTTTCACTTTTTTTTATTTATTTGGCGATTAGTCTTTGAAATAGTGCATTTATGTCTCACTTATTTTGAATGTGTCCCCTATTTCTGCAAGTCAGTGGGACATTAATATCCCCTTTCTAAAAGATCCTTGGGAGAACACTGTGTTCACATTCTTTGAAAATCCAAGAAGTGACCAAATCAAGCTCCCTTATGTGTTTGATATTAGTTCTTTATCATACGGCAAAATTCAAGACTTGTCCAAATCATAGAATTTTGCAGATGACAAATTAAATGTGGCTCAAACGATGGCATCTTTCTCTAAACAGGTAGCAAATACTGGAGCAAAAGGAGAAAAGGCTGATTACGGCATTTTGAGGTACCTGTAAATTTGATCCATTAAGCCATTCTACAGTCTTAACAACCCTGTAAAATAAACTTTTGAAAACATAGTGTGGAAACGGAAAAATGCCAGATACAAGCAATTTTTCTCCTTTTCTCATGATGCTACCCTATCAGAGACCAATCCTGTCATTTTAGCAATATTTACTGTATGTTTTCATCTGAAAATGCTTTCAAGTTAGTTCAAAAGGTCTAAAATTTTGTTGTTCCGTAAAGTGTTGAATAATGATTTCCTAAATAGCTTTGTATAAAAGTCATAACAAAATGATTTTAACTACATACTGATTGCAAATATTGTTTGGCAAGTTTATTGTGGTTTATACACATCACAAGAGGCTAACTGAACACATCGAAAAACAGAACAAGAGCAGCAAATTGTCGCAAGATACGCCCTTCCCACCGCCAGTTGTCGAGGGGGAATAATAATCGTAAAGGGCAGGTAGAGGAAAATAGTAGTGCAGCAGAAATCATGTAAGTGATTGAAATAGGCATGAATGTCTAATGTTAAGGAAACACGCATATAAAGTTTCAGGTCATTCCAACATGAAAAGACAAAGTTATATTGTAGAGAAGCATGAAAAGCTGTAAAAAAAAAATAATGAATAGGGAATAATTCCAAAAGGGCATTAGGTAAGGTTACGGCTCCAGTGCATTGCACTTTTCATAACTGCAACAAACATGTTTACCAAGTCTCAAGTCAATTTGACTTGAGGTGACAAAGTTCCCTTCCGGACGAGCAAGAAATACTGTAACTAGAGGCGCTTGAGCGCCTGTATCGCTCCACAGGCCTGATATTTCTATAATGGCGAAAGGAAGTTTTTAACAATTATCATTCAATCCTGCATTTTAGCTCACTGAAGAAACAATTTGGTAGACAACCACCATAGGAACTTACCTGCAAAACCACAATGAAATCCAATGAATAGTTTTAGAGAAGAAATTTTTCAAAGATTTTACTTTATACCATAAAAGGAAAATGAGTCTCCCATAAAAGCCATGTTTTTTGACAGATCTTTTTTTTTTTAAGGAATTCTGTAAACCTATATCTAAGGAACATTCCTGCAAAATAATAATGCTATCCAAATAGCGGTTTGGGAGGAGAAGATTTTTAAAGGTTTTTTACTTTGGTTGCCATGGCAACCAGAATTCTTCATGGAACACAATTATTTGAAGGAATTTGAAAGAGGACCACCAAAGGAACATTCCTGTGAAATTTGGTAAAAATCCAGTCAATAGTTTCTGAGGAGAAGTTTTTTAAAGAAAAAGTTTACGGACGCACGCACGACGCACGGACGGACGGACGGACGGACGTACGACGGACACAACGCCATGACAATAGCTCTCTGGCCTTCGGCCAGTGGAGCTAAAAATGAAGATCAAAGTGGAATTACTCAAAATCCGCGCTAGGTAGAGTTATTGTTCTTGCGCACTGTACTCCGTAATATTGCAACAAACATGCATACCAAGTCTGAAGTCGTTCTGACTTGAGATGACAAAGTTATATTCTAGACAAGCAGTTAATGCTGTAAAAATGACGATCAAAGGGAAATAACTCAAAGACAGCACAAGGTAGTTACAATTCTTGCGCACTGCACTTCCAAATATTGCAACAAATAAGCATACCTTATTTCAAGTCATTCCTACTTAAGATGAAAAAGTTATGCTCCGGACAGGCAAGAAATGCTATAAAAATGAAGATCATACCAAAATTGAAGTCGTTCTGACTTGAGATGACAAAGTTATGTTCCGGACAAGCACTAAATGCTGTAAAAATGACGATCAAAGGGAAATAACTCAAAGACAGCACAAGGTAGAGTTACAATTCTTGCGCACTGCACTTCCAAATATTGCAACAAATAAGCATACAATATTTCAAGTCATTCCTACTTAAGATGACAAAGTTATGCTCCGGACAAGCAAAAAATGCTATAAAAATGAAGATCTAAGGGGGAATAACTCAAAATTCGTGCTAGGAAGAGTTATGGTTCTTGTGCACTGCACTCCGTAATTTTTCAACAATCATGCATACTGAATTTGAAGATGTTCAGACTAAAAATGACAAAGTTATATTCCGGACAAGCAGAAAATGCTGTAAAAATGATGATCAAAGAGAAATAACTCAAAGACAGCATGAGGTAGAGTTATGGTTCTTTTGCACTGCTCTCCGTATTATTGCAACAAACACAAATGCCAAGTTTCAAGTCAATCTGACTGGAGATGACAAAATTATGCTCCGGACAAGCAGAAAATGCTGTAAAAATGATGATCAAAGGGAAATAACTCAAAGATAGCACGAGGTAGAGTTATGGTTCTTTCACCCTGCACTCCGTATTATTGCAACAAACACAAATGCCAAGTTTCAAGTCAATCGGACTGGAGATGACAAAGTTATGCTCCGGACAAACAGAAAATGCTGTAAAAATGACGATCAAAGGCAAATAACTCAAAGATAGCACGAGGTAGAGTTATGGTTCTTTCGCACTGCACTCCGTATTATCGCAACAAACACAACTGCCAAGTTTCAAGTCAATCAGACTAGAGATGACAAAGTTATGCTCCGGACAAAGAACTGGACGCCACCAGCCCGCCCTGACGGACGCCCGCCCGCATGCCATGGGTGATACCATAAACGCGGGCGTATAAAAAGTATATTCTGTCAAAAATATGCATTCTCTTCCGATAATATCACTATAAATATCTTTTTAAAAATTTCATCTATTTATGTCAGATTTGTCAGATTAGTGACTGTAGAGTACATGAATATAGTTTTCTTTTCTAAAAAATTCATAACTGAAAAACATTAAAAAATTCACACAATATTGATTATCAATACAAGAATTAGTCTAAAACTTTCTGACTAATCCAGGAAGCATTGATTGACACTGTTCTCTGTTTGATCCTTTACCGCACAATCCAATGTTATATAACCCTTTACCAAACAATCCCCACTCTGCAAAAGAAGCCTTTTGAAAATATCGTGAGAAAAGGAGAAAATGCTGGTAACCAGCATTTTCTCCTTTTCCCACAATGCTTTTTAGCCTATCAAAAACAAATCCCTTTAAATTAAATTTGTCATCTGCATATGTCTTTAATATGGACAAGTCTAAAATTTTGTCATCTGGTAGAGAGTTAAAGGCCGAGTAGCAGCCTAAAGTAAACAATGCAGGTGTTAAAACGCAATAGATTTTAAATCATACCATTTAAAAGGATGGAAACTATTCCAGTTCAAGGATTTGTTGCTGGCAGAAAAATGAGTTTTAGAACCACATAAAAAGTAAACAAAAGATTGAGCCACATGGCATTTTTTTACCTAGTTTTAAAACTCATTTTTCTACCAGTAAATAACACTTGAACTGACTGTACAACAACAGTTTTTTTTTTACATTAATTTTCATAGTTTAAAATGGTATGATTTGAATTTAAATGTGTTTCAACACCCAGTTTACTTTTGGGCCTTTAAGTCACTTACTTTTAACAACTGAGTACTACCAGATAACAGCTTTGTAAACTTTTTACAAATCATTAAATAATTTTTGTTGAATAGGAATTCTTTCGAAATAGCTGCCAACATAATGAAAAGAAAAGAGATGTACTTTAGCAGTGCTTCTCCAGTGCATCAGGGCTTCAACATGGTCTCAGGAAAACTTCAGAGAAGTGTTCAACTTTGCTGAATTAACTCCTTACCATCTAAGCCATTAAAGTGCCTTTCACAACTATAGTTGCCTTTGTAGTCAGTATAGATCAAGATCAGACTGCATGAAACATCTGATTTTCAACTCTTTATGTGGCTGATAGATTTATCCTGTCTTTAAAGAATACTTGAAATACCTGAAATAGACATATTTTGTTGGTTTAAATTGTTAATATGTGGCCGATGACACTGATCTAAGATGTGCTTTCTGAGCAGTTTGATTACTTGATACATGTCATATGCAAAAGCTTCTTATTTTGACTATGGCAATAAAATATTAATAAAGTGCACATTCTGATGCCTTCAAATTCCATTTCTGGTATATTTTTAACTCTTTACCAAATGACAAAAATTTACAAAGGTCCAAATTGAAAGCACTTGCAGACGACAAAATAAACATAACTCAAAAATTGAAATTTGTTTCCAGCAGGGTAGAAAACATTGTGGGAAAAGGAGAAAATGCTGGTTACCAGCATTTTCTCCTTTTCCCACAATGTTTTCAAAAGGCTTCTATCTCAGGGTCATAAAAACCAGGGATTGTTTGGTAATGGGTTAAAAAGATGGGTAAGATTTGGGATAGATATGGGTAAGATTTGGGACAGATCTGGGTAGATTTGGGAAAGGTTTGGGTTGGTTCGGGAATTTCATGCTGCTATTCAAAAGGGGTCTGCTGCAGGACAAAAAATTAGTCTGCCAGAGGTTATCGTTTAACCCTTAGTCTGCCTGAAAAATCAAACAGACATTTCTAGTCTAGGAAAAAGACCCAGATTATATCAATTTAAAGTTTCTAAGTTGTCCAGAGAGTGGAAAGCGTAGACCAAAGATAAGACTGTATGTTTTGTGCAGTCTGACCTTGAACTACACTGGCAGGAAAGGCAACTAAAAAAGTTATGAAAGGCCCTTTAAGGGTTGTAACGATTTGTTTCAGTTGGGAAAACAGCCTATCTCTGCCTGACAGGCTGTCATGTCAAAGAATATTCTAATAATAGTATGTAAATATTTGTAGAAATCTTCAGGATGAGTTATATTCACAGGTTTTCATAGTAACTAGACCAAGTTATAGCGATTTCTGGCAAGAGGGTTTTGCAGATGTGATACCAGCTCCTATCGGCAACAAAATTTAACGACAAAAATCTACCCTTACACTTCTGCTTCTTTAACTTTTTGTTGAGCCTGTCTCCTTTAACCATTTACCACACAATACTGACTTATAAAGACCCTGGGGAAAAAGGCTTTAAAAACTTTGTGTGAAAAGGAGAAAATGCTGGTTACCAGCATTTTCTTCTTTTCCCACAATATTTTTTTTATCCTCTCAATGATGTTTCATCATTTGAGCCACACTTCATTTTGTCTGCAACAACTATGAATTTGGACATGTCTAAAATTCTGTCATTTGTTACAGGGTAAAGGCTTATAGCGCTAAGTAAATGGACATTTTCAGCCATGAAAAAGATTGCATTTTTTTTCAATGTCAAGGATGCTTATGTCCATAATATCTCTACAGAGCAGACTGAGTAGATCAAAGATTGGGGTGCATGCTTTATGCAGTCTGATCTTGATCTACTTTTCTCTAAAAGTAGAACAGTATAGTTAAATGGTCATCCTTGATGAGCAGAAGCGTCAAGTGAAAAGACAGGTTGAAAGCCAAGGTCACATTTAAATGTCAAAGGAAAAAAAAAAAGAATTTGTCTGATACCACTACTTTGTAGTTACTGATTTCAAAATGATATGGAAAAACTTTATCCTAGAGAAGTAGGTAGACTAAAGGTAGGTTCTGGTAGACTGAAGGTCAAGGTCTCTTTAGAAGGTCAAAGAATGCAATTGTCATAAATTGAACTTGTCTTCACTTTACTTTTATCATTTTTACTTTATTGATTGATTAAAGATTGATTTCAGACACGATTTTGCTCAACTCCATTAGAAGTGTCAAGAAACTTAAAATTGTGGTAAAATAATTCCAAGGTGAAGGTCAAGGTCATAATCAAAGGTCAGTTGATAAAATTGTCATATTAAACTTGTATTTGGGCCAGCATTTTCTCTTTTTCCTACAGGTTTTCAAAAGCCTTCTATCTTAAGGTTGTTAATATACGGGGATGAAAGACAAAGGTTTGATTGTACCCAACATTATGTGTTTACCTTCCACCAAACAACAAAATTATAGACTGGTACAAATTGAAAGTATTTGCAGACAGCAATTTAGATGTGGATAAAATGATGAAATTTAGTTTTAATGGGGTAAAAAAAATAGTGGGAAAAGGAGTAAATACTGGTTACCAGCATTTTCTCCTTTTCCTCACTGTGTTTTCAAAAGCCTTCAATGTTAGAGTTGTTAAAACTAGGGATTATTAAAGAATCAAGAAGTAATTGCTTGTAACACATGCCTCACTGCCATTTTCAAGGACATCAAACAGTTACCCACGATTCATTATTCTACAATGGCACATAGAAGCCAAGAGAATACATTTACTTTCCAGGCAATTAGGCCTTTTACAAACAAATCCTTGGCTTATATGACCCTTCAGACCAATGCTTTTAAAAACATTGTTGTGAAAGGAGAAAAAGCTGGTTACCAGCATTTTTTCCTTTTCCAGGTCTTAACTATCCTCTCAAAACCAAACCCAATCCTTTGAGCCATGTTTAACTCTTTACCAAACGACAAAATTTTAGACTGGTCCAAATTGAAAGCATTTGCAGACAACAAAATAAAAGTGACTGAAAATTTGAAATTTGTTTTGGGAAGGGTAGAAAACATTGTGGGAAAAGGAGAAAATGCTGGTTACCAGCATTTTCTCCTTTTCCCACAATGTTTTCAAAAGGCTTCTTTCTCAGGGTCATTAAAAGTCGGGATTGTGTGGTAAAGGGTTAAGTTAATGGTCTGCAAATACTTTCAATATGGTCAAGTCCAAAATCTATTGTTATCTGTTAAAGAGTTAACCTTTTACCAAACTCCAAAGACCCTTAGAGGAAAGCTTTTTAAAATATTGTAGGAATAGAAGATGCTGGTAACCACCATATTCTCCTTTTCTCACACTGTTTTCTATCCAATCAAAGACAGAAATCATTATTTGGGCTACATTTTACTTGTTGGCTGCTAATGCTTTCAATATGGTCGAGTCTAAAATTTATATTTGTCTTGTGTAGAGTGAACTTTACCAAACGATTTAGTTATTTTAGACAAGTCCAGATTCAAGGCTGTTGAAAATGACACATCAAATGTGGCTCAATTGATGAATTTTTGTCTCTAAAAGGACAGAAAACATTGTGGGAAAAGGAGAAAATGCTGGTAAAACCAGCATTTTCTCCTTTTCACACAATGTTTTCAAAAGGCTTCTTCCTCAGGGTCATTAAAAGTCGGGGTTATGTGGTAAAGCTATTTACTTTGCTTTTAAACACTGTTTAATGAGTCAAAACAAGTTTCAATCAAGAACAACTGCCATTGATCGGAATTGGCAAATCGGTAGAACAACAATTTCTTTTCCAATTATCAGTTTCCTCTCTACAATGAAACACAATTAGCTCTTTCTGAAATTACATGAATTGAATGTACATGTATCCTGGCACATTATGAGAATGTGTACCATTACAGGGGCGTAGCTAGCCCAAACTAAAATATATTCAAAATAATATATATATACCCAAAAGTGCAAAGTGCCTAGCCGGTGGGGGGTCCCCATGGGCTTCCCAAAAATACTTATGAATTGTAGATGCTACTAAAGTATCTGGTGGCCTCTGGTGCAGTTTTTTGGCAATATTGTGCTACAGCAAGGGCTTAGAAGTTGAAGAAGTGTATGCAGTGACTGCGTTTTTGCATAAATGCATTTACGCCTCTGCAGTATATACACTATACAGTTTTAACCCTTAAAGACGACTGCTACAGTTTTACCCGATTTTTTTAAAACATTCAGAATTTCATGAAACTTTGTTTGGTGATAGTTTATTATCTGATCTACAAAAATAGAAGATAACAAGAGGGGGTCACCAGCTTTGGGAAAATTCTATGAATATTTCTTTTAGTACACCCTGCATTGCTGCAGTTCAGGATGAAATTTTACCTATGAAAACTAAGTCTATGTGTATTTTTTTAAATGACAACAATTATAAGCAAATTTTATGTCACTGTATTGGTGAAACATCAAATTTAATGAAAAAAATGATTTAGAGTATACTGAGTATCAATCTTTTGAAAAAAAAAAGACCCTTAACTTATGGCTAAAACACCTTATTTTGGGAAAAAACCAAAAAAACCAAAGAGTATCTTTTAAAGTTATTTTTTAAAATGTTCTAACATTCAGATTTTTCTTATTTTTTCTAAAAATAATGTTCAGGTACCAAACTAAAAGAATCAGGCTTAAAACAAATAGGTTACCAGCTTTATTTTTTCAGAAAATACATTTAAGTTTGTGGGTGGGGCACTAACTAATGAGTAAATGTAATGTTTGTCAAAGACAAAGACATTATATGAAGTAAATTATCTCAATTTTTTCAATAATAAAACAATATTTATAAGAATCAAGTTTGTTGGTCATAATAAACCAATTCATAGCATATAAATGTAATAATGATGTTAGCATTTAACCCATTTCCAAAAGACTAATTTTAGACTCTTCTAAATTTGACGCGTTTGCAGACGCTAAACCAAAAACCTGGTATTCATGTATCACAATTCTTTGATGGGTCAGAAATCATTGTTGGAAAAGGAGAAATCAATCATTAGGGGTAATTTCTCCTTTTGACATCAAGGTTTTTCATCAATGTTGTCTGCTGCAGACTCATCAATCTAAGGGATAAAGAGTATTATTGCATAAAATGTGCCTTTAAATTCACGCGCCGTTAACGCCTGGCTTTGTACTATCAATATCCTCAATACGGGCCTACCTTGTAAACAACGTTTGTTCTCGTCAGATTTTCCCTAGACTCCGACCATCAAACTGTAGGAACTTGTACCATATTAGATCCTTTTCATGGCTTATCTTTGATGATATTAGTACACCACAAACAATATTTTGCACAGGATCTCAGTTTAATCGAGATCTGAACAAAAAATCACTCGTGAAATGTACTCTAAACCAGCTACATCCCACCCACTTTTTAACGTGATCGGTAATTCCCTCGCTTGGTGTAGATCGAGCCCTCTAACGTCTTTCAGTTACAGAAATTCATATCCATTCATTCATCCAAGTTGTAATCGTCCAAATGTGTGCAAGTTTATGCCACATAAGTCCACTTTGTATTAACAAGAGGGCCATGATGGCCCTGTATCGCTCCACTGGCTATTAAGTAAAATTCTGACCAGTCGTTTCAGAGAAGAAGAATTTTTAAGAATTTCTAAATTTCCATATAGTGCAAGTAGCCCCCATTCACCAGAGCCACATTTTTTGACGGATCAACATTTTACGAACAATTTTTGAAAAAGGTCACCCAAGCAACAATCCTGTGAAATTATTTCAAAATCTGACCTGCTGTTTCAGGAGAAGATTTTTAAAGAATTCCTTCATTTCTGTATAGTGCAAGAAGCCCCCATTCACCAGAGCCACGTTTTTTGACGGATCAAAATTTTACGAACAGTTTTTGAAAAGGGTCACCCAAGGAACAATCCGGTGAAATTATTTCGAAATCTGACCAGCGGTTTCAGAGAAGAAGAATTTTGAAGAATTCCTTCATTTCTATATGGTGCAAGAAGCCCCCATTCACCAGAGCCACATTTTTTGACGGATCAAAATTTTACGAACAATTTTTAAAAAGGGTCACCCAAGGAGCATATCTGTGAAATTATTTCAAAATCTGACCCGTGGTTTCAGAGGAGAAAATTTTTAAAGAATTCCCTAAAAAATTCCATTTGGTTGCAATGGCAACCAGAGTTTTTGATGGAATCAAATTCTGTGAACAGTTTTTAAAGAGGACCTTCCAAGGAACATTCCAGCCAAGTTTGGTCCAAATCCGCCCAGTGGTTTAGGAGGAGTTGATGTTTAAAGAATTGTTGACGACACACGACGCACGACGGACACCAGGTGATCCTAAAAGCTCCCCTTGAGCACGTTGTGCTCAAGTGAGCTAAAAAGTTAACATAAGGATGGATGCACAACGGACAACGGGCTATAACATAAGCCTGCTGGCCTTCGGCCAGTGGAGCTAAAAAACTTGTCAGCACCAATCATGTATCACTGCAGCTTGATAATCAAGGGAGGTAAATAGTAACGAACTTTATCTTTCATAAAAAGAGTTATTTCCCTTGATTAATGTTTAAATTGAAGTGACAATATTTTGAAGCCCATGTTAAACTTGCGATTCCTGGAATGAAGGCAATTTTGACCCCAGACCTACAATATGAAACTAGAATGTGTGGTTATAAACAAAAAGATTTTTTAATCTTGCCCAATAAAAAGTCATGTAAAACAAGTTTGCTGAATAAAAGGCCCTGTAAAATATGTGATCCATGACACAAGTTTATCAAGTTTTCACTATAAAAGCCAATGTAAAACTTGTGACCCCTGGTGTGGAGTCAAACTTGACCCCCAAAGTTAAAATTTGGGCCCTCTTGGTAGAGGCCCATTATATAAAGTTACATGCAAAATTTGGTAGCCCTAGGCCTAAATATGGCTATGTACAAGTAGATTATTAAAGTTTCCTTATATAAGACCATGTAGAACTTGTGACCCCCTGGGGTGGGGCTACATTTGACCCCCTGGGCTATAATTTGGGCACCCTTGATAGAGACCCCCTAAATAAAGCTAAATGCAAAATTTGATAGCCCTAGCCCTTATAGCTAGATGCGAAAGATTTTCCTATATAAGCCCGCCCATGTAAAACATGTTACCCCCCGGAGCGAAGTCAAATTTGACCCTCGGCTATAATTTGGACACCCTTGGTACAGGTCCACTAGATAAAGCTACATGCCAAATTTGGTCGCCCTAGGCCCCATGGCTAGGCCAAAGAAGAATTTTAAAGTTCTCCCTATATAAGCCCATGTAAAACTTGTTATATAAGCCCATGTAAAACTTGTTACCCCCGGGCAGGGCCTAATTTGACCCCAGGGCTATAATTTGAACAATCTTGGCAGAGGTCCACTAGATAAAGCTACATGCCAAATTTGGTAGCTCTAGGCCCTATGGCTAGGTAGAAGAGGAATTTTAAAGTTCTCCCTAAATAAGCCCATGTATAACTTGTAACCCCCGGGGCGGGGCCAATTTTGACCCCAGGGCTATAAATTGAAGAAACTTGGTAGAGGTCCACTAGATAAAGCTACATGCCAAATTTGGTAGCCCTTGGCCTTACGGTTTCAGACAAGAAGATTTTCAAAGATTTTCAAAATTTTTCAGTTTTGTTGCCATGGCAACCAGAGTTTTTGAAGGAATTAAATTCTTTCAAGAAATTCTGAAGAGGACCATGGCAGGATCATTTCTGTGAAGTTTCATTAAAATTGGATGGGTAGTTTCAGAGAAGAAGACGTTTTAAAAAAAAGTTAACGCACGGACGGACGCACGGACGGACGGACGGACGCACGCACGCACGACGGACAACAGGCCATGACATAAGCCCGCTGGCCTTCGGCCAGTGGAGCTAAAAATCATTAGAAGTAAATTTACACCGAGAGAATCAAAACTGGCAACAGGACTAACGGCCCTTCACTGCTCGTAACAAAAACTTCTTCGCCGACTTCCGGTTTTGACCCATTTAGGTACAGTACATTTGAAGTTCGCTTATTTGTATAAATTCTATGGAAATATTTTTGCTATCTTTGCAAATTATTGCTAAAATACCTTTATTTTATGCAATAATAGCATTAATTCGCGTTTTTTTCGGTCGTTAACATTTGCAGAGGCCCTCAAAATACTTTAACACCCTCGTGCTTTGCACTCGGGCGTTAACGCATTTTTCAGGCCTCTGCGAATGTTAACGACCTCAGAAACGTGAATTAACCCTATAATGTACAGCCCCTCGTTTTCTGCAAGTCTTTACCAAGTGACATAATTTTGGACTAGACCAAACTGAAAGCATCTGTATCTGAAAATATGATTTAGCTCGACGATACGTCTGCCAGATAGAGCGCTAGTAGTACCATCTGTGTCCATATTTCCATTGTTAGGTGACATAGTTAGGTGATTCACTTTGACTTTCAGTCCGATCTTTTGAAAGCGTAATTTTGGATTCTTGCCTCGCATATAATTACAAGGGTTGTTCGATATGTAATGTGTATTGTACGATATCTCAAAAGCATTCGACTCAGTGAAATGAACATTACATCCCTTCAAAATATTCTCCGCGGTTTGAAATACATAATTTCAATCTCTGAATCCATTTCTGAAATGCGTCATGGTACGCTGATTTAGGTAGACCTCTGAGGCACTGACTGATGGTTGAGCCAAGGGCTTGTCGGGACTTGTAATGACGACCAGATAAGAACTTTTTAAGTTTCGGAAAAAGGAAAAAGTCGCATGGGGCTAGATCTGGAGAGTATGGTGGGTGTGGCAAGACAGTAACCTTCTCCGACTTCAAAAATTGCTTCACAAGCTCAGATGTATGCGATGGAGCATTATCATGAAGTAGACGAACATGCCTAAATCCTGACACAGGGCGTCGTTTAAGATAATATTTCTTGAGCTTTTTTAGTATAACATCTCGGTAATACCGACCTGTAACAATTTTGCCCTTTGGCACCGGAATTTGTACGGCTATACCATCACATGAGAAGAATATGCAATAAAGAAACTTCTTTGTGCTTATGCTTCTTTTGGCAAATACAGGCCTTCTACCGTGTTTAGTTAGCCATATTTTGTTTCCAATTTTTCTTACTGGTTCGAAACAGTGAACCCATGTTTCGTCACCAGTAACAATGTTTGCAAATTGTCTTTGATCGAATTTGGGAAACATTTTGAGCAATTGTACTCGTACCCGTTTTTGGTCATCTGTCAATATATGCGGTATCCATCTGGCAGAAATCTTTCGTACTTTCAAAATACGCTTCAAAATGAAATGCACCCATGATAGCGATATGCCAACAGAGTTGGCAATATCACGAATCGTGTATCTGCCATCACTTTCAATTATTTCCCTGACTTTTGAGACATTTGCCTTGCCTGTTAAAGTCACAGGTCGGCCAGATTTTGCTGCATCTTTGACGGACTCTGTGCCAGTCAGAAATTTCTTTCTCCACCTACGAACTGTCTCATAAGATACTTTATCAGACCCATAAACTTCCCCCAATTCAGTAAAAATCTGCATTACCGAATAACCGAGTTTTGTGCGAACTTTTATATAAGCTCTAATTTCTTCAATATTCTTAATCCGTTTCCCAACCATTTTTACAACAGTGGTCAATGACTAGCTCTAATGAAATGACTATAAGTTTAAAACTATGGGGAGCTAAAGGCTCGTGTTTATACCGTTGGAAAGGTATTGAATAGAGCTATTCAAGCGTATCATCATCCACGAAATCGTTGAAAGCGTTCTCGCACTGTGGTACAATACACATTACATATCGAACAGCCCTCGTATTTGGCTTGATTCAGATACTTTCTACTTCATTTTGCTAACATGAAACGACCCGTTTTAGTTCTTGTTTTATCCATTCTGCAGACATTGACAGGTGTGGCAAGATCAGTTGTGTTAGGTGCTCACCGTTTTTCGAGTAAAAGGTGAGCGTGATAGTTACATGAAGCGTGAAAATGGAAACTGTCGCAAACGTCGTTAAAGCTCCTTTCACAACTACAGTTTCCTTTGCGGGAAGTGTAGATCAAGATCGGGCCGATCTTTGATCTACACTGTCCCCTTACTTGAAACGCTTTAGACAAAAGCAAACATGAAATTGCAATTATTTTGGGCATATTTCTAAGATGAAAATGTCTGATAGGTTTCTTAGTGCCCCAAGGGTTATTCCTTTACCAGACAACAAAATTTTAGCCTTGCCCAATTGAAAGCATTTGCAGACAACAATTTCAGTGTGGCTCAGGTAGTGCAATGTTTCTTTGATAGGGTAGAAAACATTGTGGGAAAATGAGAAAATGCTGGTTACCAGCATTTTCTCCTTTTCCCACAATGTTTTCAAAGGGCTTCTTTCCCAGGGTCGTTGAAAGTCGCCATTAAGCGGTAAAAGGTTAACTAGATCTCTTCCATGCTTTCAATGGTGTTTTAGTTTTTTGACAGCAACAGGTCACTCATTTATGTGTTCCTGGGTACCAAAGTGAGAGGTAAGGCTACGTAAGGCTGAATAGTGGCTTGCCAAAGGCCATCCACATGTGACTAGCACTATCCTGTATTTGGTAAATGCTTTATTAACCCTTCACCAAAAGATCCCAGGTTTTTACAAGCCTGAGATGGTTTTAAAAAATATCATCGGAAAAGGAGAAAATGCTGGTAACATTTATTCTGTCATCCGGTGTTTTTTTAACCTTTAAAAGACAAATCCAATCATTTGAGGAATACTTAATGCTTTATTCGGGAAAAGTCTAGAATTCAGTCAGCTGGTAGAGAGGTACAGACAATCAGACAAAGAACATTTCATTCACTGATAATGATTTTGATTAGAAACATCATGATGAAAATAATGATAATGAATCGATAAAGAAGGAAAAGTGAAGAAAACATTGTAACAAAAGGAGAAAATAACTTGTTCTGACTTTTTAACATTTACTTGCTATGATCAAAGCATTCCCACCTGAGGATGAGGGTTAACCCTTAACCTGCTAAATAAAAGAAATGAAACTTTAAAGCCGATAGTAAACAAACTGAAATTTTCCTATTTCAGAGGTACTTTTGGAAGAGAGAATATCTCCTTATCGGACATTGTAAATTCAAGATCAGACTGCACTTTTGTGCAGTCTGATCTTGATCTACATTGTTCGCAAAAGGTCAGTGAGTCACGCTTAGCAGCCTAAGGGTTAAAAAGATAAACCTCATTGTCTCGGCCATTTTTAGCATGTTATCAGGTAATTAGCATTAACTTTTCTGACGAAGAACAATATCTACATGTATTAATTACAGGATCTTAGCTCTTGAAGCCCGATTAACAACTATTATTCCCTTTACAGCCAGTGAAGATTCTGATCGGACTCAAAAACACAGTCTGATCTTTGACCTACAATGGATGTCCAACAAGATCAAACACTGCAGACAAAAGCAGCCTTGATACTGCACTGTTTTAGGTCTTATTTCCAGAGTAAAAATGTGTTGGTCTATCTTGTGCTCAAAGTTTTACCATAACTCTTGGGTTACAGATAATAACTTCTAGCATTAGTCTTACAAACAGTGTAGATTAAGATAAAGCCACATTGTTTGTGCAGTCTCAGCATGGAATCAACTCATTACCTCCTGTACCACATTTACAGCAAGACTTTGACTTCATCCTTCACCAAAATGATTTGTTGTTATAACAACCCTATCGAATAGTGTCCTTGGAAACATTGTGGGAAAATGAGAAAATGCTAGTAACCAGCATGTTTTCCTTTTCCCTTTGATAGCCAATTTCTAATCACTTCAACATGAAATATGAGATTTGTCATCTGCCCATTGCTTTCACATTAACTCTTTACTAAGGGACAAAATTTAAGCATTTGAAGATGACAAAATTAAACATTTGTTCTGGATAGGTAGATAATGTGGGAAAAGAAGAAAATAGTGGTTACCAGCATTTTCTCCTTTTCACAAAATGTTTTCAAAGAACCTTTTCAACATGATCATTTTAAGTCTGGATTGTCTGTTATAGGGTTAAACATGCTGATTTCTTTTGCATCTTGTAAAATGCTAACATATCTCCTGAAGCTGATTTCCACTATACAGCAAAGACTTTTGAAAATATTCTGGCAAAATGAGAAATTGCTTGTTATGCGCAATATTTCCCATTTGTCACAACTTTTTCTCATGTATCCGTTATCAAACCTTTACTCATGTTTATTATCTACTTTTCAAATGGATGCTTTCAAAGATATTTTGTTCCAGGAAGTAATCAGTTATCTCTTTTGGTTTGGTTTGTATTGGAGTTTAACACCATTTTAACAGCTTAAGTCATATCATGGCGGTCAGTGAGCCATCCATGTATTTCCTGGCTTTCTCACACCAGCACTGACACAACTTTCTTTCCAAAGCCACTGACTACTTTTCTCACATGCATCAGAGGTTAGAGGCAAACAATAGCCGAAAAAAGAAAGTTTGCCGCAACCGGGTATCGAACCTGCAAGCTCCAGGTCACTAGTCCGATGCACTAACCACTGAGCTACCTGGCCAAACAGTTATTTCTTTACCACATTACAAAACTTAACTCTTTACCAAACGACAAAATTTTGAACTGGTTCAAATTGAAAGCGTTTGCAGATGACAAAATAAACGTGAGTCAAAAATTGAAATTTGTTTTGAGAAGGGTAAAAAATATTGTGGGAAAACGAGAAAATGCTGGTTACCAGCATTTTCTCCCTTTCCCTCAATGTTTTCAAAAGGCTTCTTATTCAGGGTCATTAAAAGTCGTGACTGTGTGGTAAAGGGTTAAGACTCTACCATATTGAAACATGCCATGCTCTGGCAAAAAAGGCTTTAATGCATTATTTTAAGCAAGTAATCACATAATTATGGATCCATAAAACCTATTTTATCTCACAACTGGCTAAATCCAAAGGTAGGGTGGTCCTTGGACATGCAGAAAATTTATCAAAAGCAAAAAGTTTTGACACAGATCAGCCTGTGTGGACTGCCCAGGCTGACCTTATTTGGTACTTTCTGGAGATGCACTAAACCCCCTTTTCACAGAGCATGAATGAATGAATGAATGTTGTTTTATGGCGCATCGACAGCTTTGGTCATTTAGCGTGCATATCTGTGTTAAAAGATCACAGAGCACGACATTATTATGCAAACATCAAATTAGATATACATGTAGTTCAATGCTGAGCCTTGTAGTGCAGTCGTTAAAATACAGGACTTGAGACCAGGGAGCTGCTGCTTTGAATCCCAGTATCAGCCAATATCTTTCTAGTTGTTGCAACAGCTTTTCTTCCTCTCACACTTCTGATCACTGTTTCGACAATAGTTATGTAGGAAAGCAGCCAGTAGCTTTGGAAGAATATTGTATGAAGCATTAGTATAAGAAATTCCTGAAAAGCATTGACTGATGCACTGGCTGCCATGATATAACTGAAGTCATACTGGAAACAGCATTTAATACCATAAAAAAAAAAATGTGGTTAAAATGATGGAATGAATGTCTTTGAAAGGGTAGAAAACATTGTGGGAAAAGAAGAAAACATTGGTAACCAGCATTTTCTCCTTTTCCCACAATGTTTTCAATAGATTTCTTCCTTAGGATCCTTCAAACAGAGGAATAATTAGCAAAGGGTTTATAAAGATGTCAGTGTGAAACAACCAAAGATTTTGCATGTTAAGAGCTGGATTGGAGTGCAGTACCTGACCTACTCCTTCAAAACAATTAAACTTTATTGCTAATTGCTTCTTCAGCTCATTTCATTTCTAACACTTTCTGTAATCTTTTTGAGTGCTCGACCTTGCCACCTGCACTATCAGATGTAACCTACTGCTGCACAAATGTAACTTTTTTTTCATCTGAAAAGTAGCGTCTAAGAAATCTTTTTGGAAAAGGAGCATTTATAACTGGTTTGTTTTCATGCTTGCAACATTGGCAATATTTGCCTTTCCTTCAACTGTTTATTGCTGTCGTATGTTGTGTCAGATTTGTGTTGTATGTTGTCTAACCCCATTTTCAACATTATTTCATTCATATCAAAACAACAAGTGCATCTATCTGTACCTTCCTAATGGGGTGGTCACATATTCACGGAGATCCGCCACGGAAGAGCTACGGTCTAATCGCTCATGGATGACTACGGAAATGTCAAATTCCGTAGTCTGCTACGATTCCAAAACGGATGCACAACGGTGTGAGTATGGATTTCATCCAATCTACCGCCAAAATGTAGGTAAAAACCCCGGGAGAGATACGAATTGTTACGGTTCGACACAGTTTCATATGGAGCGACACGAATCAGGACGATTGTACTACGGATACACTACGGTTTGCTACAGTATAAGTACAGGTTAATACGAATAAGAATGGTCCGATACGGAGTAGTAGAAATTGCCACAGGTCGATACGGACATACCACAATTTAGCATTCCGTCCACAACCTCTAGCTTGCTCACTTTCAAAATGCAACAAGTTCGGCCATGAGAGCCTCATACTGGCCATGAAGGGGTCTTCGTAAATGCCAATCTCTAGTCCACCATCTCCTCTGTCTTCTATTACCTGATTACCATATTATAATCATTAACCCATTACCAGTTAACAAATTTTGGCCTCCTCCAAATTGAAAGCATCTGCAGACAACAACTGTGAATTTGGTACAAATGAGCTTTAGTTCTACAATAAGGTAGAAAACATTGTGGGAAATGGAGAAATTGCTCATTTTGAACAATTTCTCGATTTCCTACAATATTTTCTTAAGTTGCCTGTTGCAGACCCATAAAAACAAGGGATTGAATGGGAAAGGGCTCATGTAAAATACTGATCAATAACGTTTCTCTTCTTTTAATAAAATCTGCTGTATTTTACAATTACACTAATTAAAGTGCTTGTTTATTATAATATCACCCATATTCAGTGTTCAATCTAGCTTTGCCTGTAAGGGGGCCAATCGAGCCCACAGACTTCGAAATAGGGGGCCATTTTGAAAAACTGGGGGCCGCACATAAAAAATCATACTTTGTTACCGTAATGTTAACCTTTTTCTTTAACAAGTGTTGCCTTTTTATTATTTAACAAGTATACTCTCATTCATTAATTGAATACCATGCTAATAAAACTGCAACTATGCATAAATTATCATTGATACTGACGCAACCTTGTTTCTACCATTAATTTAATTCTTAAGAAAAGAAAATGATGAAATATATCTGTCAATGATAGACTTTTGAAAATTCTGATATTCCGTCACAGGGGATTTAACTTTCCTGAAAATCTGGGGGTAAGATTTCATATTAGAGGGTATGACAGTGATGGTCCCCAACCAGAGGTAAAGCATTCCATGTTGATAATTTGCCGCAAAAAAGTCTTTAATATGAAGAAATTTATGTAAATCTGCTGCTTAAAGTCATTAAAAGTCCGAAAAGGCAGTCTGAAGTGACTCGGATCGGACACTGTCAAAGAAACATTTTGTTGTGTCATGGGTTTCCATGTTTTTTGCGCCGATCGATGTTTCATGTCTGTTAATTTCCGGATAGGTATTTCCACATGATTTGGCATGAATTTGTCAATAAGGATAACAAGTAACTTCAAAACCTGTCATTTTACACAAGATAAGTGGATAATGGCCTTTTTTGTCCATGTATTTCCTTACGTGAGGTCTCGTGTAAAAGCAATATTTATTATCTGAATTTGAATTCTATAACATGATTTACGCAATAATTTGTGCAACTGGAACACTGGCTATTTGCCCGAATTAGTCTCAACAGTGAGACACTACAGTGATTTTTTTCATAATTGGACATTTATTGTGCACCGTACCATAGGCGGCCAGTCAAAAAGTAATATCGCCTTTGGGGACAATTATCTGTACTATGGCCCGAATATGCTTTCTGAAGTAATATTTTAAACAGTTTTTGCCTTTTTTTTTTGCCCCACTAAGGCTTCCAAAATTCTCAGAAAATCGCTTCATTACGATATTGAATGATCAGCTGAAACTCAAAGAATCGTATGATCAGCAGAAACTCAAAGAATCGTAACCTCTGGTACCCATTATTCTGCCGAAAGTGTCCGATGCCAAGATCGATAACAGTCTATCCGTCAGGTTATCGATAAATTCTCACTAGAAAGCTCAGCGTTATGTTTATTGAGCAGAAAAAAGGAGAAACAGACGAAATAACATGGAATAGCAATTTTACAATTGAGTGCGACCGACGGGCCCGAGGTTGGCTTAGAATTGCGCCATCTGGGACTTTAGGGGGCCTATGGCGCAATGGCGCCCTCTAGATTGAACACTGCCTATTGAAAGGGCCAGCCTCCTGGGCTTATGAGACACCTCATTCTCTGTGCACCTTTACTCCCAATTCCTATCCTTAACCAGGCGGGCAGGCAATCAGTAACCATACATTTAACTAGCTGGCTGTTCACCAATCAGCCATATCAGAACAAGCTCCTGGCGGGGCTTGAACCTTCGACCTCCCGTTCCGTTGGTGGATGCCTGAACCACTACAAAAGGAGACAGTTTTATGTACTAGTATTATTTGATCTTTTTACCTGCATCTTTGGCATCGATGTTTGGATAGAATGTCACATTATAAGACTGATGTTTATTCAATTTCGTACAATGTTTTGTAAAATATGTAACCTTAAATGTAAAGGTATTACTAATAGTATGATATTAATAAAATTATTACCTCTATGTATGTCATCAAGCAGCATGACCAAAGCCTTGGCATTTTGTGCCATATCCAATTGCAGCCAATTAATTGCAAACATCATTTGTTGATGATTCATGATTGACAAACTCAACAACTGAACACAAATACATCGTGTCCTACAAAGAGGGAGTATTTATACCCTTGTTGAAGAACATGATACTGAATTTATCCTACCAAACAGTAGTGGTCCCTACAATTTCATACTGTGTCATGTTGCAACGTAGTAAACCGTAAAAGACCGTGCGAATCCCTGCCTCTCCGTAGTACAACGTATTAAGATCGTGACTTTCCGTGACAAATCCGTATCATAACCGTAGCTAATACGTAGTATAACCATACTAATATGTGGTTCTCTGTATCAAATCCTTGACAAATTTTGGGCTTCCGAATAAGTACAGACTGATACGGTTTTCATACGGACCAGAATGTATCAGTACGGTCTAATATGGACTAGTAAGGATACGCTACGGTTGTTTGATCCATAGCGATTTTTTGTGCATGTTCAAAAATTGTCAAGGATCGCTACAGATATACAAGGACTACTACGAATGACTACGGTTACAATACGGAGAGCTACTGACCAGTACAAGCAGTTACAGACGTTGCCAGAATGAATCCATAGCTCTTCCGTGGCTGTCTTCCGTGAAAATGTGACCAGGGTTTACCAGTAATTTGCACAATGTACTTCATCAGCCATTGCCTGCTTTCCTATATAACCATTATGAAAGCAATGTTCAGCAATGAGAGAGAGATGAATCCTGTAACAATAACTATCATCAATCCTTGGAAAGAAGTTAACCAAGCTGGGGATTCGAAGCAGCGACCCCCATAGTTTCAAGTCCTGTATACTGACTGTGCTACCAGGCTCAACTGTGATAGATTTAGTAGGTCCAAAATCAGCCTGTACAGAAATGGGCTACATTTACCTCTTTCAATGCCCAATATTTATGGGCCATGCTCTGGCAAAAGGAGGCTTAATGCATCTCCACGATCCATTATACCAAGCAAGTCATAACATAATTATGGATCCATAAAATCCATTTTATTTAACCATCGACTGAATCATGAGGTACACTGGTCCTTTGACAAGCAGAAAATTTACCAAAAGCAAAAAGTTTCGGCCAAATCAGCCTGCGCAGGCTGACCAGGGTCGATACTCTTTGCAGATGCATTAACTCTTTACCACACAATCCCGACTTTTAACGACCCTGAGAAAGAAGCCTTTTGAAAACATTGTGGGAAAAGGAGAAAATGCTGGTAACCAGCATTTTCTCCTATTCCCACAATGTTTTCTACTCTTCCGAAAACAAATTTTAATTTTCAAATCACATTTATTTTGTCGCCTGCAAATGCTTTCAATTTGGACAGGTCTAAAATTTTGTCGTTTGGTAAAGAGTTAAACCCCCTTTTCACAGAGTATGGCTCAATTATCAGCTGGCTTTACATGGCCGAAAATATAGTCTAATGATATTCAGAAAAAGATCTTTCTATCTTACAGACTTGGCTAAACAAGCAGACGATATAGAATAAAATTCAAGATCCGACTGCACAATCTGTGAAGTCTGATCTTGATTTATGCTGTCCGCAAGAAACCCTTTTTAGGCCTTTGGCCCTAAAAAAATTAGGCAACATAAGGTGCTTTTGCTAATAGTGTAGATCAAGATCAGGTTGCAGGGAGCATAATGGTCAAATCTTCTGCCTGATACTTGGCCAGATATTTTGGCTAAGGCAGCTCTCACACTGCAATATTTTTTATCCACTTTATTATCTAAAAGCTTTGTTTTCCATTCTCCAAGGAGACTAAGGCTTAAGATAAGCTTAACAAAAGACAAATTTTTAAAACTGTTCAATTTGAAAGCATATGCAGATGACAAGTATAATGTGGTTCAAAAGATGGATTTGTCTTTGAAAGGGTAGAAAACATTGTGGGAAAAGAATACCAACATTTTCTTCATTTCCCATGTTTTGAAATGTCTGTTTTCTTCTTAGGGTCATTAAAACTTGCACATTGTGTGGTACAGGCCTAATCCTTTACTGCACAATGTCGACTTTTAACGACCTTGAGACAGAAGCCTTTTGAGAACATTGTGGGAAAAGGAGAAAATGCTGGTAACCAGCATTTTCTCCTTTTCCCACAAATTTTTTACCCTATAAAAAAAAAAATTGCACCATTTGAGCCACACCGAAATTGTCGTCTGCAAATGCTTACAATTTGGACAAGGCTAAAAGACTGTCGTCTGGTAAAGAGTTAACCCTAATTACTGCGCTAAATTAACCCAACAGATATTCTCCATCTACAAATATGACCCAAACAAGTATGATTTCAAGGCTGCTTTTATCTATACTGTCTCAGCAAAGCAGATAATGTAAATCAAAGATTGCACTACATTGTATGTGCATTCTGATCTTGATCTACACCGACAAGTTGTGAACAAGGTTCTAGGGGTTAGTAGGTGAAGTGAGCCATACTTCTTTTTTGCACCAGTAAACACTTCTGTGCATTCCAGTATTATTAATTTTCAAGTGGAAATATGAAGTATATCATCCGGTATAGTGATTTTCTGTGAGTTATTTCGGCAAGTTATTGCTTGGTTGTACAACTTACTGTAGTTAAAGGGACAAATGCAGTTTTTTGAATCACACCTTTTAAAAGTATGGAAATTATTGTGAAGATGACAAATTGCCATTATGTGGTTTGTCCATATTAGTATTAGCAGAAAAATGGATGTGAAAATCAGGTAAAAAGTAAACAAAAGATAGAGCAACCTGGTAACTTTTGACCTACTTTTACAATTCATTTTTTGCCAGCAGCTAACACTTGGAACTACTATACAACAACAGAGCATCACTTTCACAACACTTTCCAACAACTTTGAAAATGTTACTGTAAAATTTTGAATTATCAACATGAAGTAAGATTTGACAGATAAATGCATGAGAAAAAATTGTGGCAAAAAGAGAAATTACTTTTTATGAACAATTTCCCCTTTTGCCACAATGTTTTCAAAGGCAGTTGGCTGCAAGACTTAAAGTCCCCGGGACTTAACTCTTTACCACACAATCCTGACTTTTAACGACCCTGAGAAAGAGGCCTTTGGAAAACATTATGGGAAAAGGAGAAAATGCTGGTGACCAGCATTTTCTCCTTTTCCCACAATCTTTTCTACCCTTCCCAAACCCAATTTCAATTTTTCAGTCACATTTATTTTGTTGTCTGCAAATGCTTTCAATTTGGACCAGTCTAAAATTTTCTTGTGTGGTAAAGAGTTAACGAGTTAAACTCTTTCCAAACAACAAAATATTTTAGACTTATCTGAACTGGTAGCATTTGCAGGTGACAAATTGGATCTGTCTCAAATGATGTGATTTCTCTATGACAGGGCTGAAAACATTCTGGAAAAAGGAAGCATTGGTAAACCAGCATTTTCTCCTATGCTCACAATGTTTTCAGAGGCCTTCTCTATCTGGGCCATTAAAACTTGGGGTTGTGTGGTAAACGCTTAACTCTTTACCAAACAACAAAATTTTTGACTTGTCAAAATTGAAAGCATTTGCAGACGACAAAATAAACGCGACTCAAAAATTGAAACTTGATTTTGGAAGAGTAGAAAATATTGTGGGAAAAGGAGAAAATGCTGGTTACCAGCATTTTCTCCTTTTCCAAAAATGTTTTCAGAAGGCTTCTTTCTCTGGGTCGTTAAAACCAGGGATTGTTCTGTAAAGGGGTTAAGGGCCCATTCCAACAACATGTAACATGTGGCCCAATTTATGAAACATGAAATCTGACACTGACTGGCGTGTGCCCTTTATCTTTATGCCCCTTGTTCGCCAAGTGCCTTCAATTTAGTTTCACTTGAAGTGCAAAGGTGAAGTGAGCCTTTTGATTATGTCCAGCTGTGAAGACAAGTGGGGCCTTAATGGTACCCCTAATGGGGGACCCAACTGTTTTGTTCTTTGATCCCTTTGTAACATGTAGATGCACTGTAAGGCACATAGTGCAAATGAAAGACATTCTACAAACACTCTGAGAAATGAAGAACTAGTGGTTAGCAATTTTTAATCCAACAAGTTTTCAAAGGATTGCAATGATGCAGTATTAATGCATTGCATGCATTTTAACCTTTTACCAAACTGTCGAGCAAATTAAGACCATGATACTGACAGCTTATGAAAATAATGTGGAGAAAGGTAGAAGGTAAAAGTGATTCCAATTCTATACATAATATAAGGACCAAAAATTTAGCTATGTTTACTGATGTATTAATATCTTTTTCTTTAATTTACCTGTCTGTAAGTAAAAGGTATATCTCCTGTTAAGACAAATCAATGACTTTCTTGAGAAAACCTTCGAAAATCTTGTGGCAAAATGGAATATTTATTGTTAAGGCAAATTTTTGTATCATGCTTGACCTTGGATGCCTGTATTAACCCTTTACCACACAATCTTGAATTTTAAAGACCCATAGCAATAAGGTTTTAGAAAACAATGTGGGAAAAGGAGAAAATGCTGGTAACCTTTTTCCACAATGTTTTCTAATCTTTCACAGACAATGGCATGATTTGAGTCACATTCAGTTTGTCTTTCTACAAATGTGTTCAATTTCAACAATTCTGAAATTTTGTTGTGTGGTAAAGACTTAAACCTTTTCATGCATTAATCTTTATTTCTTTGAACTCCCAAGTTAGCTTCAATGTCATGAACCTTAAAATAATAGCAAATGGGGGAAAAACAGGTAATTGGTCCTTAATGAGTTAGTGTCTTTTTTATAATTAATGGACAATTGATAAGAAACAGGGTGGTTGTGTTCTGGTACTTGGGTTTTTACTCATCCATATCAAAGCTCTTGTCAGTTATCTTTGCTCACTCTTCATTTTTGACACTTTCCATTTGGCTCCATTGTAATACATTACCCCCTTTTTTGGACGACTTTTTGCATGCATCTTGCAGCAAACCAATACTGGAAAAACATTGGGGTAAAAGAAGTTGCTGACAAAGAGTCAATTTCCCCTTGTGCTACAATGCTTTTCACTTGTATCCATGTAATGAACCTCAGTTACAAAAAGTTTTCATTATTGTCTGATGCAAATTAACTTAATTTGCTACAAAAGTAAAGAGAAGAAAAAATGGAAGTTTTATAGTATGCACTTAAAATATACATGTATAAGCTTTAACCCTTTACCAAACAATCCAGAGATGGAATGAGCCAATAAAAAAAAATTGAAAATATTGGGGAAAAGGAGAAAATGCTGGTAAACAGCATTTTCTCCATTTCACAGAATATTTTCTACTCTAGTAGAGTTGAAACCCATCAATTGAGGCACTTTCAATGTGTCTGCAAATATTTTCAATTGGTATGAATCTACAATTTTGCTGTTTAGTATAGAGTCAAACTGTGAATGGTCCAGTTGATATGTTTACTTACAGAGACAGATGAAAACCATAGAAAAAGGAATTTGATTTCAATTTATTTAACAATAAATAAAATAATCATTCAGTATGTTTTAGTTGTTGGGTCAGGTCACACAAAAAGTTTTTTTTTTTACCTGTATTTTTTGTTTGATGTAAGGCATACTGGTAATACAAACTATTTCCCCAGCCATATCTTGTCTGACTGCCTTCAGAGGTCGAAGGTTAGAATTTCTCCTCTGATCTTTGCAAACTTTATGATAAAGCAGTTATAACAAACACACCACCATTGAAGAACTTTATGATACACTTTTTGGTGACCTTGACATTACAAGATGGATATCAAACAAATTGAAAGTAGGAATGCATTACTTAAATTTCTACCTCCTGAAACAAACTTGAACCAGGAGACTTTGAAAATCATCTTTCCGTATCAAGATTCATATTTACCAACCATTGTAAAGCCTTTACCACACAATCCTGTGTTTAATCTGCCATAAGAAAGACGGCTTTTGAAAATATGGTGGAAAAGGAGAAAATTCTGGTAACTAGTATTTTCTCCTTTTTTCACCATGTTTTCTATTCATCAAGGGCCAAATCCTATCAATTTAATCACAAATAATTTCTTGTCTGCAACTGCTTTCGATTTGGACAAGTCTAGAGTATTATCGCGTAGTAAAGAGCATTCTCAGTCTCATTCACAAGAAGTTTCTAGATTTCAAAAGTAAGGAAACTTCTGATTGGCTAAACCATATGGTTTGGCTGACCCAAAGGTTTTAGGCAATCAGAAATTGCTTGTCTTTCTAAATCTGGAATAAGCCTGGAAATGCAATTTAGAAGGGTTGGTGAGAATGGTTCCTAGATAATCAACTTGGACTAAGATATAATACACTACAGAGGCATAGCCAGGAATGTAGCAAACATGAAGCCCATGTCCAAGGCCTGGGCCAAGCTCTCACATATTTGGCTGTTTTGTTCACCCATTTTACTCCCAAAACGGCATACTTGCAAAAATTGATGTTGAAGCTAGTGCTTCAAGGCTTTGGACTAACTGCTCACCCTGCCCAATTGTATGTAAAAACATTATATCATATAAAGCAATTTCTCTTTTTTCTGCATTTTTTTAAATGGTATGCAGCATGATGTAAAAATCATCTGTGATAAGTATAAATGTGTTAAATAAAGCTTATGCTCCTTTGGCTTTAACCTCAAAGAAAAATCTACCTTTGTGACAAATAGCCTTGTAGAGCACAAAATATAAATCACAGTGATTTGTTTGTTATATATGTCAATGTTGATCTAAGAACTGAATGCATGTTAGTGCAGTCTGACCTAAAGCTTAACTTGCCTCAAGAGGAAATATAGTTGTAATAGATTATATCTGGCATAATATTGCTGCAATGGGGGCCATTCTTGTAAATTAAATTGTCTCCCTTGCCAGATAAAGACTAAAGGTAACCAAATAACAGATTGGTCCTTTTACCTGTATTCCTTTGTTTTTATCCTTGTTTCCCTTGGGGATGTTGCGATAAATATAATAATGATTTATGATATATGTGTAAGGTCCCAGTATAATTCAAATCAAATTCTGTTCTTAATCAACGAAAACTACATATATATCAATTTGCAAAACAATCTAACTAGATTTACTTGAACTATCATCTCCAGAACAGCTGTTCAGTGCAAGAAAATCAAGGATAAAATCCAAGTAATCCCCTTATCAGGACCAATGTAGTACTGGAGAAGAATCAAGGGAAATAACTGAAGAATGATCCTCATTTATAATATAATATTTGCACCAATCAAAATGCTCAGTATACATGACTTCCAGTATAATTTGTATTGTTAGAAAAAGGCGGGATGAAACTGAAAGGCAAACATGGATGACCTGTTAAAGCTGTGGGTGGGATGACCTCAAAATGGTAACGGTACATCTGGCCAGCTACACCTTTAATCATGGTCAGTTAAATGGTCATTATGGACTCTTTGATGTCTGGTCAAGGTGATGACCATGGCAGATGGCTTCATCTTCACGGGCTCACTTCTTCATGCATCAGCATCTATCAACTTTTCACTAAACAATCCTGAGTTTTAACTGCCCTGAGGTAGAAAGCTTTTGAAAAACATTGTGGGGAAAAGGAGCATTTTTTTCCTCTTCCCAAATGTTTTCCACCTTTTCAAAGACAAGCTCCATTACTTGAGCCATATTTGTCATCTACAAGTGCTTTCGATTTAGACAAGTTTAAATTTTTCTCATTTGGTGAAATAGAGCTAACCCTAACAGTGCCGAATAAACCCAGCATTCATACTCGGTGTAGAAATAAGACACAAATAATCACAATTTCATGGTTCCTCGGTCTAAAGTGTTCCAGCAGAGCGGACAGTATAGATCAAAGATCAGGCTGCACTTTTTGTGCAGCCTGATCTTGATCTATACTGGCCGTAAAGGCAACTATAGTCGTGAAAGGTGCTTTAATGGTTAATTAATATTACCCGTAATTTCTTTACTTTCCACAGCAGAAGACTGAGACTAACTATTGGTAAAATTAAAAGAAAAAGTCCAATCATCCCAATTTCAAAGCAACACTAGCTAGAATATTTCTAAAAGTATTAGACAGCAAACGAAATGCTTGTATGTTTGTATGTGTTAAACACTATTTTCAACATTATTCCAGTTATATCACAGCAGCCAGACTGTACCAGTCCTATCCATATTTTGCTGGAGTTTCCTTTACCAGTACCAACTGCAAAATAATCTTTCCAATCTACTGGCTGCTTTCTCTCAAAAACATTGTTCAGATTGAAATTGACCAAGCTGGGTAGTTGAACCAGCCCCCACCCCTTCCCCACCTCTCTGGCTTCAAGCCCTGTACAATACCAACTGAGCTACCAGGCCTGACACAAACAACATGCAGTTGGATTTTGATATTCACTGCTGATAAAAGTACCCAATGTCCTTGGCATTATAAGATTTAAACTAGCATAATTTAAGCGTGGGAAAAAATATGTTTAAAGGGTCTTTAGATAATTGACTAACAGACCTTATCGAAAAGCTATATACTTTATACATTGTAATGAGGACCAACGTTCATGAATTACCATATTTAGTAGTATTTTTACCATAACTCTGATAATTAGCCTTTAAAGATGTGCATCTCAATACAGACAAAAACAAGACCAAGTTCAATGCGTCATGCTTCGTGGATGCAGCATGTCCTATTTTGCTTGTCATTGCCTATTTTACGCTTAACTCTTTATAAGATAACAGAATTTTTGGTACAACAAAATACAAAGCATCTGTAGACAACAAATCGATTGTTGCTTTAAAAACCTGTAGAGCTATGGCTAGACTGGTCTTGAACAGGGGGCCACCAAGGCCTCTTGATTGTGCTTGGTCTTCTAATAGTTGACATCATTTTCTTTCGCTGATTATTACCTTTATTCAACTTTTATCCCTTTAACAGATTATAAAACTGGAACAGAGAATTGGTCTCTCTGTGAAAAGATTTTACCTGTTTGATATGTTAGATTATTGATAGATTCAAAGGAATTCTTCAGAAGGGCCTTTGCCTTTCAACATTAATTCTTCACTGAAACCTCTTTGTGAAGACCTTATACAGTCTGACTGTTTGAACCAAGAAATACTCACCTTTTATATAAAGCAGGATAATGTAAAAAGTTGCAAATGAAGTAAACCAATTGATAACACCTGAAGGAACCAAAACATTCACAAGAGAACAGTTCTGTTTACCTGGTCTGTCCAAGGTAAATTACATGATATTTAATTGACAGATTAATCCTTCTTTGGACAAACTGAATCCAAATTTATCTCACCACTGACCCGTTAAACAAGGGCATTGTCAAACATGGGTTGTGATTAAAGAACAGGTCAAAGGCGGTAAATATCCCAGACAATAATTTGTCAGATTAAATCGTACAGATTTAACAGATCTTCTGGTAGATATCTAGACATTATCTGAACTGATCAAATGATTAGAATAGTTGATATCTTGGTGGTGACGATTAAACTCTGGCACAGAACATGGGAATCATGGGCCTTAATCTTTATCCTAAATTTAGAAAACTGTTTTCATGGATTCTTAACTCTTTAGCAACAACAAACTATTGAAAAAGTTTGCAGACAACAAATTAAATGTTGCTAAAATTATGGAATTTTTCTGTAAAATGGTAGAAAACATTTTAGGAAACAGAGAAAATGCAGTTTATCAGCATTTTCTATTTCTCCTTCTTTCTAAGGGTTATTAAAACCCGTGATTCAGCGGCGATGGGTTAGAAGCATTAGAATGGCCAGGAGAAATCTTAAAAAATAAAAACTGTTGTTTTTACCAACTAATATGAAATCTTATAGTCTGCTACCAGTTAAAAGTCATTGCAACAGTATAATTCTTTTTGAAACTAAGAAAAGACTCATGGATTTGTGCGGATAAGATTTAACAAGTAAATCTTTGGAGACCTCTAGAATAGTTTTCAGGTTTTGAAAACATTGTGATATGAGGAGAAATACCCATAACAAAAAATTGGTCACTTTATTAATAATATTTGCTTAAATCTGACTTCTATTTCTTTGAGAGTGATTTTCCTTCAAAGTCCTTCTTCTTCAGGGTTGTTAATCCTTAGGCTGCTAAGCGCGACTCACTGACCTTTAACGGACAGCGTAGATCAAGATCAGACTGCACAGAACATGCAGTCTGATTTTGTATCTACACTGTCCGATAAGGAGATATCTTTCCTCAAAAAAATACCTTTGGGAAATTTTGGGTTTTTACTATCAGCTTGAAAGTTTAATTTTTTCTTTTTATCTAGCAGGATAAGGCTTAAAACTCAGGATTGTGTGGTATACGGTTAAAAGGGTAGAAAACATCATGGGCAAAGGAGAAAATGCTGCTAAATAGCATTTTCTCCTTTAACCACAATGTTTTAAAAATTTTTATTTCTCAGGCTTGTTTACACTCTGGGTCGTTTGGCGAAGGGTTACAGGATTGCATGTGAGGGGGGCAATCAGACTACCCCATGTCGTGAATTGTCAATCTGCCACATGCAACGATCCAAAAAGTTGGCTTTAGTTCAGCTATTTTGACAGTGGATCTACCTTTAAAGTACTGGAGATGTCTTCAGTCATCTTCGTTGACACTGTAGATCAAGATCAGACTGCATATTCTTCTGCAGAGAGTATGCCATCTCATCTGAAATCTACAACTCCTAGTATTTTGTCAGATATCCTGAGAAAACAGCCCCTGATCCTTTACCAAATGATGGAAAAATTCAGAATGGGTTCAAATACAAAGCATTTGCAGACTAAAAAAATTAAATGTGACTTAAATGAATGGACTTGAAAAAAGAAGGGAAGAAAACATTGTGGGAGAAGAAGAAAATGCTGATTACCAGCATTTTCTTCTTTTCCCATGTTGTCATGAGCCTTTTTCTCAGGGTTTTTAAAACTGTAGATCATGTGGTAAAGTTAGTTACCCCTTTACTAAATGATTCCATGTTTTACCTACACTGAAGGAGAAAGCTTCTGAAATCATTCAGGGAAAAAGAGAAAATGCTGGTAACCAGCATTTCCTCATTTTCCCATAATGTTTCCAACCTGTCTCAAAGAAAAACAAGCAATTTCATTGAAATGATATCCCCCGTCGAAAAATTTACTTGACCGCGTAACTTAAAATCGCTCCCAGTTGGCCATTTTTCATCGAATCAAAAACAAAAAAAGTGTCTTGGCGGAATGGGTTATTGTACACATGTATAAAGTTTCACGAAATTCCATCCAATGGTATTGGAGATAATCTCCCAGACGGACACACGGACGGACGGAAGGACAACGCTAAAACTATATCCCTCCGCCTTTGGCAGGGGATAATAACATTACCTGAGCAACATGTTATTTGTATTCTGTGAATGCATTTAAAATTGTTGAGTCTAAACATTTCTGGTCTTGTGGATAATATATTGGAGGAAAAGAAAGCTGTAATTTTCTTTTTTTTTCCCATCATGTATCAAAAGTCCTTTGCCTTGTGGTCATTGAAACATTGGATTGTTTGGAAATTTAGTGATGCCTCAGGTATAGAGGATATTAATTTTGTTTTTTTCGGTGAAAGATCGAAATTTATTTCATCGAATGAACATCATTGGTAATACGACACGATGGTGTTCACGAGATGAAATAAATTTCGATCTTTCACCGAAAAAAACAAATATTCTATTTATTTCATGCTTTTAACCCTTTCTGGGAGGAATTTTATCAAAATCCAGTACAGTCTTTTCAATTATTCCCCATGGCGTATCCCCTCCGCATAGCAACGCATTACAATATTACGTTAAGCGCGAGAAATGTAAGGTAAATGACGTCATATTTCCATCTGGTTGTGAGTCACACGCATTTTACGTAGGTAACTAGAATATAAAAATCGGTACTTACACTGGTCGTACCCATGGAATATCGAAAAATATTTTCACTGCTATTTCTCGATATCCTACCGGAAAGCATGAAATAAATACATATAATAAATTATTTCAGTTTGTGATATAGTAGCCCTGTTTTTTGGAAATGTCTAAGCTGTTTATAAAAACTATATGAGAATCACGTAAATGGTGTGCAGTACAAATCCAAGATAAGTCTGCACATTGTAAAATCTGATCTTTCTCTACACTGTTTGCAACATTAACACTATTTGCAACATTAACACTATTTACTATCACGTAAATAGTGTGCAGTACAAATCCAAGATAAGTCTGCACATTGTAAAATCTGATCTTTCTCTACACTGTTTGCAACATTACGCTTTATAGCATTCTGCTTGCTGCCAGTCACTAAAGTCTATAAAACTAGCCTTTTCCTGAATGGGAGTATATGTGTGCACATAAAAGACATCGGAATTTAATAGAAAAAATGAAAATCAAAGTACTGATGATACTATTAGTCACCCCCCCCAAAAAAAACCCCCAGAGCAATAATGGTTTGCAGCTCATACATACAGTGAGCTGGCACTGACCTATCTGTTTACTTCATTGTGGGCTGAATACTAAATGTTGACATGTTCGCTGCCTAAAGAGAGACAAACTGGCTGAAAAAAAGCGTAAATGCTTTTGTGAATTCTGCTGGCATGTAAATAAAATTGCAATGCAATCCATCTGTTAATAATCCTAATAGCACATTTACATACGGCAATGAATTTTCTTCCTGTAAATGGAGCCTAACTTTGTCTTCCAGTAAAGAGTTAAAAAATATTTCATCTATGACCAATTGCATGCAACTGTTTTGAGTGACATTGTTTTCATTCCAAAAAAGTACAGAATGATGGAAGAAATCCAAAATTATATCAAATTTGACATGAACAGTTCATAAACTGTCACGCAATGTAAGAAATCCACTGCATTCCAAACTAACGTCACAAGGTAGTACCAAATTTATTTTAGTTACCCTAACTGATTCTTGAAGGTGTTTTTGGCTTATATTTTTGTTCAAAGATGAAACAGACACTTGCAGTCAAGGAATAAGACTCTAATACTTGCAATTTCAAGGTTGTTTTTATCCAGAATGTCTTAGCCATATATTTTTGTGCAGATCTGAAATCAGGACAGTATAGACCTGATTTTGATCAACATTAATTACAAAATTACCTTTATATGTGACAGGCACTGAAGGGTTAACATAAATTTTGACTCTTTACCATATAATCCCGAGTTTAAACGACCCTTTGGAAGAAAGCTTCTGAAAACATTGTAACCAGCATTTTCTCCTTTTCCAACAATGTTTTCTACCCTATCAAAGACAAATGCCTCATTTGGGCCACATTTAATTTGTCATCTGTTATTACTTTCAATTTGGACCAGTCTAAAATTTTGTTGTTTGTTAAAGAGTTAACTTTTTCATTACTGAATAAATAAACAGCATTTTCTCAATGGCTACAAATACAGTCCCACTTCAAGATCAACAGACAGTTCGTTCGTAACATAGTATAACTCAGTGGACAGTGTAGATCAGAGATCAGACTGCATGTTCTGTGCAGTCTGATCTTGATCTACACTGTCCACTAAAGCTTCTGGTGTTGTCTTTGGTATGGAAAGAGTTTTAAACTGGAACAGAAATGGAAAGCAAGTAGAGTATTGGGTTGTTACCAGAAGATACTATCTGATCCGAGATTTCTACAGTAGGTGTGGATTGTCTTCAAATATTCATGTCTGTTTGTTTCTTGAAGCGGCCCTTGAATTGTTGTTTCATTACAGGAAAATTGAATTTCCAAAATTAATTTGCTTTCGCCTTAAAGTGGTGTTTGGAAAAACATTTTAGCGGAAGGATTCATTATATTGTCGCATAATTGCCTGAAGCTGGTTCAGTATAATTGTGTCAACAATCGGTAATCAATATAGTCTGTTTTTTCTGCAATGTGGGTTGTTGGGTTTAACTCCTTACCACACAATCCTGAGTTTTAACAACGGTAAAACAATAAGCCTTTTCTTCCTTCCCCACAATGTTTTCTACCCTATCAAGGTCAAATTTCTTCATTTGAGCCACATTTAATTTGTCGTCTGCAAATGCTTTAAATTTGGACCAGTCTAAAATTTTGTCATTTGGTAAAGAGTTAACTCTTTACCATATAAGAGAATTTTAAACTAGTCTACCTTGAAAGCACTTAAGAGCCCAGCTCCAGTAGCTCAGTCAGTAGCCTACTGGACTTGAGAACAGGGGGGTCACTGGTTTGATCCCCAGCTTTGCCAATTTCTGTCCAAATATTGATGATAGTCATTGTGACAGGATTCATTCCTCTCTCCCCACTGACCATTGTTTTGATGATGGTTATGTGGGAAACCAGCCAGTGGCTTGGAAACAATATTGTATGGAGTACTGGTAAAAGAAACTCTTGAAAAGAATAATAGGTGCACTGACTGCTGCAATGTAACTGAAATATTGTTGAAAATGGCATTAAACACCATACAATCAATCAGTCATTGAAAGTACTTACAGATGATAAACTAAATATGGCTCAAATAATGAAATATGTCTGTAAAAAAGATAGATGCGTTGTGGGAAAAGGAGAAAATGCTGGTCAGCAGCATTTTCTCTTTTTGCCATGATGTTTTCAAAAGTCGCCTGTCTTTGGTCTTTAAAACTCGGGTAAAATGTTAACCTCAGCCTCCTGTCCATGAAACCTTCAAGATTTTCTTCCTTTCTTCTTGCCAAATTGAGAACATGGTGTGCCTTTCCCTTTTTATTTCTCTTTGATCCAATTCTTTACCAGATGACAAAATTTTAGACTTGTCTTACTTGAAAGCAGTGTAACTTACAAATGAAACATGGCTTAAAAGGGTAGAAAAATATTATGTGAATAGGAGAAATTGCTGTTATCAGCAGTTGTCCTTTTCCCAAAGTGTTTTCAATAATCTTTTTCCACAGGGTCACTTAAACACAATTTGTTTCATAAAGGGTTAAATTGAGATATAGGCAGATTATTCATTACTATCATAAGCTTCTGTCTATAATTTTATACAGTACTTAAAACACAAATATGGAGAGTTTTCAGCTGCAAACCCAGAGATTAGTCAACAGGCTGTATGCAAATTGTCCAAGTGCAGAATGACAGAGGTTCTGTTGCCCCACCTCCTGTTTTTTTACCTGACAGGTAACAGTCTAGCAACAAAGAAAACATCTCAAGGATCATGATCTTTATCACTTGAGTCTGCAAGCTTTTATTGCACAAGAATCATCTAATATTCTATACAAGAGCCACTGATAAGACTGTATGCTAATCTGCTCATTTGCATACAGATGATGTCACACAGGTGTGATTGGTTGAAGTGGTAAGCGGGAATTTCTCATTTTACGGTGTTTGATAATAAGGCTATACCTGATATTTAACTTTTCCAATGTCAAATTTTGTGACAAATCCCATAATTTGTCCATAAATGGTCATTATAAATATCAGTCTTTTTTGTGTATTCTCCTTATTTTTGTACGAGTCTATTGGCCACCTAGCTTGCAACTAAGCAATGACTTTTCTTACCTTGCAAGCCTGATAGCTCAGTTGGTAACATGGCTTGACAGCAGGTGGTTGCTGGTTTGAATACACATTTCCCCCTTTTTCCTTCCAAATAGCGATGAAAGTCATTGCAACAGGATTTATTCCTCTATCAACATTGGTCATTTATTTAACAATGGTTGGTAAAGCAGCCAGTGGCTTTGAAAGAATTTTATGTGAAACAGTGGTAAATAATGCACTAAACAGTGCTATACACCACAAAAAACAACAAAACATCAAAGCAGACTACCTTAAAAAACACTGTGGGAAAAGGAGAATTTGAGAACTTGTTTATAAAAGAAATTCATCCCCTTGCATCTATTTTTCAAATGTAGTCACATATCAAATCTTAATTCATGTAGATTATATTTTACACAGAACAGTTTTTAAAGTACAAGTGTGCAAATTTATTTCTAAGGTAAGGAGTTGAACGACACTGCAAGATATTTCAGGATTACGTAACATATTGGTTGACTATTAAAGTTGACAGTGCGACAGCCTACAGCATTTCACGTCTCCCCAGTTTTAGCCCTTTACTCTATACCAGGTGAAAGAAGAAGTTTGGACCTTTCAAAACAAAAGCAGTTGCAGGCAGCATTAACTTTTTACCATACGACAAAATTTTTGGCTGGTCCAAATTGAAAGCATTTGCAGATGACAAAATAAATGTGACTCAAAAATGGAAATTTGCTATGGAAAGGGTAGAAAACATTGTGGGAAAAGGAGAAAATGCTGGTTACCAGCATTTTCTCCTTTTCCCACAATGTTTTCAAAGGCCTCTTTCTCAGGGTCGTTAAAAGTCCGGACTGTGTGGTAAAGCATTAAGTCTAGCTCAAATGACAGGAAATTCTTTTGCAAAATGTTTGTGCTTTCCAAAACTTTCTCTTGCCTCCCATCGCCTCAGCCTCATTTGGTATGTCCTCTGAAATGCTTTCAATATGAATGGGTCTACAACTTCTTTATCTGGTATAGATTTGAATCCTTACCGGCAAAATTTTAGACTTGCCCGAATCGAAAGCACCTGTGGACGACAAATTATGTATGTATCAAATAATGGGATTTGTGTTGAAAAGGGTAATAACATAATGGAAAAAGAACAAAATGTTGGTTGCCATGCTGTGCACAGATCATGCAGACATTGCAAGGTTTTTGGATGTTCAAATGGGCCAAAAAATCACGGGATAATCATATGGCTCCCACTTGCTATCGCAAGATTGCCTTGCAATGCCTGTCCGATAATGGATATCAAGCAGTCATCCTGCTGCAATCCAACGGCAGCAACACTATGACTGTATGGCCATCTTGCATGGATCAACATTCTCCAGATGGGTATGTATTGGTTCTTTTCAGTTGATTTTCAGTTACTCTCCACCCTGTCAAATAGCCATATGGTATTTAGTATAACAGCAGATGACATCCCTACTCCCATCATTCAATAGGTTCAGAAAGCCTTTTGTACATATTTACAATGGGAGGGATCTAAATAGACTGACATTTAGCCCCTTTTTTAAATTTTCATCTGCCTGTATTCAATTATACTGAAACCCTTTACAACATGATGCTGAGTTTTAATAGCCATAAGGAAGATGGCTTTTGAAAACATTGTCAGAAAAGCAGAAAATGCTGGTAGCAAGCATTTTCTTCTTTCCCACAATGTTTTCTGGTCTTTCAAAGACAAATCCCACATCTGAGTCACATTTAATTTGTTGTCTGTAAATGCTTTGGATTTCAGACAGACCAAAATTTTGGTGTATGGTAATAAGTTCAAAAGTTGGGTATGATATTTGGCGACCTTGTGGATGGTGTAGATCAAGATCTGATCCTAAAGAATCAGCACTCTGATCTTGGGCCTACTCTGCCAAACGTTCAATATTCATTACCTCCTGTATCAAATTTGCAGCAGACGACTTTGCAAAAATCCTAATAAAAACAGATTAAAAATGCAAATTAGGATCAGTCACATGTGAAAACATTGTGGTACAAGAAAAATTGCTCATAAAGTCAAATGCTGTGAGATGCAAACAAGTTGTCTACGAGACAAAAATATGTCTGCTCGTGATAAAGAGTGATTATCATGGAAAAGGGTCAATCCTTCAACAAACAATTATTGTGTTTCAAAGATCCCCAGTGAACGAGGTCTTAGAAAACATTGTGGAAAAAGGAGAAAATGCTGGTAACCAGCATTTTCTCCTTTTCCCTCAATCTTTTCAATCCTATCAAAGAAAGCATTTTTGGATTTGAATCATATTTCATTTGTTGTATGCAAATAATTTCACTTGACAAGTCTAAAATTTTGTTGTCTGGTAAAGGGTTAAGTTTTTATTATAGGATCTATTTTTTCACTTATCAACTATGTGTGACAAAACTGCAACACCAGGTGGCTGGGACGTGTGGCTCCCATGACAGACGGCACACGACTAACAAAGTCCTAAATTCTGATTGGTCCAGAGAAAATCTAGCGCGTGCCTCTGATCTGTTTATGATGGTAAACAAATAAAATATGACCTTGCACTCAACCCTTTGACGGTAAATAAGAGGACTTTAATCCTTTACCGCACAATGATGACTTTTAACAACCAAGGGAAAGAAGCCTTTTGAAAATATTGTGGGAAAAGAAGAAAAAAAGCTGGTAACCAGCATTTTCTCCTTTTCCCACAATGTTTTCTACCAAATCTAAGAAGAATTGCACCATTTAAACCACACAGAAATTGTCGTCTGCCAATGCTTTCAATTTGGGTAAGACAAAAATTTTGTCTTCTGGTAAAAGAGTTAATGTCTTCTGTGGGCATTGTAGATCCAAGATCAGACTAGTCTTATTGTGCAGTCTGATCTTGGACCTACAATGTTTCCTATGCTGAAGGATTATGGCAAATATCAGAATTGAAACTGTAATTACTTCAATCTTTTTTCTAAGCTGAAAATGTTCATTCTGTTTATTTTGCACTCTAGGGGTTAAAAACTTGTGAGGACCGGAAAATGTAACTCTTTACTATAAAACAGAATTATAAACTTATCCTAACTAAAAGCAATAATTGCAGAGGACAAATTCAATCTCAGGCTCCAAAGATGGAATTTTGTTCAAGAGAGGGTAGAAGACTTCGTGGTTATCAACATTTTCTCCTTTTGCCACAATATTTTCAAAAGCATTTCCCCACAGGTCGGTTAAAATTTTGGATTATGTACAGTAAAGGGCTAATTACAGATATTGTACTCTGGGAAAATTTTAACTTTTTATCACACAATCTTGAGTTTTTTACGACCCTGAAGTAAAAGCCATTTGAAAACATGGCGAAAATGAGAAAATCCTAGTAACCAGCATTTTCTCCTTGTCCGACAATGTTTTCTACCCTTTCAGCACAACTCAAATCATCATGGCAACAGCTCATTGTATTTCTTGTGTTTCACCACTTATAGACTGGGACTCAGAAGGGTCTTGTCCAAGGACACTCTCATAAAACCCAAGGTGAGGGCTGAACTATGCATCTTTTAAATTTTGCTGCCCAAGAACAGTTGGCAGTAAAAAAAAACAGTAAAGAGGAACTGCTTCTTTTCCCTCAATGTTTTCAAAGGTTCTCTAATGCATTTATAAGAATACAAATTGGTACCTGTATGGCAATGGGTCAAGTTGCATCACAGTTAAACAAGATTAACTCTTTACCACACGACAAAATTTTGGACTAGTCCAAATTGAAAGCATTTGCAGACGAAAATATAAATGGGACTCAAAAATTAAAATTTGATTTTGGAAGGGAAGAAAACATTGTGGGAAAAGGAGAAAATGCTGGTTACCAGCATTTTTTCCTTTTCCTACAATGTTTTCAAAAGGCTTCTTCGTCAGGGGCATTAAAAGTCGTCATTGTGTGGTAAAGGGTTAAGTTACCATATAAATATTGACCCTTATAGAACTGAATCTTGATCTAAATTACTTACAGTTTATGCAGTCTGATCTTATATCTACACTGTCCACTATTTCACTCAACACTCTGACAAAAAACAGCTTTGAAATATCAATATCGGTATTTTTTTTGTATTGACTGTGGATGTCCATTCTATTCATTTAGGGTTAACTTTTTGGCTGGTAAATAAACAAAACATTCTTATTTAGCCAGTAGATAAGTCACCTTAAGCATTTTCTAGGATTCTCACATCTTCAAGAATATGATACAGGAGAGCAGACAGGGAAGACCAATGATGAGAATGCATGCTCTGTGCAGTCTGATCTTGATCTACATTGTCTGCAAGAAATCTTATGTTACCCTAGCACTTTAGGGGTTATAACCTCACCTGACAGTAAAAGGTAATAATCACCATCTCCTTCAATGCCTGGGGCCGAGCCCCTGTGGCTCAGTTGGTAGTGTACAGGACTTGAGAACAGGGAGTCGCTGGTTCAATCCCCAGCTTGGCCAATTTCTTTCTGAGGATTGATGATTGTCATTGCGGCAGGACTCATGAGGATCCTCTCTCACCGCTAACCCTTGTTTTGACGATACTTATGTGGGAAAGCAGCAGTGGCTTGGAAAGAATATTGCTCAGAGTATGGGTAAAAGAAACTCTGGTAATGCATTGATAGGTGCACTGGCTGCCGCGATGTAACTGAAATAATGCTGAAAACGGCATTAAACATGATACAATCAATCAATTACTGCCTTGGTTATGTGTTACTTTTCGTAAAAACCATAGTTATGAACTTGAGATATGTTTTTCTGACCCTTTAACAAACAAAAAAAATTTCAGACTTGCCGAAATTGAAAGCTGACAAAATAATTGTGGTTCAAAAATGGAAATTCACCACTGGAAGGGTAGAAAACATTGTGGGGAAAAGGAAAAAATGTTGGTTACCAATTTTTTCAAAAGCCTTCTTGTTCATGGTCTTCAAAAGTTTAAAGTTTATGTGGTAATAGATTAAAAAGAAAACTCAACAAAGTGAATTATTGTAAGATGCCTACACATTCCCTGGAACAAGCAGTTTCTCTGTTTGCCACAATGTTTTCTTGCCTCTTGCTCCTTCAAGATTTCTCTTTTTTTGTACAGCACTAACCCTGTAGGCTACTAAACAGTTCTGAGTTTTGATGACCCTAGGGTAGAAGGATTTTTGAAAACATTGTGGGAAACACAGAAAATACTGTGTTTTCCTTTTCAAACAATGTTTTCTAACCTTTCGTAACATCAGATCATTTGAGCTATGTTAAATCTGTCATCTGCATTTTGCCTTCAATTTTGTTGTTTAAATGGAATAGCCATCATCAACAGATAGTATGAAGAAGGTTTGCAAAACAGATGGATATGCAAATTACAAAACGTGAAATGTAAAAAAAATGGAGTTGACGTAAAGCTCACCTGCCTGTACCAAACTATTGTGTGTTTTATATCCCTGAAGTCTGTACATAAACATTGTGGGTAAAGGCAGATAATGGTGATGGCTCGTGTTTTCTCCCTTTTCCATAATATTAACCCATTACTACACAATCACGAGTTTTAACGACCCTGAGGAGGAAGTCTTTTGAAAACATTGTGGGTAAAGGAGAAAATGCTGGTAACCAGCATTTTCTCCTTTTCCCACAATGTTTTCTACCCTATCAAAGAAAATTCTATCATTTGAGCCCCATTTAAATTGTCGTCTGCAAATGCTTTCAATTTGGACAAGTCTAAAATTTTGTCGTTTGGTAAAGAGTTAAAGATAATCATCTCATTGATTTCACAGCTAATTACTTGCTGTAAATGCTTTCAATTTTGAACTGTCTCAAACTCTGCTTTATGGTAAAGAATTAACGCTTACTGGAAAATCCCATGTTTGAATGACACTGAACAAAAAGCCTCTTGAAAACATTGTAGGAAAAAGAGAACATGCTAGGGACACGCATTTTCTACTTTTCCCACAATGTTTTCTAGTAATCCTTTCAAGGTAAGATCACATTATTAAAGCAAATTAGATTTGTTGTCTGCATCTTCTTTTCAATTTGGACTAATCTAAAATTTCATCATCTAGTCAAGGTAAGTCTATGTACACCTGTAAATAGGTCCATCTGCCCTGCTGCAGATTTTGGAGGGAACTTGCCATACAGCTTGCCAAACGTTTGTAATGGGCGTAAACTGAATGATTTCATGCTATTCAACAGGTGAAAACTGACAAAATATAAATTCAGATGCTGCAGTCATTGGTATTTTGTTTTGTGTGTTTTGTTGCTGTTAAAATGATAACTAAAAAAAACTTTTACCCATTTAAAACTATCCCCTTAACTCTACCATGCAACAAAAAACTCCAGCTGTGTCTAAATCTTAAGCATTAGCAGTAAACTTATTAAATGTTAACCAAAACAAGAAATTTGTTTTTCTAGAAGTAGAAAACATTTGTGGTAAAAGGAGGGGATGCTGATTAGTTGCATTTTCTTCTATTCCTAATATTTTTCAAAAGCCTTTTTCCTAAGCATTCTTAACTCTTTACCACACAATTCTAAGTTTAAAGGACAATAAGGAAATAGCTTTTGAAAACCTTGTGGGAAAAGGAGAAAATGCTGGAAACCAGCATTTTCTCCTTTCCCCACAAAGTTTTCTACACTTTTATTTACAATTAACATCATTTCAGTTAAACTTGATTTGTCGTCTGCAAATGCTTTGAATTTGGAACAGTCTAAAATTTTGTTGTTTGGTAAGGAGCTTAAAGCAAAATCCCATTACTGAGGCCACATTAATTTGACATCAGCAAAATGCTTACAATTTGGACAAGTCTAAAATCCCTGTGTAGTGAAGAGTTCAATATTGTTCATTCAATCAGTTTGGCACTAAAACCATTGATTTTCGATGAAACAGAAATTCAAATCAATTACAGCACATCAGTGAATTTTATGATGTTCATTTTTCATTTGATGCTTTCTCACTGAAAACCTTTCAGTGTGATTTTCACAGCGATAAACTGGTAATCATCAAGTTATCGTAATGTTTACCGCTTTATCAGTGCGGGCTATCAGCGTTTAACCCACAAATAAAGACAAAAATAAAATATTTATGTTTTATTGGATTATAATACGACTAGGAGGTAGCCTGAACTCCTGCCAAACAATAGCAAATGATCAGATAAACTCATTTGAACCCTTTACCCAATTATCTTGTCTTTGTGAGCCGCTGCAGCGGACGCCTTTCCACAATTCAACATTTTTCGTTTCAACAAACAATGAATTACAACAAACAATCTTTCAAAACATTGTGGCAAAGGCCAAAATCACTTGTAACAAGTAATTTTTCCTTTCGCAAACTTTCCTTATGTGATCTTCAGCAACATCATTGTAATATCTAGAATAATTACCTCCCTGTAAAGATTGCACACAAGACAAGTCAGCTGAGGAGTTTGAGTAATTTGTTTTGGTTTGATTTGAATTGGAGTTTAACACCATTTTAACAGCTTAGGTCATATCACAGCATTCAGTGCACCTTTACATGTTTTCTCTGGCTTTCTCACATCAGTATTGACACAACTTTCTTTCCAAGCCACTGACTAGTTTTCTCGCATGCATCAGAGGCAAGAAGCAAACAATTGCCTTAAAGGAAGTTTGCTTCAGCTGGGTATCGAACCCGCAATCATCAGGTCACAAGTCAGATATGTTAACCACTATGTTACCCAGCAGGGCTTAAGTATTTTGTATAGATATATCAGCTAATGACATATCGAATGCATCGGTCTGATTGTATGCATGCATAATTGCCCAAGGAAAATTGTATTTGTCTGAACTGTGATCGGTTGTGACTTGCAGCTCTTCCAGGAAAGGCTCATTTATGTCAAATACAGAATTGTACCTATTTCATTTCAAAAAGCTTCATGCCATTTCAGGAACAAGTTACTAATGATGAAAAAGGCTTTGAGGTGGTCAAAGTGGAAGTTTCTTCTTGTGTATATGAATATATCTCTGCTGAGGCTAAGGCATTTCTATTGACATATTTATTGTATGCCTCAATCTTTTTGTCTGCTTCTATTCTATTGTACATGCCCCTTATATGGAAATATTTCTGTCACAGAAATGTTTGTTTGTTTCGTCAGAACTTTTGCATGCTTTTTAAATGAAATGAGCAATTTGCAGTCATACAGAGACCCAAATATTGTATATTGCTTTGAAGATTTTGCAGAACCATCAAACAGAGTGGAATGTCATGATCACTAAATTTTCTGTGCTGTCTAATCTTGACCTATACTTTCCAAAAAGTACTTAACATGTAATGCTGAAGCATGCAAAGAGTGAACAAAATCTAAAGCATACACACTTTAACAGACAAACAAATTTCAGACTCGTCCGAATTTGTGGCATTTGCAGACTACATATTAAATGCATCTCAAATGACGTGAATTGTTTTTGAAAAAGGAAAGAAAACATGGTGGGAAAAGGAGAAAATGCTCATAACCAGCATTTTCTCCTTTTCCCACTATGTTTTCCAAGCTGTTGTTTCTCAGGGTCATTACCACGCGGGCTTGATAGGATAAGGGGATAACACAGTACTTTTGCATATGTCCACAAAGTAAACATGACTTGTCCTTGGCACCAAAAGAAGATAATATCTACTGTAAACAATGTAAGCCTTAGATTGCTATGTGCAACTCTGTGCACTTTTGAGGACAGTAACACAAGAAAAGATGCAATCTGATCTTGGATCTAAACTGTCTGATACAGCAAGACTTTTCCCAGCAAAAACTGCTTTGAAATAGCATTGCAATAATAGTAGCTTTACCATTCAATCTGTTTAGCAATTTGAAGGTTTAATAAAGGTTTGCAACTGCATCAGAGCAATATTTGAATAAACACAGTTTAGACCCCTCGGGCAGGGCTATTTTTGACGTAAGGACTATATTTTGAACAATCTTGGTAGAAGTACATTATATGAAGCTACATGCCAAATTTGGTAGTTCTAGGCTTTACGGTTTTGGACAAGAAGATTTTTTTTTAACAGCAAAACCTAATGGTTTCACATACAGTTAACTCTTTACCACATGACAAAATTTTAGACTTGTCCAAATTGAAAGCATTTGTAGACTACAAAATGGAGGTGATTCAAATAGTGAAAATTGTTCTTGATAGTGTAGAAAACTTTGTGAGAAAAGGAGAAAATGCTGGTTACCAGCATTTTCTCCTTTTCCCACAAAGTTTTCAAAAGCCGGATCATTAAGGTTTGTTAAAACTCGGGATTGTGTGGTAAAAGGTTAAATTATATTGACAGACCTTTCATTACTAATACCCTCTGTTACAAATTTGATGCATAGGACTTTGAAAAGTCCTTGTAAACTTAGGATGATCTACATAACACAAGTCTAATCCTTTACAACACTATCTCAAGTTTTAATGACCCTGAAAAAAAGCGGGCTTACGAAAAGCGTTTTCTCCTTTTCCCACAATATTTTGTAACTATTCATGGACAAATTCCAACATTTGCTAAGCATTCAATTTGTCATCTGCAAATGCTTTCAAATGTGACAAATCTAAAATTGGCTGTTTGTTACAGAGTGAAATGTGAACCATTCCAGAACTAGAAAATAGACAGAAAATTTTCACTTAATTTTCTATTATTAGTTAGCAGCATCCAATTTTACCTCCGCAAATGCTTTCAAATTAGACAAGTCTAAAGTTTTGTTGCTTGATTGATATACTAGTAAATGTGAACCATTCTGGAGCTTCTAAATAAGCACATAATTTTCACCTGATTTTCTACCATCAATGGTTATTATGGAAAATTGTAGTGAAAACTGTCATACCCATGAAAGTCTATTCCTAAAAGCCTCGCCATATAATTGAGCCAAGCTCTGTAAAAAGGGAGCTTAATACATCTGCAAAAAGTATCGACCCATGTCAGCCTGCACATTCCGCACAGGCTGACATGGGTCGAAACTTTTTGATAGTGGTCAATTTTCTGCATGTCAAGGGACCATTCTACCCTGAAATTCAGCCATAAACATAATGTATTTCATGGATCAGTTATTACATGCTTACTTGCTCAGTAAAATGCATTATTGAGAGGCATTTAGCCACCTTTTGCCAAAGTGTGGCTCAATTATATTGCTCAATTAGATAATCATGTTAGGGACAGTTGCTGTCAAACATGGCAAACACAGATCATCAATCTTATCTCTGAACCAAACAACAAAATTTTTCTCTTGTGTAAACTGAAAGCATTTTGCTGACAATAACTAAGATTTGGTTCAAATGGGCTAAGTTGTCTTAGAAGGGGTAGAAAACATTGTTGGTAAAGGGGAACATGCCGGTTACCAACATTTTTTCCATTTTCCACAATACTTTCTGTACCCTGTCAAATTCCAAAAGCTGAGCAATGTTTAATTTGTCATCTGCAATCACTTTGATTAAGAGTTAACTCTTTACCAAACAACAAAATTTTAGAATTGCACAAATTGAAAGCATTTACAGACTACAAATTTGATGTAACTCAGCATTTTCTCCTTTTCCCACAACATTTTCAAGAAAACTCTTTCCTCAGGATCATTAACAGCCGGGATTGTGTGGTATAAGGTTAACTCTTTACCTGACTACAACATTTTAGACTCACCCATATTGTAATCATTTGCAGACAACAATTCAAATGCAGTTCAAATCATTATCTTTGTCCTTGAATAGGTAGAAAACATTGTGGAAAAAGGGGAAAATGTTGATTACCAGCATTTTCTCCTTTTCCATCAATTTTTTTAAACACCTTTATTCTAGGGCCAAGCATGGTAGCTGCAGATATTGCAATTTCAAAGCTCTTTTTGTTAGAGTATCTGGCTAGGAAGCACAGTCTACATCCAAGATCAGTTGGCACATTCTGTGCAGTCTGATCGTTATCCATACCATCAACATAGGCAATTAAACCCGTGGTCAGCACTACAACCTTTTACCACACAATGCTGATTTTTAACGACCCTTAGAAAGAAGGCTTTTGGAAACCTTGTGGGAAATGGAGAAAATGCTGGTAAACAGCATTTTCTCCTTTTCCCACAATGTTTTCTACCCTATGAAAGCCAAATCTTGTGTTTTGTGTGACATTTAATTTCTCAACGGCAAATGCCTTCAACTTGGATAAAGCTAAAATTTTGTCATGTGGTAAAGAGTTATTATAGATGCATTTAGTTCTTGAAGTAAATGTATGGAAATATCACTACAACCATAATATAATTGCTAGATTGTATGAACAAAACTTGGATAAAGAGACGGTTACAAAAGGATTATGACAAAAGGAGAAATTGATCATTTATCACAATGAGTTCAAATTCCCTTCAACGTATAACATCGGCCCTCACAGGGGTTTGGGCCAAGAGTAAATCTATACAGCCCTGTAGATTTGGAGAGCTGTCATTGGACAGACTAATACCTCCTGGTTCGTACAGTTATTGAGTTGTTAGAGGTGTATAAGATAGAGCGACATTATCTGTTGATTCGTCAGTAGGATTTACTAGGCCGTCAAATTTTGTGTATGTGTTTATCTATATAAGGAACTTACTACTATAGTAGTATTCACATTGGGAGATCAACCACAGATGTAGTATGGACAGCTAGAGACTGAATACTATAATACTACTATAATGTTCAGGGATTAACAGTAACTAGCACACTGGAGTAGACGTCACATTGACATTATTTTATCTTCTATGTGAAAACTTTTCAATCTGCTGGGATTAAATTTTGAAGATAAGAACCTTCCATGGCTACCTCTAGACTGAAATTAGTATAGTTCTTTTGCAAATATTTTTATAGAAACTTTAAAACTTATCATCTTATCATTGGATTTAGTACAAAACAGACAATAGGACACAATTTCAAAAGTATTGTAAAGTAAGTGACAAATAATCTGCTTTTGAAAGTAGTATAACAAAAGTGATCTTAAGAGCACTCAACCGGAAAAAATTACGACAAAAAATCTTCGCTATAAAAAATTACATGATAATCATACATGGGAAAGTATTCCCACGATCGTGAAACAGTTTGTTTATATGGATGAGTTATAAATATACAGTCTCGAATAATATGGTGTGAAATTACCGGAGCTTTATAGCACCTGTCAAAATATAATAAAGGTAACATCTTTTCTTCTACCATAAATGTAATTTCCTTTTTTAACTCTTCTACATGATACAAAATTTTACAGACTAGTCTGAAACAATTAGGAGAAGACAAATCCAGTGTAGCTCAAAATATGATTTCTGTTTTTGAAAAGTTAAAAGCATTATAGGACAAGGAGGAAATGCTGGCTACGGCCATGGTCTGCTTTTCCCAACAATGTTTTCAAAAGCTGTCTTCTTCAGGTTCATTAAAATGTGATTGTTTGGTAAAGGCTCAACTCCTTCCATTCTGAAAGAAATTTGAAGCAGAGAACAAAAATATTCCAGAAAAATATTGAACTTATTGACGTGATTTGAAATTTAATACAGGAGTACATGTGAATCATTGCAACAGAATAAGAAACAGCAGGGAAGTAATTTCTACTTTAGATGCAATACTGTCAAAAGTGGTCAGCTGCAAGATGAAGAATAGTTGGCTGCTAGTTGGAGTGTACTGTGTTAATTTTATACTGACAGGCCTCAGAGATGGAAAATGAAAGCACTGTAGTAAATACAACAAGAGGGCCAAGATGGCCCTGTATCGCTCCACTGGCTTTTTAACCCTTTACCACACAAATCAGTGTTAATGACCCTGAAAGAGAAGGCTTTCAAAAAAACATCCTGAGAAAAGGACATGTTGTAAGCCATTTCCCTTGATTAATGTTTAAATTGAAGTGACAATATTTTGAAGCCCATGTTAAACTTGCGATCCCTGGAATGAAGGCAATTTTGACCCCAGACCTACAATATGAAACTAGAATGTGTGGTTATAAACAAAAAGATTTTTTAATCTTGCCCAATAAAAAGTCATGTAAAACAAGTTTGCTGAATAAAAGGCCCTGTAAAATATGTGATCCATGACACAGGTTTATCAAGTTTTCACTATAAAAGCCAATGTAAAACTTGTGACCCCTGGTGTGGAGTCAAACTTGACCGCCAAAGTTAAAATTTGGGCCCTCTTGGTAGAGGCCCATTATATAAAGTTACATGCAAAATTTGGTAGCCCTAGGCCTAAATATGGCTATGTACAAGTAGATTATTAAAGTTTCCTTATATAAGACCATGTAGAACTTGTGACCCCCTGGGGTGGGGCTACATTTGACCCCCTGGGCTATAATTTGGGCACCCTTGATAGAGACCCCCTAGATAAAGCTAAATGCAAAATTTGATAGCCCTAGCCCTTATAGCTAGATGCGAAAGATTTTCCTATATAAGCCCGCCCATGTAAAACATGTTACCCCCCGGAGCGAAGTCAAATTTGACCCTCGGCTATAATTTGGACACCCTTGGTACAGGTCCACTAGATAAAGCTACATGCCAAATTTGGTCGCCCTAGGCCCCATGGCTAGGTCAAAGAAGAATTTTAAAGTTCTCCCTATATAAGCCCATGTAAAACTTGTTATATAAGCCCAAGTAAAACTTGTTACCCCCGGGCAGGGCCTAATTTGACCCCAGGGCTATAATTTGAACAATCTTGGCAGAGGTCCACTAGATAAAGCTACATACCAAATTTGGTAGCTCTAGGCCCTATGGCTAGGTAGAAGAGGAATTTTAAAGTTCTCCCTAAATAAGCCCATGTATAACTTGTAACCCCCGGGGCGGGGCCAATTTTGACCCCAGGGCTATAAATTGAAGAAACTTAGTAGAGGTCCACTAGATAAAGCTACATGCCAAATTTGGTAGCCCTTGGCCTTACGGTTTCAGACAAGAAGATTTTCAAAGATTTTCAAAATTTTTCAGTTTTGTTGCCATGGCAACCAGAGTTTTTGAAGGAATTAAATTCTTTCAAGAAATTCTGAAGAGGACCATGGCAGGATCATTTCTGTGAAGTTTCATCAAAATTGGATGGGTAGTTTCAGAGAAGAAGACGTTTTAAAAAAAAGTTAACGGACGGACGGACGGACGCACGACGGACAACAGGCCATGACATAAGCCCGCTGGCCTTCGACCAGTGGAGCTAAAAAGTAGTCCAAATGATAAATTTCTCTTTCAAATTTTTTTCTAAATTCCTTTTAACTCTACCAAGAGACAAAATTTCTGACTCAACCAAATTGAAAACATTTGCAGACAAGAAATGAAATGTAGCTTAAATGGTAATTCCTGTCATTGATGGGGCAGAAAACTTGTGGGACAAAGAGTAAATGCTGGTTACAAGCATTTTCTCTTTTTCCACAATGTTTCCAACAGCTTTTTCTTTCAGTGTCCTTAAAACTTGGCATGTGCAGTACAGAATTATATCAAAAAGATCATTAACAGTCATTCAGTGCTCATTTTTTCAACAATCTTATAGATATAATTATATTTCTTGAATTTATTGTTTACCAAACAATCCAGTGTTTTAACAACTTTGAGGTATGAATTTTTTTAAAACATTTTGGGAAACAGAGAGAATGCTGGTTAACAAGTGTTTTATCCTTTACCCACAATGTTTTTAACCCTTCTAAAGAGGAATCAAATGATCTGAACCACATCTGATTTTTTTTTATCTGCAACTGCTTTCAAAATAGAAGAGACTAAAATTTTGTTGTGTGTTGTGTGAGTCTTTTACAGGTTTTCTTAACTGGTAACCACACACAAAATTTTAGACTAGTCCTAACTGAAAATGCAGACCAAGAGAACGTGGCAAGCAAATGATTACCTTTGTCTTTAAAAGGGTAGAAAACATCGTGGGAAAAGGAGCATTTTCTCCTTTTCCCACAATGTTTTCAAAAGCCTTCTTCCTCAAGGGACCTAAAAAGTCAGGATTGTCAGGTAAGGAGTCAATCAATTACATCAAATGATATCAAGGAAAAGGATGGTAAGAAATCAGCTTGCAGAACAGTATAAATGCAAGAAGCAACAGGAAACACTGAGAGATGACCAGCCCGCATAGCTCAATAGGTAGAGCGTAGGACTCGTGAAACGTGATGTTTCGAGTCTTTGGAGGGTGTGGGTTCGATCCCCACGGCTGGCCACCTAAAATTACTAATTGTCTTTCGGATGAGACATTAAACCTAGGTCCCGTGTGACGGTGCTATACACCGAGCACGTAAAAGAACCAGGCGTAACTTAAGATGGGTTTCGTCCTGTATCTGCACTATCCCCCCTAACAATACTAACAGCCTTCAGGGGGCGTCGCCCATATGGGCAACAGGTGGCGACGATAAATAAATGCAAATTCTATCAAAACACTGAGACAAACAGGTTGCTTTGAAAATGCCTCCATTTACTCTCTAACAAACGACAAAATCTTAGCCTCCATTAACTCTTTAACAAACAACAAAATCTTAGGTTAGCCCAAATTTAAAGCATTTACAGATAAAAAAAAATTATATGACTCAAAAACTAAAATTTGTTTTTGGAAGGTCAGAAAACATTGTGGGAAAAGGAGAAAATGCTGTTTACCAGCATTTTCTCCTTTTCCCACAATTTTTTGGAAAGTCATTAAACCTCGGGGTTGTCCTGCAATGGGTTAATTCCATTAACCATCTACATCTGATACTAGATCCTCAAAAAGCATCCACAAAAATTATCCATAATAAATGAATCTTGGTGTTAAATCATCAACTTCTCTACATATTCAGAGTGTGTCTATAATTTTTCATTCCAGGAAATAAAGAAAGTTCTGAAAACAATGGACCATTCCATAAATTATGTTATTTTGTTGACCTTTGGGCTTTCTGTGATTCTTCAACAACTTCCCGTTGCCAATGGTAAGTAAGAAGTCTTAATTTCTTTCAGTAATTTTTGTGATTATCGCCTTTTCAATTATTTGTAAGTTATTTCTACTATAAAAAATAAGTTAACATAATCCTTTTGAAAACAATCCTGTGTTTAAACAACCTTGTTTTAATGGAACAAGGCCTTTGAAAACATTGTGGGAAAAGGAGAAAATGCTTCTAACCAGCATTTTCTCCTTTTCCCACAAGGTTTTCTACCTTTTCAAAACAATTTTCAGTCTTTGAGTCAACATTTATTTTGTCACCTGCAAATGCTTTCAATTTGGACAAGTCTAAAATTTTGACGTTTAGTAACAAGTTAATGAAGAAAATCAATGTAACACTTATAATGACCATGAGAGAAATAGATCATTACTGACATTATACTTTTGGTCAATTTCATCAGGTGTTAATTCTTTATCAAACAAAACCCAGTTTGAACAACCCCAAGGAAGGAATCTTTAGAAAAAATTGTGGGAAAAGGATAAAATGCTTATCCTGTGGAAAAAGGAGAAAAATCTGATGACAAGTATTTTCTCCTTTTGCCATTGAAATGTTCTCAACTGTTTGAGAGACAAATCCCACAAACAGTGCCACATTTTGTTAATCATCTGCAAATACTTTTAACCCTTTCCCAAACAATCCCTGGTTTTTACGGGTCAGGAATAGAAGCCTTTTGAAAACATTGTGGGAAAAGGAGAAAATGCTGGTAACCAGCATTTTCTCCTTTTCCCACAATGTTTTCTACCCTATCATATAGAAAAATCATCTTTTTAGCAACTGTTAATTTGTCATCTGCAAAATGCTTTCAATTTGGTCTGGTCCAAAATTTGCCGTTTGGGAAAGGGTTAATTTGGTCCTTCGGTAAAAAGTTGTCCATTACAGAAGCATTGCAGAACAAATTTGCCTGCTGACAAATTTAACAAAATCCCCTCAAGAGCAATTTCTGCCTTTACCGTATCATTTCTTATCAATTGTCATATGAGCTACTTACAATTTTTCGACTGTAAATGCTTTCAATTTGGACCAGTCTAAATTTTTGTCTTTTGGTAAAGAGTTAAAACATCCGGTTGTTTAATACAGGTGGTCTTACAGACAGGTTTAATAATACTTCTAATTATCCAGTAAATTCAAATCGGTATACAAAGCATCACAAGTTTGTAATATTTTTCTTTTGGTATGCCATTTCACAGTGTGGTACATTGTTTTACAGGGTATTTCTTTGTAAAGGGCAGAGATATTGCTTTACTGATCAAATTCTGTGCCAATTTGTTTGATGCTGAAAATTCTATATAGTAGTGTTGCTTTTTTTCCCATTTTCTTTCTAGGCTAATAACATTGCAAATATAACATTAGCTCTGTATCAAAGTTGTAATTGATCGATGGCTTAACCTATATACAGTTGTTTTTTTGTTCAATAGTTGACACATAGCATATGTCGCCAAAAGGCATTTTCTTTATTCCCCATTATGTTTTCAATATTTCAAAGCTTCCCATTTTAAAAATTTTGATAGTGGGTGATGTACTTTAGAGAAAAGATAATTTCTGATCAAATGGGAAAGTTTTACAGTGCATTCTACTGTCAGTTGCTCTCAGTGTCAAACCTGAGGCTTATCAAAAAAATATTAATTTTGTGTTAAGGGTTTCCTGACACTACCTAGAAAATAATGCCGACCATAAACTTTTTACGCTAAAATTGGAAAAAAAAAAATCTGTCTGGTGTGGTTTCAGTACATGGTCCATGTAAAAAGTTTCTGGAAACAAAAAAATCCCTACCTACAGCATCTCGTACCGAAACCCTAAACACAGATATTTTTTTGTTAGGCCTGATAAATGTCTACTTTTCCTTCCATACTTAAATCTTTTTATAAACCTGTAACAGAGTCTTTTAGAAATATAATGGCCAATGCACAGTTTTAGAAATAATATGGTACAATGTAGGGTAGAAACATTGTCGGAAAAAAAGAAATGCTAATTACAAGCATTTTCTCCTTTTCCCACAATGTTTTCCAAAGGCTTCTTTCTCAGGGTTGTTAAAACTCAGGATTGTTTAGTAAAGGGTTAACTCCTTCCAGACCAACAAAATTTTACACCAGTCCAAGTTGAACGCACTTGCAGACGACATAAAATGTGGCTGAAATAATAAGATTAGTCTTGAAAGAGTAGAAAACATTGTGGGAAAAGGAGAAAATGCTGGACTTTCTCCTTTTTAAAAGCCTTTATTCTAAGGGTCATAAAAACACTGGATTTTACAAAACAATTAACTGTATACCACATGACAAACTTTTTGATTAGATAGAATAACTATTAATGTGCCTTTCACAAGTAGAGATCAGAGGGAATCAGATCAGACTGCACAAAGCATGCAGTTTTATCTTGGCTCTACTATGCTAAAAGCAACCTTGAAACAACAGTTATTTGCATATTTTTTTTCTGACTGCAAAATTAGCTTTTTGTTTATGTGGCTTTCAGCAATAGCACAAGAGAACACTTTTTTGACCCAGTAAATTCCTAAACAAATGAAATGCACATATTTAGGCAGTACAATAGACCCCAGAATTGCAAATTCATAAAAAAAGGCTGTTTCATATAAAATGTCTATCATAATACAGGACACTCTAGATCCAAGATCATACAGCATATTCTATTACAACTGATCTTGATCTACACATCTTTAACAGCAACTAAAGCAGTTCAATCACTGAGGGTTGAGTCTCCTTTACTTAACCTTTGTGCTGCCGCATAAAAATCGTTGACGATTACACAAAGATATTTTGCTACATGTATGGGCATTGGGCAGGGCTCATATGACCCTAACTACCGATAAAGCAGTGAAGGGTGTAGAGCAAGATCAGACTGCACGACTGTGCAGGCTGATCTTGCTGTACACTCTCCGCAAAAGTCATCAATGGTCGCGAATGGCAAGATAAAGGTTAAAGAAACTTCGCACTTTGTAGAAGCAGGTGTTCTTGCTCATTGGCTTAGCTGCACTAAATAAACAGAATTCCAACCAATTTGGAATTCTTTTCTTTTTTAACCCTCAAAGTGCCTTTCACAACTACATTTGCCTCTGCGGCCAGTGTAGATCAAGATCAGGCTGCACAAAACATGCAGCCTGATCTTTGATCTACACTGTCCGCTTTGCTGAATCACTGTAGACATAACCAACCATGAAATTGCAAATATTTGGGTTGTATTTCTAGGATAAAAGTGTTTGGTAGGTTTATTCTGCCCTCTTGGGGTTAAAACTTGATACACCTGGGTCTCTGTTCACCAACCATTCTTAATAACTTTTGTAAGTCTTCCTCTCAAGAATTGGCCAAAATTTGAAAGTAACAGTCAACTTTCTGATTGGCTAAACTTATGTACAACAACGATGACTGTGTTGCTTAAACTCTTTACCAACCATTCAGGTGTTTTATCAGCCCTGAAGAATAATGCTTTAGCAAACATTGTGGCAAATGAGAAAATCCCTGTAACCTGCATTTTTTAATTTCCCACAATGATATCTATCCGTTCAGGAACAAATCCAGTCAATAAATCCATTGTAGTCTGTGAATGCTTTCAGTTAAGACAAGTCTAGAATTTTATTGTTTGGTAACAAATTAAATGCTTTACCAAAATAATCAAGTGAACAAAGTTTACACACTGTTTACATGGGAAAGCAGCCACAAGTTTGTAAAGGGTGTTATGTGTCATACTTATGGTAACAGCTCCAGGAACCTCAAAGTAGGTATACTGGCCACCATAATATAAACTGAAGAACTCTTGACCACATCCAACTGAATTAACTCACTACCTGTTTCAATTCTTCGCAGACAGGGCAGTCAAATTGCATGTGAGAATAGGTTAGAACATGTGTTTTCTCAACTGAGGAAGAAAACCTATGAGAACGTTGAACAAGGAGAAAACAAGGAGAATCTGCTGAGAACTAGCATTTTCTCCTTTTCTCATAAGTTTTTTTTACCGACCGTACTAAGACTAATCCCATCGATGAGCTAATAAAATATTTTCATCTAGTATAGAGTTGATATAACTTCCTGCAGAAAGCTTTAGCTGAGTACAAGCAACTTCTCATTTCCAAGTATGTTTTCGAATGTAATTTATGTACATGTAGGATACATTAATATGCAAAAATATATTTTAAAACATGCTAACACCAAATCAATTTCAGCAGAGATTTTCTTCCTTTCCCACCATGTTTTCCCCTATTCAAGTGACAGATATCATCTTTTGAGCTACAATGACGGTCGTCTACAAATACTTTTAATTTGGATAAATCTAAAATTTTGTTGTCAGGTAAAGGGATGAATGAGTGTCAGTGACCAACAAAATTCATTTTGTGTTTCTCAGAATGATTTCAAAGCTGCACATGCATCCATTCTTTTTTTTTCCTAAAAAACAAAACTTCAGAAAAACAGAGGAGTGACATAGCAAGTATGGCATATTTATGGTAGTTCAAGCAAAAGAGCTCATAAAAATGTAGTCTTTGATATTGTCAGACATAACCAGGTATCATTTAGTTCATGAACTTTTCATAAACAAATGTTACAATGCTGATATAAACAAAGACTTGTTTATTTGGAAAACTCTGACCAATCACCTAGCCTGGTGTCAAAATATTACTAGGAAAAAAGATAGTAAAATATAAATATACCTGACAACCAGGTGTTTGGTACCTGCTGTACACCTGTAGTCAGCCATAATGGGCTTATCATGCAACATGCCAAGGCTTTTACAAGCTAGCTTACTGGTACCTCCTATAACTAGCTGATAGCAGACAACTTAAAGAAAACTTGTCAAATATTACATTAAAAATCAACAACAGTGTTGAAAATGAAAAAAAGAAGCCTTATATGAGTATCTTCTTTCTTTACCATGATATTTTCCAAACATTGCCTGCTGCATGATCAAACAAGTGACCTGCAGGAGATAAAATGAGTACAGTATAAACAAGTCAAAAGTCTGCAGATGTTTTAATTAATTTCTAAAAACTTTACCATGGGAAAGGAGGTCATTTAACCCTTTGTCAAACAATCTGAGTCTTAACAACCCTAGTAAAGAAGGATTATGAAAACATTATGGGAAAATTTGTCAAGTCCAAAAAGTATGTCACTTGTTTAAGATTGTTGCCGAGCCCCGGTAGCTCAGTCGGTAGCATGCAGGACTTGAGAACAGGGGGTCGTGGGTTCGATCCCTGGCTCAGCCAATTTCCTTCCAAGGATTGATGATAGTCATTGCGACAGGATTCATTCCTCTCCCACCGCTGATCCTTGTTTCGACGATGGTTATGTGGGAAAGCAGCCAGTGGCTTGGAAGGAAAATTGTGCGGAGTACTGGTAAATGAGACTCCAGGAAAGCATGGATAGGTGCACTGGCCGCCGCGATATAACTGAAATAATGTTGAAAACTGCGGTAAACACCAAACAATCAATCAATCAATGTTTAAGATTGCGGGTTACAACAATGATTGTCAACCTTGATTGTCGACCTACTGTTTACTGAACACTCTAGATACTGTGTATTTGTTTATTGGACACTTCGATTTCTGGATAAAGAGTTTTGAAAACAGTGCCTACCTCTCTGTTTGCTATCCACTTGTTTGAAAAATGGGCTTCATCATTTTACATGATATTCAATTGAACTTTGACTCCCTGAAACCCCCCCTCCTTTATAGCTAAACCACAAAGTGTTGGAACCAAATGAAGTTGTCTTTGAAAAGATAGAAAACACTGTGGGTAAAGGAGAAAATGTTAATTACAAGCATATTCTCCTTTTCCAACGAGTTCAAAAGCTATCTTTCAACAGGGTCGTTAAATCTCAGGATTGTGTGGTAAAGGGTTAAGACATGTTCATTATATTGAAAGCATCTGCAGAAAATTAAAAGTGGCTCAAATACTGGGTAACTAGCATTTTCTCCTTTTACCACGAAGTTTTCAAAAGCAATCTTCTTAAACGTGATTAAAAACATGTGACTGCTTGGCAAAGATTTTATATTTTCCACTCTTTTTTTCACAGGAGCCTCAATCAGTGCCTGTTTCAATACGACTCAGAAGTCTTTGGAGCTGCGCTGTGGCACTGGTAACATGTTACGAATCACTCGTGCATTCTACGGCCACAGTTCAACAGGGAAATGCTCATTTCAGCCTGGAGATTGCACGCAAGTGGAATACGAGTCCTATCCATGTATCGGTCATGATTCCTGCAACATAAGCATACCAAATGGTAATCTTGGACAGAAAATTCCTGCCTGTGATGTGTACAGTACTTATTTTCAAGTGGAATACGAATGTGAACCTGGTATGTCATCCGTCGTAATTTCAAGTTTTTTTTTGTTGTTGTCTGACAAGACCTTATAAAAAAGAAGGGGAACCACATGGTTTTGTTTTGATACACTGCACAGATTTATGGTGGAATTTTTAGGAAATTTCTATAGGTCAATAACTCTTTTTTTTTATGCTTAATTTTATCAAATCATCTGTGCATCTAACAAAGCCTTAACCTTTTACCACACTATCCGGAGTTTTAACGACCCCCCCCCCCCCCCCAGGAAAAGGGCTTTGGAAAACATTGTGGGTAAAGGAGAAAATGCCAGTTATTTTCTCCTTTTCCCACAATGTTTTCTATCCATTCAAAGACAGATTACACAATTTGTGCAATATCTGATTTGTCATCTGTAAATACTTTGAAATCTGACAAGTCTAAATTTTGTTGTTTTGTAAAGATGTTTTTTTCTAGCCTGAAAAGTCAATTTTGTTTACTTGGCACAATAAGGCATAACTTGATTTCAGTGAAACATACAATTTCACAGTTCCCAGTAAAAGTAACATTAAAGTGTCCAATTTATCTAAATAAGGAAATTAACACTTCAAAATCTTGCTGGTTGGATGGCCATCAATCAGGTTTTACAGCCAATATTTCTAAATAAGTCCCCCTCAAAGAGAAGATTACACCAACTAGTCGTGAAAGCTCCAACCAATTGACTGGATTTGAATTTTCTTCGACTCTTCACCGATGACAAAATTTATGATTTGTCTTAAGTTGAAAACAAATTAGATTTGGCTCAAATCAATGGGATTTATCTTGGAAAGGGTGAAAACATTTTGGGAAACGGAGAAAATGCTGTTAATCAGCATTTTCTCCTTTTTCCACAATGTTTTGAAAAGCCTCTTCCTTCAGGTTTGTTTATAAAAGGAATAATTTGGTGAAGTGTTGAGAGTTTCACAGCCGGCTTGTCTACAAACACAACAAACAATTCTGTTATCCAAATTCAAAGTAGCATCCAAAATGGCAGCAATCTAAGGAATGTTTGCCTTTCCACATTTATCTCGTCTATCATAAGTTAGATTTTTAATTTTTCAATGATACAGCAAAGAAAAATCTTATAACATTCATTCTCAATAGCCAACAATATCAAAAAGTAATCTACAGATTTTATTTCGACAAGAAAAAGGGTAAATTAATTTCACTCAGGAGGTACCATAACTGACTTCTTTATGACTCCCAAAGAAAGCCATTGAAAATGTAATTGTGGTCAACAACTGTCTGATAGTGTTTTTAATTGGACCATTTTGGACTAACTGGGCTGATTACATGGTCAGTCTTTCATGGCCATCTGTCACCAAGAGCCCTACGCCTTTTTGCGTGCTTTCACTGAATCCGAGTAACCCCACCCCCAAGAATGTTTTGAACAACTGTTAGCACATTTGTGGACACAATTAGTGGACCAAGATTATTCTGTAAAAAAATTTGCAGATCTAAAATTCTGTGCAGTCTGGTCTTGATCTTCTCTTACTTCGAAAGCGTTTGAAGGTGTCCCACATATTGAAAGACAGAACAGTGTTTCATATTACTTCTTGCATTGATCAAATAATCTCGCTATCAATGTTTAGGTTCAGAAAGTAGGTCTGAGTAACAGCTTTCATGAAAACTACAAACGGTTATTGAAACTCACAACATTAATTAATTAGCTGTTTCTTTATTTCTTAATATGTTTTCTTTGCTATCCTTTTCAGTACATGGACAATTTCTGCATATTTTCTTGCCTTTTTATGGAAAAAGCCTTTATCTAAAAATACTGATAGCCTAAAAAGTACATAAATTTTGGTTTGCCTTCTCCCTGAACTCTTAAACAAATAACAATATTTCTGATATGTCCAAATTCAAAGTATTTTCAGAAAAGAAATTAAGTATAGCTCAAATATTGAAATCTGTTTTTGGAAGGGTAGAAAGCATCATGGGAAACTGAGAACATGCTGGTTACCAGCATTTTCTCCATTTCCCACAATGTTTTCACAACATTTCTCCCTCAAGGCTGTTAAAACCTGGGATTGTGTGGCAAAGACTTAAATTACCTGTTATATATGACTTTATTGAAACAGAAGACTTATGCAGAAACAAAAGGAATTTCATGAATTGAATCATAATGAGCAATAAGCTATTTTTTCCCTACTTATCACAATGTTTTTGAAATTCATCTGGTGCTGCTGCAAATAAAAAGTGCTTACATCCTTAAAATATTGCAATCTTAGGGCCAAATTTTTGCCAGTTTTTCACATAGACAAAACATTATTGTGGATCTAGTATGAAAGATCAAACATTCTGAATAGTCTGATTGTAATCTACAAGCAAAAGCATCTAATCTCGGCATTCAAACAGTCAAGTGATAAAATTTACTACAGACAGTGAATCGTAATACAACAGAGGAGGTCTTGTGGTCGGCAGCGGGAACACGACAGCTGTTCACAACCGCGACAACTAACCAGTAGTTAAAGGTTTTTGTCGAACAATGTCAACTTGATAAAAAGGTGTTGACTGTAAACAAACCATTTAACCCCATACCAAGCAATCCCATGCTTTCACAATAATATGGATTATGGCTTTTGAAAACTTCGTGGAAAAAGGAGAAAATGCTGGTAACCAGCATTTTCTCCTTTTTCCACAAAGTTTCTTATTTTCTCTACTTATTTAGAAACAATAATAAATCATTTGCGTAACATTTACTTTGTCATCTGCAAATGTTTTCAATTTTGCAGATTTTAAAGTTGTGTTATGTGGTAAAGAGTTAACCCTTTACCAGACAACAAAATTTTAGACTTGTCCAAATTGAAAGCATCTGCAGACGACAATTTCAGTGTGGCTCAAATGGTGCAATCTTTCTTTGACTTGGTAGAAAACATTGCAGGAAAAGGAGAAAATGCTGTTTACCAGCATTTTCTCCTTTTCCTACAATGTTTTCAAAAGGCTTCTTTTCCAGAGTCGTCAATAGTGGGTATTGTGTGGTACAGGGTTAGACCTTTTGTTGAAGAGTTGCATTGAGGAATTTAACTGCACATCATTTAAATACAGTGCTCTAAAAACTAAAACTATACATCATGTAACATGATTGCAATAAACTTAACAGTGTATAATTCAGATAATTGGATGAGGGGCTTAATGCGTTACAGCCATTGTTTAATTTGTATTTTGAATTTTACCATTAGTTTTCTTGTGCAAAAAATAAAAATCAGGGTGGCGTAAAAATGGCGAAGAAGAAACCTATCATTTTCACAGTGTAAAGATTTAATAACGATTGTAACTCTTCACAAGATGACAAAAAATTCAGACTTGTCCAAAATGATAGCACTTGCAGATGACTTATAAAGTGTTGTCCCAATGATGCAATTTGTCTTTGAAATGGTAGAAAACATCATGAGAAAAGGAAAAAAATGCTGGTAAGCAATCTTTTCCCACAATGTTTTCTAAAACCTGCATCCCTTGGGTCGTAATTATGGCGAAGAGGTAATGATTCGCTACATTACAGTGACTCTCTACCATGTAATTTTGACTATCTGATGCAACATTTAGCTCCACACTTTTACCTCCAACTGACCTTATTATCCAAATTCAGCAGATGACATTTCAATTAACTCTTTACCAAACAACAAAATTTTAGATAGGTCCAAATTGAAAGGACTTGCAGACGACAAAATAAACGTAACTCAAAAATTGAAATTTGTTTCCAGCAGGGTAGAAAACATTGTTGGAAAAGGAGAAAATGCTGGTTACCAGCATTTTCTCCTTTTCCCACAATGTTTTCAAAAGGCTTCTATCTCAGGGTCATAAAAACCAGGGATTGTTTGGTAAAGGGTTAAGTGACAAAATTACTAACATTATGCTATTGACATTAGAGAGAATGAAGACTATGTAGACAAAAGCAATGAATCAAGTTACAAGAGTCACAGAACAAAATGTAGAACCTGTTTTCACGGTTTTTAGATTAAAACTTGCCTTCCACTTTGTGAACATGATAAAAGAATTTTTTAACCTCATATTTTTGTAACATGAAAGTCAAAGTGTACTTTAGAGTCCTGAAACAAAAACAAAATTAGTTTAGTTGCATACCTTAGAAAACATCATTAGCTAGATCTGTTACAAAAGGTGACTTGATACTCTTAGCTTTGATGCTCATACCTTACAAGCACTGTAAAACTTGCACAGAAATTGCCAGAGATCCTGGTTAACTTTTTACTGAATGACAAGATTTTAGACTTTTCCAAATTGAAAGCATTTGGCAGACAGCAAATTAACTCTTTACCAAACGACAAAATTTTAGACTGGTCCAAATTGAAAGGAGGTGCAGACGACAAAATAAATGCGACTGAAAAATTGAAATTTGTTTTGGGAAGGGAAGAAAACATTGTGGGAAAAGGAGAAAATGCTGGTTACCAGCATTTTCTCCTTTTCCTACAATGTTTTCACATGGCTTCTTTCTTAGGGTCGTTAAAAGTCGGGATTGTGTGGTAAATGGTTAACTGTAGCTGAAATAATTGGATTTGTCTGTGAAAGTGTGGTAAACGCCGAGTTAAAAAGGAAAAAAATGCTGGCTAAGAGCATTTTCTCCTTTTCCCTACAATGTTTCCCAAAGCTTCCTTATTACGAGTCGTTAAAACTCAGAATTGTTTGGTATAGGTTTTATAGTTGTACAATGTTTCGATACAATGTTAGCAGACCTATGGGAGGAGACTTTGCAAACACAAATATACATGTATGTACAAAGACGGTGGGACAGGCAGACAGACAGATGGGCAGTCTGGTTCCCTCATTTTCCCTCAAAACCTCTTTTTAAATTGAGGTTTAGCAAATTGGGAGCAATTTCTCTTGTTGAAAAATGTAACTTTCTTCCCTCTACTAACAAACAAACTTGATTTTTCCAACTTTAATTTTTCTTTCATGTGCCATGACATGAAAGTACAAAAAATTCATTAATTTGGCTATATTAAGTGAAGACAGATTCATAGGGGTTTGCTATGATATGGGAAATATGCATATAATTGTCCCAAATAACCATAATAAAACACTGCAACAATTTATTATCAAAATAAAAGCTCATTTAAGAACCACGAGCATAACAACAACGGAAATCAATAGTAGTAAAATATGAGAGCTGAATTATTGATGCGTAATAATCAACAAGAAATCATGTCAGTATTTAACAGTCATGCACCATCACTAGATATTAAATATGAATTATCCATGGTCATAAAAATCATCCTGTGCCTTTGGGTTACTTTGAACTGGTAATATTTGTCTGCTAATGCTTCATATGCCTATCTTAACCCTAAGGCTGCTAAGCGCAACTCACCAACCTTTTGTGGACAGTGTAGATCAAGATCAGACTGCACAGAATGTGCAGTCTGATCTTGGATCGACATTGTCCGATCAGGAGATATTTTTCCTAAAAAAAAAAGTTTAAAATAGCATTATTCGGGTTTTTTACTATCAGCTTGAAAATTTCATTTGACTTCTATAGCAGGATAAGGGCTAACTCTCTTATCTATGGAACTGTTTGTTTGTTTGTATGTTGTGCAACACCATTTTCAACATTACTTCAGTTATATTGTGGAGGAGAGTGCACCTAAATACCCTTTCCTGGAGTTTCTTTAACCAGTGCTTTGCATAATATTCTTCCTATTTGCCACTGGCTGCTTTCCTACATTACCATAATCGAAACAATGATTAGTGGTGAGAGATTAAGGAATCCTGCCATAACAACTATCATCAATACTCAAAAAGAAATTGACTCAGAGCCCGTCATTTGAACTGGTAGGCCCTAGAAACATAGACACAGAAACAGAGACTGCGCAGGCTGACACAAGTTGGTACTTTTTGCAGATGCATTAAGTCTCCCTTTTCACAGAGTATTGCTCAATTATTCTTTAACAAAACCTTATTTGTTTTATGTTACCAGTGATGGAAACAATGGACATTTGCCGGAATCCAGCAATCAATCTTCAGCGAGGTTTCATTGTCACTCCAAGATACCCCAACAATTATGCCAACGAACTGAATTGTCTGACGACAATTACTGTGGATCCATCACAGAAAATCAACTTGACTATCATAGATATGGACCTGGAAATTAACGGTACCTATGGCTGTTTTGATTGGATGTATGCCTTTAATCAGTACAGAAGCGTCACCTTGTGTGGGAAACGCAGCAATGAGAAGCTTAGTTCTTTACAAACCAATGAAATTTCCATCCGATTCCAGTCTAACTCCAAAAACACAAGGAAGGGATTTTGGATGTACTATGAAGGTAGGAATCAAATCTATCTTCTGTGACAGATTCTCCATTACCAGCATTTTCTCTTTTTCCACAATGTTTTTACGTGTCCCACGTCAGAATCATGAAAGCATGGGGTTGTTTGGTTACAGATTAAAAGATTTATCTTGAGATAAACAGACAAAAGAATTCAATACTTGTCTACATTAAAAGCGATTGCAGACACCAACGGGTATGGCACACTGTCTCAAATGATGGACCGGTCTTTGAAAGGGTAAAAAACATTGTGGGAAAAGGAGAAAATGCTGGTTACCAGCATTTTCTCCTTTTCTTACATTTTGAAAAATTTTAACTGTTAGGGTCGTTAAATCACAACAAGAATTGTGTGGTAACCGACGAAAATCCTTTGCTATTGGGTATAAAAATAATCCATGTCTTTGAAGATCTGTTATATGGAATTCTCGTCACAGTATGTCAAGAAAAACCCCAAAAGCAGACAATGTGTTCTCTCTATTCATGTATTCTTTGTAGATTTGATCTCCCTTGTATTAGTAAAATCAATAAGGACAAATTTCAAACTGGATAGATTTATATATATATTGATATGTAAGATTGCCTTCTTTGGATCCTAATCATAAAGGCACAAAAGCTGTATGACAGGGTTACAGGGTATATTACAGGGTCTGACATAAGGTAGCAGTTGATTTTTTTGTTTGTTTGTAAGGTGTTTAACTGTTTACCAAACAACAAAATTTTGGACTAGTCCAAATTGAAAGCATTTGCAGACAACAAAATAAATGTGAATCAAAAATTGAAATTTGATTTGGAAAGGGTAGAAAACATTGTGGGAAAAGGAGAAAATGCTGGTTACCAGCATTTTCTCCTTTTCCCACAATGTTTTCAAAGGCTTTCTTTCTCAGGGTCATTAAAAGTCGGGATTGTGTGGTTAAGAGTTAACGCCATTTCCCACAATACTTCAGTTATATCATAGCGGCCAGTGCACCTATCCATGCTTTCATGGAATTTCTTTTACCAGTACTATATAGCAAAATATTCTTCCCCAGCCACTGGCTGCTTTCCCAGATAATCATCATAAAAACAATGATCAACAGTGAGAGAGGAGTGAATCCTGTCGCATTGACTATCATCAATCCTCGGAAAGAAATTGGCCAAACTAAGAACTTGAACCAGCGACACCCTGGTCTCAAGTCCTGTATGCTACAGAGTGCATTGTGGGAAAACAAGAAAATGCTGGTAACCAGCATTTTCTCCTCTTCCTACCATGTTTTTTACCCTTACAAAGACAAATCTCATGTATAAGCCATATTCAATTCAAATATGATTGTCTGAGCCACATATCATTTGTCATCTTAAAATGCTCTCATTTTGGAAAAGTCTAAACACAACCTGGCTATGAGTTACGCATGTCTTTGGCAAACTTGATTAACATTTTTGCTAGACTCATGAAATAAAATAATTTCTCAAAAGCCAGTAAACGTCAGATTCTTTTGAACACAAAATTTAATTTCAATTTCAACCTTGCTTTATACCAGATAAGTATTTGTAAAGTGGACAATGTAGATCAAAGATCAGACTGCACATTTTGTGCAGTCTGATCTTGATCTACACTGGCCACCGAGAAAACTACAGTTGTGAAAGGAGCTTTAAAGGTATCCTATGTCTATTTTTTCAGCTTATCCTCCCCTCCCATCCACTACTATACCCACAACCCTAGCAGCAGTAACACGCCCACGTACACAGGGGGTTACCACTGGAGCCCCAGAGACTTCAAAGGGCACAACTACAAACAAGGCACCCACTGTTACCAAAGAAAAACTTCCATTTGGTAAATATCATCTTACTTTTTGTTTAAATAGATCACTTACACTCTTCTGGTAAAAGAAAAACGCTCATCACGGTCAGATTTGCAAAGAGCCCTCATATTGGACTGCAAAGCTACGTATACATGTATGAGTGTCTGCCCAAACCATGCACATAGCCTCTCTGCCCATGTGAATAAGCAGTATAACTTTCCTTGAAAGGGTAGAAAATGTTGTTGGAAAAAGAAAATTGCTGTTTCTCTTATTCCTGCAATGTTTTTGAAAGCCTTTTTACTGAGCAACTTTCTTGTCCAATCAAGTTTTGTACAAGATTTGTCCCTAGTGATGGCATTTTTCTCATTAGATTGGTCATTATTTTCATACCTACACAGTAGCAAAATTATTTTCTGAAATTCCACAGTCTAGAAGCATCCATGTCAAGCTTCGCTGAAAAAAACATTTTTTATCTTTCAAGTAACCAAATATCCATGCAATACGGCCTATGCGATATTTATTTTTGATATACCATGGATATTTATAGAACATGAATGAATTTTCTGTGGGTAAATGGTACTTTTTGTGATGTAGTCAACATCATTCATGACGTCATTATTACAGCGAATCAATATCCAACTAAAATGAATAGCTCTTTTTCGCTTGAAGTAATGCACATATTTTCCACGCCTTTTTCACAAAATTAAAAATCAGACTTTAAAAGAAAAATAAAATACATACAAAAGTCATGGTGTTATTGTATATCAAAAATATCTAACTCAGTTGTGAGAATAGATAATTGTCTGGCCAAGGCTCGACAATTATCAATTCTCCCAACCTCATCAGACATTTTTGATATACAACAACATTATGTGCATATTCTCTATTTCTTTATATCTTGAGGTTGCACAATCAGGGCCGGTATTCACCAACCATTCCTAAGAACATTCTCAGTCTTACTCTTCAAGATTTTCTAATTTTGAAAGTAACACAACTTCTGATTGGCTAAACCATTTTGGCTAAACCAAATGGTTTAGCCAATCAGATGTTGTCTTACTTTCAAATTTTGAAAATTCTGGAGAAAAAGACTGAACGTGTTCTTAAGAATGGTAGGTAAATACGGACGCTGGTATCACTGATTCATCGTAATGAATTTAACTTGTTACCATTAACCCTTTCCCTGACAATCCCAATCCTGAGCATTAAAGACCCTGAGAAAGAAGACTTTTGAAAACATTGTGGCAAAAGGAGAAAATGCTGGTTACTATTTACAAACACTTTCTCCTTTTCCAACAATATTTTCAATTTATAGAAGAATCCGATCATTTGAGTAACATTTGATTTGTCGTCTGCAAATGCTTGGAATTAGTGTATAATTTTGTCATTAAGTAAGGAGTTAAACAATTATGCCAAAGACAACTTTAAAAACATCCTTGACAAATAAGGGTAACCAACAAGAATGAAAAGTCATTAGTAGGATTCTCTTGGTTCAGCTTACATTGTTTTTTATCTTCCATTTCAGTTGCAATAGTTGCCGGAGTTATTGGGACATTAACGTTTATTCTCATTGTACTGCTTGTGTTATTATGTATCAAATGGTGGCATGAGAAGAAACAGACGGCATATAAACGCAATTCAACGGACGCAGACTATCTTGATGCAAGAAACCCGGCATTTCGTAGCAGTACAGGCACAGAATTCCAGGGGGTCGAGATCTACTACAATTGCTAGTGTATCAACGAAAGTTAATTGCTGAAAAATAATACACTTAGAAATGAAATTGTTTTAAAACTGTGTTGATTGTTGTGCAGGAACATAATTTATAACAGAATACAAACAGGAGGAGAATTTGTGATTTTCAGTCTTTCTCAAACTACTGTGACTATGAGACATATTTAAATAAGTGATATATAATGATGACTGTACAAAAATGTATAGAAAGAGTTGGCGATTACTAATAGTGTGTTCCTAGAAAAAGAGAAAAAAAAACAGTGTCGCAAAATTACGTGACAATTTTTGTTCGATTCTAATGCAATACAAAGCTCCACAAGCATTGTATCATTTCATGCAAACATTCATTTCTGATCTCCCATCATAAACCAGTAACATTTTCATTGGCTCATAGAGTCGCCATGCTTAAATTTCATTTGCTGAGATGCTCATCACAAACATTTAGACTAGCATTCATTACACTTCATCAGGGATTCTGATTGGATGTTCAATGAGTAGACTGTGATAGGAAAGTAAGATATTAGGTAAAATAGTGTGCTCTTTTAGTACAAACTGCATGTAAGTGCTAAATATAAGTTTGTACTTTCGACTATCATTCTGACATTTTCAATATGAAGATGCAATATTATGTGTTTTTTAAAGTTCACCAGGTGTGTAGTGCTATTGTTGAAGTGCTGTATTTATTATTGTTTTGTTTTGAAAGCTTGTAAATTGAGGGTATGGATACACATGCAAATTGTTCTAAATATTCTATCACTACATTCTGACTTCTACAACGGTTTGATTGATACAACCCTGGATGACCCTGTGGGCTTACCTCTTGACCTAACAACAAGACATGCCTAAATTGAAAAAAATTGCATTTTACATAAGTGGCCCAAACATTGGAATTGTTGTTGAAAGGGTAGAAAACATTGTGGGGAAAAGGAGAAAATGCTAGTAAATTACAAATTACTGGTCAAAATTAAAGAATGTGTCTGAATTAACATCTTAACATATTGGGAGATGAAGATCCAAGATCCGACTGCTTCTTCTATGCAGTCTTGTATTAAGTATTCACCATACAACTCTATGTTTCAATGATCCTGATGAAAAAGCCTTTTGACAACATAGTAGGAAAAGGAGAAAAAGCTGGTAAAGAGTGTTTTTGAATTTTCCCATAGTGTCTTCTACCCTTTTAAATACAATTTCCATCATTGTAGTCACATTTAATATGTCATCCGCAAAAGTTTTCAATTCCAAGTAGTCTAAAACTTGGTTGAGTGGTTAGGGGTTCACTGTCTGCAGAATGGTAAAACAGAATTTACTCTTTTATAATAATCAAGCAGTATTGTTAACCTTCTGAGCTCTAAATAAACTTGTCACACATTATTTATTACAGACTTGAAATCAGACCCATATAATTACAGATTTAAGGTTGCTCTTGTCTACAATGTCTCCAGCAACACTCACAGAGTAGATCAAAGATCAGACTGCATGTTAACTGCAGTCTGATCTTGATCTAACAATTATAAATCAAAGATCAGATTACACATTTAGTTCAGTCTAATGTTAATCTGTACATCGGGCTGAGAAGCCTGGACTTGACTCGTAAAAGGCGCTTTAAGGGTTACAGTGTGACTGTTTGAGCTATGTTTTCAATATCTATATGTCTATGTAATTACTGTGTGAATGCAATAGAACTATAAGTGTCACAGAAGAGATGCACTGTTACTGTGATAAAGCGATAAACTGCCACATTCATCTTTCTTTAACTTATTGCCGCTAAAATGGAACCTTTAACTATTTACCAAACAATCCTGGCTTTAAACAACTGAAGGAAGAAATATTCTCAAAACAATGAGGGAAAAGAAGAAAATGCTGGTTAGAAGCATTTTATCCTTTTAACAATGTTTGCAATCCTTTGAAAGACAAACATTGTGTTTTATGTATAACATTTACTTTGTCATCTGCAAAATTTAATACTTTCAGTTTGGGCAAATCTAGAATTCTATTATCTGTAAAAGAGTTCTACAGTTTGAACTTAGTATTGTGTGGTTTAAGGCTTACGGTGCCTTTGCAGCCTGTGTAATCAAAATCAGACTGCACCTAACATGCATTCTGATCTTTGGTGTACACTGTTCCCTTGGCTGGGGCATTCCCAGCAAAACACATTCTTGAAATAATTGCTTATATTCGGACCTTATTTTCTACAATGAAAATGCCTTTTGATTTCATTCTGCACGTGAAAGGTAATTATTTCTAAAATTTAGTTTAGATTTTTGTTAAGAAGACTGTTCCCTTCCCTGAGAAAAAGGCAAGGAAATATGAAAGTAGAAATAAATTATAACATTAAAGGATGACAACAGCAATAAATTACTGCATTACATTAACACTTTACCAAACAATTCCCAGTTTTAATGATGTCATCGAAAAAGCCTTTTGAAAACATTGAAAAAAATGGTATATGTATACAGCAGTTTCTCCTGTTCCCACAATATTTCCAAAAGATTTTCAAAGACAAACCTCAGTGATTAAGCAGCATTTAATTTTTTTCTTGCAAATGCTTGGGATTTGGAAAAGTAAAAATTTTGTTGTTTGGCAAAGAGTTGATTTAAGCTAATGTGTTCAGAATTTGTTCATTATGTGCAATACAGTGTAAATAATAATAGTGTACATAATCTGTATTATAATTTGTAAATACTGTGAAACTTTGGTAATATTTATTACTTCTTTGTTGACATGGATATTTAACTTATAACCAACACAACTACAACTTTTATTACCTACAGAAGATATCATTTAACTCTTTACCACACAGTCCCAGCTTTTAATGACCCTGAGGAAGAAGCCTTTTGAAAAACATTGTGAGAAAAGGAGAAAATGCTGGTAACCAGCATTTTCTTCTTTTCCCACAATGTTTTCTGCTCTATCAGGGAAAAACTGTGTCATTTTTGCCACCATTAATTTGTCATCTGAAAATGCTTTAAATCTGGACGAGTCCAAAATTTTATTGTTTGGTATTACCTAGTTAAACTCTTTATCAAACGATTCTGTCCCCCCTGCAGTGCGACAGATTTTGAAAATATTGTGGGAAAAAGAGAAAATGCTGGGAAAAATTTCTAACCAACCAAAGACAAATCCAACCATTTGAACCAAACTTGATAAGGCATCTGAAAATACTGAACCTTTGGACAAGTCTGAAAATTTGTTGTTTGATAAAGGGTTTGAATATTGACAAAACAGGAGCAATAATTGCTTTTTATAATCTATCACTCCTACTTTTCAAATTGAATGCTTTTCTTTTATGTTGCTATGTATCATGGAGAAAAAGAAACCAAATAATTACAATAAAATATAAGTTGAACCCTTTACCAAACAAACCTGGTGTTTTAAAGACCCTAAGGAAATAAGCTTTTTAAAAAAGTTGTAGATAAGGAGAAACTTAAAATGCTGGTTACTATTTTCTCTTTTTCCCAGAGTGTTTTCTACCCTTTCAAAGAGAAATGCCGTCTTTTTGAAACACACTTAACATTGTGGGAAAAGATGAAATTACTGATATGTATATATTTTCTCTTATTTCCACAATGTTTCTATTCAATCAAAGACAGACTCACCCATTCAGCCATGTCTAATTTGTCGTCTGCAAATGCTTTCAGTTTGGACCAGACTTAAATTTTTTAACAGTTTCTTAACTACAATTAAGTTAAGAGTCTAAAATTTAGAAAAAAGTTAAATGGGAGTATTGGAGTAATATCATAAAGTTGTCACAATTGAAAAATAAAACACGGATGTTGAAATCCTCCCACTGTGTAAAGTTATCTTGTGTTCGATTTCTTTCAAAAACTGATAAAATATGCTTTGTTGGTCAATACTATAAACATGTAGTTTACTAAAAGAAGCCAACATTTTTCAGTTGTAGAAAAAAAATCTATTTAACCCTTTAAGTCACAATCCAGACTTTAATTGACACTGAGGAAGAATGCTTCTGAAAACATTCTGGAAAAGGGAGAAAATACTGGTGACCAGCATTTTCTCCTTTTCCCATAATGTTTTCTACACTATTAATGACAAATTTAGTCACTTGGGTCACTTTTAAGTGGTCGTCTTCAAATGCATTCAATTTGGACCAGTCTAAAATTTTGTCATTTGGGTCACCTTTAAGTGGTTGTCTTCAAATGCTTTCAATTTGGACCAGTCTAAAATTTTGTCATTGGGTAAAGAGTTAACTCAATACCGCACGAGGAAAATTTATGCTTGTCTAAATTAAAAGCATTTGCAGATGACAAAATAAATGTGACTTAAAAAGTGAAATTTGTATTGGGACAGGTAGAAAACAATGTGGGAAAAGGAGAAAATGCTGGTTACCAGCATTTTCTCCTTTTCCCACAGTGTTTTCAAAAGCCTTCTTTCCCAGCATCGTTTAAACCCTGGATTGTTTGGTAAACGGTTATAGTTCATGCCATTTTGGCAAGACTGTTCCCCAACAAATCAAGCAGTGTAGGTATGGGATCACTCAGCATATTCTGAGCATTCTAATCTTTAATCACACTGAAATATTTCAAGGCATTTACAAGTTCTTTATTAAAGGATGAGTAAAACATTACAGGAAAAGGGGCTGGCATGTGGCAAGCAATGCTTCTTTTATAATAATGTTTCTGAAAGTTTACTTCTGCCATGATGTTACAACTAAAATTTACACATTTTATTCAGACTTAATCTCAAGCATTTACCACAATTACCTGTTGACAAAAATGTGTCATTTATAGAATTTGCAATGTAGACATTTTTCAAGGATGATACCCAAGTTAGCAAAACTGTTTCTATAGTTTATGAGAAATGCAGCACTAAAGCTGCCCTGACTGTGACTTGTTGCTAATTAACTCTTTACCAGACGACAAAATGTTAGCGTTGTCCAAATTGAAAGCATTTGCAGATGACAATTTCAGTGTAGCTCAAATGGTGCAATTGTTCTTTGATAGGGTAGAAAACATTGTGGGAAAAGGAGAAAATGCTGGTTATCAGCATTTTCTCCTTTTCCCACAATGTTTTCAAAAGACTTCATTCTCAGGGTCGTTAAAAGGGGGCACTGTGTGGTAAAGGGTTAAAAAAAAAGATTGAATTCAGAATAACATGTCCTCACAAGGACAAATTATAGATTGCAAGTTTTAAAACTGAAAATTTCCTTATGTCTTATCATGTTTTAAAATGTCATTAAAACATAATTTTGATACTTTTTTTGTTTTCTCTTTTACTTCCCCCAAAGTAATTCAGTATCTCTTGAAGGTGTAACTATGAGTTTTTAACGTCCTTTTGGACTGATTGGATGGTGTTTAACCCTGTTTCAGTTATATTGCAGTGGCCAGTGCACCTATTCATGCATTCCTGGAGCTTCTGGTACCAGTACTCCCCACAAAAAGGCTTTCGAAAACATTGTGGGAAAAGGAGAAAATGCTGATAACCAGCATTTTCTCCTTTACCTGCAATGGTGTCTACCCTTCCAAGGGCAAATTTCATTTCTCCAGTCTTATTTCGTTGTCTACGCATGTCATATTCTTCGAAGATTCAACCTGTCTGCTATGACGCATCACTCCCCCCAATATTTGGGGGAATATAGTAATATATGCTATAAAGTAGCAATGGAGAAAATGCTTTTATCAATACGTTTGAGGAGAAATCAGGCCTGTTTTAGCTCCAGATTTCTCTAAACTGCTGATCATAGCTGAATGAATCGCACCAGGTAGCGTTTTATTGAGTAAACGTTCTTTTAGTTTGAAATTCAAAGTAACGGTTGTCGCGTAGAAAAGTAGTCCGGTTCTGTACCCAGAATGCCCAAATTAGATAGATGTGTATTTGTAGAATGCCATCTAGCGGGAGATAATGAGTGATTTATTTTGGGGTTTGGAAATGCTATGAATTTGGACATATCCAAAACTTTGTTGCTTGGTACAGAGTTAGTTATTTTAACAAATTACCAATTGCAGACAGCTAACCTCTAGCAGCATGCATGGCAAAAGTAGAAATTGCTCAACATGTCTATCAAAATGTTCTTAATGTCACAATGTATTCATGTATTTACTCTTCATCACACAATCTTGAGTTTTAATGACCCTAAGAAAGAAACCTTTTGAAAACATTGTAGGAAAAGGAGAAAATGCTGGTAACCCTCGGCAAATTAAAGATGTTGTTTGAAGTTTAGCAACAGGTATCTGGCAGTGTAGATCTCGGATCACACTGAAAGTTCTGTGCAGTCTGACATTAATCTACACAGTCCGTAGAAGGGCATGTTAGTGGCCACTGGCATTGTAAGAGGCAAACTGTTGTTTGCCACAGATTTTTATGTACAAAGTTTGACACCTCTACATGTCTGCACATATTGTGAGAAATGGTTAAATTGCCAAATAAAGCGAATTCATAATTTGCACTAAGGCTGTCTTCTTCATAAAATATGGATCATCACAATGAATAAAAACAAAAAAAAAACCTTCAACAGGTGGTGATGAGACTGAATACTTTTAAGTTCTTCATCTGTTTATTTTTTTATCTTCCACAAAATCTTAAGACACATCCATATTGAAAGCATTTGCAGATAACAAATTACATGCTGATTGAAGATGGGATTTGCATATAGGATAGAAAAAAAACCCCAACATTTTTTCCATTTTACAAATGTTTTCAAAAACTTTCTTGAACTTCAGGGTTATAGAAAAAAAAGTAATAATTCAGAAAAAGGTAACTTTTTACCACACACAAAATTTTAGACTTGTCCCAGTTGACAGAATTTACTGACAATAATTAAATGTAACTCAAAATCTAAAAATTTGCCTTTGAAAAGGTAGGAAAGATTGTGGGAAAAGGAGAACATGCTGGTTACCACTACTTTCTCCTTTTCTCACAATCTTTTCAAATACCTTTTTCCTCACAGTCATTAAATCTCTGCCTTGGATTGTAAAGGATTAACCCTTTACAACACGATCCCCAGTTTTTATAATCCAGTGGAAAAAGCCTTTTGAAAATATTGTTGATTCCCAGTTCAGTTTTTGATAGACACTTATTTTGTTGTTTGCAAATGCTTTCAATTCCAACTGGTCAAAAATTCTGTTGCTTGGTAAAGAGTTAAGCATGTTTGAATCCAAGAATCCAGGCAAGCAGGTAAACCAGTGCAAGGAAAAAAAAAACCAAAATTTAAATTGAAAGTAAAAAACTATCCCAATGCAAAACTGATTAGACACCAGAAGGTAGCCTGATTGCACTCTACCTTGAAAGCGTTTTAATTAAATTACTCTGATAAATTAGCTATTCATTTCCAAGAGAAACCTGTAAACAAGAGGGCCATGATGGCCCTGTATGGTTCCACTGGCTTTTAACCCTTTACCACACAATTCTGAATTTTAATGACCCTGGAAGAGGAGACTTTTGAAAAAACTGTGGGAAAAGGAGAAAATTTTGTCAACCAGCTTTTTCTCCTTTTCCCACAATGTTTCCAACCCTATTAAAGACAAAAAAAAAAAAAAAAAAATCATTTAAACTACATTCAATTTTTTGTCTGCAACGGCTTTTAATCTGGTCCAGTCAAAAAATGTCCTTTCATACAGAGTAAAATAAATGTTTCATGAGACATACAGCTTTAAAGTCTGTCAGTCTAAACTGACATAGAAAAAATACGTGCCCCCCCCCCCTGGAAAAAAAAAAGTTATATCTCTTATATCTCTTTCAAATGTAAAGATATTGTCAGTGAATACATGCCTGCTTTTTTCAATGGCATGAACAGTAAGGTTCTGGGACAAAAAAAAATGAATAGAAACCTTACTTTATGGTAAATATTCCAAAAATCTGAGGAAAACCATGAGCATCAAAATAAATCACTGTCCTTGAAAACAGAACATTTTCTGTCCAAAAATCCTGAATACCCAATCATGAAATAGTGCAGTTTGATAATCAAAGGAGGTAAATAATAAACTAAATATCTCTTATAATAGGAGTTGTTTCCCTTGATCACTATGTAAATTAAAGTCACTCTATAAGCCCATGTTAAAGTTGTGACCCCCATGGTGGGGCCAATTTTGACCCCAGGGCTATAATTTGAAGAAACTTGGTAGAGGGCCTTTAGATAAAGCTACATGCCAAAATTGGTAGCCCTGGGCCTTTTAGTTTCAGATAAGAATATTTTCAAAGATTTTCAATATTTTTTAGTTTTGTTGCCATGGCAACCAGACTTTTTGAAGGAATCAAATTCTTTCAACAAACTCTGAAGACGACTATGCCAGGATCATTTCTGTGAAATTTCATCAAAAGTAGATGGATAGTTTCAGAGAAGAAGATGCTTAAAGTAAGAGTTAATGCACATACGGACACCTGGACGCACGACAGACACCAGGCCATGACATAAGCCCGCTGGCCTTCGGCCAGTGTAGCTTTAGGAGTCTATAAAGTATTAAATGCCATCAACATGATTTTCAATTTCTGATAGACCTATTCAACTCTTAACTGGACGACATCATTTGGGAGTGGCCAAAATTGAATCCATTTGTCTTTGGATTTGTCTTTGAGGGTCAGAAAAACATAGTGGGAAAAGGAGAAAGTGCTGGTTACCAGCACTTTCTCCTTTTCCCGCAATGTTTTTCAAAAGCTTTCTTTGTAGGGTCCATTTAATTTTAGGACCATTTTGGGATTGTAAGATAAAGTGTTCAAACATCTTTGTGATGTCTGCTGTACCTCTGTTTGTTACTGAATGACTCTTGCACAACCAAACACTAACCAGCCTGCTAAATGTCAACGGACACATAAATAAAGTTAAGTAATGCCTTGTATAAATCTAGGAGAGATTAATGCTGTGCTGCATCATGCTGCACCATTTGATACAAACACACACACACACTCTCTCTCTCTCCCTCTCCCAACCCCTCCCTCTTTGCTCTTTCACTCTCTCCCTCCCTTTTCACTTTTGCTCTCTCTCCCTTCCCTTTTACTTGCTCTGAAAAGGGTTTATGAAAACATTGTGGGAAAAGGAGAGAATGCTGGTTACCAGCATTTACTCCCTTTTCCCAGTATGTTCTCTTCTCTTTCAAAGATAAATTTTGAGATTTAAGCCATTCTTAATGCACCATCTGCAAATACTTTAAATTTGGGCAAGGTCAAAGCTTTGTCATTTGGTCAGGAGTAAAATGGCTGTGGAAGGATAAGAAAAAAAAATTCTAACCTTGGGTTCATGATGAGCCTTCTGAAGAAATATGTCCAGGTAATATAGTCCATGGCATCTTGCTTTGATGTGATGGTGCCGGCAACTATCTCGGCATTCAGATGGTCTGGTAATACTTCCAGTAAACTGAAGGTGGAGTAATATTATATCAAAATGTCCATCATTAAACCTACATCTGCTAAGTAAATGAGACATGTACAATTAAAACGTGAGTACCCAGAGAAAGCTAACATATTGAAATGTGCCTGCACTAAACAAGGACCTGTCTTGACCGTGTACTAAATGATCCCGAGTTTTAAACGACCCTGAGAAAGAAACCTTTTGAAAACATTAATGCAAAAATAATTTTTTTGAAGATTGCACCGATTATGAAAATCTGAAAAAATCCTACAGATCTGGCAAAATGAACTCTATCATGTAATTACTTGACAAAGGAATGTGTTTTACTTTTTAATTTACTCCTTGGTATAGCAATATAAGAGTGCTAAAATGATCAAATGTCCACAGAACTTGAAAAAAAATGTTTCAAAATGTAAGAAAAACCTGAAGGCTAAGTGGAAGTAGAGGAATAGTTCAGGGAAACAACTCAACTAAAACAATTTAGGTCATACATGGTTGTCTCCCCTGTCATCATATGCCATCTACATCCATGAAATTGGATATATGGAATGATTGAATGAAACACAATGTCAATGACTGCAAAACATTTATAATACAATATGGATGCCTCTCTTCAATTATAATTCGTCTACATGACTTAGGGATTTCAAAACATATCTGAGAATCATTCCTTAAAAAAGTAGAATCAAACTTCTTGTCATGAAAGTTGATCAATTTCTAAAATAGTGGTATCTATTACAGAAAGTGAATATGCTTTTGAATATTACTAACTTCGCATGCACGACCTGTCACACCTGCATTCAAGGACCACTCAAGGGAAGTAGTAAAAGTGGTCTCTTAAGGCAGGTGGTCTTTTAATGAAAGATTGGATGACTGAATGGCACCACTTTCAACATCATTCAGTCATATCACAAAAACAGCTCACATATTCATGTATGTCCTGGTAACCAGTACTAGGCTAGGGATCTAAAGTGTCTTGCCCAATGACTCTCCCATGAAAAACCCAGTTCTTCCAGTTCGGCTCGAAAACTGGGGCCACCAGCTTACAAGTCCTACACTTTACCACTGATCCACATAACTATGACCTGTTTATCAAAAGATTTATCAAGTTAATCCTTGACAGGATCAAGAGTCAATAGTGGCCACCTAATGCAATGGGTTGCTAAATACAGGCTACCTCTGTGGCAGGTTCCACTGTATGTTACATCAGAGGCTTTATAAAGAGTGCATTATTGTGCAATATTATGATGTGCTTTTCTAACATACATGTATTGGCAGTGGCATAATTCAAGATGGATACCCACTGCTTATGTTAAACCATTACCACAATATCCCGTCTTTTAATGACCCTGAGGAAAAAAGAATTTGAAAACATTGTGGGAATAGGACAAAATGCCAATAACAAGCATTTTCTCCTATTCCCACAATGTCTTCTTCTCTTCTCTATTGCAGACAAAAAGCATTCTTTGACTCACATTTAATCTAATGTTTTCAAATGCTTTCAATTTAGACAAGTCTAAAATGTTGTCTTTAAACAATAGCTTACGTAAATGAACATATCTATAGTCTGGATTTTGAAGGACTTTACATACATAAATTTTATATACATGTATTATATTAATGACTTTACAAAAAGTACATAATTTTGGGTTTGCCAGGCATCAAAATTCAAGGTTTGTATAAAATAATTGTCAGTGCATATGGTCTGGAACATGCGAAAAGGGGCTTTCGGATAATTGCGTAAAGTGTATTCTTGGATCAGCCTGCGCTGGTTAATCGAAGACAGCACTTTACATCAATACCAGATTTTGTCCTATGGTAGACTTGCATGAAACAGAAAATCACACACAATCGGAATATGTTGTCTCGGATCAGCCTGCGCTGACTGCGCAGGCTAATCCGGGACGACACTTTATGCAGATGTCTGAATGCCCCTTTTCACATGTTGCAGGCCATTTGACGAATAAATCTGAAACAAATTAAAAGATTTGTTTGGAAAACTGAAGAAAACATTATTGGAATAGGAGTAAACAAACCTACAAGGAAGTACTTCTCAGGATAGTTACAACAGGATGGTTTGGTAAGGGCAAAGACAAATTGAACTTACTTTGACTCAACAGGGAAAGGCTCGTAGAGAAATTTCTTGTAGAAATGTTTCTTGATATCATGTACAAGTATCATGGCAACCCCCTGGTCATCAAACTGGGGCCTTCCAGCTCGACCCATCATTTGTAAAACATCTACAGAAAAGCAGATAATTATTTCACCATTTTTAGACTGCAAAACTCAAGACTCATCTGTATTTAAAGATGAAAAAAATAAATGTGGTTCAAATAATCAGATTTTTTTATGAAAATGTAGAGGACATTGTAGGAGCATTGTAGCTTTTGCCATAAAGTTAAAAAAAAAGCCATTTTCCTGAGGGTTGTTAATCCACAAGATTGTTTCTTGAATAGTTTTGATTAACTCTTTCCATACCATAGATGACACCAGAAGCTTTTGTGAACAGTGCAGATCAAGATCAGACTGCACGATCTCTGATCTACACTGTCCACTGCTTTATTCTGGATTATGACTGAACACTCTCTTGATCTAGCACCAAAACTGTATTTGTAGCCTTTGAGAAAATGCAATTAATTTTGTCAGTAATGAAAGAGTTAAAATCCTAGGACTGATGCAACATACCCCAGGCTCACATAACCAACTGATCAGACATTGACTACAGGCAAGAGACATCAGATCTTTTATAAACTTCAGCTTCTTTGTTTTTAACCCTTATCCTGCTAAATAACTAACATGAAACTTTCAAGCCAATTGTAAAAACCCAAATTTTGCCATTGCAAAGGTATTTTTTGGAGAAAAAATATCTCCTTATCGGACAGTGTAGATCTAAGATCAGACTGCGCATTTTATGCAGTCTGATCTTGATCTAAACTGTCAGCAAAAGGTCAGTAAGTTGCGCTTAGCAGCCTAAGTGTTAAATTATTTATCATCACCACTGGTTGCCCCTACAAGGCTGTAAGTCATTGGAAGCCGCTCGAAAGCGGCTTCCAGTAGGAATGTACCTTAACTATTTACCATGTAGATGATCAGCAATTATTCGATTGGTCATTATTTTTGGAAAATTTCTAATAATGTCGTGTTGTTGTGATAGAATTACTCCACATGACTCTTTCTTAAATATTCCAACAGACCTACATGAAAATCAAGCCTGGTTTTCTTGCAATATATAGTTCATTCCCAAATAATAATAAATAATACAGAAAAATAAACCTCCTTTAATTGGCTAGTCCCCCAAGTTTTCAAACATATAGGATTCCTTCTACTTTCCCAAACGAAGTTGTTATGCTTTCCGTTTATCACAAGCGTGTACTTTTTTACAAAACAAAATAATGATAATTATGTTATAGAGAGCATCTTAGAATATGATAATCAGAAGGAATTTTATGTACAAGTTTTTCGTCCATTCTCAATCCGAGTAGATAATAGGGCGGTAAACCTTTGATCAAAGTATAGACTGGTTACCTCGCTACACAGTTAATCGAAGAACAAAGAGGAGTCTACGACAGCTATTTATAGAATACTTGCGAAAAGATAACCCTTTTTTCTTCCCTTTGTCAACACTTTAGCCGAATGGATTTTTGTTACACGGAACATCTACCTTATGATACCTGTAAAATTTAGTATTCACTGTGTTGTGTGTGGAAGCTGTTATGATCAGACTGTACGTGCTGTACACTATGGTCCCGATCTACAAACCCTGTGAAAAATGTATCCATCGTGATGTACATTGACTACAGAAATTATCGCGGTGGTGCCTGGTACTCTAAGGGTTAAAGCTGGTCGAAAATGACAGAAATAGATGAAGATCAGACAGCACATAGCCCGTGTAATATTTTTTAAAAATTCTGTAAGATATTGTAAACATAAAAAGAAAATTGTAAGTTTTCCTTACTCAGTGTATTAATTTCGTTGTGTAGTCAAAGGGTGAAAGTTATTACAGAACCTATTACTGTGCTAACACAACTTCTTAAGTTGCCACTGGTCAAAGGTTTAGAATAGCTCTTGAAATTTACATTAGACGTTTTACACTAGGTTTGTACAAGGCCTATGCAGAAAATGGTTCAAACTACTGATTATTAAACGAAATATGTATAGTAATAGTTATTATGTTGTGGTTGATTATACCCAGATCTTTAAAAACTTAAAAAATGGGGGGTTTTTTTGTGTGTGTGACTGCCATTCCAGCAATAAAAGAAACGTGGTTTATGCCATCTGTGCAGGCTATGATCAGAATAACTTTTGAGATGCCATGCAAAAGTTTTTGTTTCTGGAGTAGAAATGTAAAGATTCACTGTGTTACAAGCATGTTAAGATACTTTTTGACAAGCAGGACGATCGTGTTTTAGAAAAAAGTTGTTGCATTTTTTTTTTGTGTAAAAAAAAAAAAAATGAAACGCAAAGAAGAGATCACTGATAAAAATTGTAAATACATGTAAACATCATTATGTGAATAACAATCTTAATATCACTTTGAATAATTAGTAATTCAAATAATTCCATAGTATTGCTTTGATGCCACTACAGAAGCTTCCTTTCTAAAATCATTTTAATAAATGGAAAATGCTGTTCTTGAATGCGCAATTTCTCCATGTTCAAATTTCGAGTAGAAATTTAAAAAATCTGATGCTTTTACGTGTGTGTGTGTGTGTGTGTGTGTGTGTGTGTGTGTGTGTGTGTGTGTGTGTGTGTGTGTGTGTGTGTGTGTTTTTTCCCACATAAACATTATCACTTTATAATAATAGTAATAATAATAATAATAATATAATAACAAAATTATTTAAGATTCCTCTCTAAACTTCTGTCTTATTCTTTAGAATTAGAATACATCTACTGCATTTTAGTACCATTCGTCATGATTTTCCGTTGGTGGGGAGTGTGGGTAAAACAGATACAAAAAGTGTAATCACAGTTTCTCAAGAGAGTCAATATTTCTGAAATTGTCCACCAAAAGATTGCGGCTTCTATGATGCCACGCATCATAAATTTGGTCTTGTTTTATATTGTCACGGATAGTACAAGATACAGGATGAGACCCTGTTACACCTGGTCCTTTAACATACTCATTGCATAGCACATTCTCATGGAACACATGTTTTAAAGTCTCATCTGAAAGACAACCACTAAGTCTAGATGGTAAGTCATGGCAATTGAACCCATAACCTAAATCATTCCAAGATTAAAAATTCCTTGCTTTACCGCTTGAGCTAACCTGGCTGACAAAAACAAAATTCAGCTTCTAAATATCAAAATACTCCTACCACTGTACTGCCTAAAATTATTTGCATAATAAGAATAAAAAGCTGTACTTAAAGGGAGGCAAGAGTGACTATAATAAATATAAAAAATTTATTGTACGTGATAGTAAAAGACTCACCTGTAATCGTAAAGTCTACATATCTCCTTGTTTTACCATCATAAAATTCTGTTCCCTTGACAACCACTAAATGTGCAGGAAAGTTGACACCCCATGCTAGAGTACTTGTGGCAATCAGGACCTTTTAAATAATTTAGATATTGCATATGACAGGACATAAGTATGTCCTTTGCAATGACCTTTTCATTTCTTTTCATACGTTCGGATGATTGAACAATAATCGATAATGTATCATGCACACCTTTCACACATGTTTTAAAAGTCACAATCTGCAAAAAGGTAATAGCTGAAACTATTCATTATGTACAGTACTAAGCTTAACTTTGAGTTGCCTGTGCTGACAGGTAGATTAGACCCATTCATTTTACATT